>CM069134.1:1547991-2175491 GCA_035221665.1 Okamejei kenojei
TTTTCACCTTGCCTACCTTTTGCTCTTGCTTCCTACACTCATTTTTACACCCAACTCACTCTGATCTTGTACCCATCAACCGCCACATTATTTTAATAGCACCCCGACAGCACAAGCAAACACTCCCAGCATCCCCTCCTAAACTTTGGTTACATTTACTGGTCACAATGAAATTAAGGCCTTTTGGTACGTAAAACCTCAAATGTACGGGACTGGAAATTTATTGTGGTTAAAAGAAAAATGATAATATTGAGTGAATAGTTTGATTTTGTAGAATAAGTTTTCTACTCTGACAGCCGTGGTACTGGTAGAATCCGAGATTAATACCTTTGAGGTCCTCTTTTTAATTGATCTCCTTGCTCCCTAAATTCACCTTGTAGACCTCATCCCTTTTTTTTAATCCTATATCTTGTGCCAACATGTACCACGACAACTGTCTGTTTCACGCCCCCCCTCCAGGATGTTTCTGCATCCTTCATGACAATCCTGACCTTTGCACCAGGGGGGGAGGCAACATACCATCCGTGGAAGACTCGTTTTTGCGCCGCAGAAACGCCAAACTATTCCCCCTGACCATTGAATCCCCCTATTACTATTGCCCTTCCCCTCTTTTTTTTCCCCCCTCATGTGCTGCTAGCCACCCATGGTGCCATGAACTTGCTGCTGCGCATGCCCGCTGCTGAGCCAATCTCCTCAACAGTACCAAAATGGAATACCTTTTAGGAAGGGAGATGACCGCAGGGAGCATCCAGCACATACTGCCTACGCTTTTGCTGGGCTATCTGGCCACCCGTCCCCTTTTGGTCCTCTAACCCTATTCAGATTCTGATTACTGCTTAAATAAGTGACATCAGCTGGAATCGTTCATGTATCTTTTCATGTGGATTGTCAGAATTAATTCATCTAATTTGAGCAATGTATTAGTGGTAGTTTTAGTGTAGTATCGTTTAGAGGGATAGAGCATGGAAATCATTCCCTTTCGGCCCACTGAGGTCTTCACAGACCAGCGAACCCCCCGCACATAAACACTATCCCTACACACACTGGAGACAAGTTTATATTATCCTAACTAAATTAACCTACCAAACCTGTATACGTCTTTTGGAGTAACGGGTTTAAACCCTGCAGTCACGGGGAGAACGTACAGAAAGCACCCGTATCAGGATTTGTACCCGGTCCACGGTCGCTGTAAGACAGTAGCACTACCACTGCACCACCGCTGCATTTTAAATAACAAAATTAAATTTTTAAACAATTTAAATAGTTTCCCTGAAGGTGGAATCGCATGTAGATATGGTGGTAAAGAACGCCTTTGGTGTGCTGGCCTTTATAAATCAGAGCATTGAATATAGTAGTAGGAAGTAATGTTTAAAATTGTAACAAGGCTTTGTGTAAGAACCCAATTCTGGAGTAGGAGTACAATTTTGTCGCCTAATTATAGGACGGATGTCCAACAAAATTACAGAGAGCTTTCCTAGAAATGTTGCCTGAATTCCCAGCAACTACGTTCCAGAGAAAGTTAACAAGATAGGTCTTTATTCAAAGGAGTGCCACTAAGGTTAAGGGGGGGACATGATTGATGGTCTATAAAATGATTATTGGAAAGGCTAGACATAGTTACATTGATAAGCTTTTTCCTTGAGGGTCGGAAGAAATTCCACCAAGAAGTGCAAGACCATGAGAATTTAATGGACAAAATTTAGGGGTAAACGTGAGGGGAACTCTTTACTCAGAGGATAGGAGGCTGAGTTGAATGACTTCCCAGTATAAGTGTGGAGGCAGGAACGATTTTAACATTTAGAAGTAAAGTGGGATAGGTATCGTTGACGGAAGGGAAATGGAGGGGTAGGTCTGATTGCAGGTAGATGGTACTAGGGAGAAACCAAGGGCCGAGAGGGCCTGATTTCCCGTGCTGTTAATTGGTTAATATTTATTAAATGGTTATATGGTTAATTAACTGTCAGATTATGAATTTTGGGCAGCAATTTGTCATGAATGAAAACAAAAATATAACTCAAAATGGAAATGATAAAGGAAGTCAAATTATGTATTCCCCAAAACTGAGACTGGGATTTTGATATGCCCATGGTGTCTGTCCAGGTATTAGAAACATAGAAACATAGAAATTAGGTGCAGGAGCAGGCCATTCGGCCCTTCGAGCCTGCACCGCCATTCAATGTGATCATGGCTGATCATCCAACTCAGTATCCTGTACCTGCCTTCTTTCCATACCCCCTGATCCCTTCAGCCGCAAGGGCCACATCCAACTCCCTCTTAAATATGGCCAACGAACTGGCCTCAACTACCTTCTGTGGCAGAGAATTCCACAGATTCACCACTCTCTGTGTGAAAAACGATTTTCTCATCTCGGTCCTAAAAAACTTCCCCCTTATCCTTATTATGCTAGCTCATTTATTGACTGTTGTATGCGTCCAGTGACAACGACACAGTTCATTGTCTATGTGGCTCTGCAGGGAACAAAGTATCGTGACAGGCCAGGTCCTCTTAAAATGAACCTCCACTGCTTAGAGTCACCCACCACCTTCAATGAGTCGTGCAGAGAAACTGCAATGAACGATGACAAGTATTTTAATTTAAAAGTTGACTGAGAAAGCAGCTTTGTGGGTTCAAAGCATCTCCTCTGTCACGTTGATCTATATTGCACAATTAACCAAAATTCTCTGCTGATATTAGATCTACATCATACTTACCTTGTACGTGAGGTGGCAGACTGGTTTGCAAAGGCGAAGCCTTTTTTGGTCAAGAAAAATCAAATGGCTAGCTCATTATGGTTTAGAACAGCAATTAGATTATAGTTACATTTTGAATGTGTTGCACAGTTAACATGTCCTTTATAAGTACTGTAAGGTGTAAAATCTATGTTGAAGGCATCGCTGTGTGTTAGTGATACACTTCTTGTGCATTGAAGTGCATTTGAGACTACATCACAATGACATAAAAATATGCAACCTCAATGCTATTACCCTGAGCAACTGCCAGAAGAAACTCACCTGAACAAAAGATAAGGAGCCTTATATTTTCAGGCAAAATTGGGTAATCTCAGTTCCTCTCCATATTGCATTTGTTTTGAAATGACTTTTCAGCTGTACTATAAGAATTACTTTCCAAATTCACAGGTCCATTAAAGAAATGAAGCAAACTGTCTCCTACAGACATGATGTGGCTATGATGGTCCATTTGGTACAGTCAATGCACAGCATCAGTTGTTGTGATACACTCATTGTTTGAGATCTCTGGGTGACATTTCCTTTCCAATCTGATACTAAAATGTGCACTACACATCACATTGAAATGGGTGTAGGGCATATGCAATCATTATGTCCAGTAATAATGTGCATATTGCCGGCAGGCTGCAATGCTGTGTATGCAACCTCTTCTCCCCTCTCCCAACAGGCAAGAGGTACAGAGTTTGGAAACACTCCAGATTCAGGAACAGTTTCTTCCCAGCTGTTATCAGGCAACTGGATCATCCTCTCATTAACTGGAGTGCAATCCTGACCCCCCCCTCCCCCCTCCTCACCACCACCACCATTCTACCATTCATTGGAGTCCTTTGAACTATCTTTAATAGTAAGATTAAACGAAAACTTATCAGTTTGAAGTTTGATCTTTATTTTATGAGGAGTCGAGTTGAGGGACTACGTGAATAGAAGCCCGTACAGCCGTTGGTGCGTCAATCTTCAAAGCAGCGGAATGAATTCACAGCTAACAACGACCGAAGTATAATGGTAAGAAGATAAAACTAGAACTACCAGATGAGATCTATGAGGGTGGGAGCGGAGGGCACGTAGTCCCTCAACTCCACTCCTCATAAAATAAAGATCAAACTTCAAACTGATAAGTTCTCATTTAATCTTACTATTTTACTTCAGAGTCACGTGAGTGACTACGTGAATACTTCAAAGCACTGTGAAATTCACGCCGCAGACCCAAATCCGACGTTCACACTGCCTGGATTGACTCAAAAGTCGTTAACAATCCAATCATGCATCAGTAATACATTTGTTAATTGAAATAACAGTTTATTTACAAACAATCATAACAAACCCCTCTAACTCAGGGAAAAAGTGTAACAGTACTGAAACCAGAATCAGCAAACACCCGAGCCTTGAAATCGGCTTGTGATAAAACCTCTGAAAAGTTAGCTCACTGGACCATCCTGCGGCCGCGAGGATATGGTCTATTGGCAAGTCCATCGCCCTTGCCGCGGAAGTTGATGCCGCCCTGGTGGAATGAGATTTGAATTTATCAGTATCAATTCCAGCACTTGCCAGGACCTGCTTTAGCCACCTTGAAATCGTTTGCACCGACACCTTACTGTGTGGTTTTTTGTGACTAATAAACAAAGCCAACTCTGTTCCTCTCAGAGGTTTAGTAATCTCAATGTAACGAGATAAATGTGAGACTACACACAAGCGATCATCTGCGGGGTATGCTGAAAACACAAATCTTACATCCTGTCATGCCTCTTTTATTATGTTTAAGCAAATCATAGACATAAAATATAATGGCATCAGCCGACAAATGCATTCTATCTAGCCGTAGCTTTTGCAACATTTGTACACGTTGAGCTGAAACCAACGCCATAAGCATGACCACCTTCATAGTTAATTTGGCTACTGATAGGCTTGTAACCGGAGCCCACTGGCGAAGAACCATAAAAACCTCACTCACATTCCAAATACCGGCATACCTGGGTTTAGGAGGATTAGAATTGAAAACTCCCTTCATGAATCGTGAAACTAACGGATGTGTCCCTACTGTATGCAATTCTGCATTCATAGGTAAATAAGAAGACAGCGCACTTCTGGCTGAATTAATCGCACTGTAACTTAAATTTTGGTCAAAATAAAGAGTTGGCAAACTCCAATATTGCTGCTGTGTACTATCCCTGCAGGCCGATGTGAGAAACATCCACAGTCCGATGAGACAGTCCTCTCCCCAGGTATGGCCTCCTTAAAATCTGCAAATTAACAGATCAATACGATCTATAAAAGGATGTTGATCCCCAGTGACTGGATTTACCAGTAGATTTTTATTCTTGGGCATAAGCATGTAAGGCTCCTTAGCCATTTGTAATACAATGGGAAACCATGCTTGTGTAGGCCAATCTGGCACTACCAATACCCCTGAAGCGGAGTCCTCTTTGATCTTTTGCAAACATCTGCTGATGAGACAGAATGGAGGAAATACATACACAAGCACTCCTCCCCAATACAGCAAAAATGCATCCACTGCTACTGCCCCAGGATCTGGTTCCCATGAACATATCTAGGTAACTAGAGAAGCCCACAGGAGCCGTTGGAAGAGGAGGAGGGGGAGGAGCGACACCCGACCGGTAAGGTTTAAAATCCAGCGCGGGGCTTGTTTTTTCAGAGGCCCACAGGAGCTTGCCGAAATCCATAACATTCCATTTGGAGAAGTGGGGTTTTTTTTTGAGGAAGCCGCTGATTGGTGGGAAGTGGACTAGGGAAAGCAGCTGATTGGCAGTCAGATTCCAGCAGTTTGTTGTGTACTTTATATTGTGTTGATATTGTAACCTGTGTAAGGGGGGAGTATGAAGGCCAGGGCAGTGTACTGTTCTGGATGTCAGATGTGGGAGGTTAGGGAATCCGTTAGCCCTCCAGACGTCCACATCTGCGCCAGGTGTGTCGAGATGGGGCTCCTAAAGGACTGTGTTAGGAACCTGGAGCAGCAGCAGCTCGATGACCTCCGTCTGGTCAGGGAGAGTGAGGAGGTCATAGAGAGGAGCTACAGGGAGGTAGTCACTCCCAAACCACATGAGGCAGACAAGTGGGTCACAGTTAGGAAGGGCAAGGGGCAGAGGCAGGGGCTAGAGAGTACCCCTGTGACCGTACACCTGGAAAATAGGTACTCGGGTTTGAGTACTATTGGAGGGGACAGCCTAGCTGGGGGCAGCAACAGCGGCCGGGCCTCTGGCACAGAGACCGGCCCTGATGCTCAGAAGGGTAACAAAAAGAGGAGGGCAATTGTAATAGGGGACTCTATAGTTAGGGGGTCGGATAGGCGATTCTGTGGACGCAGTCGGGAGACCCGGATGGTAGTTTGCCTCCCCTGGTGCCAGGGTCTCGCATGTGTCAGAACGTGTCCATAAGATTCTGATAAGGGAGGGAGAGGAGCCTGATGTTGTGGTACACATAGGTACCAATGACATAGGCAGAAAAAGTGACGAGGTCCTGAAGGGAGAATTTAGGGAGTTGGGGGGAAAGTTAAGGAGAAGGACCAAAAGGGTAACAATTTCAGGATTACTGCCTGTGCCGCGTGACAGTGGAAGTATGAATGAAATGAGGTGGAGGATAAATGCGTGGCTGAGGGACTGGTGCAGTGGGCAGGGATTCAAGTTTCTTGATCACTGGGACCTCTTTGGGGGAAGGCATGATCTGTACACAAAGAACGGGTTGCACTTGAGCCCGAAGGGGGCCAATATCCTGGCAGGGAGATTTGCAAAGGCTACTGGGGAGACTTTTAAACTAGAAAGGCTAGGGGGAGGGACTCGGGTAGAGGGGGCTAGGGGTCAGGGTGTGGGCAAGAGGCAGAGCAGGGAAGCACTCGGATCCAAAATGTAGGCGAGAAAGATGAAAAAGATAATAGACAGAGAATAAGGGATGGTGGGTTTCTAAAATGTGTATATTTTAATGCTAGGAGCATTGTAAGTAAGGTGGATGAACTTAGAGCCTGGATTGACACCGGGAAATATGATGTTGTGGCAATCAGTGAAACATGGTTGCAGGAGGGCTGTGATTGGAAACTAAATATTCCAGGATTTCGTTGCGTCAGGTGTGATAGAATTGGAGGGACCAGAGGGGGAGGTGTTGCATTGCTTGTCAGAGAAGATATTACAGCAGTGCTTTGGCAGGATAGATTAGAGGGCTCGTCTAGGGAGGTTATTTGGGTGGAACTGAGAAGTGGGAACGGTTGTAGCAACACTTTTAGGGGTGTATTATAGACCGCCAAATGGGGAGCGTGAATTGGAAGAGCAAATATGTAAGGAGATAGCAGATATTAGTAGTAAGCACAAGGTAGTGATTGTGGGAGATTTCAATTTTCCAAAAAATAGACTGGGGAAACACATTCTGTAAATGGGCAGGATGGTTTGGAGTTTGTAAAATGTGTGCAGGATAGTTTTTTGCAGCAGTACATAGAGGTATCGACCAGAGAAGGGGCAGTGCTGGACCTCCTGTTAGGAAATGAGGCAGGTCAGGTGACGGAGGTATGCGTTGGTGAGCACTTCGGGACCAGTGATCACAATACCATTAGTTTCAATATAATTATGGAGAGAGTCAGAACTGGACCTAGGGTGGACATTTTGATTGGAGTAAGGCTAACTTTGAGGAAATGCGTAAGGATTTTAAAGGAGTGAATTGGGACACTTTGTTTCATGGGAAGGATGTAGAAGAGAAATGGAGGACATTTTAAAGGGGAAATTGTAAGAGTACAGAATCTTTATGTCCCTGTTAGGTTGAAAGGAAATAGGAAAAATTGGAAAGAGCCATGGTTTTCAAGGGAAATTGGACACTTGTTTCGAAAAAAGAGAGATATCTACAATAATTATAGGAGTCATGGAGTAAATGAGGTGCTAGAGGAGTATAAAGAATGTAAAAAGAATCTTAAGAAAGAAATTAGGAAGGCTAAAAGAAGATATGAGGTTGCTTTGGCAAGAAAGGTGAAAGTAAAACCCAAAGGGTTTCTACAGCTATATTAATAGCAAAAGGATAACGAGGGATAAAATTGGACCATTAGAGAACCAGAATGGACAGCTATCTGCAGAGCCAAAAGAGATGGGGGAGATATTGAACAATTTCTTTTCTTCGGTATTCACCAAGGAGAAGGATATTGAACTCTGTGAGTTAAGGGGAAAAAAAGTAGAGTAGCTATGGAAACTATGAGATTTAAAGAGGAGGAAGGACTGACACTTTTGAAAAATATAAAAGTGGATAAGTCTCCAGGTCTGATAGGATATTCCCTAGGACATTGAGGGAAGTTAGTGTAGAAATAGCAGGAGCTATGACAGAAATATTTCAAATGTCATTAGAAACGGGAATAGTGCCGGAGGATTGGCGTACTGCGCATGTTGTTCCATTGTTTTAAAAAGGGTTCAAATAATAAACCCTAGCAATTATAGACCTATTAGTTTGACGTCAGTGGTGGGCAAATTAATGGAAAGGATACTTAGAGATAATATATATAAGCATCTGGATAAACAGGGTCTGATCAGGAACAGTCAACATGGATTTGTGCCTGGAAGGTCATGTTTGACAAACCTTCTTGAATTTTTTGAAGCGGTAACTAGGGAAATTGATGAGGGTAAAGCAGTTGGATGTTGTCTATATGGATTTCAGTAAGGCCTTTGACCAAGGTTCCCCATGGAAGGTTGGTTAAGAAGGTTCAATCTTTTGGGTGTTAATGGCGGAGTAGCAAGATGATTCAACAGTGCTGAATGGGAGATGTCAGAGAGTAATGGTGGATGGCTGTTTGTCAGGTTGGAAGCCGGTGACCAGTGGGTGCCTCAGGGATCTGTGTTGGGTCCACTGTTGTTTGTCATGTACATCAATGTTCTGGATGATGGGGTGGAAAATTGGATAAGTAAGTATGCAGATGATACTAAGATAGGTGGTTTTGTGGATAATGAAGTAGATTTTCAAAGTCTACAGAGAGATTTGGGCCATTTGGAAAAGTGGGTTGAAAGATGGCAGATGGAGTTTAATGCTGTTAAGTGTGAAGTGCTACATCTTGGCAGACAAATCAAAATAGGACGTACATGGTAAATGGTAGGGAATTGAGGAATGCTGTGGAACAGAGGGATCTAGGAATAACTGTGCATAGTTCCCTGAAGGTGGAATCGCATGTAGATGGGGTGGTAAAGAAAGCCTTTGGTGTGCTGGCCTTTATAAATCAGAGCATTGAATATAGGATTAGGGAAGTAAATGTTAAAATTGTACAAGGCATTGGTAAGACCAATTCTGGAGTATGGTGTACAATTTTGCTCGTCTAGTTATAGGAAGGATGTCAACAAAATAGAGAGAGTACAGAGGAGATTTACTAGAATGTTGCCAGGGTTCCAGCAACTATGATACAGAGAAAGGTTGAACAAGTTAGGTCTTTATTCTTTGGAGCGCAGGTGGTTAAGGGGGGACTTGATTGAGGTCTTTAAAATGATGAAAGGGATAGACAGAGTTGACGTGGATACGTTTTTCCATTGAGGGTAGGGAAGATTCAAACAAGAGGGCATGACATGAGAATTCTGGGACAGAAGTTTCGGGGTAACGTGAGGGGGAACTTCTTTATTCAGGTGGCTGTGTGGAATGATCTTCCAGCAGAAGTGGTGGAGGCAGGATCGATTTTAACATTTATGAGTAAAGTGGATAGGTATATGGACGTGAAGGGAATGGAGGGGTATGGTCTGAGTGCAGGTAGATGGGACTAGGGGAAAACAAATGGTCAGCACGGACTGGAAGGGTCGAGAGGGCCTGTTTCCGTGCTGTAATTGTTATATGGTTATATGGATAACTGATGATTTAATCGAGATGCAAACAAGTCAATATCTGGTAATCCATACTGACCAATCATTTGGTTAAATACATTCTGATTTAACATCCATTCAATGTTGTCATTAAACTGACGTGACCTCTTCCTGGCAAATAAAGTGCTGAAAGCCAGATATTTTGGTCAATACTCCAGCTCCAAATCTGGTTAGCCAGTCTATCACAAGACTGTGACTTAACTCCACCCATGTGGTTTACATATGCCACTGCTGTGGTGTTGTCAATCTGACCTGCACATGCAGATCCCTCCTTGTAGAACAATAAGCTTTGAGCCCATACCAGGTGCCCAACAACTCTAAATAATTAATCCCTCTTAATTGAGGAAGCGATGTCTCATCCACATTCCATCTGCCTCCACAACTAGAAGACATATCTGTTGCACCCCAACCAATTGCACTTACATCAGTCTGTAATATCAGTGACGGTGATTCCACCAAAACCTTCCTTAAACTTTTTGAAACATGTACTATCCACCATTGTATGTCAGCAATCGCCCCAGTTGACAACTGCATAGGCCTATCAAAAATGGCCCCTTTGTATTCTCAGTGCCTGTTCCTTTGATGGTTGTAATTGTTGATAATGCAGAGGACCATAATGCACAGCTGGAAAGGCTGCAACAACTTCCCAATTAAACTGGCTACGTGTCTAATCGAAGGCCGTTGTTCTCCAACGAGATTAACACAGTCCTCAATTAACTGATTCAATTCATCCCTGGGCAAAGTTACCAACATGTGATTGGAATTAATGGTAAATCCCAGATAATCAATAATTTGGACTGGTGATAATTTAGATTTATCTGGGTGAATAACAAATCCCATTTGTTTAAAAGTGATTTTAACAACTGAAACTGAATTGAGTTTTCAGCATGAGTCTTTCCAACAATCAGAATATCATCTAAATAGGCCATTACCACATGCCCCTGAGCTCTAAGTAATGCTAACACAGGTTTTACCAATTTAGTAAATAATCTAGGAGCTGAAGTTAATCCATTCGGCAATGCCCTGAATTGCCACAGCTCAGTCAATCTTCAATCATCACCATGAATAGACACTGCGTAATACGCATTCTTTAAATCAATGGTTGCCATATAATACCCTTTGGACACTAGATGTTTGCCCGTGGTAAAGGTCTCCATTTTGAAATGCCTATAACAAACAAATTTGTTCAAATTCGATAAATCCAGAATAATTCTACATCCCCCAGTCTTTTTAGATCTGGGAAATATACTTGACAGAAATTGTTGACTTTGATAGACAGAAGGCTCAATTACCCCTTTCTTATGTAACGACTGAATCTCTGCTTGAATAAGCACATTTTTCCTCATCTGAAAATAAGTTTACGACTAGGAAAATGTTGATTAGGTAGACTGTCCTTAGTGTAAAATTCAAATTTTCACCCCTTCAATACACTGTATGAACAAATCTGATGTCAACTGCTGCCATTGTTTGAAAAACAATTTTTAAACCTTCCCCAATTTGAACAGGAACATCAGTTAATTCATCGTCTGTCAATGTTATATTCTGTACCTGCATCTTTCCTTGCGGACCTTGTTGTCCTCGACTTCTTGTAGAGAACCCTTTTTGCCTTGCTTGCCAGCTGGCTTAATGAGGGCCATGGTTATAACAACCTCATGACAGTCTTTGACCCTTTTTGCAAGGTTACCACCAAACAACAGATTTCGTGGTGGAACACTGGTCGGTTTGCACAAACTCGCCAAATTCGGGTTAGCACTGGCCTAATAGCGGCCCACCCGATATTATTAATTTCAAAATGCATTACAAAGGAATCCCAGTTCATCCTGGTGTGCTTCAACAATATCGTTTGTATCAATAGCTTTCACCACAGCTGTAATACCTGCTGACAACAGCTTAAGCACTTTTTTAAACTTCATCTCCTGGGCCCTAGCAGGCATACCCATCTATGACCAAATTTGGTGATTAACCACCGGTACCTTCAGGAGATCACAATTAACAGGAGCTTTATAGTTTTTTGCTACTTCATCCATAGCTAGCTCCTGTAACTGGTGGGAGAGCATATACTGAATTGCTTCGGCCAATTCTACATCAATCGCCTTTCCTGCCTCTCTACGCTCAGCAAACTTCCCAGCAATGTTCGGAATTACCTCCAACCGAACACCTTTACTGCTCTCCCCCAGCATAGAATCAGTGTCAGCAAACTGCACTGATAGAACATCCTCCTCACAGGCAGGATAGTTCTGCAGCCCTGAAACAGGTGCTGCTAGCACAAGCTCTCCATCAGCCTGGCTTGGGCACCACTCCTCCTCACGGATTTGGTCCCTGTCGAGCATTCTTTTGTAATAGAATCTCGACATGGGAGAGCCGTGAGCAAACGGACTCTCCTATGGAGGGTATAACCTCCAGGCCCGACTCATCTACGGGCCACAGAGACTTGCCAGTGGCCTTCCGCCCTACTGACAAGCCTCCACTGCCCCCCGGCAGTGGGTCCGCAACCACTGGCTGTGTAGCCAGCACCGGACCAGGTGTACCAGACGGGCCTCCATCCTCAACACTCTCCTGGCCACTTTCCTTTCTACCCCCGGAGCGCCTCGCCGACACCTTCTTCACTTTCTGCAACATTCTCTAAGAACTCCAAACCGTCGCAGAAAATGACATGTGGTAAAACATTTTTAAAAACCTTACCTCCGTTTAAACTTGTTAACGAAGAACTGCAGATGCTGGAGAATCGAGGGTGAAGTCTGAAGAAGGGTCTCGACCCGCAACGTCGCCCATCTCCTTCGCTCCTTAGATGCTGCTGCACCCGCTAAATTCTCCAGCTCTTCGTGTAACCCTCGGTTTAAACTTACCGCTCGGAGGAGCGCTGCTGCTCCAACCGGCCGACTGCACCAGCGTCTGACGTCATGACGCACCAACGGCCGTACGGGCTTCTATTCACGTAGTCACTCACGTGACTCCGAAGTAAAATCAGACATTATCGGAGTTTACCCTAAACTAAATTATCGGAGTTTATCCTATCCTAAACCCATTATCTTTTACCTGTACAATACAGATGGCTTGATTGCAATAATGCATATTCTTTTTTCTGTGACTGCATAACATGCAACAAAAAGCTTTTCACTGTACCATGGCAATAATAAACAAAGCTAAACAAATAAACTAAGCTCCAACACTGCTAATCTGAAGCTCAATGATTGAGCTATTGGCATGTGTTCAACACACAATTGCAGAGTGGGGCACTCAGTACCAGGAAGGATCCCAACCTCCTTCCAGGCATCACATAAAGCGATCATCCAGCAGCTGATTCCTTTCGGTGTGGACGCTTCTCAAATTCAACCATTGATTAAGTGACATTGTTTTGACTTCAGTATTAAGAAAATGCCCCTAGATTTATGGAATTTGTAATTATTTTTCAGCAGCTCACTTGACAGTGAGAAAAGGCAGGGGGATATAGAAAATAATAAGTTAATAAGTTACTCAAAGTGAGTCGGAAGAACGGTCCCAATTCATGAAGAGCTGTCCAATTTTGTAAAATGTATTCAGATAAACTTACCAACTAATCTGCTTTCATCTTTTCTTCTAAATATACCATTGCAACCAGCACTTAATGATTTTCCAGTATAGAATGGGCTTATGTACAGTATGTTGGATTTGTAGTGGCTCTGGTGAATCTTGCTTTACTTGATAGCTGAGGTGATGAGCCAGCAACACCATCACGTCTGGTTCTCTGTTGTAAGTTGGATTGTTCAGTACTGAAATGAATCACGTTGTCACTCTTTTCAGTTTGTTGAGGGAACATTTGGCAATTTTGACAAAGCAGCTAATTCTAAGGACTTTTTTTAAATTGTTTTAAGCTTTTCTTTAATTATCGTCAAATGTTAAAGCCCCTCGTGAGTAAACTAAATCAATTCTGAAGGAAAGTGCTTTACATTTTCTGACACAGTTTGCTAAAACAGATTTTGTTATGTTTGATTTTCGTACTTTCCTTTCCTTCTCCCTCATCCTCTTCTTTTTCATCCTCCTTTTCTTCCTCCTCTTCTTTCTCTTCTTTCTCTCAGGATGAAAATGACTTGTTTCTACTCCAGTTACGTAGTTCTAAGCTGGCTGATAGGTGACACCACTATAGATGGGTCTGGTGTGGTTGTCAGGGTGATGATGGTGGATAGTTTGTGAGATGGTACACTGCTTCTTTGTCCTTACACAGGATTTCTATGTGCTCTCAATGCATTCTCTCAAGATTCTCAATATCATCCGAATAACATTCTCCATTCCAGAGTTTGCCAGAAATCAGTAAAGATATTGCACTTTTTCTAGTAATCTTTGAAGCCTAATGGTAACTTGTGGAAGTCTATGTAGAGCTATGTAAGTATATGTCCGTGGTGACACAAATCATACAAACATTGGTGCATACACACCTCCTTTCAGCAGTCCTCCCAGTAGACGCTCCAAGGGTCCATTTCTGAAAACTTTGTGAAATTACTGTTGTCATTCGAAACAGGGAAATAGAACCTGTCAATGGAGAGATTAGGTTTTTAACATGCCAAATCCTCCACACTTCCAAGAACTAATGGTCCACTCACAGCCATGTGCTCAAATCTATCCTCTAATATCACTGATAAAGGATATTGCTTAATGATATTGCTCAGAGATATTGAATGATGTTTCCATGAGCTCCATTCTTTGCACTAATAGTGGTGATGAATTGACCACCTGATTTCATCAGGACTGGTTAAGCAACCCAATGTGCACAATGATGTGATTGTTTTCACTGGCCTGAATTGCACAATAGTCTTACATGTTGACACTTGCTCCAGTACTGGAAAGATAAAACACTACATTTTACATCTGCATGGCAATATTTGGGTCTGTCTGGGCTAACCTGAACAAAATCTTTCTGCTGTGATCAACACTGAGAGAGGAGATATGTTTATTGATGATAATCTAATGGTTCAGCTTTAATAATTAACCTAATATCTTTGGAACCTGAATGGAGCTGCCTGACTGTAAATAATAGTAGATTGTGAATCATGTGATATCTCTGAGAGGTCAGGTGTTGCTATTAATTGTGTCCCCATAGAAGCATGCAATGTCAAAAATGTGCTTTTTTATTGTAGAAACTTTTTCTCAAGATAGGGAGCTGATATTTTCACCATTGAGGGCGGTTAATAATATGATTAAATGAGAACTTACCAGTTTGAAGTTTGATCTTTATTTTATGAGGAGTTACGATGGGGGATTACGTGAAGAAGCCCCACCAGGCGCATGTGCGTCATACTTCAAAGCAGCGGCGTGAAATCACAGTAACTACAGTCGAAGTGATACAGTAAGACTCAGAAGACTAAACTACCAGATGACCTTTGCGATTATGAAGGTCGGGAGCGGAGGGCATGTAATCCCTCATCATAACTCCTCATAAAATAAAGAACAAACTTCAAACTGGTAAGCTCGTTTAATCTTACTATTTTACTTCGGAGTCACGTGAGTGATTCCGTGAAGATTTCGAAGCACTGTGAATTCATGCCGTGGATCCAGTTCCATATGACACACTGCTTCAGTTGACACAGGATTGAATAAATAATGTAATGAACATTGCTTAAATTATACAATGAACATTTTAATAATAAAAAGAACAGTAATAACCCCTCTATCCCAGGGGGAAATTACAAATGAAAATTACAAATGAAATCAAACAGAACCCAAAACAGCATGGTCAAAACCTTGCACTGCCAGGACAGGTTTGTCGATTCACTAGACCATCCTGCGGCCCCAAGGATTTTATCTAGCAGCACGTCCTGTGCCTTCGCTGTGGATGTTGACGCCGCCCTGGTGGAGTGAGATTTGAACACATCAGTGTCTACTCCAGCACAATCCAAAACCTGTTTCAACCACCTAGAAATAGTTTGTACTGACACCTTTCTATGAGACTTTTTGTGGCTGATGAGCATCGCTGTTTCAGAGCCTCTGAGACTCTTGGTTATCTCGATATATTGACTCGGGTGCGTAACTACACATAGCTTTAGGTCAATGGGGTATGCTTTAAAGCTTATTTTGGTTCCAGCCGTCCCAGGCCTGCTTTGTTTGATTAAATCATATACATAAAATGTAATATCTACAGAAGAATGCATGCTATCCAGCCGTAGCTTATGCGATGTCTGGACCCGTTGCGCTGATACTAGCGCCATGAGCATAACCACTTTAAGTCTTAACTTCTGAAAAGATAGAGATGTGATTGGAGCCCATTGCCGAAGCAGTGTGAGAATTATACTCACATCCAAGATTTCCGTATATCTAGGCTTAGGAGGGTTTTTGTTAAAAATACCTCTCATGAATCGGGACACTAACGGATGAGACCCGACAGATTGTTGTCCCGACACTTGCCCTAAATAGGAGGACAAAGCACTCCGAGCACTATTAATGGCACTATCGCTCAATTGTTCGTCAAAATGCAATGTAGCAAGGAACTCCAATACATCCGGTATGCCTGCAGTATGATAAGATATATCTGACTGTAAACAAAACATCTCCCATTTCTTAATATGAGATACATATTGCTTTTTTGTACTATCTCTCCAGGCCGCAGTAATCACATCCACGGTCCTACTCGATAGTCCGAGCCCCTGGAACGGTCTGGTCAGAATCTGCAGATCAACAGATTAATACAATCATGTAAAGGATGACTTTCTCCTGTCACCGGATGAACCAACAAGTTGCTGCATTTGCAGCCAGTCATGAATGGCTGTGTCATCAGTCTCAGGAGCAATGGGAACCATAGCTGTATAGGCCAGTCAGGAACCACCAAAACGCTTGAGGCGGAGTCCTGCTCTATTTTGGTGAGACATTGACTGATAAGGCAGAATGGGGGAAAGCGTAAAAGAACGTACGTCCCCAATGTAGCGAGAATGCATCCACCGCTACTGCCCCTGGATCCAGCTCCCATGAGGCATATTTAGGTACCTGGTGATTTAGCCTGGATGCAAACAGAACTATGTCTGGCAATCCATACCGGCTGACAATCATTTTGAAAATTTTTGGATTCAGCATCCATTCTGTGTTGTCATTAAATTTGTGTGACCTGGTGTCTGCCACCACATTATCTCTACCTGGTAGGTAGATAGCTGAGACCCAGATATTTCTCATAATGCACCTGTCCCAAATTAGGTTAGCCAGATTATCACATGATACTGACCTAATTCCTCCCATGTGATTGATATATGCAACAGCTGTGGTATTATCAATCTGGAGCTGAACATGTAAATCATTCATTGTTGAACAATATGCTTTTAGGCCATAGAATGCACCCAGCAATTCTAAGTAATTTATCCCATGCCTCTGCAGGATTAATGCCTCTTGCACACTCCTTCTGCCGCCACAGCTAGACTCGGTATCAGTGCTCCCCATCCCGAGGCTCTGACATCTGTTTGTAAATTAACTGAGGGTTGTTCAGTCAAAATGTTTTTAGTACTTTGTGAGACATTAATTATCCACCATTGCAACTGCATTGGTCTGTCGAAATGACCTGCATGTTCTTTAAGTGCTTGTTCTTTAGCTCATTGCAGACTCTGATAGTGCAGAGGTCCAAACTGCACTCCACGGAAACCCACCACTAATTTACCAATGACACTGGCTACTTGCCGGATGGAGGGTTGTTATTCCTCTACCAGATTGCCGCAGGCCTCCATAATTTCAACAGCTTTGGCCGCAGGCAAAGTCACTGACATATCAATTGAATCAATGACGAACCCTAAATAGTCAATTATTCGGGATGGTACTAGCTTGGATTTAGTTGGATGGATGAGGAAACCTAACCTCTCAAACAGGTGTTTGGTCACTGAAACCGACTCCTCAGCTGCATCCTGAGTGTTGCTTATAATCAAAATATCATCCAAATAAGCCATCACAATGTGATTCTGGTCATGGAGTAGCGCCAATACTGGTTTCAACAACGTTGTAAATAACCTAGGGGCTGAGGTTAACCCATTGGGCAACACTTTAAATTGCCACAGCTGTCCCATCCAACTAAATTTCAAGTATCTATGGTACTGGTGATGAATTGGTACTGAATAATATGCATCTTTCAAATATATGGTTGCCATATAACGACCTTTTGATATCAGTTGCTGAGCATTACTGAAAGTTTCCATTTTAAAATGTCTATTCTGGACATAACAGATTACAGATTACAGATTCCTTTATTTGTCATTCAGACCTTTCGGTCTGAACGAAATTTCGTTACCTTGCAGTCATAACATGTAATAAATTAAAACAAAACACACAATAAACACATAATTTAACATCCACCACAGTGAGTTCACCAAGCACCTCCTCACTGTGGTGGAAGGCAAAAGTCTTAAGGTCTTTGTCATTTTCCCCTACTTGTTCCCCCTCTGTACTGAGGCGATCCAGGCCTTCGATGTCATCGTCCACCAGGCCCGCGGCCGGGCCTCCGAAGCCAGGCCGCCACCGCCGCCACCGCCAGAACGCCGGAACACCACCACAGCTCCCAGTCAGGATCGACCACGGGAACGCTGGAGCCGCCGGAGCTCTGAAGCCGGGCCGCCGCTGGAGCACCAGCTGGAGAGCCGCCGGAGAGCCGCCGGAGCGCCGAAGCCGGGCCGCTGCTGGAGCACCGCTGGAGAGCCGCCGGAGAGCCGCCGGAGCGCCGAAGCCGGGCCGCCGCCGGGACACCCGCTGGAGAACCGCCGGAGCCGCCGGAGCGCCGAAGACGGGCCGCCGCCGGGACACCCGCTGGAGAGCCGCCGGAGCCGCCGGAGCGCCGAAGCCGGGCCGCTGCCGGAGCACCCGCTGGAGAGCCGCCGGAGCGCCAATGCCGGGCCGCTGCTGGAACACCCGCTGGAGCAACTGCTGGAGCGCCGAAGCCGGGCCGCTGCTGGAACACCCGCCGGAGCCGCTAGAGCGCCAATGCCGGGCCGCTGCTGGAACACCCGCTGGAGCCGCCGGAGCGCCAATGCCGGGCCGCTGCTGGAACACCCGCTGGAGCCGCCGGAGCGCCAATGCCGGGCCGCTGCTGGAACACCCGCTGGAGCAACTGCTGGAGCGCCGAAGCCGGGCCGCTGCTGGAACACCCGCCGGAGCCGCTAGAGCGCCAATGCCGGGCCGCTGCTGGAACACCCGCTGGAGCCGCCGGAGCGCCAATGCCGGGCCGCTGCTGGAACACCCGCTGGAGCAACTGCTGGAGCGCCGAAGCCGGGCCGCCGCCGCCGCTGGAACACCGGAGCTCCGAACGCTCGCCACAGCTCCGAGGCCACCAGCTCCGCCATTAGGCCTCAGCACAGACGGAGATGGTGACGGGGGACACGACAAGAAAAGGTCGCATCCCCCCGAAGGGAGAGACCAAAACCTTGTTTCTCCCACCCTCCCCCCCCCCCCCCCCCACACAAACACAGCCTAATAAACCAAAAATTCCAACTAAAAACAGACACAAGGACAAAAAAAAAAGAAAAAAACAGACGGACTGCAGGTGAGCCGCAGCTGCCACGCAGCGCCGCCACATTTAGTCTGGTAGGTCCAGAATGACTTGACACCCACCATCCTTCTTCTGCCTGGGGAATATATTGGAAACAAATTGTTGAGGCTGATATGCCGTCCTTTCAATTACCCCTTTTTGGAATAAAACCCCAATTTCATCATTTACCTGTAGAGTTTCTGGTCTTGAAAAAAACAATACCTGACTAGGTGTATTTTGTGCGGGTGGATGTATTCCAGACATAAATTCAATTCGAGACCCCTGGATACTGTCCAGTATAAATGGATCTGATGTTATGCAGCACCATTCATCATAATATAATTGCAACCTATCCCCAACCGGCGACTGCTCCCCAGAGGATATATCCTGGACAGAACCAGTTACTCGTACCTCCATGGTTGATCTTGGATTTATCAACCTCCTGGCCATGTTGGGGGTGTGCAGAGGTGCATGCGATCGGCATGTAGCTGGAAACCCCCGGCTCGGTCCTTGACCTGCTCCAGCGTCTGTAGCTCGCCTGAAGGGGAAGGGCTTGCGAGGCGGTATCCTGGCCGAGGGTGTATGCACAAGAGCAATGACACCAACTTCAGGGTCAGATTCATCCTGCTCTGGCTCTCCCGAGCCTTGCTCTAGGGAGGTATCACCAAGCCCTAAACAAGGTGCAGGTGATGTGGGTTCCCATTGATACTCGTGGACGTGTTGCTGATATTCCTCCTCGCCATACGGACCTCTGCCTGAGACTGCTCCAAAGAGCTGTTGGGGAACCCTGGGGGTATGCGACCCCGACTGGAACACTTCATGGTTTAGCATTTGCTCTAATAAGTGTTCCATCTTCTCAAGATGTCCCCAAACCTTCTTATTTGAAGGAGGGGAGTCTTCCTGGTCAGACTCATCTGAGTCGATAGGCCTGACCGATTTTCTTTTGTCCTTCCTCCCGACAGGAGTGGCCACAGCGCCCTGAGGCACTGGAGTTGTTGGAATCAGCTGAACTGCTGGTGGTTCTGTAGTCGGCGTCTTTGGAACCGGTGTTACTGAAGTACTGAAGCTGACCTATGCTCACTAGCCATGGTCCCGCAGGTAAGTATTTTGCTCCGAACGGCAGCAGCTTCTTAAATTATTTTTTCCATTTTTAATTTTCTCCCACTGGCTCCTGTAACCAGCCTTATGGAGTTTAAGTATACGCTGAGAGTTGTTTAAAACCACTTACCTGCTGGTTTATTACTTACCGCTGGTGGAGCTGTGCTCTCCAGCCCGTTGGTGTGCCATGCGTCTGACGTAATGACGCACATGCGCCTGGCAGGGCTCCGAAGTAAAATTATTGGTTGAAACACTTTTCGCACCAATGGTCGACTTTATGTACATAACACAAAACCAGCTCTGAAGACATTAATCATATTAGGAAACATAGAAACATAGAAATTAGGTGCAGGAGTAGGCCATTCGGCCCTTCGAGCCTGCACCGCCATTCAATATAATCATGGCTGATCATCCAACTCAGTATCCCGTACCTGCCTTCTCTCCATACCCTCTGATCCTCTTAGCCACAAGGGCCACATCTAACTCCATCTTAAATATAGCCAATGAACTGGCCTCAACTATCCTCTGTGGCAGAGAGTTCCAGAGACTCACCACTCTCTGTGTGAAAAAAGTCTTTCTCATCTCGGTCTAAAAGGATTTCCCCCTTATCCTTAAGCTGTGACCCCTTGTCCTGGACTTCCCCAACATCGGGAACAATCTTCCTGCATCTAGCCTGTCCAATCCCTTAAGAATTTTGTAAGTTTCTATAAGATCCCCTCTCAATCTCCTAAATTCTAGAGAGTATAAACCGAGTCTATCCAGTCTTTCTTCATAAGACAGTCCTGACATCCCAGGAATCAGTCTGGTGAACCTTCTCTGCACACCCTCTATGGCAATAATGTCCTTCCTCAGATTTGGAGACCAAAACTGTACTCCAGGTGTGGTCTCACCAAGACCCTGTACAACTGAAGTAGAACCTCCCTGCTCCTATACTCAAATCCTTTTGCTATGTAAGCTAACATACCATTCGCTTTTTTCACTGCCTGCTGCACCTGCATGCCTACTTTCAATGACTGGTGTACCATGACACCCAGGTCTCGCTGCATCTCCCCTTTTCCTAATCGGCCACCATTTAAATAATAGTCTGCTTTCCTGTTTTTGCCACCAAAGTGGATAACCTCACATTTATCCACATTATACTGCTTCTGCCAAACATTTGCCCACTCACCCAGCCTATCCAAGTCACCTTGCAGTCTCCTAGCATCCTCCTCACAGCTAACACTGCCCCCCAGCTTTGTGTCATCCGCAAACTTGGGAAGGAAATATAGGTATAAATATATTGGCTTTAGGGTGTCTGATTTGAGCCTATTGGATGCAAAATGAGTCAGAGGACAGATACTTAGAGAATGCATAAGGATAATTAGTTTGTACCATAACAAAATTATAAGATTCAATTTATAAATTTTATTTAGAATGATACGTGAGAAAACTGGGCTGACGAGGGAATTTGAGGCATTGGTCAAAAACAAGAAGGATGCATGGGACAGAGATAGGCGCATCCCTGGAGGAGTTTTGGGAACTAACGAATAAACTAAAAAATGAAATTGGAAGGGCAAAAAGGGGCCAGGGGATAGCTCTGGCGAGTAGCATTAAGGACAATCCCAAAAGATTTTATAAATACACTAGACCAAGTGGGTCCCGTCCTCTCAATGCGTGGTTGCAAGGGGGAGGGGGGAACGGCCTTTGGCGCCACACGCACACTAACCCCACCTTGATATTATATTAATATTATTCATTTGCTCATTTTACCCCATTCCCCGCCCTATCCACTTACGCATAACCCCCAACTGCGCAGGCTCAGCTAGAGAGTAGGGGAAGAGAGGGGGAGGGGGGGTGAAGAGGAAGGGGGAGTAATGGAGAGGTGGGGGAGCGGGCATGGCGTCACAGGGGAGGGCTGGTTACTGAACGCAATACTCCACCAGGAGGGGGAGTGAGACCGCAGGCGGGCGTCGAGCCAAGGACCCCGAGTGAAGTTGCAGGCAATCGTCAACCCGAGGAATGCTGCGGGCAAATGTGGACTCGAGGGAGGCCGCGGGCGGGCCAGCCATTCGTGGCTTGCGTGAGGGGAAGCCCACCCACCCGCATGACAATCGGGCGGGGGAGACGGAGAAGTGGTTGTCACCTGTGACGGCCAGAGATCTCCAGGTGGGATCAGGATCACCAGCGAGGAAAAGGCATCACGTTTACCTAAGACCCTGCGATCGACGGAGGAATCGCGGGTCTCCATAAAGGGCCTCTCCCAGTGGGAGTAATGGCCGCCACCTTCCCAATGTGCTGCCCTGCACTCTCACCCGTGCCTGCGTTGCGATAACGACCGCCGCCGCATGTTCTAGAACTTCAAGGAGCCCAGCGGAGCACGCAGCATGACCTGAGCAGCAGTTTAAAAATGCTAAGTGACAAATTTAAAGAAGTGAAATTAAGAAACCAAGAAGTACAGAAGATATAACTGGGGTGACATCACTTGCAGCACTCGCAGCGGCAGGCAGTCAGATCCATTGTGACATCATCAGCAAGACCATCGTGTTTATTTTCTAAGTTATTTGAGATTTGTGAACATTTTTAGAAATAACTCGAGAAAGATTGCATGAAATTTTCAGATAATTTTTGACATCATGGCGTAAATTATTGGAATATGTAAAAATGTCACCGTTAGCACGTCGTGTTTTCGAGGAGATGTGAAACGCACACGAACATCACACAAATAAATACACATCCAAGATCAGTGTTTTATAAGTATAGAGATAAGGTGGAACAGGGTAACTAGAAAGAGAGTGGGGCCTCTCAGCAATCAAAGTGGTCACCTCTGTGAGGAGCCACAGGAGATGGGGAAGGTTCACAATGAGTATTACTCCACTGTATTTACTGAGGAGAGAGTCGGTAGGATGGAATTACTTGGCGCAATCAATGGAAGTGTCTTGAGAGCAGTCAGTGTTACCATCAAAGAAGTACTGAAGGTACTGTCGTGTTTGATCTCCAGGGCCTGATCAGATATATACGAGGACTTTGTGGGAAACTAGCGAGGAAATTAGGGGAGCCCTGGTTGCAATTTTCGAGTCACCCTTAAATGCAGGAGAGGTGTCAGAAGACTGGAGGGTGGCAAATGTTGTGCCTCTATTCATGACGGGCTGCAGGGAAAATGCTGGGGACGATAGGCCGGTGAGCTTAACATCTATAGTTGGAAAGTTACTAGAGAGTATTCTGAGGGATAGGTTATACAGGCATTTGGATGGGTAAACGCTGATTAGGGATCACCAGCATGGTTTTGAATGTGGGAGATCGTGTCTCAAATCTGATTTAATTTTTTGAAGACGTGACCAAAAACGTAGATGAGGGCAGAACTGTAGATGTTGTATACATGAATTTCAGTAAGGCATTCAACAAGGTTCCGCATGGTAGAGTGCTCTGGAAGGTTAGGTCGCAAGGGATCCAAGGAAAGATAGCATAATAGATAGCAAATTGGCTTCATGGAAGGAAGCAGAGAGTGATGGTGGAAGGTTGCTTCTCAGACTGGAGGCCTGTGACTAGTGGTGTGCCTTAGGGTTTGGTGCCGGGCCTGTTACCGTTCGTCATCTACATCAATGAGATGAGAACATAAAGGGAAAGATTAGCAAGTTTGCTGATGATACAAAAGTGGATGGTTTTGCAGATAGTGAAGGTGGTTGTGAAGGATTGCAGCAGGATCTGGATCGATTGGCCAGGTGGGCGGAGGAATGGTTGGTGGAATTTAATACAGAGAAATGTGAGGTGTTGCATTTTGAGACTTCTAACAAGGGCAGGACAAGGACAGTAAATGGTAGGCCTATGGGTAGTATTGTCGAGACGAGGGATTTTCGAGTACAGGTGTAAGGTTCCTTGAAGGTCGAGTCACAGGTAGATAAGATGGTAATAAAGGCTTTTGACACATTGGCCTTCATCAGTCAGTGTATTGAGTATACAAGTTGGGAGGTCGTATTGCAGTTGTATAAGACATTGGTGAGACCATTTAATAAATATTGTGTTAAGTTCTGGGCACTGGAAAGATATTGTCCAGCTTGAAAGTGTTCAGTGAAGATTTACACGGATGTTACCAGGACTAGAGGGTGTGAGCTATAGGGAGAGGTTGAGTAAGCTGAGTCACTATTCCTTCGAGTGCAGGAGGCTGAGGGGTCTTACAGAGGTGTACAAAATCATGAGAGGAATAGATCGGGTAGATGCACAGAATTTCTGCCCAGAGTAGGGGAATCGAGGACCAGAGGACATACGTTCACGATAAAGGGGAAAAGATTTAATAGGAATCTGAGGGGTAACTTTTTCACACAAAGAACAAGCTGCCAGAGGAGGTAGTTGAGGCTGGGACTATCCCAATATTTAAAAAACAGTTAGACAGGTAGATGGATAGGACAGGTTTGGCGGGATATGGACCAAATGCAGGACAAGTGTTGCTGGGACATGTTGGCCAGTGTGTGGGCAAGTTGGGCTTGTTTCCACACTGTATCACTCTCTGAATCTATGATTATGTTGTAGTGCTGTTGATTTTTGTTGAAGGTAAATCAGATATTTTAATAATGAATTGCAATGAGAAATTAAGCTCTAGGATAATGAGGAACAGTGAAGTGGGCTAGCAGTTTTCAAATGATACCCAAATGTTTTCTTCATATGGAGCCTGTGTAGAAACGTGCACCTGTACGGAGATCGATCATTCTTCTTGTGACCGCGTGGGTTTTCTCCAGGTGCTCTGGTTTCCTCCCAAACGACAAAGATGTGCAAATTTGTAGGTTAATTGGCTTCTGTAAATTGTCCCTAGTTTGTAGATAAGAAGATGATCGTTGGTCGGTGCGGACTCAGTGGGCCAAAGGCTACATCACTGGACTAAACTAGAAAAAAGGTAGAAGATACAGAGTTCGGAATATAGTTCTCAGGATTATAGTGCATCAAATCCTTAATCTCAAGTGAAGGAAGAGTTATATAACCATGAACAAAGTGGAAATCTGGTGAAGGCAATGCCAATTGACAGGGTGGCATCAACTGCAGCCATGCCTAAAACAGACAAACTGTTCATTTTTTCAGTATCACAAACTGTTGATGGTGAGAAGTGCTCACTTTTTATATGTAGAGTTGGTAGAGGCCAATTTTTTTTTACCAAACTAGATTTGTCATATTCATACACTCAGGTGGAAAATGCATAAGGAGTATCAGAAATACTGGCAATCAATATACATCAGGGTCTACCCCTCTGAAAATTAAAAGAAAACAACGTATTTGGTGAAATTGCCACTGAAAATCTTTAAATCTAGAATGGATAAGATGCAGGATGATATCTGCAATTAAGATAAAGGACTGAAAGTGAAAATCTTTAAATATTGGAAGTGTTCAGGTTATTTGACAAACACAAAGGAAAGCT
This sequence comes from Okamejei kenojei, assembly GCA_035221665.1. NCBI lineage: Eukaryota > Metazoa > Chordata > Chondrichthyes > Rajiformes > Rajidae > Okamejei > Okamejei kenojei. Next base: position 1,573,492 of record CM069134.1, read on the forward strand.
CAAAAGCAGCAATTTCATACAGAAAGTAGTTAGTCTCAGTCTAAGAGTACATGCAAATTAATTGCAAACAGTCAAAGAAAAGGTCGAAGCAGTTGTGAAGACAAGGAAACATCAATGCGTTGCACAATCTAAGTTTAAAATAGTAAGATTAAATGAGAACTTACTAGTTTGAAGTTTGATCTTGATTTATGAGGCATTACGATGAGCGATTATGTGAAGAAGGCCGTCAGTCGTCATGCGCCTCAATCTTCAAAGCAGCGGTGTGGAATCACAGATAAAAAGAAGTTGACCTAAAGATAGTAAGATTTGGAGAAACTAGAACGACCAGATGACCTGATAATATGAGGGTTGGGAGCGGATAATCGCTCATCGTAACTCCTCATAAAATCAAGATCAAACTTCAAACTGGTAAGTTCTCATTTAATCTTACTATTTTACTTCGGAGTCACGTGAGTGACTACGTGAAGATTTCAAAGCTCTGTGATTTCACGCCGGTTCGAATCCAGGTGTCACACACTAAATGGATTGACCATGAATGAGTGAAAAAAAATGTTAAAACATTCAGACATAACATAGTTAGGTAACAAAATTGATGCTTTAATGTAAAACGAAAACAATAATGACCCCGCTCAACCTGGGGGGAAACTGGTGGTAAATGCACATGTTTCCTGAATTTGCCTGCGTGAGCTTTGAGGGCTCGTTCCTTTGCTCTTTGTAAATTTTAGTAATGCAAAGGTCCATAGCGTACACCTGGAAAAGCTGCAACAAGCTTGCCGATTATGCTTGCTACTTGTCTGATTGTTGGCCTCTGATTAACAATTAGCTTATTGCAGGTTTCCTTCAAGGCTGATTGCTTGTCAGCTGGCAGAGTCACTGACATTTCATTTGAGTTGATTGTAAACCCTAGGTAATCAATTACCTTGATTGGAGTCAATTTAGACTTAACTGGATGGATTACAAATCCCAACCTCTCATACATGAGTTTGGTAGCTAAAACAGATACTATTTCTGATTCCTTTGTGTTGCCAATTATTAGAATATCATCCAAATAAGCCATCACAATGTGGCTCTGAGCTCGTAGCAGTCCCAGAACTGGTTTTAGTAATTTTGTAAAAAGCCTGGGTGCCGAAGTCAGCCCATTTGGCAATGTCTTGAATTGCCACATCTGCCCCATCCAGTTACATTTCAAATATCTCCTGTGTTCCCTGTGTATAGATACAGAGTAATAAGCATATTTTAGGTTAATGCAAGCCATATAACATCCTTTGGAGACCAGCTGAAAAGCTGTACCAAAGTTCTCCATTTTTAAATGTTTATACTGCACATGGGTATTGAGTTCCATCAAGTCTCGGATAATATGACTCCCTCCATCTTTCTTTTGCTTAGGAAATATATTCGATATGAATTGGTGAGATTCTGGGCGAATCACCCCTTTTTTATTTTAAAGCCTGAATTTCAGCCTGTATCTCAAACCTTTCCTGTTGAGGGAACAGATATGTGCGGTTTGGTACATTTTGAGTGGGTGGTGCTGAGCCAAGAAGGAACTCTATTTTAAACCCTTCCACACTGTTCCGTATGAACGGGTCTGCTGTAATCCGAGTCCATTCATTCAAAAAATGTTTTAACCTTCCCCCAACTTGTAAATTAGAGGTGTATGATTTGTCCCACAAGGGACTAGAAGGTCCTACCTTAGGTGTTGCAGCCTGTGTGGTCCTGGCCTCCTGTCTTCCTCCTTGGAACTGCTGGACTCTGCCTCCTGTCCATGAGCCCCTAGGCTGGTTGCACCTGTTGTGGAAGGTGGCATAAGGATGCCTTCGTTGTGATGAGCCCCGGGGTGGAGTTGGGGTTCAGCTCATGAGGCGGAGAGTCTTGGCCTCGTCATCCAGCTCTCGTACCTGCTTCGGCAGGTCTGCCCCAAACAAATAGTTTGCCGGCTGTACATTGCTGGCTTTGCACAGCATGGCAAACCTCGGGTTCAGTGCCGGTCGTATGGCACTCTTCCGCAGAGAGTTTATTTCAAACAAGGCATTGCAGAGGAGCCCCACTGCATCCTGTTGTGTCTCCGTTAGTGGCCCGCCATCAATAGACCTGGCAAAAGCCATTACCCCTGAGGCCAGTATTTTCAGAATTTTCTGAAGTTTTACCTCCTGGGCTCTTACCCCTGGCCCAATACGGCCCCAGATGGCATGGTTAACGGCTGGCACACTGAGGGAGGCGCAGTTGACAGGGGTGCTAGAGCGGCCGGTAGTCTCCTCCATTACCTGGTCCTTTAGCTGGTCCGAGGCCAGATAGTTAATGGTGGTGGCCAGCTCTTCATCCAGAGCCGCTCCGGTATGGGTGGGTATGGCAAACTTGGATGCCAATAACGGCACTGTTGCCCCAGGTCCCCAGGGTGTTCCCCTGATGTGCCTCCCTGGTCCGAGTCAGGGTACTGCTGACTCCGTGTACTCCCCTCTATGGATAGGGAGACACTTTGCAGCCCTGTATAAGGTGCTGCTATCGCGAGCTCCCGTGGAGACCCGCGTGATATTGCTCCCTCCTCTGGAGCTGATCAGTCTGGAGGCACCTCTCCAAAAGGTGCTCCATCTGGGAGAGATGTCCACAGATGCTTCCCATTGTGGGAGGTGATTCCTCCAGCCCAGACTCATCAGAGTCTATGGGCCTGGCAGACTTATATGTGGCTTTGCGCCCCGGTGGGGCTGTAACGGTGCTCTCTTGTAGCACCAAGTCTGCTACCGCTGGTTCCAACACCGGCGGCCTTGAAGGTGACTCGGACAGCCATCCTCTACCCGCAGCACCGCGGTCTTCCATAGCCGGCTCTGCAGACCGTCTCCGCACCTTCGACATGGTAGGTCCGTACTGTTGATAGAAAAAACTAACAACCGAAACCCACCAATCAACTACCATAAGTAACTAGTTTAAAACATATAACCATATAACATATAACAATTACAGCACGGAAACAGGCCCTCTCGGCCCTTCCAGTCCGTGCCGATCATTTGTTTTCCCCTAGTCCCATCTACCTGCACTCAGACCATAACCCTCCATTCCCTTCCCGTCCATATACCTATCCACTTGTTAAATGTTAAAATCGATCCTGCCTCCACCACTTCTGCTGGAAGCTCATTCCACACAGCCACCACCCTCTGAGTAAAGAAGTTCCCCCTCATGTTACCCCTAAACTTCCGTCCCTTAATTCGCATGTCATGCCCTCTTGTTTGAATCTTCCCTACCCTTAATGGGAAAAACGTATCCACGGCAACTCTGTCTATCCCTTTCATCATTTTAAAGACCTCAATCAAGTCCCCCCTTAACCTTCTGCGCTCCAAAGAATAAAGACCTAACTTGTTCAACCTTTCTCTGTAACATAGTTGCTGGATCCCAGGCAACATTCTAGTAAATCTCCTCTGTACTCTCTCTATTTTGTTTCAACATTTGTTGACACCACTTACCTCATTTTTTAAAACTTACCGCTGGAGAGACGCAATTGCATCTGCCAGTCCGTCGTTGGCGCATGCTTCAGACGTAATGACGCGCATGACGACTGACGGCCTTCTTCACGTAGTCACTCACGTGACTCCGAAGTAAAATTGATTTGTTTTAATGCCGGTCCATGCAAATTGAAGAGAGGTGAGAAGGAAACAAGAGAAGGAATTGGTTATTGAGAGAGACAAGATAGTAGATTACAGGAGCCTTGAGAAAAGTATTTGCATCTTCACTAGCCACAGGCATGTTCCCAGAGGAGTGGAGAGTAGCGAATGCTTCTTCTTTATTTAAGATGGGAAATAAAGAAAATCCAGGGAATTTCTTGGATTCGGAAATTCAGAACTCTGAGTTTCTGGCCAGTGAACCTCACGTCAGTTGTTGAGAAGCTTTGGAGAGGATTCACTGAGATAGATTTATTCCCCTTTGGAAGAGAATTAGTTAATTATTGACAATCGGCATGGCTTTATAATTGGGAGGTGCCTATACCTCCAGTCTTGACTGTGTCCAGGGCCCCTGATAGTCCCTTCAGGTGAGGCAGAGGTTCACTTGCAATTCCTCCAATCTCGTCCACAGTACCAGGTGTGGACTACTATATATCGGCAAGGCCAAGCACAGACTCGGCAATCATTTTACTGAACACCTTCGCGCAGTCCACCTTGGCCTACGTGATCTTCCAGTTGCCAAACACTTTAACTCCCTTTCCCATACCCATACCGACCTTTCTGTCCAGAAGCCAAACGTAAATCGGGGAAACATCGTCTCATATTTTGCTTGGGCAGCTTACAACCCAGCAACCATGTGCAACCATTTCCATTACAACCTATTGTGAATTGTTTACAACATTCAACCCAGGAATAAATATTGATTTATCTAGCTTCAAGTAACCCTTCCATCCCCTCCCTCTCCATCTCCCCATCTCCCCCCCACCCTAGTAGTTGTACTATACTGTCGTCCTGTTAAGTTTATCTGTCTTCATGCACATTGTCACCTCTCCCAGGGCCAACTATGGCCTATTGTGTGCCCCACATTTCTTTGATTATATTTGCTTTTTATATCTTCCATTCATTACTCCTAAGTACCATCTATATCTCTTGTTCCCCTTTCGCCTGACTCACAGTCTGAAGAAGGGCCTCAACCCAAAATGTCACCTATTCCTTTGCTCCAGCGATGCTGCATGACCCACTGAGTTATCCAAACTTCCATTGTCAAAACCCTGATTGATGTAGGCCAATGTGCCAACAGCCTTCTTGACCATCTTATTTATCTGTGATACCACTTTCAATAAACTTTATACATGTACTCCTAGATCCCCCTAGACTACAACACTCCAAGAGCCCTGCAATTTACCTTGAAGGCCCTGCCCTTATTAAACTTCTCAAAATGTAATACCTCATGTTTATCTGCATAAAACTCCATTCCTAGTCTGTGTCTACTTGCCCAACTGAGCAAGATCCTGCTGTAAACTTTGATAACCATATTTGCTATCTACAATACTTTGGTGTCATCCTACTAATTATGCCTTGTGCTTTCTCATCCAAATTCTTGATGTAAACCACAGTAGTGGGACCTTCACTGATCCTAAGGCACACCAATAGTCACAGGTCTCCAGTCCAAAAAACAACTTTCCATCATCACCCTCTGCTCCCTTCGGGGAAGACAAATGTTTATCCAGTCACTAGCTTTGCTTGGATCTCATGTCGGTTGCATATTTGGAGATTGAATGAAAGGGGAAAATGCATAATTTATAGCAAGAGCCTTAACAACATTGATGTACAAAGGGATCTAGGGGTCCATGTCCACAACTCCCTGAAAGTGGCAACACAAGTAGATAGGGTGGGAAATAAGGCATATGCTTGACTTCATTGGTTGGGGCATTGAATATGTGAGTCATGAAGTCGCAGCTTTTGCAGCATGACGCAGCTTTTTAGGACATTGGTTAGGCCATATTGAAGTATTGAATGCAATTCTGTTTGGTCCAATCCAGGAAAGATGTGGAGTCTTTGGAAAAGGTGCATAGGTGTTTACCACAATGATGCCCGGATTAGGGGGTGTTAGCTACAGGGAAATATGAGATATTGAATAGACTTGGATTGATTTTTCTGGAATGCTAGAAGTTTAAGCGAGACCTGACAGAAGTACATAAACTTTTGAGAGCCATGGATAGTGTGGAGAGTTGGAAGCTTTTTTTCCAGAATGGAAATATCAAATACTATGTAGTGAATGCCTGGAACGTGCTGCCGGGGCTGATGATGGAGATATGAGAGGGCCATTTAAGAGACGTTTGGATAGTCATATTGCTATGCAGTGAATAGAGGGAAATGGATTATGTTTGGGCTGATATAAGTTAGACTTGGCATTATGTTCAGCAGGTACACTGCAAGCTAAAGGGCCTGTTCCTGTGTTGTATAATGTGATGTTCTATTAGAGTTGCGGCAAAGTACATCCAAAGGCATATGATGCATTGGTAGATTCTTGGAAGTGAATTATTGTTGGCGCAAGACTAGATTATGTGGATTTGAAATTAACATTTGATACTATTGATTTGTAAAATAGGAATTACTATCAGTCTTGTCAGGGCCAGTGGCCAAGAAGAGTACAATCACATTGGCATCACGTAATTTGACAATGATTGGGAAAAACTATGATTGAATTGCGAAAGAGACATTAGAAATTATCTTTGACAAAGCTTTAATCATGGGAAAGGACCACAAACTTTATTAACAATACAGACAATTCTCATGTAAAGAATGAAAAGATTACCTATTTGCTTATCTCAATGTAATTATATTGTTGAATATAAAATGTTACATAACGTGTTATTGCATTGACAAGGTTACCAAGTGAAAATGACGCAATGGATGAAAAAAAGCTTCATATTCCAAAGGGAGACAATGAGTTATACGAGATATTCTGATATTGTACAAAGGAAATCAATAGCCAGAAATCTTGTTTATTGGCCAAGATTAAATAAGCATGTTGGAGAACCAGCAGGTTAGTGTGTGACTTGTCAAGATACAGCATCAATCCAGTGAAAATTCCTATACTGAGTTGCAAATCGGTTTAACCGAGTGCAAATGGTACATTTTGATTATTTTGAAAATGGGAATGACAATTTTCCAGAAGTTTATTTCAAATATTGAGGTATGCATTATGTGAGAGCATTGCGCTGTCAAAATTCTGAGATGCAATGCCATGGCTTACCAGAAGAGTTATTATGATCCTCAGTTTTGTTCAATTATATTTGATTGCTTAAGGATACAATATTAGGCACAAACATATTTCACTATATGGGTCTAGTGTCAAGTGGTATGGCTGAGAGATCAGTGACAATTGTCAAAGAATCACTGCAGAATAATATTTTTACTTGGCAAACATTTTGTCAAGCTGCAGAATAATATCCTGCAATAGTTTATATTCCTGCAAATGTGTAAAAAGAATATGATCGAGAGTTCAGCAAAATACTGAGCAAAATATGGAAGAGAGGCAGCTGAGACAGAAATTATATTATTAGTCAATTTAAGGAAATTAATACTTCAATGAACATTATAGAGTTGATGTATTAATGCTATCTAACATTTGAAATTAGATGTTGAAGTGATATTTGAAATATCTGGTGTGAAGTGTTATCCGATGAAAAATGGGGAAAAGATTATTTGTGCCCATTAATCAAGTTAAGTCAAGTCTAGAGACCAAAGTGCCTTACATTGGTGGAGGTACTAACGTTATACAACATTGATTCATAGATTAAGTGCATACATAAATGCATACATAAATGCAGACATATAGCCCTCCCTCAGAGGATGTCAAGAAAGGCTTCAGAGTAAAGATGAGTTTTAAGTCTCGACTTAAAGGAGTCGATGGAGGGGCAGTTCTGATGGGAAGAGGGATGCTGTTCCACAGTCTAGAAGCTGCAACCGCAAAGGCGCGGTCGCCCCTGAGCTTATGCCTAGATCGCGGGATGTTCAGTAACCCCAAGTCGGCCAATCTGAGGGACCTGGAGGTGGGTAAGTTATATGGTTATATGGTTATATGGTTATATGGTTATAAGCAGACTTTTGATGTAGGTGGGGGCAAGCCCGTTAAGGGCTTTGTAAACATAAAGAAGGATCTTGAAATTTATTCGGAACCACACAGGGAGCCAGTGGAGACAGGCCAGAATCGGGGTGATGTGGTCCCTTTTTCGGGTGCCCATCACGAGTCTCGCTGAGGCGTTTTGGAGCAGTTGCAGGCGGGACAGGAGGGTAGAACAGTCTAATTTTGAAGAACAGACCAGTGAGACAGCCAGGTCACGGATGGGAGGGGAAATAATCGTTCTGATGTTCTTAACTTTGCTGGTGAAAAATGTAGTAAATTCCTCGCACTTAGCAGTGGGCCCAGTTAAACTGGTGCTGGGGGCAGGACATATGACAGAGGTGATGGTACTAAAAAGGACCTTGGAGTTATGAACGTTTTTGGAAATAAGGGTGGAAAATTATTTTGTTTTTGCAGATTTTGCTGCTTCCTGGTATTTGTGAAGATTGTTTTTCAGGCTTGATTTTCCTGCAAGTGATTTATAAAATAATACACAACTTATGTAACTGTATTCCAGATGTTGACCCAATGGGACAATGGAAAAAATGATACAAAACTCTATTGCATTGGGTGAATATAGGCACACTCATCAATGGCACTGCCATTCAATGTGATCATGGCTGTTCATCCCCAATCAGTACCCTGTTCCTGTCTTCTCCCCATATCCCCTGACTGCTATTTTTAAGAGCCAAATCTAGCTCTCTCTTGAAAGCATCCAGAGAACCTGCCTCCACCACCCTCTGAGGCAGAGAATTCGACAGACAGGTCATGAATCCACAAAAATAACGGGCCCGAATGGAGTCCCTGGCCATGCCCTTAGGACCTGTGCGAACCAACTAGCGGGAGTATTCACAAGCATCTTGCTTCTCTCCCTACTCCTTTCTGAGGTACCCGCCTGGTTCAAGAAGACCACTATCATCCCAGTGCGAAAGAAAAACAAAATACCGTGCCTTAAAGACTACCATCCAGTGGCCTTGTCATCCACCATCAGGAAGTGCTTCGAGAGGCTGGTTATGGCACACATTAAATCCAGCCGAGCAAGCAACCACTGCAGTTTGCCTACTGCCACAACAGGTCCACAGCTGATGCCATCTCCTTGGCCCTACACACATCCCTGGAATAGCTGGATAAGTTGAACATCAATGTCTTAGCTGGATAAGTTGAACATCAATGTCAGACTCCTATTCATCGACTATTGATCTGCTTTCAATACTTTTATACCAACCTCGTGGAATTTGGAGTTAGTACTCCACTCTGCAACTGGATCCTTGACTTCCTGACCTGCAGACCATAACGAGTGAGGAGAGGGGACAAATTATCCTCTACGATAATCCTCAACACTCATGCTCCGCAAGGATTCGTTCTCTTCCCCCTACTCTACTCCTTGTACACCCACGACTGTGCAGCCAAATACCAATTCACCTCAATCTACAAGTTTGCAGACAGCACCACCGTAGTGTGTCGGATAATGTTTAATGACAACATGAAGTACAGGATGAAGATTGAGAACCTTGTGACCTGGTGCCAAGACAGCAAACTCTCCCTCAATGTCAGTAAAACAAAGGAGACAATGATTGGCTTCAGGAAGCAAAATATTCTGCACTTCCTGTTCTACATTAATGGCTCTGAAGTAGAGATGCTCGAAAGCTTCAATTTCCTTGGAATAAATATCACCGGCAATTTGCCCTGGACCAGTGTCATTGAAATTATGGCCAAGTAAACACATCAATGCCTGTACATCATTAGAAGACTGAGGAAGTTTGGCATGTCCCCAACATCTCTCACCAACTTCTTATTAGGATGCATCAGAGCCTGGTTTGGGAACGAGCTCCAACCAAGGCCACAAAAAATTGCAGAGAGTTACGGACATAGCCCAGACCGTCACACAAACCAGCCTCCCTTCCATTGACTCCAACTGCATTTCATGCTGCCTCGGCAAGGATAATGAAGGACCAGTTGCACTGCAATTACCCCCTCTTCATCCCTCTCAAGACAGGAGATACGGATATTTGAAAACACACACCTCCAGATTCAGGGACAGTTTCTTACCAGATGTTAACAGGCAACTGAATGGCCCTCTCATCAGCTAAAGTGCAGACCTGGCCTCTTTTCTACCTTATTTGAGAACTTTAAACTATCTTTAATCTATATCGGACATCAATGTTATAGCTCTGCACTAAATAGGGTGACACGGTGGCACAGCGGTAGAGTTGCTGCCTAACAGCGCTTGCAGCACCGGAGACTTGGGTTTGATTCAGACTACGGGTGCTTGTCTGTACGGAGTTTGTACGTTCTCCCCATAACTGTGTAGGTTTTCTCCGAGATCTTTGGTTTCCTCCCACACTCCAAAGAAGTACAGATATGTAGGTTAATTAGCTTGGTATAAATGTAAAATTGTCCCTAGTGTGTGTAGGATAGTGTTAACGGGTAGGGATCGCTGGCCGGCGTGGACGTGGTGTGCCGAAGGGCCTATTTCCGCACTGTATCTCTAAACTAAACTAAATGTTGTACCCTTTATCTGTGCACTATGGTCAGCTTGATTGTATTCATGCAAAGTCTTTTTTAAGATTAGGTAGCACACAAACAAATGCTTTTTACGGTACCTGGGTACACATGACCATATAACCATATAACCATATAACAATTACAGCACGGAAACAGGCCCTCTCGGCCCTTCCAGTCCATGCCGACCATTTGTTTTCCCCTAGTCCCATCTACCTGCACTCAGACCATACCCCTCCATTCCCTTCACGTCCATATACCTATCCACTTTACTCTTAAATGTTAAAATCGATCCTGCCTCCACCACTTCTGCTGGAAGCTGATTCCACACAGCCACCACCCTCTGAGTAAAGAAGTTCCCCCTCACGTTACCCCGAAACCTCTGTCCCTTAATTCTCATGTCATGCCCTCTTGTTTGAATCTTCCCTACCCTCAATGGGAAAAAACGTATCCACGTCAACTCTGTCTATCCCTTTCATCATTTTAAAGACCTCAATCAAGTCCCCCCTTAACCTTCTGTGCTCCAAAGAATAAAGACCTAACTTGTTCAACCTTTCTCTTTAACATAGTTGCTGGAACCCTGGCAACATTCTAGTAAATCTCCTCTGTACTCTCTCTATTTTGTTGTCATCCTTCCTATAACTAGGCGACCAAAATTGTACACCATACTCCAGAATTGGTCTTACCAATGCCTTGTACAATTTTAACATTACTTCCCTACTCCTATATTCAATGCTCTGATTTATAAAGGCCAGCACACCAAAGGCTTTCTTTACCACCCTATCTACATGCGATTCCACCTTCAGGGAACTATGCACAGTTATTCCTAGATCCCTCTGTTCCACAGCATTCCTCAATTCTCTACCATTTACCATGTACGTCCTATTTTGATTTGTCCTGTCAAGATGTAGCACTTCACACTTATCAGCATTAAACTCCATCTGCCATCTTTCAGCCCACTTTTCCAAATGGCCCAAATCTCTCTGTAGATTTTGAAAATCTACTTCATTATCCATTGACAATAATAGGCTAAATATTATTGACAATAATTGGCTAAATTAAACTAAAGTTTGCACATGTTCTAACCTCATGCAGTGTTATTCTGTGTGAAATAATCGGATCTGGTCCATTGAGAGAGGAAATATAATTCAAGGGCAAGCGAACAGAGATCAGTCTTGCTTGCTTTCAATCAGCTTAATATTTGTAGATCAAAATTGTCAGAGTTTGAAATTGTAATTACAAAAGTAAAGGAGTTGGATTCGAAGGAGAGAGCAGTCAATGATAACGCAAAGTGGGAAAAAGGTGAAAGGCAACTGTATATTGTTTGCCAGATATATTTATCAATTCATATATAATTTCTATTTTTAAATAATACTTCAGCAATGCAACACTTAGCTGTCAAGGTCTGCAGGCAATTTATTGTATACTTGCACCAGCATAGAGTTTCAGAACTTAATTTTTTTCATTCCATGTAAAATTGCACTTTGGTTTTCATGTTGCATTTCAACGTTGAGTTCACTGCAGAGAGCAACAGAGAATGCAAATAATAGAAGCTACATTTGAACCTTGTATGAACCATCATATTCTCAAATGAAAAGCTGAATAGGCTCAACTGGAATGTTGTGACATGTCAGAAAATAAGTTTCACTATCATGCATCAGGCAATAATCGTGAATGAGTAATTCCACTCGCCAAGTGAAAGGAAATATAAATTGCGAGGAGAATAAAGGATTGCCTGTGGTCTCTCCCGAACACCAAAAAGGCAAAATATGTATTTTATCATTACAATTTGGTCCTTGCGCATAGAACCACAAATAATGACAGCAATTAATTTTCTGAGCTTGGTTGAGGAGTTGATCTTGAGTAAGGTAGTCAGCCAGGCTAACTAGAGCTAAATATAGGGTCTGATAAACTCCCAAGAAAAACACAAAATGCTGGAGTAGCTCATTAGGCCAGGTAGCATCCTTTGAGAAAATTACTAGATGACGTTTCGGGTTGAGGATATTCTTCTATTGCTTCAGATTAAATTAGAATAAAACTAAATATGACAGAGGCCAAATCTTTATATTCAATAATACAGAATAAAAATAACTTCATATTTCTGGCATATTTCAGTTGCATCTGTTATACTCAGGGTTCCAAATTGGATGGAACATGAAAGCAAAGTCATGAGTGGATAATGTGACCACTGAATATGCAACCCACGTAATACAAAAGTAGACAAAAGTGCTGGAGAAACTCAGCGGGTGCAGCAGCATCTACGGAGCGAAGGAAATAGGCAACGTTTCGGGCCGAAACCCTTCTTCAGACTGATGGAGGGTGGGGGCAGGGAGAAGAAAGGGAAAAGTAGGAGGAGGATCCCGAGGGCTGAGGGAGAGCTAGGAAGGGGAGGAGACAGCAAGGACTAACGGAATTGGGAGAATTCAGTGTTCAGGCCATCGGGATGCAGACTGCCCAAGTGGAATATGAGGTGCTGTTCCTCCAATTTCCGGTGGTGTTCACTCTGGCCATGGAGGAGGCCAGGACAGAGAGGTAGGAAACGGAATGGGAGGGGGAGTTGAAGTGCTGAGCTACCGGGAGGTCAGGTTAGTTAATGCGGACCGAGCGGAGGTGTTCGGGGAAATTATCACCAAGCCTACGCTTGGTCTCACCGATGTAGATCAGCTGGCATCAAGAGCAGCGGATGCAGTAGATGAGGTTGGAGGAGAAGCAGGTGAACCTCTGTCGCACCTGGAACGACTACTTGGGTCCTTGAATTGAGTCGAGGGGTGAGGTAAAGCAACAAGTGTAGCATCTCTTGCGGTTGCAAGGGAAAATGCCCGGGGAGGGGGTGGTGCGGGAGGGAAGGGAAGAATTGACAAGGGAGTTACGGAGGAAGCGGTCTTTGCGGAAAGCAGACAGGGTGTGAGATGGGAAGATGTGACGAGATGTGGGGTCACGTTGCAGGTGGCGAAACTGACGGAGGACTATTTGTTGCATGTAACGGCTAGTGGGGTGAAAGGTGAGGACAAGGGGGACTCTGCCCTTGTTGCGAGTGGGTGGGATGGGGAGAGAGAGAAGTGTTACGGGGTATGGAAGGGACCCTGGTGTGAGCCTCATCTATAGTAGGGAAGGGGAACCCCCATTCCCCTCCCCTGCTATATAATACAATTAGCATGTCATGCTGTTCATTGCCTTGATGGGTGTAGTTAGTGTTTAGTTTGGTTTAGTTTTGAGATACAGCATGGAAATAGATCCTTTGGCCCATGGAGTCCACACTGACCAGCAATCACCTATGCACTAGTTCTATGTCCCACACACTACATGCAATTTGCAGAGGACAATTAACTTACAAACCAGCACGTCTTTGGAATGTGGGAGGAAAATGGAGCACCTGGAGAAAACTCACATGGTCACAGGGAGAACGTGCAAACTCTGCATTGACAGCACCCATAGTCATAATTGAGTTTGGGTCTCTGGTGGTGTGAGGCAGCAGCTCTATCGCTGCACCACTATGCCAGTCGCTAAGGGGAACCCATACTTTTTAATGTCTACATGTGTCATCAGTTGGCCCATTGTTGTTATGTCATTCAAAGTCAAAGTCAAAGTCAAAAGAGTTTATTGTCATGTGTCCCTGACAGGACAATGAAATTCTTTCTTTGCATAGCACAACAGAACATAGTAGGCATTGACTACAAAACAGATCAATGTGTCAATATACCATTATATACGTAAATACACCCATGAATAAATAAATTGATCAAGTGCAAATAACAAATAAAGGGGTATTAACGTTCAGAGTTTTGACCGAGCCAAGTTTAATAGCCTGATGGCTGTGGGGAAGTAGCTATTCCGGAACCTGGTCTTTGCAGTCCTCGGCTCCTGTACCTTCTACCTGAAGGTAGCAGGGAGGTGATGTATGGCCAGGATGGTGTGGTTCTTTGATAATGCTGCCAGCCTTTTTGAGGCAGCGACTGCGATAGATCCCCTCGATGGAAGGAAGGTCAGAGCCGATGATGGACTGGGCAGTGTTTACTATTTTTTGTAGTCTTTTCCTCTCCAGGGCGCTCAAGTTGCCGAACCAAGCCACGATGCAACCGGTCAGCATGCTCTCTACTGTGCACCTGTAGAAGTTAGAGAGAGTCCTCCTTGACAGACCAACTCTCCGTAATCTTCTCAGGAAGTAGAGGCGCTGATGAGCTTTCTTAGTAATTGTATCTGTGTTCTCGGACCAGGAAAGATCTTCAGAGATGTGCACACCCAGGAATTTGAAGCTCTTGACCCTTTCAACCATCAACCTCGTTGATATAAACGGGACTGTGGGTCCCCATCCTACTCCTTCCAACATCCACAATCAGTTCTTTGGTTTTGCTGGTGTTGAAGGCCAGGTTATTGTGCTGGCACCATATGGACAGTCGCTCGATCTCTCTTCTATACTCTGACTCATCCCCATCTGTGATATGTCCCACAACAGTTGGTGTCCTCGGCGAACTTAATGTTGGAGTTCGCTCTATGACCGGTTACGCAGTCATGAGTATAGAGTGAGTAGAGCAGGGGGCTGAGCATGTAGCCTTGAGGTGCTCCCGTGCTGATTGTTATCGAGTCTGACACATTACCACCAATATGAACAGACTGTGGTCTGTGAATGAGGAGGTCGAGGATCCAATTGCAGAGGGATGCGCAGAGACCCAGTTCTGCGAGTATGGTAACCAGCTTGGAAGGGATGATTGTGTTAAATGCCGAGCTGTAATCGATGAATAACAGCCTGACAAATGAGTTTTTGTTGTCTGTAGAAGTTTTTGAGTTTTTGTTCAACTGTTTAAAGTACTCCTGTACTCTTCATTGAAAGGTGCCTTGTGAGAGCTGGAGGTGGTAGATGCATAAATAGATCAAGCTGGCAAATGTCACTCACTGCTGCATATCTCGGGTTCAGGACCCAAGTTCAAGAGTTCAAGAGAGTTTATTGTCATGTGTCCCTTCTAGGACAATAAAATTCTTGCTTTGCTTTAGCTCCCACATGAAAATGAAAGCTCCGTATCTGCTTGTCGATCCTCAGTGATGATTTCCCTTTTAATATTAATCCTGTGTACCTAACAAGAACTTGTAAAATTCCATGAACCTGCTGCCAACATCATTATTGGGATGGCCACTATACAGATTCCAATCAGCTGAATCCATTGTGGATGAGAAACTATCTATATTACTAAAAGTCTGATCTTGACTGCTTTTTGCTCACTGTGGTGTGATTTCTGAGAGTACAGCGCCACCTACGGCCGTTATATTTGGCCAGCTCGCTCAGAGCCCCCATCCGCCTTCCTGGACCACAGGATTTTTCCCATCGATGAAAAATCAGAGAGCTATTAATGTTATTTAAAAGGCAGATGGTGGTTTGGTTGCCTTGGGTTCAGTATTGCCTTTTAACTTCAGCCCAAGCACCCAAGCCACCATTTGCAGTAGTGCCAACATGTCTCCTGCCCAACCAGAGGTAACAAGACTCTGGATCTAGTATTCACCAACATTGCTGAAGCATACAAAGCCCTCCCCCTCCCCCACCTGGGACAGTCTGACCACCTCTCTCTGTTCCTGCTCCCCAAATACACACCTCTGATCAGACGTGTGAAACCTTCCGTGAGGTCAGTGAAGGTCTGGCCTGAGGGGGCTGTCTCTGTCTTACAGGAACAGTTTCAGCAAACAGACTGGAGTCTGTTTGCCACCCAGGCCACCTTCAACTCCCAAGTGGACATCAACTCATACACCTCAACCGTTCTGGACTACATAAAATTCTGCACGGACAACGTCACTACACACAAAGTAATAAGGACCTTCCCTAACCAGAAGCCGTGGATGAACAGGGAGGTCAGACTCCTGCTGAAGGCTCGCGACGCCGCTTTTAAATCTGGCGATGCTGAGGGTTACAGCTCATCCAGGGCCAATCTGAAAAAGGGAATTAGGAATGCTAAACTTAATCACAAACGGCGGATTGAGGAGCATTTCTGAAATAACTCTGACCCCAGGCGCATGTGGCAAGGAATCAAATCCAATGCCGATTACCATAAAGTTAACACTCCCCCCCCAGACAATGCTTCCCTTCCTGACGAGCTAAACTATTTCTACGCCCGCTTCGACCGGGACAACAAAACTCCTGCCATCAAAGGTGCTCCACCCCCGCATGAACAACCCCTCAGTCTCTCCACCTCTGCTGTTCAGGATGCACTGAGCAAGGTGAATGAGCACAAAGCTGCCGGCCCCGATGGCATCCCCGGGCGGGTGCTCAGGGCATGTGCTGGACAGCTATCCCTGGTCCTCACTGACATTTTCAATCTGTCACTGGCCCAGGGTGTCGTCCCCACTTGCCTCAAGACATCTACCATTGTGCCAGTGCCCAAACAATCAGCGACAGGGAGTCTCAATGATTTCCGGCCAGTGGCACTCACCCCTGTCATCGCCAAGTGCTTCGAGCGGCTGATCTTGGCTCACCTCAAAGCCAGCCTCCCCCCCCACACTGGACCCCCATCAGTTTGCCTACCGGACCAATAGGTCAACAGAAGACGCCATATCTGCGGCCCTACACTCTGCCCTGACCCACCTGGACAGCAATAACACCTACATCAGGCTGCTGTTCATCGACTTCAGTTCCGCCTTTAACACTGTCATACCCGCTAGCTTGATCACCAAACTCAGC
This sequence comes from Okamejei kenojei, assembly GCA_035221665.1. NCBI lineage: Eukaryota > Metazoa > Chordata > Chondrichthyes > Rajiformes > Rajidae > Okamejei > Okamejei kenojei. The sequence goes on from CM069134.1 coordinate 1,590,212, forward strand.
GGTCTTGGCATCTCCACTTCCCTCTACAATTGGACACTGGATTTCCTCACTAACAGACCCCAGTCTGTTAGGATCAACAACCTCACCTCCTCCACTATAACACTGAACACTGGCGTGCCACAAGGCTGTGTGCTCAGTCCTCTCCTCTACTCTCTCTTCACCCATGACTGCATCCCTAAGTTTAGCTCCAACGCCATCATAAAATTTGCCGACGACACCACGGTGGTAGGACTGATCAGCGATAACGACGAGTCAGCCTACAGGGAGGAGGTCCAGCACCTGACAACCTGGTGTGCCAATAACAACCTCGTCCTTAACTCCCAAAAGACGAAGGAGATCATTGTCGACTTCAGGAAGAACAGAGGGGGCAGACACACCCCCATCCATATAAACGGGACTGAGGTGGAGCGGGTCTCCAACTACAAATTCCTCGGGGTACACATCTCGGAGGATCTGTCCTGGTCCCTCAACACCTCCAAGCTGGTCAAAAAGGCGCAGCAGCGCCTTTATTTCCTGAGGAGGCTCAAAAAAGCCCACCTGTCCCCCCAGATCCTGACCAACTTCTACCGCTGTACCATCGAAAGCATCCTGACCACCTGCTTTACGGTATGGTACAGCAGTTGCACCGTAGCAGACAGGAAGGCACTACAACGGGTGGTGAAAACCGCCCAGCACATCATCGGTGCCCCGCTCCCTGCTTTGGATGCCCTCCACCGAAAACGGTGTCTGAGACGGGCTGGGAAGATCATCAAGGACCCCTCCCACCCTAACCATGGACTGTTTGCCCTCCTACCATCAGGGAGGCGGTACAGGAGCCTCAGGTCCCGCACCAGCAGGATGAGGAGTAGCTTCTACAATAACACCATCGCACTGCTGAACTCGGAGTCCCGCCGATAGATTCCCACATCTGTATTTATTTATCTGTATTTATCTAAACATTGCTATCACTACGTACTGACACTAAACTGCATTTCGTTGTACCCATACTTGTATCTGTGCAATGACATTAAATTTGAATTGAATTGAATTGAATTGAATTGAATTAAATTGAACTTCAGCCCAAAGCACCCAAGCCACCATTTGTAGTAGTGCCTTTTAACCTCAGCACAAAGCACCCAAGCCACCATATGGAGTAGTTCCTTTTAACTTCAGCCCAAAACACCCATCACCATTTGCAGTAGTGCCTTTTGACTTCAACCCAAATCATCCAAGCCACCATTTGTAGTATTGCCTTTTAACGTCAACCCTCAGCACCCAAGCCACCATTTGCAGTAGTGACGCATACTAGTCGGTACCCATTCATCACAATCATCGGAGATATTTGAAATTTAGCTGGATGAAGCAATTGTGGCAGTTTAAAGCATTGCTAATGGTTTAACTTCGGCTGCTAGGTTATTTACAAAAATGTTAAAACCAGTGTTAGGCCTTCTCCGGGCTCAGAATCATATTGTAATGGCCTCTTTGGATCATATCTTAATCATAGGGAAGACATCGACAAGAAATCAGCTGAATTATCTGTTTCAGCTACCAAACGCATGTTTGAGAGTTTGGGGTTTCTCATCCATCCAGTTAAATCGAAATTGATCCCATCCACAATCATTGATTATTTGGGGTTCACCATTAATTCAACTCACATGTCTGTGACTCTGCCTCCAGACAAGAGGCCAGAGTTAATCAAAGCCTGTAGCAAGCTCGTTGATGAGCAACAATCTTCTATTAGGCAGGTTTGCTAGTGTAATTGGGCAATTAGTGGCTGCTTTTCCAGCCGCACAATTTGGTCCTCTGCATTATCAAAATTTGCAACGTGCAAAGGACTACGCACTCATAAGGCACTACTGTCAATGGCGGCTTGGGTGCTTTGGGTTGAAGTTAAAAGGCACTACTGCCAATGGTGGCTTTTTGTGTTTTGTGTGGTTTTATGGTGGTTTTATGGTGGTTTCTCCCTGCTTGAAATGTTATGAAACTGCATTTGAATGTGGTGGCATTGCACCATGCATGAAATGATATGAAACTGCATTTGAATGTGGTGGCGTTGCACCCTGCACGAAATGGTATGAAGCTGCATTTAAATTTGGTGGCCTTGTACCCTGCTTGAAATTGTATGAAACTGCACTTGAATTTGGTGGCCTTGCACCCTGCTTGAAGTGGAATGAAACTGCACTTGAATTTGGCGGTCTTGCACCCTGCTTGAAGTGGTATGAAACTGCATTTGAATTTGGTGGCCTTGCACCCTGCTTAAAGTGGTTGGAAACTGCACTTGAATTCGGTGGCCTTGCACCCTGCTTGAAGTGGTTGGAAACTGCACTTGAATTTGGTGGCCTTGCACCCTGCTTGAAGTTTTAGGAAACTGCTCTTGAATTTTGTGGCCTTGCACCCTGCTTGAAGTGGTAGGAAACTGCACTTGAATTTGGTGGCCATGCACCCTGCTCGAAGTGGTAAGAAACTGCACTTGAATTTGGTGGCTTTGCACCCTGTTTGAAATGGTAGGAAAATTGATTTGAATTTGATGGCCTTGCACCCTGCTTGAAATGGAATTTCAAAGAATAGCCATGAGTCAACTGCCAGCCCACCAGCCGTGAGTGAGCTGCCAGCGCAGCAGGCCTGAGGGACTGAGCTGCCACCCCAAGAACCCATACCAGCGCTGCAGAAAGCCCCCCCACTGGCCACCAATATTGGAATTGGTGGAGAGGTGGAATATTGCGTCGGGGGACCAGCCCTCCCGTGTGAACATGGGACCCAACGTGTCCCACAGTCTAGTTTATTCTAAGTGTTTCAGCTCACATACTATTTCTCCGTCATGCATGTTTTCCTGTGCTGTGCTGGTGACTCAGTCTGGAATTTTGTGTTTGCATCCGCAGTGTATGATTAGAATATCAAAGTCTCTGGTGCAAAAATTGGCATTGTTACCAATTGGGTCACAACTGAAGATCTGTAAACCAAGTGAAGTGTTATAGTTGTCCTCTTAAGATCACCTAAGATCCCCTGGTAAGACAATAGGTTTGCACCAATTCTGTTACAGTCAGATCATTGGAACTAAGCAGGACCATTTGGAATGATAATGTGATGCAGAAGACAAACATCAGAGGAATGCATTATGATAATTGACAGCCCTTTGTGTGAGATATTATATGATTTGATTTATACATTGGGTTTGCAATGCATATCTGAACACATATATTTGCAATGTGATCTAGAGAATGGAATAGTGTTTTGTAGCAGATGCATTCTGTGGAAAGTGAGAGAACGGATTGATTAGAGAAGGGTTGATATTGCTGGTCTCGCGCTTGATTTAATTTTGATGGTATCCCCATGTTCCATGTACAGTGAGTGACTGCCTCTCTTCATCTTCCTCTTCAAACTTCTTCTTTTGCCCCAGCACATCACTTTCCTTACTTTGACCTATCATGTGAAATTGATGAGCCTGGTTGCAGATACAGCACATCGGCAAACATTATTGTCTCCCACTTCCGGAGAAGGGTTTTGGACCTGAAATGTCAATTTTACTTCGGAATCACATGTGATTCCGTGAAGACGACCCGCCAGTCCACATGCGTGTTACATCTGACGCATGGCGCACTGACGGGCTGGCAGGGCGCAGCTCCAACAGCGGTAAGTTAAGAACCCTGAGGTAAGTTTCTAAACTTAGCTGAGGTCTTTCTCCGGGTGGGAAATCTTGTTATACATGAGCGAGACAGCAGTGGAGAAAGTAGTGAAAGGAAGGTCGAGGCGGTCCACTGCGAAAATAGCTACGGAGGGAAGGTTGAGGCAGTCCGTTGCAAAAATAGCTATGGAAGACTGAGGGAGTGCAGGTAGCGGACGGCTGTCCTTCTCGCCTTCCGGGTTACTGGCAGCATGACCAGTGGCTTCCAACTTGGTGCCAGTGGATGGCACCATGGCTACTCCGGTGGGTCGGAAAGCCACCAAAAATTCAAAAAGGCCCGTGAGTGACTCTGACGAGTCAGTCCAGGAGGATCGTCCTCCCACAATGGATGCCGTTTTGGGGCGGCTGTCCAGAATGGAACGCCTCATGGAGAGGATTTTCCATCAACAAATGCACGAGGAAGATGAGCTTTTTATCCTCTGGTCTCCTCAGGAGCCCATGGCAGCAGCACCTGTAACAGGGCTGCATGATGGCTCCCTCTTGGAGGAGGTAAACCCACAGAGTCAGTTTTGTTCTGACTCCGAGATCGGAGGTATAGCTGATGAGCATACCTCCAGGCAAGGAGACCAGGAGTTAGGGAAACCAAGCATGGCTTCCAAATTTGCCATACCTGCTGGAACGGGTCTGGCCAGGACCATCAATTACATGGTCTCACCATAGAAAAAACCTGCAGGACCTCACCATAGAAGAAACCTGCAAGAAATTCCAAATACTGGGTAATTGCGCATCACTCAAAGTCCCAGCTGTGAACCACCCTATCTGGGGGCACATGGCAGCAGGAATCAGAGCCCAATCAGCAGGAATCAGAGCCCAAGAATCAAGGCTCCGGAAGATCCTCAAGCTCCTGGCTTCAGGGATAACAGCTTTTGCCAGGTCGGCGGATAATGAGCCTCTGTCTCCAGTTCAGCAGGATGCGCTTGCCCTCATGTGCAATGCACAGTTCGAAATAAATTGCTTGAGGAAGACTGCAATCCGGCCAATGCTCAATCCTAAATTTGCAGTACTGTGCAAGATGAGCACTGTGCAGCCACCAAACTTGCTGTTCGGGGAAGACCTGTCGAAACAGGTCAGAGAATTAGATGATGAGGCAAAAACATCTCATCAGAACACAGCCGGTCAACAAAAATCCTCTCCGGTGGCAGCACCTCTACAAACGGTCCGCTGAATCGAATTCAGGTCAAGGACCAAGCCGGCCCTTGCCAAGTATGCACGGTTGGCGCATGTCACTGTTTCCCTCCAGAACACGAGGTCAGAGGTTTCTACCAACCACGGAGGTAGGTGACCAGTTACAACCTGGTGGGAAATTACGTTTGTTTTTCAAGCAATGGTGTCATATAACATCAGACTCATTTATACTGCACAGTATACTAGGTTTGAATTTATTTTTAAATTATGCCCACCTACACAGCATACACCGAGCCGGACGTTGTCTTTTTCACAACAAGAGTCTTTGGAGATACAAACTGAGATCGAAGTTTGCGGATGACACGAAGCTGGGGGGCAGTGTTAGCTGTGAGGAGGATGCTAGGAGGCTGCAGGATGACTTGGATAGACTGGGTGAGTGGGCAAATGCATGGCAGATGCAGTATAATGTGGATAAATGTGAGGTTATCCACTTTGGTGGCAAAAACAGGAAGGTAGACTATTATTTGAATGGTGACCGATTAGGAAAAGGGGAGATGCAGCAAGACCTGGGTGTCATGGTACACCAGTCATTGAAAGTAGGCATGCAGGTGCAGCGGGCTGTGAAAAAAGCGAATGGTATGTTGGCATTCATAGCAAAAGGATTTGAGTACAAGAGCAGGGAGGTTCTACTGCAGTTGTACAGGGTCTTGGTGAGGCCACACCTGGAGTATTGCGTACAGTTTTGGTCTCCTAATCTGAGGAAATACATACTTGCCATAGAGGGAGTACAGAGAAGGTTCAATAGACTGATTCCTGGGATGGCACGACTTCCATATGAAGAAAGACTGGATAGACTTGGCTTGTATTTGCTGGAATTTAGAAGATTGAGGGGTGATCTCATAGAGACTTACAAAATTCTTAAGGGGTTGGACAGGCTATATGCAGGAAGATTGTTCCCAATGTTGGGGAAGTCCAGGACAAGGGGTCACAGTTTAAGGATAAGGGGGAAGGTAGTTGAGGCCAGTTTGTTGGCCATATTTAAGAGGGAGTTGGATGTGGCCCTTGTGGCTGAAGGGATCAGGGGGTATGGAGAGAAGGCAGGTACAGGATACTGAGTTGGATGATCAGCCATGATCATATTGAATGGCGGTGCAGGCTCGAAGGGCCGAATGGCCTGCTCCTGCACCTAATTTCTATGTTTCTATATTTCTAAACATTAGCTAAGAAAGGGGTAATTGAGAAGTCTTCTCATCAATCTAAGCAATTTGTCTCTAATATATTTCCAAGACAAAAGAAGGATGGCGGGAATTGGATCATTCTTGACCTAACTAGGCTTAACTCCTATGTGCAGTATAAACATTTCAAAATGGAAACGTTCCTTACTGCCAAACAGCAGGTTTCTAAAGGGTGCTACATGGCATGCATAGATCTCAAAGATGCATACTAGTCTGTACCCATTCATCACAATCATCGGAGATATTTGAAATTTAGCTGGATGAAGCAATTGTGGTAGTTTAAAGCATTACCTAATGGTTTAACTTTGGCTGCTAGGTTATTTACAAAAATGTTAAAACCAGTGTTAGGCCTTCTCCGGGCTCAGAATCATATTGTAATGGCCTATTTGGATCATATGGTTGATAGCAAATGTTTGGCTAGACACCGGGAAAATGCGGATTCAGTTGTTTTACAAACTGATGTTAGTGTTCTAGGATGGGGAGCTACCGATACCATCTCCAGCTGTGGTGGCAGAAGGATTATGCATGAGGCATTACTTCTTCAATCACATGGTATTAACTATTTGGAATTATTGGGAGCACGCTATGGCCTAAAAGCGTATTGTACTAATATGCATTATTTGCATGTGCAGCTTCAGATTGATAATACTACAGCAGTAGCATATATTAATCACATGGGTGGAATCAAATCGGTATCATGTGATATGTTGGCTAACCTTATTTGGCACTGGTGTATCACAAGAAACATCTGGATTTCAGCTATCTACCTACCAGGTAGACTTAACATGGTGGCAGACACCAGGTCACGAAAGTTCAATGACAACACTGAATGGATGTTGAATCGTGAAATATTCAAAGAAATTATCACTCGCTATGGTGTACCAGACATTGATTTGTTTGCGTCCAGATTGAATCACCAATTACCAAAGTATGTTTCATGGGAGCCAGACCCAGGGGCAGTAGCGGTAGATGCATTCTTGCAACACTGGGGTGGAATGTTTTTATATGCATTTCCTCCATTTTGCCTCATCATAGAAACATAGAAATTCAGTGCTTGCTCAAGATCGAGCAGGACTCTGCCTCAGGCATTTTGGTAGTTCCCGACTGGCCTACACAACCATGGTTCCCACAGATTTTAAGATTAAAAATACAGCCTTTTATGGTTATCCCCAAAAGCAGTAGTCTGCTGGTTCATCCTGTAACTGGGGAAAATCATCCATTACATGACCGTATTAACCTGTTGATTTGCAGATTCTGAGGAGACCGCTCCTGGGGCTTGAACTATCAGAGCGTATGGTGGATGTGATTACTGCAGCCTGGAGGGATAGTACTAAAAAACAATATATTTCTCATATCAAGAAATGGGAGATGTTCTGTTTGCAGTCGAACATTTCATATCATACTGCAAGCGTACCTGATGTATTGGAATTTCTTTACATGTTATTTTTTGATGAGCGACTAAGCTACAGTGCTATCAATAGTGCCAGGAATGCCTTGTCATCCTACCTGTGCCAAGGAATGAGACAACACCCTATGGGGTCTCGCCCTTTAGTATCTCGGTTCATGAAGGGCATTTTTTCTAACTGCAATTCCCCCAGGCCTAGATACATGGAAATTTGGGATGTGAGCGTGGTTCTTGAGCTGATTCGCCAAATGGGCTCCAGCAACATCTCTGTCATTGGCCAGACTGACTCTCAAATTGGTTATGCTCATGGCGCTGATTTGAGCGCAATGTGTCCAGACGTTGCAGAAGCTTCGACTGGACAGAATGGTTTTGTCCATAATAACATAAACTTTTATGTTTATGATTTACTTAAGCAGAGCAGGCCAGGGACGTCAGGGCTTAGACTTAATTTTATGGCATACCCCATAGACCTTCGCCTCTGTGTGGTCACGCACTTACAGCAGTACATCGAAGTCACCAAGAGCATCAGAGGCTCTGAATTGGCTATATTCGTCAGTTATAAGAAGCCTCATAACAAGGTGTCAGTACAGACCATCTCAAGATGGTTAAAACATGTTCTGGTTTATGCTGGAGTAAACACTGATGTGTATAAATCTCACTCCACCAGGGCGGCTTCAACGTCAGCAGCGAGGGCACAGGACGTCTCTCTCGACCAAATCCTCGCAGGATGGCCCAGTGAATTGACGTTTCAGAGGTCTTATCACAAACCTCTTGCCACACCGGTGGTATTTGGGCACTCAATTCTAAATTGTGTTTTGTAGCTTCCCCCTGGGACAGAGGGGTGGCTATTTTTTCTTTCTTTGTTAAATAAAGCACCAATTTGGTTAAGCCTGTATTATGTTGGAATGCTTTATTTGTTATTACTCATCCTGTGTCAACCAAGGCAGTATGTCGCATGGACTCGTATCCACGGCATGAAATCACGGAGCTTTGAAGTCTTCACGGAATCACTCACGTGACTCTGAAGTAAAATAGGACGATTAAACGAGAACTTACCAGTTTGAAGTTTGATCTTTATTTTATGAGGAGTTACGCTGAGCAATTACGTGCCCACCGCTCCCAGCCCTCATATCACAAAAGTCATCCGGTAGTTTCTAGGTTTCTAATCTTACTATATTACTTCAATTACTGTTATCTGTGATTTCACGCCGCTGCTTTGAAGAATGACGCGCATGCAGAAGGGCAGGTTTTCTTCACGTAATCGCTCATTGTAACTCATAAAATAAAGATCAAACTTCAAACTGGTAAGTTCTCATTTAATCTTACTATTTTTTTGTTTAGTTTAGAGATACAGTGCGGAAAAAGGCCCTTTGACACACTGAGTCCACACCCATACACTAACACTATCCTACACACACTAGGGACAATTTACAATTATACCAAGCCATATAACGTACAAACCTGGACATTTATGGAGTGTGGGAGAAAACCAAAAATCCCAGAGAAAACTCACGCGGTCACGAGGACGCGTACAAACTCCAAACAGGCAGCACTCACAGTCGGGATCGAACTTGGGTTTCTGGCATTGTAAGCGCTACTCCAGAGTAGTCTAGCACCATCACATATTTGCAGCAACAATAACTTCACAATATGACACAGACAACTGCCTGGGAAGCTATTGGCATTCTTTTTCACAAGCTCCCTATGGGTTTTGTTATGTGGGGCAAAATGGTGGTGTGGAATGCCGATGAAAAAAAGATAACATAACAGGATTCAAGCTTTGACCAGCATAAGAGGCGTTGACCTATATGATGCACTGCTTATCGCCACAAAGCACTTGGATGCCACGAAGTGGATTCCCTTTCAGCTCCAGTCCAAAACAGCTTTGACATGAGGAATCTGCAAAGCAAGGCATACTTCACCATAGTCAGATAGCTATACAAGATGGAATCAGGATCCATCAGAATACAAGAAACAGGATCTTAAGCCGATCCTGCCCATGCCAGACAAGTTGGCATTCTGGGCTAGTCCCATTTTGCCTGCATTTGCACCCTATCCATCTATACCCTTCATATCAATATATCTGTCCAAATCATTTTTCAAAGTTATAGAGTCATACAGTGTGGAAACAGGCCTTTCAGCCCATCTTGCCCACTTGCCCAACATGCCCCATCTACACATCGCACATACCCGCACTTGGCCCATGACCTGCTAAATCTGTCCTATTCATATACCTCCAAATGCCACTTAAACATTTGGATAATATTTACCGCAACTACCTCCTAGAAACATAGAAACATAGAAATTAGGTGCAGGAGTAGGCCATTCAGCCCTTCGAGCCTGCACCGCCATTCAATATGATCATGGCTGATCATCCAACTCAGTATCCCGTACCTGCCTTCTCTCCATACCCTCTGATCCCCTTAGCCACAAGGGCCACATGCAACTCACTCTTAAATATAGCCAATGAACTGGCCTCAACTACCCTCTGTGGCAGAGAGTTCCAGAGACTCACCACTCTCTGTGTGAAAAAAGTCTTTCTCATCTCGGTCTTAAAGGATTTCCCCCTTATCCTTAAGCTGTGACCCCTTGTCCTGGACTTCCCCAACATCGGGAACAATCTTCCTGCATCTAGCCTGTCCAACCCCTTAAGAATTTTGTAAGTTACCTCCGGCAACTTGTTCCATATACCCACTAACGTTTAGTATTTTGAGGATCTGATTGATGATGGTAGTTCTAAAGCAAAGATGCATAGAGGTAAGATTTAGTTCATAAAAATGTCGTGGTACTATACTTAATGAGTATACCATGTGATATTACCTTTGACACATTATTGTATCAACCACTGCTGTTAGTTGAGAGTTGATTGCTCTTAGTAAAGGATGACTTGATGGTAGCGATACTGCTCTGATTTGTCTTAATGAGCAGCAACAACAAAGAACCCGCATTATACCGACAGGGGATCGGCAGCAACATTGGCAAATGTGAACCCCAGGATGAGAAGTTGTGTTCAGACTTAGGTTGAAGGAGCAGAAAATAACTAAATAAGCATCTTCCTTGTCATCTGGGATTTTTAAAAGTAAGTTATCTTGAATCCAAATTCAAAGCTAACCTAAGTAAATAAATAAGCAGAAAGGTTAATCTGGACTATTGTGCTTACTCCTTATTTAAAGTAAATACTTGATCCACCTTCATAGATTAACTGTCAGTCATGGTTCATTATCCCTCTCCAGAGATTTAACATAAAACCTAGTTCTAATCTACAAGTGGTACTGTCACACATGGTTCTTCAGCCAAGTCTTGAAGCTGATTTTACATTTATCCTTTCAAATAGATTTAACAAATACAATGGCATTTTACTGATGATGCACAGGTAAGCTCTCCACAGATCAACTGGTGAATATTTATCCATCACCCAACAACAGTGTCAATCACAGATTATCAGCTCATTCTTATCATGCTATTTGTGGCAAAATCTGGTGTGAAAGTTACTTTACTTTCTACATTGCAATGATAAGTATGCTTAATAAAATAAATTATTTGGTTTAAAATCACCTGCTCATCAGGTCATAGGTGATAGGAGCAGAATTAGGCCATTCAACCCATCAAGTCTGCTCCACCATTCACTCATGGCTGATCCATCTTTCCCTCCTAAACCCATTCTTCTGCCTTCTCCCCATAACCCCTGACACCCATGCTAATCAAGAATCTATCTCTGCAAAGAATTCTACAGATTCACCACCCTCTGACTAGATAAATTCCTCCTCATCTCCTTCCTAAAGAAACGTCCTTCAATTCTGAGGCAATTACCTTTCGTCCAAGACTCTCCCACTTGTGAAAACATCCTCATCCTTCTAAACTCTAGCAAATACAGGCCGAGTGAATGAATGAATGAATGAAAACGTTTATTGGTCATGTATGTACACATACAAGGAATTTGCCTTGATGCTCCGCTCGCAAGTAACAACACGACCTACAGTAAACCATTAAGAATGAAACATAAAACATTAAAACATTAAGAATAAAACATTATAGTTTAAACATGTAAATGAAATAAAATACCAGAGCAAAAGAAGGCTACAGACGTTTGATTATTGTGTAGAGCTACAGCTCGTGGAAAAAAAGTTTTTTTAATGTTTGGCTGTGGTAGTTTTGATGGTCTGGAGTTGCCTTCCAGAGGGAAGTGCTTCAAAGAGTTTGTGGCCAGGGTGAGAGGGGTCAGAGATGATCTTACTCGCTCGTTTCCTGGTCCTTGCAGTGTATAATTTGTCAATGGGGGGAAGGTTGTGGCCAACAACCTTCTTGGCTGATCGGACGATTCGCTGCAGCCTCGGATGTCGCGCTTGGTGGCTGAGCCAAACCAGACCATGATGGAGAAGGTGAGAACAGGCTCTATGATGGCAGTGTAGAATTGGACCATCATTGCCTGAGGCAGATTATGTTTCCTCAGCTGACGCATGAAGTACATCCTCTGTTGGGCCTTTTTGACTGTGGAGTCGATGGAGGCCCCCTATTTAAGGTTCTTTGGGATGATGGTTCCAAGGAACTTAAAAGACTCCACAGATGTGACTGTGGTGTTGTTGATGGTGAGTGGGGGAGGGGAGGCGGAGCTCTCTTAAAGTCTACAAACAATTCCACTGTCTTAAGAGCATTGAGCTCTAGGTTGTTGCTACGGCACCAGGATGCCAGCTGTGTCACTTTCTGTTGGTAGGCAGATTCCTCCCAATTCTGGATTAGTCCAATCAGGGTTGTGTCGTCCGCAAACTTAAGAAGCTTGACAGAGGAGTCTGTGGAGGTGCAGTCATTGATGTAGAGAGAGTTGGAGAGGGGAGAGTAAAGGAGAGCAGCCTTGCTCCTATGCTGAGGGTCAGCGGGTCTGAGATGTGCTTTCCCAGCCTCACATGCTACTTCCTGTCTGTCAGGAAGTTGGTGATCCACTGACAGAAGTGTTCAGGCACAGTCAACTCGGAAAGTTTGTAGTATAGTAGCTCTGACACAATGCTGTTGAATGCAGAGTTAAAACCACAAACAAAATCCTTGCATAGGTCCCCTGGCAGTCTAGGTGATGGAGGATGAAGTGCAGGCCTAGGTTGACTGCGTTATCCATTGATCTCTTGGCCTGGTATGCAAACTGCAGAGGATCCAGCAGGGGGTTTGTGATATTGTTCAGCTGGGCCAGCACGTCTTTCAAGTGTCTTTATGACCACAGAGGTCAGTGCGACAGGCCTGTAGTCGTTAAGAGCAGTAACCATATAACCATATAACAATTACAGCACGGAGACAGGCCCTCTCGGCCCTTCCAGTCCGTGCCGACCATTTGTTTTCCCCTAGTCCCATCTACCTGCACTCAGACCATACCCCTCCATTCCCTTCACGTCCATATACCTATCCACTTTACTTTTAAATGTTAAAATCGATCCTGCCTCCACCACCTCTGCTGGAAGCTCATTCCACACAGCCACCACCCTCTGAGTAAAGACGTTCCCCCTCACGTTACCCCTAAACTTCTGTCCCTTAATTCTCATGTCATGCCCTCTTGTTTGAATCTTCCCTACCCTCAATGGGAAAAGCTTATCCACGTCAACTCTGTCTATCCCTTTCATCATTTTAAAGACCTCAATCAAGTCCCCCTTAACCTTAAACCTTCTGCGCTCCAAAGAATAAAGACCTAACTTGTTCAACCTTTCTCTGTGACATAGTTGCTGGAACCCTGGCAACATTCTAGTAAATCTCCTCTGTACTCTCTCTATTTTGTTGACATCCTTCCTATAACTAGGCGACCAAAATTGTACACCATACTCCAGAATTGGTCTTACCAATGCCTTGTACAATTTTAACATTACTTCCCTACTCCTATATTCAATGCTCTGATTTATAAAGGCCAGTAATCCTTATCTTTTTGGGCAAAGGGACAATAGTGGAGTCTTTGAAACAGGCAGGGACAGTACAGGTTTGCAGGGACAGTTTGAAAATGTCTGTGTAGACTGGTGGCAGGTGTTCAGCACAGAGGTTGAGGATAAGGGAAACATTGTCCGGTCCTGGAGATTTCCGACTTTTCTGTCTTCTGAATAGCCTCTCCACCTCCTCAATTTCTATTGTTGGTTATGGAGAAGTGGCCAGACTGATGTTGGGCAGTAGGAAGGGGATGGGTAGTGGACAAGGGCCCAGTTTTTGCAGACTGGAGTCAGGCTGTAAGTGGGTGTGAAGTGGTGATTGGGGAGGGGGTACCAGGGTTAAGTTTCTGTTTATCGAACCTGCAGTAGAACTCTTTCATGTCATTGGTCAGCTGACGATTGTCCAAGGAGGGGGGGGGGGTCCTTTTGTAGCTGGTGATTTGTTGCAAGCCCTTCCAAACTGAAGAAGTGTCATTAGCTGAGAACTTGCTCCTCAACGTCTCAGAGTACCTTTCCTTGGCAGCTCTGATTCCTCTTCTCAGCTTGTACTTGGCCTGCCTGTAGAGGACTGCATCCCCGGTCCTGTAGGCCTCATTTTAGACTGGCGGAGCTGTCTGAGTTCTGCTGTAAACCAGGGCTTATCGTTGTTGAACCAGATGGTGTCAAACGCTGATTCTTTGTTAACCTATTCATTCCTGGGATCATTCTTGTAAACCTCCTCTGGACCCTCTCCAGAGCCAGCACATCCTTCCTCAGATATGGTGCCCAAAAATTGCTCACAATACTCCAAATGCAGCCTGACCAGTGCCTTATAGAGCCTCTGCATGACATCACTCACCTGCTGAGGTGAGTAAAAGAAAAAAAAATCCATGCGTCTTCCTTTTACATTATTTAATTTCTGAAAAATATGTCCATGAAGTTTCTTTCTGTCCCACAATGATAAATGTTTGGAATAATTTATCAAGAAAATCGAGTGAAAAATAATGGCTTGTTTCAAAATACAATTACATGCAATGTACTGGAGAAATTACCTTCAATGGTCTGAGTGGCCTTTCCTAACTACTGTCATCTCTTATAATCATAATTGATCAGAACTCCAGAATATTTATCGTCATCAATTCCTGAATTATTCATCTATGTAAAAGGTCAATGTGCCTAAATTGAAAAACAAAAGAAATTGAATCTAGATTTCAACATTGGTCTGAGAGATTTAATCTAAACGGGGAGATTTGTACATTAAATTGACGTACAACAGCAAATCTGCTCTGCATTCCACAGTTGAATCTCAGGGGAGTTACCATGTGCAAGCCACTTGGCTCTAATTGCTGTCCCCCTAAGGACATTACATTTCTTCCATACAGTTACAGATTGAACACTATTTTTCCAGAGCCTTTTTGGACTATCTGTTTCTCTGGACCAACAGAGGTCACGAGATAATGAAATGACAATACTCCCCTGGCCCGCTAGTGACGTCCCTCCCACGTCTCTATAGCACCATGCAGTGCCAGAGACCTAAATAAAACAAAACAAATATATAAATTCATGTGAATGGAATGACCTGCTGACCCATCCCCGGCTCACACCGTCTCCACAACCATTTAGAACCCCGGCTTTGACCCCACTCCCGACTAGCAAGGTGCACCAGCGAACACGTCTTCACCCACTGAACGGACACAAAGTGCTGGAGTAATTCTGCGGGTCGGGATCTCCGGAGAACTCGCATAGGTGACATCGGGACCGTTCCTCAGACTGATTCAGTCGGCTGAGTTACCTCAGCTCTTTGTATTTCAGTGTGCCCCCTCGGTCACCATGGGGCTCCCCCCCCCCCCCCCCCCCCCTCACCTGCTGTCACTTCCAAGGTGGAATGTGCCAGCAATTCCGGGGGAAGAAGGAGGAGATAGTGGTGGTGGACGGATGGGGACCAGGGGTGGAGGAGGGGGCAGGAGAGGGCGAGGTAAGAGGAGGGGGTGGGGAGCAGTCCCGGGGGGGGGGGGGGGCTAGAAGCGATGGGGGGAGGCGAAGGTCGGTGTAGAGGGGGTGGTGACCCAAAGGTCGGGGCTCCCCTCACCCCCTCCTTCCACCACCACCACTCCAGGAGTCCCTGACATACCCCACCTTAGAAGTGACAGCAGGTAAGAGGGGAGGGAACCACATGGTGAGCGAGGGGGCACGCTGAAATACAAAGTGCTGGAGTAACTCAGCCGACTGACTCATTCTGAGCAACAGTCCCAATGTCACATATACTTGCTCTACAAAGATCCTGAGCTGCTGAATGACTCCAGCACTTTGTGTCCTTTCGGTGGCTGAAGAGGGGCTAACTGGTGCACCTTGCCAGTTGGGAGTTGGTTGAAAGCCGGGGCTCTAAATGTCCATGGAGACGGTGAGAACCGGGGATGGGTCGGCAGGTCTGTCTGCTATTGCTCATAAGACGGTTGTTAAAACGAGGATTTACTGTATTGTGTTTGTGAAACAGTAAGGAGAGAAGATTGAGAGTATAGTTCACAACGGAGGAACACAACCAGAAGAGCACTCCCCACTGTCAGCTGTGGCCGCTCAGGGAATTTAAACTGATCTCTCGTCATTTTGTCATGATTATAGGGGTGGGAGGACCATCAGTTCCCGGAAAATCGATGCTCAAACTGCATAACAAATGTGCTCGCTGGAAATGATTATACGCAATCCCCATTTTACTGACTTAGTTACAAAGGCCTTTCTCACCAGTGCGGCAGTGTGTGTTGTCCATGTCAGATCCTCTGTGAAGTGGACTCCCAGGTATTTAGAGCTGCACACCCTATCCACAATTGTCCCAGTAGACAATTTACAGAAGCCAATTAACCTTCAAACTCATAAATCTTGGGAATGTGGAAGGAAAATCAGAGCACCCGGCGAAACCTAATATGGACACAGAGAGAACATGCAAACTCCTTACAGACAGTGCCCGTGTCAGTATCTAACCCGTGTTTCTGGTGCTCTATCCGACCAACAATACAACTGCGACACGCTGCCATCATGAACATTAACTATCTTAAAATGTGGATTGAAAAATCAGCAATGTTGAGCTCCAGTTTAATGTTGCTGTTGTTTTAACAATTTATTGATTGTTCTGAACAATTTCTGAAATGCTATCTTGCATTCTGAGAGCCGTGTGCTAAATTTGCTGATTGATTTAATTCCCACTTAATATGAAATTGTTGCATGAACATACTTTGATAAATTTTAAACACATTTAATTTTCACCATGAAAGAGAGACAAAGTGTGTTGGCATAAATTATATATGGCTAATTTATTTAATCCTTCTACCAGCTGTGCCCAACATCCTTCCCTGATGATGTGGAAAATATCAAGGGTATATCAGCATATTCAATGATACTAATGTTTTAAATGTTGGGGCTGGTAAAACATAGATTGTCCATTGCACCCAGATATTTGTTCATCTTTCAGATCAATAAATTCACCATCCCAAATTCTAATGGTACGAGCACGGGTGAGTAATCTGCACAAATCTCCGCATCCTGTGCTTTGGTAGAATGTGTAACTGCCCTGGTCTGGGTATTCATGGGAATACCCATGGGAATCTTTCCGAGCATTTTGTCCTCAGATCATACCATGCTGAATCAATTTGTCACTTCAGCTGAAATTCCAATCTTGTAGCTCTTTGCCAATTAATTTCAAAATAACTTAAATCCTATCCCTTCGAGACCGATTCCACAATTTCTGACAGGATTTCCTCAGCGGGACAGGTAGCATCTCTGGAAAGAAGGAATGGGTTTCAGGTCAAGACCCTTCTTCAGACCCGACCTGAAATGTCACCCATTCCTTCTCTCCAGAGATGCTGCCTGTCCCGTTGAGTTACTCCAGCATTTTGTGCCTACCTTCGATTTAAACATGCATCTGCAGTTCTTTCCTACACAGATAAGGATTTCCATTCCTCTGCCTACCACTCTTACCTCTCCGCCACCCCTCTCTCATCTCTCCCCATCATCCAATAGAGGCTGAGTTGGAGTTTGTGCATTTCCAATCAATGCTGAAATTACTGTTTCTCTGGGATCTGGCATATAAAATTGGTAATAGACAACAGGTGCAGGAGTAGGCCATTTGGCCCTTCGAGCAAGCACCGTCATTCAATGTGATCATGGCTGATCATCCCCAATCAGTACCCCCTTCCTGCCTTCTCCCCATATCCCCTGACTCCGTTATTTTTAAGAGCCATATCTAGCTCTCTCTTAAAAACATCCAGAGAACCTGCCTCCACCGCCCTCTGAGGCAGAGAATTCCACAGACTCACCACTCTCTTTGAGAAAAAGTGTTTCCTCGTCTCCGTTCTAAATGGCTTACCCCTTATTCTTAAACTGTGGCCCCTGGTTCTGGACTCCGCCAACATCAGGAACATATTTCCTGCCTCTAGCGTGTCCAACCCCTTAACAATCTTATATGTATCAACGAGATCCCCTCTCATCCTTATAAACTCCAGAGTGTACAAGCCCAGCTGCTCCATTCACTCGGCATATGACAGTCCCGCCATCCTGGGAATTAACCTTGTAAACCTACGCTGCACTTCCTCAATAGCAAGAATGTCCTTCCTCAAATTAGGTGACCAAAACTGCACACAATACTCCAGGTGTAGTCTCACTAGGGCTCTGTACAACTGCAGAAGGACCTCTTTGCTCCTATATTTGACTCATCAAAGAATAAACCTAGCAATTATAGACCTATTAGTTTGACGTCAGTGGTGGGCAAATTAATGGAAAGGATACTTAGAGATAATATATATAAGCATCTGGATAAACAGGGTCTGATCAGGAACAGTCAACATGGATTTGTGCCTGGAAGTTCATGTTTGACAAACCTTCTTGAAGCGGTAACTAGGGAAATTGATGAGGGTAAAGCAGTGGATGTTGTCTATATGGATTTCAGTAAGTCTTTGACAAGGTTCCCCATGGAAGGTTGGTTAAGAAGGTTCAATCTTTGGGTGTTAATGGCGGAGTAGCAAGATGGATTCAACAGTGGCTGAATGGGAGATGTCAGAGAGTAATGGTGGATGGCTGTTTATCAGGTTGGAAGCCGGTGACCAGTGGGGTGCCTCAGGGATCTGTGTTGGGTCCACTGTTGTTTTTGTCATGTACATCAATGATCTGGATGATGGGGTGGAAAATTGGATAAGTAAGTATGCAGATGATACTAAGATAGGTGGGTATTGTGGATAATGAAGTAGATTCTCAAAGTCTACAGAGAGATTTGGGCCATTTGGAAAAGTGGGCTGAAAGATGGCAGATGGAGTTTAATGCTGATAAGTGTGAAGTGCTACATCTTGGCAGGACAAATCAAAATAGGACGTACATGGTAAATGGTAGGGAATTGAGGAATGCTGTGGAACAGAGGGATCTAGGAATAACTGTGCATAGTTCCCTGAAGGTGGAATCGCATGTAGATAGGGTGGTAAAGAAAGCCTTTGGTGTGCTGGCCTTTATAAATCAGAGCATTGAATATAGGAGTAGGGAAGTAATGTTAAAATTGTACAAGGCATTGGTAAGACCAATTCTGGAGTATGGTGTACAATTTTGGTCGCCTAGTTATAGGAAGGATGTCAACAAAATAGAGAGAGTACAGAGGAGATTTACTAGAATGTTGCCAGGGTTCCAGCAACTATGTTACAGAGAAAGGTTGAACAAGTTAGGTCTTTATTCTTTGGAGTGCAGAAGGTTAAGGGGGGACTTGATTGAGGTCTTTAAAATGATGAAAGGGATAGACAGAGTTGACGTGGATACGTTTTTCCCCATTGAGGGTAGGGAAGATTCAAACAAGAGGGCATGACATGAGAATTAAGGGACAGAGGTTTCGGGGTAACGTGAGGGGGAACTTCTTTACTCAGAGGGTGGTGGCTGTGTGGAATGAGCTTCCAGCAGAAGTGGTGGAGGCAGGATCGATTTTAACATTTAAGAGTAATGTGGATAGGTATATGGATGTGAAGGGAATGGAGGGGTATGGTCTGAGTGCAGGTAGATGGGACTAGGGAAAACAAATGGTCGGCACGGACTGGAAGGGCCGAGAGGGCCTGTTTCCGTGCTATAATTGTTATATGGTTATATGGTTATCAAGTTATAAAGGCCAACATGCCATTCGCTTGCTTCACTGCCTGCTGTTTCTGCATGCTTACTTTCATAGACTGATGTACAAGGACCACCAGATCCCGTTGTACTTTCCCTTTTCCCAACTTGACGCCATTTAGATAGTAATCTGCCTTCCTGTTTTTGTTACCAAAGTGGATAACCTCACATTTATCCGCATTAAACTTCATCTGCCACGCATCTGCCCACTCCCCCAACCTGTCCAAGTCACCCTGCATTCTCATAGCATCCTCCTCACAGTTCACACTGCCACGCAGCCTTGTGTCATCTGCAAATTTGGAAATATTACTTTGAATCCCTTCATCCAAATAATTGATGTATATTGTAAATAGCTACAGTCCCACCACCGAGCCTTGCGGTACCACACTAGTCACTGCCTGCCATTCTGAAAGGGAGTCGTTAATCCCTACTCTTTGTTTCCTGTCTGCCAACCACTTCTCTATCCATATCAGCACGCTACCCCCAATACCATGTGCCCTAATTATGTCCACTAATTTCCTATGTGGGACCTTATCAAATGCTTTCTGAAAGTCCAGGTACACTACATCCACGGGCTCTCCCTTGTCCATTTTCCTAGTTACATCTTCAAAAAATTCCAGAAAATTAGTCAAGCATGATTTCCCTTCGTAAATCCATGTTACTGCTATCCAAATGTTCGGCTATCTCATCTTTTATAATTCACTCCAGCATCTTCCCCATCACCGATGTCAGGCTAACTGGTCTATAATTCTGTTTTCTCTTTCCCCCCTTTCTTAAAAAGTGGGATAACATTAGCTACCCTCCAATCCACAGGAACTGATCCTGAGTCTATAGAACATTGGAAAATTATCACCAATACATCCATGATTTCTAGAGCCATTTCCTTAAGTACCCTGGGATGCAGACCATCAGGCCCTAGGGATTTATCAGCCTTCAGCGCCATCAGTCTTTCCAACACCACTTCCTGCCTAATGTGGATTTCCTTCAGTTCCTCTGTCACCCCAGATCCTCTGGCCACTACTATATCAGGAAGATTGTTTGCGTCCTCCTTAGTGAAGACAGATCCAAAGTACCTGTTCAACTCATCTGCCATTTCCTTGTTCCCCATAATAAATTCACCTTTTTCAGTCTTCAAGGGTCCAACTTTGGTCTTAACTAATTTTATCAAATCTTAACTAATAAATGGAATTTGCAGGATATTGCTGCTGAGTTTCATTGAAGAGATGAGTTTTAAATTTCATCTTAACAGAGGGAAGGGTGATCAGGAGCATTTCCGACCACAAGCTCCACATCTGGTCTGGGACATCTGCCAGGTATCTCTCTGAACAGCTCATGAAACAGTCACCTCTTAAATACTCGCATTAGACCCATGACCGTATGTCTAAGCACAACCTCAATGCCACCTGTAAATTTGCCGATGGCACCACAGTGGGGTGAATCACTGGTGATGATGAGTTAGCATACAGGAGTGAGGTGGAACACCGAGTTGAGTGGTGCGCAACAACAACATCTCATTCAGCGTCATTGAAACCAAGAAACCATTGCCTTTAGAAAGTGGAAGTCAGGACACCACATGCCATTTTCCTTGGTGAGATGGCAGTGGGATAACATCTGGAATAACCTATTCTGCGCCTAACGAATGCATTTAATCATGAAGAAAATGTGTCAACGGCACTTTCTCAGATGTTTTAAGCAGATTCAGCACGTCAATGAATATTCTCACAAAATTACACAGATGCACTGCAGAACATTTCCTGACTGGTTGCATCATGGCCTGGTATGGCAATTGTTTTTAGTTTAGAGACACAGCAAGGAAACAGGCCCTTCGGCCCACCGAGTCCACGATGACCACGATTCCCACACATTAACAGCATCCTACTGAGGCTGTGGAGGCAAAATCAATAGATATTGTTAAGGCATAGATAAATAGATTCATACAGATGTTAGGGGTTATGGGGAGATGACAGGAGAATGGGGTTAGGAGGGAGAGCTAAATCAGCCACAATTGACTGGTGCAGCCTTGATGGGCTGAAACGCCTAATTCTGCTCCTATCACTTATGACTTTATGAAATATGCTGAAGCATTCCTATAGTATTAACATACATATTTTGAATTGTACAAACAAGACCAATTTCCTTGCCGAAGAGGTTGAGAGTATTTTCTATTTTACTGTCAGTGTCTCTCCCTCTCTGTCTGGAGAAGCTTGTAATTCAAAGACATGTAAGGGGCCTGGAGCTCTCCTTGTTATGCATGAAATAATGCTGGCCTGTCATCCAGGAACTGTCATTCTCCTAATAATGGGACACCATGTCAAAAGGTGCCCATTTTAATCATGGTCACGCCTCTGCAGGATTACGGGGTGACTACAGGTCCATAATGTTGACTGCTCACAGAATATATGAAATGCCAATAAAGTGCTGAACTATTATTCTGCTATTTATGTATTTCCTTGATCTGTATAATGAGAGGGTTTACTGACAGGTTCGAGAATATTAATCCCCCATTGTGCAAGTAGCTTTTTATGCTTTGGCATGTACAAAAAGGATTTCTCACAGCACATTTTGAACAAAGAGCTCTTGTAGTGTTTTTTTTTATTATTGGTTTATTAAATCAAGACATTTTTGGCAGTGCAGGAACCTTTCTGTACAGGACAAGCAACAGAGCTTTAGGAAATTATTTTTCACAAAGTATTTCTTTCCGCTTGCATTTAAATGTCATACTTAATTCATGTTGAGTTTGTGTTTGTGTTGCATGTAAAAAGGGAACATAACTGTGATTTTAACTGCTTTTTGAGTATCAAAGCAAGGGTCAGATATTCTCGCTTCCCCAAGAATCAGGGAAGAATTTAATTAATTTGCAAGTCGTGTTGTTCCTTTCTGTTCAAATTGATGAGACTAATATCACTGCCAGGGAATTGGTATGAAAATTCATGAGGTGTCAGGCTGTTACCAGGTAAATGATCCTTGGTATGTCAAGAAAGAACTGTGAGGAGGATTTATAAAGTCCAGAATTGGGATGGGTTGGGGAAACCTGAAACCTGGAGTTACCTAAAGTAAAAGAAAGTACAGATGCTGGAAATCAGAAGTTCTTTAGGTTTAGTTTAGTTTAAAGATACAGCGCGTTTACAGGCCATTCGTCCCATCAAGTCTGCACCGACCAGTGATCCCCGCACACCAACACTATCCTACATACACAGTAGGGGCAATTTACAATTATACTAAGCCAATTGACCTACAAATCTGTACATCTTTGGAGTGTGGGAGGAAACTGGAGGTCCCAGAGAAAGCCCACACAGGTCATGGGGAGAACGTAAAAACTCCGTACAGTCAGTACCCATAGTCAGGATTAAACCCCGGTCCCTGGCACTGTAAGGCAGCAACTCTACCACTACGCCACTGTGCCGTGAAATTAAAATAAAATGCTGAAAAGGCTCAGAGGGTCAGGCAGCATTTCAAGAAAATTATCAGAACTGTTAAAGAGATTTATAAAACAGGTAGTTTTGAATTGCTGGTTGTGGGAAGAATGGTATGCACAGAATGCAGCACAGAACGCCACAGGAAATCTGTTTTCCCTGTGGCTATCAAACTGTACAACTCCTCTCTCTCTGTCATGGGGTAGACTGACTTCCCTCCCCCCCACCGGAGGTTTTTGTCCTCCGCAACCACCTTCAACTAGCATCGCAACCGGCTTCGACTAAAACATTACCGATTTTTAAAATGGAAACCACTTTCGACCATTAGGGAGACTGACAAAAACCTCTGGGAACCTCCGGGAACCGCATGGAAACCTTGGGTGGGACGCAACTTTTCCAGAGGTTTCCGTTCAGGTTTACTAAGTGGGACAGGGGCATAACTCTCTGAACTCACGTTGCAGAAACTCCTTCCTCCTCTTCCCGATGTCGTTTGTGCCTAGGTGCACAACTACTACCAGCTGTACACCTTCCCTCTCAAGAATGTTCTGAATTTGGCTTGTGACATCTTGAACCCTGGCACCAGGGAGGCAACAGACTCTCCTCGCGTCTCGTCTGCTGCCACAGAATCTCCTGTCTGCTCCTCGGACAATGGAGTCACCCACCACTATGGCTCTGCCCGGGTGTCTGGTGCTGTAAAGGGCCTGTCCTACCAGCATCCGACTCCATGCGGTGAGCACGATCAAACTAGAAGCGGGGGCCGCGCGGAGGACGGGTAATCCCTGTACAGGGCCGTTCCCAACAGCATGTGCCTGCATGCGAAGAGCACGACCAAACCGGCAGCGGGGGCCGCGCGGAGGTCGGGTGAGTGGCGCAACGCGGCGCAAAGTGAGGCGAACTTGGAGCGAAGTCTTAAAGGTAAGTTTGCTAGGGCAGAGAGGGACACACAGAGAGGGGCACAGAGGCACACACAGAGGGTCACGGAGGCACCTACAGAGAGAGTCACGGAGGCACGACGTCGAGGCGGTGTGTAATGCATCGAGGCGACTGCGAGCCGACAAGCCGTTGCCGCGCGGAATTTTTGAACATGGTCAGTTTTTCGGAGCCCCATGCGATGTCGGGACGAACTCCGCACAATTCCGCACGGCTCCGGCGATCGAAGTGGGACCGGCCCCGCGATGCCGGACAGCTCAAGTGACCACATTAGGTCGCGCTCATCGCATGGAGTTGCATGCTGCTGGGACAGGCCCTTAAGGCAGCAACTCTACCACTGTGTCACCGTGCTGCCCTGTTTATAATAAAGTCCACATCAGTGCACTAATTTCTTATTTGAATCTCAGGGACCTTTAGTTCTTCTTAGCTATTGTCTTCTATGTTAATCAAGATGATAAATGTCACTGCTTTATAAGAATTTCATTTAGGCTGCATTTGGAAAATTGTGCCCTGTACTAATTGCACTATTACAGTAAAGATGTGAAGGATTTTGAGAGGGTGTTGAAGAGATTTATTATAATGCTGCCTGGATTAGGATTTGTTCGAAGGATTTTGGCAAAATTTATCTCCAATTGGATTTTGGAGAACATGAAATTCTCCTTTAATGCACATTAAAAGTGTAGGAAGGAACTGCAGATGCTAGTTTAAACTGAAGATAGACACAAAATGTTGGAGTAACTGAGCAGGACAGGCAGCATCTCTGGAGAGAAGGACTGGGTGATGTTTCGAGTCGAGACCCTTCTTCTTTAGAGAGTGGTAGGTATAAGGAGAGTTGGACAGACTTGGATTGTTTTCGCTGGAGTGTTGGAGGCTGAGGGGAGACCAAAGAGAAATATATACAATTATGAGAGGCACAGATAGGGTAGACAGAACTTCGTTCCTATGACTGAAATATCAAAGACTAGAGGGCAAAAATCAAAGGAGATGTGTGAGGTAAGCATTTCAATGCTCGGAAAGCATTGCCAGGGGTGGTGGTGGTGGATGTAGGTACGGTAGCGGTGTTTAAGAGGCTTTTAGGAACATGGATATTTACAGGAAATGGAGGGATATGGACAAGTACAGACAGAGGAGATTAGTTTCACTTAGAATCATGATCGACACAGACATTGTGGACCACAGGGCCTGTTTCTGCACTGTACTGTTCTGTTTCTTGTCGCATTGTTGTTATCTCCTAAAATACATTCGTTACTACAAACACAAATTTGGATAGATGAATATCTAGTTTTGTCAATTAATTCAATTAATTATTGGATCCTTTACTGTGTATTGGAGAGAATGTAACATTAATATGACAGAGGAGGAAGGGTGAGCAGAGTGGGAAAGATTCTCAAAAACCCCATATCCCAATCAATACTCAATATCCCAAATGCAGTTCCCTGCATGATGAACCAGCGCAGTCTTGCAGGCATGTGTCTGATCTAATCTGGGGAGATGTCTTGCTTAGAATCCGTCTCATGGACTCCTTTCTTCAAAGTGTAAGAAGATAGAGAGTGATTAAGAGGAATAGAGGTCTGGGGACAGCTGGCAGAATTTATTTTCCCCAGCGAATGCTTTTTTACAATGGTTCATGCAATGGTTCAATGCTTCTTTATTGACACGTATGCACAGCACAGTGAGATTCTTTTACACAACCACAAATGCACTGCTGCCATATTTTGGGGCCATTTACAACGAAAAATAAAAATAAACAGTCCACAGTGCACATGTTGAAAGTACTGGAGCGCCCCGATTCAGGCAAGTCCAAGTAAGCCCCAGACTGCTGCAGGCCCACGACCCAACATCCCTCTCCTCAACCAACCGCCCCTGTGTTCTGGGGGAGGCTGCTTCCTGCAGTTAAATATTAAATAGATAGGGAATCCTAGTCAAACATTGAAAAAAACAAAGTCTCGGTCCAATGTACAAAACACAGATTTAAATAAAATAAATGAGGACACTTCTGAGGTTTAGGGCCGGACAGCCAAAGTGCTAAAGTGACAAAATAAAGGATAAGCAAGAGATCAGAAGTGATAGACAAAAGGAGCAGGAGTTACTCAGAGGAACAGGCAACATTTCTGGAGAGAAGGAATGAGTGACTTTTCGGGTCGAGACCCTTCTTCAGACGGCTTGTGGGAAACATAGAAACATAGTAAATAGGTGCAGGAGGAAGTCATTCAGTCCTTCGAGCCAGCACTGCCATTCATTGCGATCATGGCTGATCATCCCCTATTAATAACCCGTGCCGGCCTTCTCCCCATATCCCTTGACTCCAATAGCCCCTAGAGTTCTATCTAACTCTCTATTAAATCCATCCAGTGACTTGGCCTCCACTGCCCTCTGTGGCAGGGAATTCCATAATTCACTACTCTATGGGTAAAAAAGTTTTTTCTCGCCTCAGTCTTAAATGACCTCCTCTTTATGCTAAGACTGTGGCCCCTGGTTCTGGATTCGCCCAACATTGGGAACATTTTTCCTGCATCTAGCTTGTCCAGTCCTTTTATAATTTTATATGTTTCTATAAGATCCCCCCCTCATCCTTCTAAACTCCAGTGAATACAAGCCCAGTCTTTTCAATCTTTCCTCATATGACAGTCCTGCCATATCAGGGATCAATCTCGTGAACCTCGTGAACAGTTTTGGTCTCCTAATTTGAGGAAGGGCATCCTTGTGATTGAGGCATATTTTGGGGCCATTTACAACGAAAAAGAAAAATAAACAGTCCACAGTCCACATGTTGAAAGTACTGGAGCGCCCCCGATCCAGGTAAGTCCAAGTAAGCCCCAGACTGCTGCAGGCCCACGACCCAACATCCCTCTCCTCAACCAACATTCTGGGGGAGGCTGCTTCCTGCAGTTAAATATTAAATAGACATGGAATCCTAGTCAAACATTGAAAAAAACAAAGTCTCGGTCCTAACCCCATTGAGATAATAATCTGTCCCCTTGTTTTTGCCGCCAAAGAGGATAACCTCACATATATCTATATTATACTGCATCTGCCACGTATCTGCCCACTCATTCAACCTGTCCAGGTCACCCTGCAACCTCCTAACATCCTCTTCACAGTTCACACTGCCACCCAGCTTTGTGTCATCCGCAAACTTGACACAGGTCCATTGGTTTGAGTCCGTTGGTTTGAAATAGACGTCAGTCAATAGTCCTGTAATGGAGACTGTGAGATCAACAAAGGGAAGAGAGGTGTTGGAGATGGTCCAAGTAAATGTGAGTGCAGGATGAAAATTGGTGGTAAAGTTGATGTTCCATGAGTTCTGCATGCGTGCAGGAGGTACCAGCGATGCAGTCATCAATGTAACGGAGATAGAGTTTGGGGATTGGGCCAGTGTATGCCTGGAACTGGGATTGTTCAACGTACCTTACAAAGAGGCAGGCAGAGCTGGGGCCCATTGCTATGCTTTAACTTGAGGAAGTGCGAGGAATCAAAGGAGAACTTGTTGAGGGTGAGGACAAGCTCCTCTAGGCGGAGTACAGTGCTAGTAGAGGAAAATTGGATGATTCTGCGGTAAAGGAAGAAACGGGGGGCTTAAATGCCTTCCTGGTGGGGGATGGAGGTGCAGAGTGACCGAATGTCCATAGTAAAAATGAGGGAGTGGAGGCTCGGAAAGAGGAAGTCATTAAAGAGACGAAGGGCATGTTAGGTATA
The DNA here is from genome assembly GCA_035221665.1 of Okamejei kenojei. Classification (NCBI taxonomy): domain Eukaryota; kingdom Metazoa; phylum Chordata; class Chondrichthyes; order Rajiformes; family Rajidae; genus Okamejei; species Okamejei kenojei. The sequence goes on from CM069134.1 coordinate 1,617,676, forward strand.
TAACCATATAACCATATAACAATTGGACATAGGTCGGGAGAGATTGGACCAGGGGGGATAGGATGGAGTTGAGGTCATTAACTTCTCATTAGTAAATTTCAAGATTATTTCTTCTGTAGCTGCTGAAGAATTTTTGAAGATTTTCTATACTTGGCCTAACTTCAACTACTCCGCTGGGAGTGGTCTGACGGGTTTTATGATACTTTAATTACAATTTAAGATGCTGCTAATATGTTGTGGCTTTTGGATGTGAAAGCCTGTTCATTAAACTTTGCCTGACTGCAAGATCAAAGGTTCGCAATGCAAAGCAGTTCAACCTACAGGAAGAGCGGGGGAGAAGAATCGGAAAAGTGTTCTTAGCTGGGAGTCACATTCACAAGAGTCTTTGGGTCATAACTCAACACATTGCTGGTAGACTCATGTGCGCTCCTTGGCACTGGCTCACTGATTTCTAGTCTTTGGTTGAATACACCTAACCATCAATCTTCTAAGTGCTGGACCATTGAAGCGTTTACCTTATTTCCATGCAGTAGGATTGATCTGCGATCTCCCCATTCAGAAACCTGCTCTTTCCTCATCCCGGTTCCTGTGCTTTTATGCCTTGTGCCTCACTGCATGGTGATACCAACTGCCTCTAAAGTATGTGCTGCCCATGCAAGATTAAAGACCAAAGAAAGGAAGAATCAATCTCCAGGCTTAGCCATGGACAACATCTTCACTAAAGCAACTCTCCACATTTTTTTGTGTATTCCAAAACATAGAGCCAACTCCTGCTTCTATTTGTGTAGGAGGGAATAGTAGTTGCTGGTTTAAATCGAAGACTGAAGAAGGGTCTCAATCCCGGGATGGCAGGACTGTCATATGCTGAGAGAATGCAGCAGCTGGGCTTGTATACTCTCAAGTTTAGAAGGATGAGAGGTTTCTTATTGAAACATATAAGATTATTAAGTGTTTGGACACGCTAGAGGCAGGAAACATGTTCCCGATGTTGGGAGAGTCCAGAACCAGGCGGCACAGTTTAAGAATAAGGGGTAATGCCATATAGAACGGAGACGGGGAAATACCTTTTTCTCACAGAAAGTGCTGATTCTGTGGAATTCTCTGCCTCAGAGGGCGGTGTAGGCTGGTTCTCTGGATACAATCAAGAGAGAGCTAGGTAAGGCTCTTAAAGATAGCCGAGTCAGGGGATATGGGGAGAAGGTAGGAACGGGGTACAGATTGAGGATGATCAGCCATGATCATATTGAATGGCGGTGCTGGCTCGAAAGGCCGAGTGGCCTACTCCTGCACCTATTGTCTATTGTCTATTGTCTGTCCCACTGAGTTACTCCAGCTTTTTGTGAATATCTCCTGCTTCTATTTTTTCTTATGATCTTGAGATCACTCTTTGCTTACAGTTTTTTTATTGCTGCCTTCTACAGTGCAGCATCTCCCCTTTGATAGCTAGAGTGAATCCAACAGTGAATTAGGATGACATGATTGGCGTGGTTGTTTATGTAATATGAATGTAGTTATGAGGCTGGCAGCAATGTATGAAGTGCAATAAATTAAATGGATGATGGATTTTGTGCATTGGTCGGTGAATGAATCTGTTTTTCCACTGCCTCCCGGAGAGTCCCAAGTCTCTCTGCATTTTAAGGATGCATCTCCATCATTCCACTTGTCTGAAAACATTTGAGGAACCTGCTCTCCCATGTCCAGCCAGTCTTCAATGCATGCCACAGCACCATTTCTTTAGTCAGAGGGTGGTGAATCTGTGGAATTCTTAGCCACATAATGCTGTGGAGGCCATGTCAATGGATATTTTCTAAGGCAGAGATATATAGATTATTGATCAGTACAGGTGTCAGAGGTTATGGGGAAAGGCAGGAGGTTAGGAGGGAGAGATAGATCAGTCATGATTGAATGGCGGAGTAAACTTGATGGGCTGAATGGCCAAATTCTACTCCTATTCCTTATGATCTTACAATCTTAATTCAGCTTTACAGTGACTTGTACCACTTCCTGCAGTCACAATATATTTCCTACTGAAGAGATCCATGTTACCTTTAAGGATTGATAGCCAGCGTGGCAACAACAGCTGCATTAAAAAAATCATGTAAAGCAGAAGGCAGTACCAGGCAGTAAACTCAACAGTTGTAAGTTGACAGCCTGCCATGATTCCTTCTTTTTTTTTGGAGTTTATCCAAGTTCACCTCCTTCATGTCTGAGCGAAGGGAGGAGTGACATAATAAATGAACTAGTAGTTCATTTAGACACAGACAGTTTAAACGGGCAGGTAAGAAGGTCACAAATGACAGAAAAAGTAAGGAAAGATAACTTTGCCAGAATACTTTGAATACCAGAAGCTAGTGAATGCTCCTGGACAAAGAAGTTTCACGACAAGTAGTTCTGCTATAGTGTAATACTTTTATTTCTAAGAAACTTTTGAGTAAAAGAAAATTGTTCATAAAACAAAATATTTTTTTAATAACTCATTTTGTTTATTTTTGCAAGCTAAAAATACTAAAGGCTGTATGTCATATTGTTTAATTGAGTAATATTGTTAATAAAACAAATCAATTTCAATGACCTTCCATGGTAAACTTAGCAGCTTTAGTTTAGTTTAGTTTAGTTTAGAGATATAGCGTGGAAAAGGCACTTCGGCCCACTGAGTCTGCACTAACCAGCGATCGCCGTACACTAGCACCATTCTACACACTAGGGACAATGTGCAAACTGTGTTCTTAAAAGACAATGATGTCTGATTACTGCGTGGAGGTGACATGGAAACATTTTTTCCCTAAGACTGCTTTATTTTCTGTGCATCTAATTCCAACGTAACTTTAAAGTGGTTCCTACTTCCCAATCAAAATCATGTTCGAATTAGTTAGGTCCAGTAATACAAATAGTGGTCACTAATCCATCACTCAGCTTATATCCAATTTGCATTGGGAAAACATGCATGACAGCAGAACTACATATTTTAGTTCAGTTTAATTTGTAAGTATATAGCGGAAACTGGCCCGTTGGCTCATCGAGACCATGCCGACCAATGATCCCTGGACATTAGCACTGGTGACGATTTACAAGTTTTTTTAACCACAGCCAATTAACCTACAAACCTGTATGTCTTTGAGGTGTAGTAGGACACTGGAGCACCAAGTGAAAACCGAGCAGGTCACAGGGAGAAGGTACAAACTCCGTACTGACAGCACCCATAGCCAGGTTTGATCCCAGGTCTCTAGCACTGTAAAGGGCTTGTCCCATTTACGCGACCTTTACAGGCATCCGTGATAGGTCGCCGAAATATTCAATATGTTGAAAATTCAGCGGCGACCAGAAAGACTCTACGACTCTTTGGAGACCTCTCATGACCATAGCTGTATAGACCATACAGGCTGTATAGTCGTGAGAGGTCTCCTATGGTCGTGAGAGGCTATTTTAGACTGGGTTTTGAGTAATGAGGAAGGGGTAATTAGCCGTCTTGTTGTACGTGCCCCCTTGGGCAAGAGTGACCATAATATGGTTGAGTTCTTCATTAGGATGGAGAGTGACATTGTTAATTCAGAAACAATGGTTCTGAACTTAAAGAAAGGTAACTTTGAGGGTATGAGACATGAATTGGCCAAGATGACTGGCAATTAATTCTAAAAGGGTGACGGTGCATATACAATGGAAGACATTTAAAGACTGCATGGATGAACTACAAAAAATTGTTTATCCCAGTTTGGCAAAAGAATAAATCGGGGGAAGGTAGTGCATCCGTGGATAACAAGGGAAATCAGGGATAGTATCAAAGCAAAGGATGATGCGTACAAAGTAGCCAGAAAAAGCAGCATACCAGAGGACTGGGAGAATTCAGAGACCAGCAGAGGAGGACAAAGGGCTTAATTAGGAAAGGAAAAATAGATTATGAAGAAAACTGGCAGGGACATAAAAACTGACTGCAAAAGTTTTTATAGATATGTGAAGAGAAAGAGGTTAGTTAAAACAAATGTAGGTCCTTGCAGTCAGAAACAGGTGAGTTGATCTGGGAACAAGGATATGGCGGACCAATTGAATAACTACTTTGGTTCCGTCTTCACTAAGGAAGACATAAATAATCTGCCTGAAATAGCAGGGGACTGTAGGTCAAAGGAGGAATTTGAGTGAAATCCAGGTCAGTCGGGAAGTGGTGTTGGGTAAATTGAATAGATTAAAGGCGATAAATCCCCAGGGCCAGATAGGCTGCATCCCAGAGTACTTAGGAAGTAGCTCAGGAAATAGTGGATGCATTAGTGATAATCTTTCAAAACTCTTTAGATTTGGAGTAGTTCCTGAGGATTGGGGGTAGCAAATGTAACCCCTCTTTTTAAGAAGGGAGGGAGAGAGAAAACGGGGAATTACAGACCAGTTAGTCTAACATCGGTAGTGGGGAAACTGCTAGAGTCAGTTATTAAAGATGGGATAGCAGCACATTTGGAAAGTGGTGAAATCATTGGACAAAGTCAGCATGGATTTACAAAAGGTAAATCATGTCTGACGATCTTGTGGAATTTTTCGAGGATGTAACTAGTAGCGTGGATAAGGGAGAACCAGTGGATGTGGTATATCTGGACTTCCAGAAGGCTTTCGACAAGGTCCCACATAAGAGATTAGTATACAAACTTAAAGCATACGGTATTAGGGGTTCAGTATTGATGTGGATAGAGAACTGGCTGGCAAACAGGAAGCAAAGAGTAGGAGTAAACGGGTCCTTTTCACAATGGCAGGCAGTAACTAGTGGGGTACCGCAGGGCTCAGTGCTGGGACCCCAGCTATTTACAATATATATTAATGATCTGGATGAGGGAATTGAAGGCAATATCTCCAAGTTTGCGGATGACACTAAGCTGGGGGGCAGTGTTCGCTGTGAGGAGGATGCTAGGAGACTGCAAGGTGACTTGGATAGGCTGGGTGAGTGGGCAAATATTTGGCAGATGCAGTATATGTGGATAAATGTGAGGTTATCCACTTTGGTGGCAAAACAGGAAAGCAGACTATTATTTAAATGGTGGCCGATTAGGAAAAGGGGAGATGCAGCGAGACCTGGGTGTCATGGTACACCAGTCATTGAAAGTAGGCATGCAGGTGCAGCAGGCAGTGAAAAAAGCGAATGGTATGTTAGCTTTCATAGCATAAGGATTTGAGTACAGGAGCAGGGAGGTTCTACTTCAGTTGTACAGGGTCTTGGTGAGACCACACCTGGAGTATTGCGTGCAGTTTTGGTCTCCAAATCTGAGGAAGGACATTATTGCCATAGAGGGAGTGCAGAGAAGGTTCACCAGACTGATTCCTGGGATGTCAGGACTGTCTTATGAAGAAAGACTGGATAGACTCGGTTATACTCTCTGGAATTTAGGAGATTAAGAGGGATCTTATAGAAACTTACAAAATTCTTAAGGGGTTGGACAGGCTAGATGCAGGAAGATTGTTCCCGATGTTGGGGAAGTCCAGGACAAGGGGTCACAGCTTAAGGATAAGGGGGAAATCCTTTAAGACCGAGATGAGAAAGACTTTTTTCACACAGAGAGTGGTGAGTCTCTGGAACTCTCTGCCACAGAGGGTAGTTGAGGCCAGTTCATTGGCTATATTTAAGAGTGAGTTGGATGTGGCCCTTGTGGCTAAGGGGATCAGAGGGTATGGAGAGAAGGCAGGTACGGGATACTGAGTTGGATGATCAGCCATGATCATATTGAATGGCGGTGCAGGCTCGAAGGGCTGAATGGCCTACTCCTGCACCTAATTTCTATGTTTCTATGTTTCTATGAGAGGTCACCAGTGACATGCGTCAGGGGTCATCTGTATGGTCGTGAGAGTTCTCCAAACAGTCGTAGCGTCTTTCTGGTCGCCGCTGAATTTTCAACATGTTGAAAATTTCGGCGACCTATCACGAGTGCCAGCAGTTGCCCGTAAAGGTCGCGTAAGTGGGACAGGCCCTTAAGGCAGCCACTATATCGCTACGCCATTGTGCCACCCCATTCTCATTCAGGAAAAACAAAATTCTGGCCCCTGCCTGTCCCGAAGATTGGGAACTGGAGATGAGGTGGAGGGAGTCGGCGATGACGGCAGACGCTGGACAAGGGATGGTTGGATGTAATGGGGGCATCTTACCTTTCGTACCTTCAAGATCGGCTGCCTGAGACACCCCTGGGGCATAAAGGTTGATGATGGCCGGGCAAGGAGAAGGGTCATCTTCAACCTTCATGGGTTAACCAGATTGGGGCGACAGCTGCAATGAGCTTTTATCGCAGGCTGGAGCTGGGACTATGAAATGATACCAAAACCTGGCATCTATTGCAGATAGACTCAGTGGGTTGTTTCTATGCAGTATGTACTATACCATGTTGCTGAGCGAAGGAAAAAGCTTTGAGGATCTCCAATAAGCAAAATAATTTTTTCACCTTTATACCAAAACACATTCACACTGTTTTATATAAAGATTTGTAATACAGTTTTCTCTCTTACAAAGCCAATATATTTACAATTATGCCAGGCTTTTGCCAATGTTCTCATTTCCACCATACAATCCAATGCCTTTATTTGCAAATTCCCTTCAAGAAGTACAGTTTTGATCCAACTCCCAGTTAAAATATTGATCCAATCTCTAACCAATCATTCTTTTCCAAAGGCCTCAAATATAATGGCCTTTCGAAAATATGGATCTTTTATTCTCATAACTCCTTGTCTGAATCTTTCCAAATTAGGATTCCTTCCTTGCCACAGTTCAATAGTCATTAGTTTATTGTCACGTGTGCTGAGGTCCCAGTCAATGGAAAGACAATACATGATGACAATCAAGCTATCCACAATGTACATATATATACAGGATAAAGGGAATATTGTGCATAACGTTTAGTGCAAAATAAAGCCAGTAAAGTCTGATCAAAGTTAGTCGGAGGGTCTCCAATGAGGTAGATAGTAGTTCAGTTCTGACCCTTCCCCTTCGCCTTGTTGGCAGACCTCTTGTCCAGCATCTGCTTTTGGCTCAGCTGCAGTATACACCAGTAAAAAGAATTAGCCATTGCCCTGGGTCCAGCTACATCTCCCAGCCTACGTCATGAGTTGCACCAGTTTGTTCAAAATCTGAGCATGCTATTCACTAAGGTTTCAGATCCATGTGGTCTTCAACAGATAGACTGCATACTCCTGCCTGGTGCTTCCCCTCCATTAGGCCTTCTGGCCACCTTATATTGAAATATACTACTCTGTCTTGACCAATTATAGTGGTGCACCTCAGGTGCTGGCTATGTGGAGTTTGTACATTGTTCATGTGAACGCATGGGATTCCTGTGGATACTCTAGTTACCTCCCACATCCAAAAGATGGGCCTCTGTAAATTACCCCTAGTGTGTGGGTGAGTGGATATGAAAGTGGGATAAAGTACAACTAGTGTGAACAAATGATTGTTGGTTGTCGTGGACTTGGTTGGCCGAAGGGCCTGTTTCCATGCTGTATCTTCCAATCAACCAATTTTGCACCCTGCTCTTTCTGCACACTAAAGCTCTAAAAAACTATTCCACTAATGCCAACAAAATCATTTATGTTCCTGCTGCCAATGTCTCCAGATCCTCCAGTAATTATAAAGTTCTAAAGAATAAAAACCTTTATAGCCTAGTCTCTCCAAATTGTATTAAGTTCTCTCTGTTCTGTAGCTTCATCTAAACTCTCAAATTCTGCAACACTGCCCTCCTGTTCACATCCCGTCTCTACGATGCCTGTAATCTAATATTGTGAAATTGTCTCTGTGAATCACAATGCTAAATGGGTTTGCTTCACTTGATGCTGTAAAATTAAAACTAGATTGGACGACTGTAAAGCTAGATGAGGAAGGAGGGAAGATTGAAAATAAAGTATTATTAGTGAAGAGGAAGTGGTGTTGTGGAAATGTTTTACGGGAAGTGGTGATGGCCGTTTTGATTTGCAGGAAAACAATAATTGCAATTGGAGAAATGTTTATAATATTACCTAATATAGATATTACCAGAACCACAATTGAAAATATATTTTACAGCACTGTAATCCAATGAATTTACATCATTGTAAAATTCCAATGAATTGAAAAACACTTACGGAATGATTTCACAATTTATGAAAAAGCCAGAGACTGTTTTCATTGCACAAAGGCAATTATTGGAGATAATTATATTCTAATGAAATAAATTAATGAAGGGTAACAAAATATTTCAGCACAACATAATTATATTCAGTTTTATGATATTTGCACAATCATTATCCTTCCCGTCATGATCCCTCAAGGATTTTTAGCTTTTATGTACAGGCCACCCACATCGAAGGTGCAGAAGTAGAAATTCATGCACCCATCTCAAAAGAATGTTGCTGCTGAAAATCCAGATACCAGCATAAAGCAATTCTCGTCATGTGTTTGGGTAGTTTGGCAACTCTTGACAAATTCAAATCCTTAATTTTGCAGGGTTTTTATTCCCCCTGTGTGTTTGATTCCAGCATAAAATGACATAAATAGTAGTGCAATATTTAAAATTCATTGGCAGTTCGTTCGCTCGGGTGTCAGATGACGCATAGCTTGCTGTTGGCTTCCGTCGTCGTCCAACATGTTGACAGAATCGGTTGCACGACACGTCACAAAGTGCATCGTGTCGTCGTTTCCAGGGATCGCCACGAGGAGGCTTCTGCCAAGATCCCCCATTGGCAGTGAAATCAATCTCATTTGCCTACAAAATGACAGTTCTTATTTCCTCACGGGGTTTAGTAACCCTGCTTCTCCTGAAATTGTATTCTTTAAAAAGCCAGCATTCATAACTTGTTTGCTGACCACGAGACCTCTGAAATGTTACAACCTCAATTGCAACTTGACCAAGAGTGCCTTGAATCCACTGCCCATCGGATACAGTCACTTTTAGCTTCATAACCTCAGCCTGCTGCTGTCCTCAATACTCCTCACATTTTCCTGCTCATGCTTCATGATGGAGCTCATCCAAGCTCCACACTCAAGGAGATGAGATCAGCATCATTTCCTTCAGCCCACAGAAACAGAAGTATTTTCTTGTATTGTAAGCTTACGCAAATTGTAGGCATTTATGCACTGCGCTCAAGACCCTGAAGAGCCGTCCTTGGCAACCTTCTGCTAGCCGATGTGTGTGGCCACCATGCACAGAGAACATGCCTTGTGAATTATTTTCACAAGTCTGCTAGATCACTATGACCCTCTTCCATTTCTCCCATGTTCCATCCATTTGCTCAGCAGCAACCTTTACCTGTAGCTGGAAGATTGTTGGTTACATTACGGTATGTTGTTTTAATAGTCTGCTGTTGTGCCTTATCCTTGTGTAAAAAGTAATGCAACAATATAGAACACTGAACACTGCACTGAAACCAGCAAGAGTAATGGGATGATCTACAATATGGCTTGAACTCCAAGCGAAAGCACAACTCAATTTGTGGGCCAGAGAGTATGAGAAAATGTATCATCTGACAACTAGTAAAATGGAGGTAGATCTCTTGAACTGAGATCATTTTTTGAGCTTTCAGTTAGAAAAAAGATCCTTATTAATTCAACACCAATAAAAGTGTTTAATTGCAAACAGATTGCATGGTCTTGAAATATTGGTATCTTATTTACACATGCTTCACTTTTTTCTCTTACTCTGAACGAACTACCAACCAGGTCTTTGCGATTTTAGAATACGTTGCGTTTTTCCTGCATAAAGTTTGGGTACAAATGATTTCTTGCTTATTGCTCAGTGTGATATTAACATCTGTTTGCCCAGTTATTCTGGCCAATTATATATTTTTTCTTTACAGTTAAATTATGGGATTAAAATTGTGTAAAAAAATAAAATTGGGTGCAGATTCAACATAGCTATTTCATGTTCTTGTTAAAGGCTAACAATCTACAATATATTTTTATTACTTGTAAGTTCTCATACTAGCAAACATAAACATTTCTCATCTCTTAGGCATTTCAAACCACCTCCAAGAATGCTCATTCCCTTCCATGGGTCTGTTAAGCTTCTCAGCCTATAAGCTTCAATCGCTTAGCATGATAAATGATAATGTTTCTCCACATGGACAGCACAGTGGGCACAGCAGTAGAATTGCTGCCTTACAGCACTGGAGACCCAGGTTAGATCCCGACTATGGGTGCTGTCTGTACGCAGTTCGAAGGCTTTCCCCGTGACAGATCTTCGGTTTCCTTCCGCACTCCAAAGACGTACAGGCATTTAGGTTAATTGGCTTGGTGTATGTGTAAATTGTCCCTAGTGTGTGTAGGGTAGTGTTAATGTGCGGGGATCTCTGGTCGGTGCGGACTCGGTGGGTCGAAGGGCCTGTTTCCGCCCTGTATCTCTAAACTAACTTAAACATTACATTGTTAGATTGATCGTGAAATAAAGTGCTTGAGAAACTCAACAGGTCTGTCAATATCTGTGGAGGAAAGGGATAGACAAAGTTTCGGGTCGAGACCCTTGTTCAGACTGATGAAGCAGGGTTGAGAAAGCTGGGAAGGAAAGGTTAGGTTGGGGCCAAGTCTGGCTAGTGATAGGTGGATACAGGTCATTGGGGTATGTGATTGGCACATGGGTGGAAGACAAAGGCTAGAGGTGAAAAGGAGACAAAAGAGTGTCCGATAAAAAAAGAAGCAGAGGAGTGAAATTTAAAGGCAGAGGGAGAGATATGGGTGGAGAGGGACGGATGAAGGGAAAGTGGGGAAATGAAAGGAAAATGGAGGGCAGAGATTGGAGGAGTGGGAGATGATTGTAATGAAGAGGGGAAAGTAACAAGGTGATGGAGTGGTGGGAGAAATGTGAGTGCGTTGGATTAGAAGAGGCCAGGGATGGAGGGAAAGAAAGACATGGGTGGTTTTCTTCAGTGGTTTGAAATGCACAAGCGATTAGAAATGTTATCACTACTAATATGAACATTTTAAAGTAATAAAAAGATATTGGGAATAAAATTATCCTTTGGATTTTGTTCGAAGGATTTTGGTGAAATTTATCTCCAATTGGATTTTGGAGAACATGAAATCTCATTGGTGTACATTAGAATCTGAAATAGTACAGGGAGGAACTGCAGATGCTAATTTACACCGAAGATAGACACAAAACGCTGGAGTAACTCAGTGGGACAGACAGCATCTCGGGATAGAAGGAATGGGTAATGTTTTGGGTTGAATCTGAAGAAGGGTCTCGACCTGAAACGTCACCCATTGAGTCTGAAGAATGGTCTTGACCTGAAACGTCACCCATTCCTTCTATCCAGAGATGCTGCCTGTCCCGCTGAGTTACTCCAGCATTATGTGCCTAGAATCTGAGATAGCTTGGATTAAGAAAATATTGAACATCGTTAAATTAAACAGATTAATATTTACGTACTCTTCCTTCATGACATTACTTATTGCTCTGAATAATAGCACAATTATTGCTTTCTTGCTTCCTCTGGATAAATGTACAGACAAAGTTGCATGATTTATCAGTTCAGTTTAGTTTATTGTCATGTGTACCGAGGTACAGTGAAATGCTTTTGTTGCGTGCGAACCAGCCAACGGAAAGACAATACATGATTACAATCAAGTCTTTCCCATTGTACAGATACATGATAAGGGAATAAGGTTTAGTGCAAGGCAAACCCAGTAAAGTCCAATCAAAGATAGTCCGATAGTAGCTCAGGACTGCTCTCTGGTTGTGGTAGGATGGTTCAGTTGCCTGATGAGAGCTGGGAAGAAACTGTCCCTGAATCTGGAGCAGTGCGTTTTCACACTTTTAAACTTTTGCCCTCTTCTCCCCTATGCCATCGGGTAAAAAGTGTAGAAGTTGTAAAACGCACACCTTCAGATACAGATATAGCAAATTTCCCACACTTTCTTGCTGTTTTTTAATGTATTTTGCATTTGTCTTAGCTGAAAATGTTACAGCAAAAGTAGACGGAAATTCCATTATCCCACTCTCCAAGTGGGAGATATGCATGCACTCAACTCCCAGAGCATTATTATTACAACTAAAACGTCAGTAGATGTCACTGTTGTACTGTAAATGCAACACGAGCAGCTTCAAACTCATTAATGAGATATTTGATGAAAGAGAACTAAGGGTGAACTCTTGTGTAAGGAACGTAATAGAGCCAATTTTCTAATGAAGAATAAAGATGCATCCATTGTGTTTATGCTGATCTTAACAAACTGTTCCAGTTTGATCTGTTGGTTGAAGATTAAGTAATTGCAGCTTTCAGTTCAAGATGGTACCGTTTTCCTGAGACACACTTCCATTAAATGACTGAAATGTTGCCAATTAACTATCTACATTATCTGTTAGTGATGCCACAGAACTGAACAATAACTGCGGTCTCATCCCATCCTGTTATCTGGATGGGGATCTGTTCATCATTCAGATGTGGGGTCATAGGTAAAATTACAAATACTCTATTAGCTTCTGTATCTTTTTGGATTTATTGAACAGTCTGAAATGTAATTGATAATGAATGAATGTCCTAACATAGAACCGGTCCAGTGTTTTAACATATTATGTTATATTGCCTGGAATAATAATAATATCTGTAGACTGCATAACAGACAACTCACAGAGTAATAGCAATATTTGCCAAGTACATTCGTTGTTAAACATTTCCGAATTTGACTGCCTTAGCTGAACAAATTTGATTAAATGGTCAGCTCTAGGTTAGCTGTTTCATATTCTCAGATAGTTATGTAACATTGAATGAGGCCAACTGGTCTGTTGGTCTATATGGACTCTCAGAGTAATCCCATCAATCTTATTCCCCGGTTATTTCCATGTGATAATTTTTCTCTCACACGATTACCAACCCCACACTGATTCTCCGACATCTCGCTGTTAGTTTATAGTGGCTAATTAACCCAAGGTGGTATCAGATATGATGCCGGGTTCGGCAATGACTTTAGTGACACTAGAAGTAGGGTGATCTCACATGGTGCGTGGAAAGGAACTGCAGATGCTCATTTAAACCGAAGATAGATGCAAAATGTTCCAGTAACTTAGTATGGACAGGCAGCATCTCTGGATAAAAGGAATAGGTGACATTTCGGGTCGAGATCCTTCAGACTGAGTCAGGGGAAAGGGTGATACAGAAATAAGGAAGTGTAAGGTGTGAAAATGAGCTTGGTCTCGCCGATATATGGAAGTCCATATACGGTATTGATAGAATTTTGTGTCTATCTTGACCTCACATGGTAATTTTTATTCACAGTGGTAAGAAAGTCCAGGACCACATCAGAGCACTGTCCCTTGCTGCCAGGGTGCAATACCACTGGTGATCTCATACTCTTCCCACAGCACAGTCCTGATCTTCAAAGGAGTAGACGTGGCGATGTAAAGCTTCTCCCTATAGTTCACCCTTGCATTGACAGGAGGCACTGGTAGGGTGGGTGAACAGTCTCTCAGGAGAAAATGAGAGCAGCCAACAGATTAGTTGTACCATAACTGCTCTGTTGTTCAGCAGGGTGAGTCAAAGACTAGACAAACAATACTGATCGGCGACTCGATAATCTGAGGTTCAGACAGGCTTTTCTGTAGCCTTTCTGAATGAACTGTTGTCTCCCTAGTGCTTAGGTCAAGGATATTTCGGAATAACACATAATATTCTGAAAGCGGTGGTTGCATAGCCAGAGATTGTGGTCCATGTTGGTACACAAGAGAGATGAGGTCCTGCAAAGAGAACTTGGAGAGTTAGACAGAAACTTTTTTTTTAAACAGGACCTCTGGGGTTATAATCTCATGTGGTACTCCCTGTACCACATGCTAGCAAGGCAAGAGATGAGAAGATCATACATCACAATGAATGGCTCGAAGGGCCAAATGGCCTCCTCCTGCACCTATTTTCTACTTTTCTATTTGAATATGTGTGTAAGGAACTGGAGCAGAAGGGAGGGTTTCAGGGTTAGAGTTGGATCATTGGGCTCTCTTCCAGCACATGTGGGACCTGTACAAAAGAAACAGATTCAATCTGAACAGGAGAAGAATTAATATCCTCATAGGAAGGTTTGCAAATGCAAACAGAGAGTTTAAACTAGCATAGCAGAGGGGTAGGAACCAGAGCAGTTTTCAGCAAGTGGATGGGAAGTGTTGAAGGAAGGACAGGCAGGGAAAGGTTAATGAATACGGTGGACTGATGAGCAACATTGTATTTGTTTTGATGCAAGTATTATAAATAAGGCAGATGAACCTGGAATTATTGCATCAAACAAAGTTGTTGTGGTCATTAGAGCCTTGGTTGAGAAGAAGGCAGGACGTGCAACTCAATGCTCTAGGGTATAGATATTTCTGATGCGATAGAGAGGGATGTTAAATCAGTGGAAGAATTGCTGATCTGAGAGAATGGCAGATTGGCATGTAGAGAGAACATCCTAGAGGACTCGTCCATGAAACCAATAGAGCTCTGGTAGAAGTAAGTGCAATCACTCTGATGGGTTTATACTATTGGCCTCCTAATAACCAATAGGAGATAGAGGACAGATATGCCAATGGACTATCGAAAGATCTGAAAACAAGACGGTCGTGGCCTCCACAGCCTTTTGTCAAACACTCACCACCCTCTGACTTGTGACATTTATTTTCTAACCTTGGGACTCTGGAACTTTACTGAGCCTTAAATGCTGTAGCATCAGCTTTTTGGGGACAGTATTGCCCAATAAATGTTCAGATAGTTAAAGTTTAAACTAACTGAAGAAAGAATGGATCGACTGGCTTATATTCACGAATTTAGGATAGAGGGGATCTTATAGAAACATATAAAATTATTAAGGGATTTTTGTTCATAAACTCATAATGCCCAACAAGTCTACTCCACCATTCAATCATGCAATTTGCTCAATTGGCGTGCTTTTGTTTTGTTGGCTTGCTGAGTGTTTTTGCCCAATGCTTTTAAAGGCTTTTGTTTTGTTGGCTTGCTAAGTGTTTTTTTGCTCAGAAAGCTTTCAGCAAAGGCGTTTTGTTGGCTTGCTAAGTGTTTTTGCCCAATTGGCTTTTTAAAGTGCTTTCGGCAAACGTATTGTGTTGGCTTGCTGAAAGCACCTTCAAAAACCTATTGGGCAAAAACACTTAGCAAGCCAACAAAGCATATTTGCTGAAAGCACTTTAAAAAGCCAATTGGGCAAAAACACTTAGCAAGCCAACAAAACACCCGTAGACGTGCTTTCAGTGTTATTTGCAGCTCAGAGAGCCATGACCCTCTCGCTCACTCCGTCTGGCAGAGACTGAATGAGGCACAACACTTCTGGGTTTTGTAGTCCCTCCCCCCTGACTGCCAGCAGGGGCAGCAGAGATAATGGCAAATTTAAAAAAAAAACATTCATATCTCTCTGATTTTTCATCGATGGGAAAAATCCTCCAGTCCAGTCCGGCACAGGCGTGCTCTGAGCGAGGTGGATTTTAGATTTCTTATCCGTGTTTATTGGGTTTTTTTCTCCTATATTAACTGACAATGTTAAAATATATCAGCATATCAAACTTCGGTCGAGACAGAAATTGGTGATTTTTCATTAGAACGGATTTTGAGTAGATATTAATTGACAACATTTTGGTGGTTATATTTTCACGTTTTTCCGACCACAAGAAAAGCATTTATTTTCCAATCTCTAACCTCACCTGTCATGTTAATCATAAACTGAAGCCCTCTGGACTTTCCTTTGAAAGTCTGAAGTATGGTTGCTTGAATATACAGCACCTATGTCCCTCAGCAATTTAATCCTTGATCATATCATCCCTCAATATCCTTTCCTCCATAGAAAATTAATTGAACTCAGTGAGACTCTCCTCAAAATCTAATTTAAAGCCCCAAGTCCCACATCCATCCTTGCTGTAGGTGGCGGCGTTCTCTTGGAAATCACAGCACAGCGAGTCAAAAGCAGTCAAGATCATACTTTTAGTAATATAAGATATATATATATATCTCTCTCTGATTGGCGATCAGATTTTAGCAGTTTGTAGTGATTTCGTATTGTGTTGATATTGTATCCTGTGTAAGGGGGGAGTATGAAGGCAAGGGCAGTGTACTGTTCTGGATGTCAGATGTGGGAGGTCAGGGAATCTGATAGCCCTCCAGACGTCCACATCTGCGCCAGGTGTGTCGAGATGGGGCTCCTAAAGGACTGTGTTAGGAACCTGGAGCAGCAGCTCGATGACCTCCGTCTGGTCAGGGAGAGTGAGGAGGTCATAGAGAGGAGCTACAGAGAGGTAGTCACTCCCAGACCACAGTAGGCAGACAAGTGGGTCACGGTTAGGAAGGGCAAGGGGCAGAGGCAGGGGCTAGAGAGTACCCCTGTGACTGTACACCTGGAAAATAGGTACTCGGGTTTGAGTACGATTGGAGGGGACAGCCTACCTGGCGGCAGCAACAGCAGTCAGGCCTCCGGCACAGAGATCGGCCCTGATGCTCAGAAGGGTAGCAAAAAGAGGAGGGTAATTGTAATAGGGGACTCTATAGTTAGGGAAGTCGGATGGGCGATTCTGTGGATGCAGTCGGGACACCCGGATGGTAGTTTGCCTCCCTGGTGCCAGGGTCTCGCATGTGTCGGAACGTGTCCAAAAGATTCTGAAAAAGGGAGGGAGAGGAGCCTGATGTTGTGGTACACATAGGTACCAATGACATAGGCAGAAAAAGAGATGAGGTCCTGAAGGGAGAATTTAGGGAGTTGGGGGGAAAGTTAAGGAGAAGGACCAAAAGGGTAATGATTTCAGGATTACTGCCTGTGCCGCGTGACAGTGAGAGTAGGAATGGAATGAGGTGGAGGATAAATGCGTGGCTGAGGGACTGGTGCAGTGGGCAGGGATTCAAGTTTCTTGATCACTGGGACCTCTTCTGAGGAAGGCATGATCTGTACAAAAAGGATGGGTTGCACTTGAACCCGATGGGGACCAATATCCTGGCAGGGAGATTTGCAAAGGCTATTGGGGAGACTTTAAACTAGAAAGGCTGGGGGGAGGGACTCGGGTAGAGGGGGCTAGGGGACAGGGTGTGGGGCAAGAGGCAGAGAAGGGAAGCACTCGGACCCAAAATGTAGGCGAGAAAGAGGAAAAAGATAATAGAGAATAAGGGATCCCCATATTTTATAAAAAATAAAAAATATATATATAATACAGATTATATATAGACAGAGGCCCAGGAGTGGCTGTAGTGGGAGGAGCCGAAATCCGTAACTTACCATTCGCAGCTCGCAGTTGAGGAAGCTGCTGATTGGTGGAAGACGACTGGAGGGAGCAGCTGATTGGCAGTCAGATCCCTGCTGATTTCTTTCAGATAAAATCCTTGCATTGTATTGTACATTGTATTGTATTGTATCCAGGGTAAGGGGGGGATGAGTGCCAGGGCAGTTTACTGTTCTGGATGTCAGATGTGGGTGGTCATGCAGTCAGATAGCTCTCCAGACGTCCACATCTGCGCCAGGTGCGTCAAGATGGCGCTCCAAATGGACTGTATTCAGTACCTGGAGCAGCGGCTCGATGACCTCCATCTGGTCAGGGAGAGTGAGGAAGCCATAGAGAGGAGCTACAGACAGGTGGTCACTCCGAAACCACAGGAGGCAGAAAAGTGGGTCACGGTTAGGAGAGGCAAGGGGCAGAGACAGGGACTAGAGAGTACCCCGGTGGCTGTACACCTTGGCAATAAGTACTCCTGTTTGAGTACTGTTGGGGGGCACAGCCTACATGGGAGTAGCAACAGCGACCGGGCCTCCGGTACAAAGACCGGCCCTGTTGCTCAGAAGGGTAAGGAAAAGAAGAGGAGGGCAGCAGTAATAGGGGACTCTATAGTTAGGAGGTCAGATAGGCAATTCTGTGGACGCAGTCAGGAGACCCGGATGGTAGTTTGCCTCCCTGGTGCCAGGGTCCGGGATGTGACTGAACGTGTCCAAGATATCTTGAAATGGGAGGGAGAGGAGCCAGAGGTCGTGGTACATATAGGTACCAATGACATAGGTAGAAAAAGAGAGGAGGTCCTGAAAGGAGAATTTAGGGAGTTAGGAAGAGTGTTAAGGAGAAGAACCGCAAAGGTAACAATCTCAGGATTACTGCCTGTGCCACGCGACAGTGAGAGTAGGAATGGAGCAAGGTGGAGGATAAATGCGTGAAAGGACTGGTGCAGAGCGCAGCGATTCAAGTTTCTGGATCATTGGGACCTCTTTTGGGGAAGGTGTGACCTGTACAAAAAGGACGGGTTGCACTTGAACCCGAGGGGAACCAATATCCTGGCGGGGAGATTTGCAAAGGCTACTGGGGAGACTTTAAACTAGATCGGTTGGGGGGAGGGACTCAAATAGAGAAGGCTAGTAGTCCGTTTGTGAGGCAGAAGGCAGAGAAGAGAAGCAGTCAGACGCAACACGAAGGGAGGAAAGAAGAAAAAAATAACAAACGGAGAATAAAAAGTGGTGGGTTTCTTAAATGTGTGAGCAGAGAGACAGAGGGGTGTAAAATGAGGATAGGAGCAATAGGTAGCGAGGTGAAAAGTGGCAGGAAAACAAATCCAGGGCAAAAATCTAAAAGGGCCACTTTTCAACATAATTGTAAAAGGGCCAAGAGTGTTGTAAAAACAAGCCTGAAGGCTTTGTGTCTCATGCGAGGAGCATTCGTAATAAGGTGGATGAGTTGAATGTGCAGATAGCTATTAATAATTATGATATAGTTGGGATCACGGAGACATGGCTCCAGGGTGACCAAGGCTGGGAGCTGAACATCCAGGGATATTCAATATTCAGGAAGGATAGACAAAGAGGAAAAGGAGGTGGGGTAGCATTGCCGGTTAGAGAGGAGATTAACGCAATAGAAAGGAATGACATTAGCTTGGAGGATGTGGAATTGATATGGGTGGAGCTGCGAAACACTAAGGGGCAGAAAACGCTAGTAGGTGTTGTGTACAGGCCACCTAACAGTAGTAGTGAAGTTGGGGATGGCATCAAACAGGAAATTAGAAATGCGTGCAACGAAGGTAAAACCGTTATAATGGGTGACTTCAATCTACATATAGATTGGGTGAATCAAATTGGCAGGGGTGCTGAGGAAGAGGATTTCTTGGAATGTATGCGGGATAGTTTTACTAAACCAACATGTGGAGGAACCAACGAAGAGCAGGCTATTCTAGACTGGATATTGAGTAATGAGGAAGGGTTAGTTAGCAGCCTTGTTGTACGTGGCCCCTTGGGCAAGAGTGACCATAATATGGTTGAGTTCTTCATTAGGATGGAGAGCGACATTGTTAATTCAGAAACACGGGTCCTGCACTTAAAGAAAGGTAACTTTGAGGGTATGAAACGTGAATTGGCCAAGATCGACTGGCAATTGATTCTTGAATGGGTTGACGGTGGATATGCAATGGAAGGCATTTAAAGACTGCATGGATGAACTACAACAATTGTTTATCCCAGTATGGCAAAAGATGGGATAGCAGCGCATTTGGAAAGTGGTGAAATCATTGGACAAAGTGAGCATGGATTTAAGAAGGGTAAATCATGTCTGACTAATCTTATTGAATTTTTTGAGGATGTAACTAGTAGAGTGGATAAGGGAGAAGCAGTGGATGTGTTGTACCTGGACTTTCAGAAGGCTTTCGACAAGGTCCCACACAAGAGATTGGTATACAAACTTAAAGCACATGGTATTGGTGGTTCAGTATTGATGTGGATAGAGAACTGGCTGGCAGACAGGAAGCAAAGAGTAGGAGTGAACGGGTCCGTTTCAGGATGGCAGACATTGACTAGTGGGGTGCCGCAAGGCTCAGTGCTGGGACCCCAGCTATTTACAATATACATTAATGATTTGGACGAGGGAATTGAATGCAACATCTCGAAGTTAGCGGATGACAGAAAGCTGGGGGGCAGTGTTAGCTTTGAGGAGGATGCTAGGAGGCTGCAGGATGACTTGGATAGACTGGGTGAGTGGGCAAATGCATGGCAGATGCAGTATAATGTGGATAAATGTGAGGTTATCCACTTTGGTGGCAAAAACAGGAAGGTAGACTATTATTTGAGTGGTGACCGATTAGGAAAAGGGGAGATGCAGCGAGACCTGGGTGTCATGGTACACCAGTCATTGAAAGTAGGCATGCAGGTGCAGCAGGCTGTGAAGAAAGCAAATGGTATGTTGGCATTCATAGCAAAAGGATTTGAGTACAAGAGCAGGGAGGTTCTACTGCAGTTGTACAGGGTCTTGGTGAGGCCACAACTGGAGTATTGCGTACAGTTTTGGTCTCCCAATCTGAGGAAAGACATTCTTGCCATAGAGGGAGTACAGAGAAGGTTCACCAGACTGATTCCTGGGATGGCACGACTTCCATATGAAGAAAGACTGGATAGACTTGGCTTGTACTCGCTGGAATTCAGAATATTGAGGGGTGGTCTCATAGAGACTTACAAAATTCTTAAGGGGTTGGACAGGCTAGATGCAGGAAGATTGTTCCCGATTGTTGGGGAAGTCCAGGACAAGGGGTCACAGTTTAAGGATAAGGGGGAAGCCTTTTAGGACCGAGATGAGAAAATCGTTTTTCACACAGAGAGTGGTGAATCTGTGGAATTCTCTGCCACAAAAGGTTGTTGAGGTCAGTTTGTTGGCCATATTTAAGAGGGAGTTGGATGTGGCCCTTGAAGGGATCAGGGTGTATGGAGAGAAGGCAGGTACAGGATACTGAGTTGGATGATCAGCCATGATCATATTGAATGGCGGTGCAGGCTCGAAGGGCCGAATGGCTTGCTCCTGCACCTAATTTCTATGTTTCTATGTTTCTAAAATGTGTATATTTTAATGCTTGGAGCATTGTAAGAAAGGTGGATGAACTTAGAGCCTGGATTGACACCTGGAAATATGATGTTGTGGCAATCAGTGAAACATGGTTGCAGGAGCGCTGTGATTGGAAACTAAATATTCCAGGATTTCGTTGCTTCAGGTGTGATAGAATTGGAGGGACCAGAGGTGGTGTTGCTGCATTGCTTGTCAGAGAGGATATTAAAGCAGTGCTTTGGCAGGATAGGGGGCTCGTCTAGGGAGGCTATTTGGGTGGAACTGAGAAGTGGGAATGGTGTAGCAACACTTTTAGGGGTGTATTATAGACCGCCAAATGGGGAGCAAGAATTAGAAGAGCAAATATGTAAGGAGATAGCAGATATTAGTAGTAAGCACAAGGTAGTGATTGTGGGAGATTTCAATTTTCCAAAAATAGACTGGGAAACACATTCTGTAAATGGGCTGGATGGTTTGGAGTTTGTAAAATGCGTGCAGGATAGTTTTTTGCAGCAGTACATAGAGGTATCGACAAGAGAAGGGGCAGTGCTGGACCTCCTGTTAGGAAATGAGGCAGGTCAGGTGAAGGAGGTATGCGTTGGTGAGCACTTCGGGACCAGTGATCACAATACCATTAGTTTCAATATAATTATGGAGAGAGTCAGAACTGGACCTAGGGTGGAGATTTTTGATTGGAGAAAGGATAACTTTGAGGGAACGCATAAGGATTTAAAAGGAGTGAAATGGGACATTTTGTTTTATGGGAAAGATGTAGAAGAGAAATGGAGGACATTTAAAGGGGAAATTGTGAGAGTACAGAATCTTTATGTCCCTGTTAGGTTGAAAGGAAATAGTAAAAATTGGAAAGAGCCATGGTTTTCAAGGGAAATTGGACACTTGTTTTGAAAAAAAGAGAGATATCTACAATAATTATAGGAGGCATGGAGTAAATGAGGTGCTAGAGGTGTATAAAGAATGTAAAAAGAATCTTAAGAAAGAAATTAGGAAGGCTAAAAGAAGATATGTGGTTGCTTTGGCAAGAAAGGTGAAAGTAAATCCAAAGGGTTTCTACAGCTATATTAATAGCAAAAGGATAACTAAGGATAAAATTCGAACATTAGAGAGCCAGAATGGAAAGCTATCTGCAGAGCCAGAAGAGATGGGGGAGATATTGAACAATTTCTTTTCTTCGGTATTCACCAAGGAGAAGGATATTGAACTCTGTGAGGTAAGGGAAAAAAGTAGAGTAGCTATGGAAACTATGAGATTCAAAGAGGAGGAAGTTTTGACACTTTTGAAAAATATAAAAGTGGATAAGTCTCCAGGTCCTGACAGGATATTCCCTAGGACATTGAGGGAAGTTAGTGTAGAAATCGCAGGAGCTATGACAGAAATATTTCAAATGTCATTAGAAACGGGAATCGTGCCGGAGGATTGGTGTACTGCGCATGTTGTCCCATTGATTAAAAAGGGTTCAAAGAATAAACCTAGCAATTATAGACCTGTTAGTTTGATGTCAGTGGTGGGCAAATTAATGGAAAGGATACTTAGAGATAATATAATATATATAAGCATCTGGATAAACAGGATCTGATCAGGAACAGTCAACATGGATTTGTGCCTGGAAGGTCATGTTTGACAAACCTTCTTGAATTTTTTGAAGTGGTTACTAGGGAAATTGATGAGGGTAAAGCAGTGGATGTTGTCTATATGGATTTCAGTAAGGCCTTTGACAAGGTTCCCCATGGAAGGTTGGTTAAGAAGGTTCAATCTTTGGGTGTTAATGGCAGAGTAGCAAGATGGATTCAACAGTGGCTGAATGGGAGATGTCAGAGAGTAATGGTGGATGGCTGTTTGTCAGGTTGGAAGCCGGTGACCAGTGGGGTGCCTCAGGGATCTGTGTTGGGTCCACTGTTGTTTGTCATGTACATCAATGATCTGGATGATTGGGTGGAAAATTGGATAAGTAAGTATGCAGATGATACTAAGATAGGTGGTGTTGTGGATAATGAAGTAGATTTTCAAAGTCTACAGAGAGATTTGGGCCATTTGGAAAAGTGGGCTGAAAGATGGCAGATGGAGTTTAATGCTGATAAGTGTGAAGTGCTACATCTTGGCAGGACAAATCCAAAATAGGACGTACATGGTAAATGGTAGGGAACTGAGGAATGCTGTGGAACAGAGAGATCTAGGAATAACTGTGCATAGCTCCCTGAAGGTGGAATCGCATGTAGATAGTGTGGGAAAGAAAGCCTTTGGGGTGCTGGCCTTTATTAATCAGAGCATTGAATATAGGAGTAGGGAAGTAATATTAAAATTGTACAAGGCATTGGTAAGAACAATTCTGGAGTATGGTGTACAATTTTGGTCACCTAATTATAGGAAGGATGTCAACAAAATAGAGAGAGTACAGAGGAGATTTACTAGAATGTTGCCAGGGTTCCAGCAACTATGTTACAGAGAAAGGTTGAACAAGTTAGGTCTTTATTCTTTGGAGCACAGAAGGTTAAGGGGGGACTTGATTGAGGTGTTTAAAATGATGAAAGGGATAGACGGAGTTGACGTGGATAAGCTTTTCCATTGAGGGTAGGGAAGATTCAAACAAGAGGGCATGACATGAGAATTAAGGGACAGAAGTTTAGGGGGAACCTCTTTACTCAGAGGGTGGTGGCTGTGTGGAATGAGCTTCCAGCAGAAGTGGTGGAGGCAGGATCGATTTTAACATTTAAAAGTAAGGTGGATAGGTATATGGATGGGAAGGGAATGGAGGGGTATGGTCTGAGTGCAGGTAGATGGGACTAGGGGAAAACAAATGATCGGCACGGACTGGAAGGGCCAAGAGGGCCTGTTTCCGTGCTATGAGTGTTATATGGATATATGGTTATATTATATCCAATTATATCCAATACATTTATAAATATAAATATATATAAATATAAATATAAATATATATATATATATATATATATATATATATATATATATATATATATATATATATATATATATATATATATATATATATATATATATATATATACATACACATATACACACATATATTTATATTTATAAATGTATTGGATACAATTGAGGATGGGATGGATAGTATTTTTTTGGTGAAGTTGTGAACAGTAAGGAAGATTGTCAAAGTATACAGTGGGATATAGATCAGCTTACTTTGCCAGAGATGCGATTGTTTTCCGGATAGTATCTCCGGTCTCTCTGCGGCCTATCATCGTGGAGCTGGAGGCCTTGCTCGGAAGTGACTTTGAGCCCGACCGTGTGTCTTGGACTTACCATCGGAGCCGATCCCTTGCCTGAGATCGATGATCCAACTGCGGACTTTAATGTCAAGGGCTCACAGTCTCAGGAGAGGCCGAGTCGGGAGCTCTAATGATGTAGATGGTTTGGCTAGCCCCAACCCGGGCTCCGATCACTGGCGCGAGGGAGCTGACCCCCCGGTGCAGGAGCTTGATAGCCCCGAAGAGGAGGCCCACTGCCAGCTACGGGAGACAAGATAGTCCCGTCAACGGATGGCTCGAGGCCCCTGACCATGGGAGAACAAAGAAGGGAAGAGATTTAACTTTTCTTTCACCTTCCATCACAGTGAGGAATGTGGTGGAGTCACTATGGTAAATGTTCATGTTAAAATTATTTTGTGTGTTCTGTTGCTTTTTATCATTGTTATCAATTTTTATCATTGTTTATCAATCTATTAAGGGACAGAAGTTTAGGGGTAACGTGAGGGGGAACTTCTTTACTCAGAGGGTGGTGGCTGTGTGGAATGAGCTTCCAGCAGAAGTGGTGGAGGCAGGATCGATTTTAACATTTAAAAGTAAAGTGGATAGGTATATGGACGTGAAGGGAATGGAGGGGTATGGTCTGAGTGCAGGTAGATGGGACTAGGGGAAAACAAATGATCAGCACGGACTGGAAGGGCGGAGAGGGCCTGTCTCCGTGCTGTAATTGTTATATATGTTATTTTAGAGGCTTTTAGTAGGTATGGTAGGTTTAGTAGGTGTGGTAGGTTTAGTAGATATACTGTGGGGATCACAAGCAGGCAGAGGAGATTAGTTTAACTTGGCATCATGTTCGGCATGGATATTGTGGGCCAGAGGGCCTATATCTCTGCAGTACTGTTCTATGTTCATCGTTCTAACACATGAGTCATTGGTGCTTTTGACCATTGATTTTAGATTTCTTATCCGTGTTTATTGGGTTTTTTTCTCCTATATTAACTGACAATATTAAAATATATCAGCATATCAAACTTCGGTCAAGAGGGAAAGATTATTTAATTGGTGATTTTTCATTAGAAGGATTTTGAGTAGATATTAATTGACAACATTTTGGTGGTTATATTTTCACGTTTTTCCGACCACAAGAAAAGCATTTATTTTCCAATCTCTAACCTCACCTGTCATGTTAATCATAAACTGATGCCCTCTGGACTTTCCTTTGAAAGTCTGAAGTATGGTTGCTTGAATATACAGCACCTATGTCCCTCAGCAATTTAATCCTTGATCAAATCATCCCTCAATATCCTTTCCTCCATAGAAAATTAATTGAACTCAGTGAGACTCTCCTCAAAATCTAATTTAAAGCCCCAAGTCCCACATCCATCCTTGTCATTGCTTTTGAAGGTAGGGTGCCAACATTTATACATAATACACTTTGTATTGTAACTTTGTTGATTTGGAGCAGAATATAATTATCCTAAACCAGTACATTACTTTTGTGATGATTTGTGGTATTTATTTGGATTTATTGACACCAGTTTCCTCGTGAGTGAAATGTCCACCAAACAACCCTGTTATATTCAAAACTTTTTAATTTTCCATTGAGGCAAATGAGCATCCTTTCATTCTATACATACCACAATTTCCCAATGTATCACAGTATCTATTGCACCACAAT
The DNA here is from genome assembly GCA_035221665.1 of Okamejei kenojei. Lineage (NCBI taxonomy): Eukaryota > Metazoa > Chordata > Chondrichthyes > Rajiformes > Rajidae > Okamejei > Okamejei kenojei. The sequence goes on from CM069134.1 coordinate 1,643,307, forward strand.
CACAAATCCATTCTTTTTGACAGACCCAACAGTCAGATTTTCCCAGATATTTAGTATTGGTCCACTTAGCAAAGGTTCATAACCCTGCCCAGTCCATCGTCAGCTTTGACCTCCCTACCATCGAGGGGATCTATCGCTGTCGCTGCCTCAAAAAGGCTGGCAGCATCATCAAGGACCCACACCATCCTGGCTACACACTCATCTCTCCGCTGCCATCAGGTAGAAGGTACAGGAACCTGAAATCTGCAACATCCAGGTTCCGGAACAGCTTCTTCCTCACAGCCATCAGACAATTAAACACATCTTCAAACAAACTCTGAACTATAACAGCCTATTGCACTTTATCTGTTTATTTATGTGTGTATATATATATTCTATGGTATGTGGACACACTGATCTGATCTGTATTTATGCCTATAATAATCTGTTGTGCTGCAGCAAGCAAGAATTTCATTGTCCTATCTGAGACACATGACAATAAACTCTCTTGACTTGACTTGGTTCACCTGCAAATTTCATAACATTTTAATACTATGATGAAAATTAGTTCTTAAAAAACATGCACATATGTTGGACTTCATCCTTTATTGTTCATTGCAGTCTTTTCCAATTATTATCATCTTTTGCTCTGCATTATTAAAGCAGTTTGTCTTTTTCAATATTCTATCTTAGAGGTATATTAAATCATAATGGCACAGAAGTCAATCATTAATTTCACTACAATTCTTCTGTCTCCTTGTAAACAATCACATCAGTTGCAAATTCCTCTGTAACCCTTCAATTTACTTGATAGAACATAGAGCATAGATAGAAGAATGCAGCACAGGAATAGGCCATTCGGTCGGCAATGTCTATGTCAAACACAATGCCAAGATAAAATATTCTCAACAAATTCCACATGATCCATAACTCACTATACCCTTAAATCCTATTTAAATGCCACATTGTATCTGCCTCCACCACAACCCTGTCAGTGCATTCCGGGCACCCTGACCCCTGCCCCCGCACATCTATCTATACATAACTAAAATGTGATCTTCTGGTTTGCGCGTTTTTTCTATTTGCGCAAAAATGGTACGCGATAGCCCTATGACTTTTTGTCAGCCTTCTCACTGTTCTCCTGTGCTGTGAGTGCAGCAAGTTTTGTTCCAATTGTTAGTATATTGTAAAAGTTAACAAGGTTTAAAAATCTTAAAAACCACGCACGCACAGATCAATCTCTTCTCCTGCCAGTCAGCGCCACCCGGTCTCTTCTCCTGTCATCGCCAATACCAAGCCTAATGCTCCTTTGTCAGTATGAATGCTCATTGGTCATCTACTCCCAAGAGCAAGAGGGAATGGTGTATTTCTTCAAGGAAACTTTGAGCAGATCTTTGATCTGGACTCACTACAACAGGCATCTCAGGTCACTGGAAAATATCTACAATGCTGTCTCTACACAATCATCCAAATTCTCTGTTTAGTTTTAGTTTAGTTTAAAGATACAGCACGGAAACAGGCGACTCGACCCACCGAGTCCGCACCGACCATCAACATTTACACCAAGTCAATTAACTTACAAATCTGTACGTCTTTGGAGTATGGGAGGAAACCAAAAATCTCGAAGAAAACCCATGCAGGTCACTGGGAGAACATACAAACTCTGTACAGACAAGCACCTGTAGTCAGGATCAAATGCGGGTCTCCGGCGCTGTAAGGCAGTAGCTCTACCAATATGCCACCGTGTCACCCAGGAAAGATAATCCAACCAATGTCAACATTTCACCCAACATCCCCTTTACTGAGGCCCAAAACACTCTTCGCCAGCTAAATTGGTCTGGCCATATCAATCATTGGCACAAAACAAACATTCTGTTCCAAGCCGTGTTCGGCATGGATATTACTTGCTGATCCCAATATCATCCATGCCAACTAGTCCGATTTTATCGTATTTGTTCCAATTTTTAAGTTTAAAAAATGTGAAAAATGGGAATAGTACGATTTTGAAATTCGGGAAAAAAATGGCCAATCAACCTCTGTCTCCAAGGGGGTTACGTCCAATCACCAACCAGCTTCTCTTAAAATTCCCATCCAGTCAGCCGCTGTCTCCAAGGGCATTGTGTCCAATCAAATAATGCGCTGGTTACACGGTGGCCAATCAGATGCTGTCTCCAAGGGGTGTTGCGGCCAATCACCGACCAGCTTCCCTTACTGAAGCAGAAAATGGCTGCAGATGGGGAGTGGGAGAGAGAGAGCGCGAGAGAGAGAGAGAGGGGGAGAGAGAGAGGGAAGGGAGGGGAGAGAGAGAGCGAGAGAGAGAGAGAGAGAGAGAGAGAGAGAGAGGGAGAAAGAAAGAGATAGAAAGAACGAGATATAGAGAGATTCCAGCCCCTTAACGTTTCCCCAGGCCATGGGGAAACGTTGCTACCAAATGACTTTCAATGATAAACATCTGGACAAGCAGCTATGTGATATAATACACAATAAACTATTACAAATACACAATTAACAAATTATGCAATCTTGTACTCTTACATGGGTATGACCGCCCATAAAAAATTAAAAACATTTCAACAAAATGGAACCGTGTAAAAATACTGATTTCGTCAGTAAAATACTGATTTTCAGGTACTAGAATACTGAAATGCTCTGACAAAACTTGGCAGCTCTGAATATATCATGATATTGGCAAACTACTAAAAAAAACCTTAAAATCGAGGTGCTTAGGCGGGCCCCTGGACCCCACCAGTAATGGGCGAGCACCTCCGTCAACCCGCCCTCAGAGTAAGATTTTCATTTTCAAATGTTGGCAGGTATGCAATATCACAAAGAAGACTCAAACTCTTCAATAAGGTGGAGATTAATAAATGGAAATTACATTGAGAAAGCTTCACATAGCAACATGTAACTGCATTAAATCTGATATGACAGTTTATTTGGAAATAATGTTATCAGAAAACAAGTGACGTAAGTTATTTAAGATTTACAATAGAATTCATTTTTTGGCTGTTCTTGATAGAAAATCTGGTACCTGGAACGGTGTCGAAGGACGAGAAGCCAAAGCAAAGAAGTGGAAGCCAAATAACCGAATGGAAACTAAGCCGAAACGCGAAATAACCAAAAGCGTACAAAGCCAAAACGCCAACTAACCCAAAAGGTGGGACGCCTAAAAGCAAACTAACCAAAAGGGTGGGACACCTAAAAGCCAACTAACTGAAAGGCTGCGTCACCTAAAAGCCAACAAACTGAACGCTGCTCAACAGAAAAGTCAAATAACGGACGTGATGTTGCCGATTTACTATGCCCTTTCCCCACAGCTGGGATGGGGTGAATCACCCGGTTTGAGTGTTAGGGTCCGGGGGTGGGAGGGGGGGGGGGGGGGGAAATCACCCTGGTGTGGGGTTTGGGGTCCGATGACGGTGTATCGACGGTGTATCGCGGTCAGTGACTCTGGGTGGGCAGAGGGACCAGCCTGTCCCACACCTTCGCTCCACCCGACCCATAGCCCGTCACAGTGCGGCCGCATGAGGGAGACGAGGCCGTGGGAGAGTGGGGGCTATCCTGAGGGATGCGCACCTTCGGCTGCTTACAACTTGGTGCTTGGGTTCAGATTACCCAGTCACCTATGGCTTGTGTGGGAAATGACCCCCACCCTCCCATCCCCATCGGCCAGTGATGTGACGGACGCGGGGGTCTGGACCAATCGCTGACAAGTCCCGCCCCCCCGGCATTGTCATGTCCGTTATTTGACTTTTCAAATGATTCGGGATTATAATCTTTTATTGAATTTATCCAATAGTGTGACAACAAATGAAATGATCTTTAATTAGTTTTGGGGTCTAGATGTTCATGCAGTTTATTTCAGTGACAAGTGGAATTAGATGTAAATGATCCATAGCTGACTGTGCTCAGAAGATGGGATGTATCCAATTACTGCAGGTAATCTGAGCAGGCACTTTAATAAAGCGAGTTTTAGATAAGGTCTTGGTTGCAGTGAGTTAGAAGTAAATAGATGTGTCGATCAGCTTTTCTATAATTTATGTAAACCTCATTGAATACAGTGGCTTCTGTAAATTGCTCAGGAAATTACTGTGACTATCATTCTAAGGTAAACACAAAATGCTGGAGTAACTCAGCGGGACAGGCAGCGCCTCTGGAGAGAAGGAATGGGTGACGTTTTGGGTTGAGTGTTCTTTTTCAGTGGGTTGTTATGCTCATTAATAGAAAAGGGGAATAAAGATGAGTATTGCTTTGATGTTGCAGCAACATTATTAACCAAGATACTGTTCAAATTGAAATGCCACCAAAGATATTACCAGAGAAATATTATATCATGTTTCATTTTAATTATATCAATGATCCCAATTTGGTAAATTCTAAACTGCAACATAATGAAGAATCGGTGCAAAACATAAATCAATAATGTTTCTAAATAAACATGCTTTGCTTAGCTTCCCTTCATGATGATGCGTACAAAGTAGCCAGAAAAAGCAGCATACCAGAGGACTGGGAGAAATTCAGAGACCAGCAGAGGAGGACAAAGGGCTTAATTAGGAAAGGAAAAATAGATTATGAAAGAAAGCTGGCAGGGAACATAAAAACTGACTGCAAAAGTTTTTATAGATATGTGAAGAGAAAGAGGTTAGTTAAAACAAATGTAGGTCCCTTGCAGTCAGAAACAGGTGAGTTGATCATGGGGAACAAGGATATGGCGGACCAATTGAATAACTACTTTGGTTCCGTCTTCACTAAGGAAGACATAAATAATCTGCCTGAAATAGCAGGGGACTGTGGGTCAAAGGAGGAATTGAGTGAAATCCAGGTCAGTCGGGAAGTGGTGTTGGGTAAATTGAATAGATTAAAGGCCGATAAATCCCCAGGGCCAGATAGGCTGCATCCCAGAGTACTTAAGGAAGTAGCTCAGGAAATAGTGGATGCATTAGTGATAATCTTTCAAAACTCTTTAGATTCTGGAGTAGTTCCTGAGGATTGGCGGGTAGCAAATGTAACCCCTCTTTTTAAGAAGGGAGGGAGAGAGAAAACGGGAATTACAGACCAGTTAGTCTAACATCGGTAGTGGGGAAACTGCTAGAGTCAGTTATTAAAGATGGGATAGCAGCACATTTGGAAAGTGGTGAAATCATTGGACAAAGTCAGCATGGATTTACAAAAGGTAAATTATGTCTGACGAATCTTGTGGAATTTTTCGAGGATGTAACTAGTAGCGTGGATAAGGGAGAACCAGTGGATGTGGTATATCTGGACTTCCAGAAGGCTTTCGACAAGGTCCCACATAAGAGATTAGTATACAAACTTAAAGCATACGGTATTAGGGGTTCAGTATTGATGTGGATAGAGAACTGGCTGGCAAACAGGAAGCAAAGAGTAGGAGTAAACGGGTCCTTTTCACAATGGCAGGCAGTAACTAGTGGGGTACCGCAGGGCTCAGTGCTGGGACCCCAGCTATTTACAATATATATTAATGATCTGGATGAGGGAATTGAAGGCAATATCTCCAAGTTTGCGGATGACACTAAGCTGGGGGGCAGTGTTCGCTGTGAGGAGGATGCTAGGAGACTGCAAGGTGACTTGGATAGGCTGGGTGAGTGGGCAAATGTTTGGCAGATGCAGTATAATGTGGATAAATGTGAGGTTATCCACTTTGGTGGCAAAAAACAGGAAAGCAGACTATTATTTAAATGGTGGCCGATTAGGAAAAGGGGAGATGCAGCGAGACCTGGGTGTCATGGTACACCAGTCATTGAAAGTAGGCATGCAGGTGCAGCAGGCAGTGAAAAAAGCGAATGGTATGTTAGCTTTCATAGCAAAAGGATTTGAGTACAGGAGCAGGGAGGTTCTACTTCAGTTGTACAGGGTCTTGGTGAGACCACACCTGGAGTATTGCGTGCAGTTTTGGTCTCCAAATCTGAGGAAGGACATTATTGCCATAGAGGGAGTGCAGAGAAGGTTCACCAGACTGATTCCTGGGATGTCAGGACTGTCTTATGAAGAAAGACTGGATAGACTCGATTTATACTCTCTGGAATTTAGGAGATTAAGAGGGGATCTTATAGAAACTTACAAAATTCTTAAGGGGTTGGACAGGCTAGATGCAGGAAGATTGTTCCCGATGTTGGGGAAGTCCAGGACAAGGGGTCACAGCTTAAGGATAAGGGGAAATCCTTTAAGACCGAGATGAGAAAGACTTTCTTCACACAGAGAGTGGTGAGTCTCTGGAACTCTCTGCCACAGAGGGTAGTTGAGGCCAGTTCATTGGCTATATTTAAGAGTGAGTTGGATGTGGCCCTTGTGGCTAAGGGGATCAGAGGGTATGGAGAGAAGGCAGGTACGGGATACTGAGTTGGATGATCAGCCATGATCATATTGAATGGCGGTGCAGGCTCGAAGGGCTGAATGGCCTACTCCTGCACCTAATTTCTATGTTTCTATGTTTCTATGAGTGAATGCAGGTCAGGCTTATTGTAATCTTAGCAACATTCATAGATAATACACAATAGATAATAGGTGCAGGAGTAGACCATTTGGGCCTTCGAGCCAGCACCACCATTCAATGTGATCATGGCTGATCATCCCCAATCAGCACTCCATTCCTGCCTTCTCCCCATATATCCTGACTCTGCTATTTTTAAGAGCCCTATCTAGCTCTCTCTTGAAAGCACCCAGAGAACCTGCCTCCACCGCCCTTTCAGGCAGAGAATTTCACAGACTCACCACTCTCTGTGAGAAAAAGTGTTTCCTCGTCTCCGTTCTAAATGGCTTACTCCTTATTCTTAAATTGTGGACCCTGGTTCTGGACTCCCCCAACATCGGGAACATGTTTCCTGCATCTAGCGTGTCTAAGCCCTTAACAATCTTATATGTTTCAATGAGAACTCCTCTCATCCTTCTAAACTCCAGAGTGTACAAGCCCAGCTGCTCCATTGTCTCAGCATATGACAGTCCCGCCATCCTGGGAATTAACCTTGTAAACCTACGCTGCACTCCCTCAATAGCAAGAATGTCCTCAAATTAGGGGACCGAAACTGCACACAATACTCCAGGTGTGGTCTCACTAGAGCTCTGTACAACTGCAGAAGGACCTCATTACTCCTATATTTGATTCCTCTTGTTATAAAGGCCAACATAACATTCGCTTTCTTCACTGCCTGCTGTACCTGCATGTTTAATTTCATAGACTGATGTACCAGGACGCCCAGATCCCATTGTCCTTCCCCTTTTCCCAACTTGACACCATTTAGATAGTAATCTGCCTTCCTGATTTTGCTACCAAAGTGGATAACCTCACAATAAATCATCTTCAATAAACCTGCTTGCTGAATTTGAACTGTGATAACCTTTGGGTTGAACATGTTAACTGAAACCAGACAATCACAATCACAATCACAATCACAATCACAATCACAATAATACTTTATTAGCCAAGTATGTTTTGCAACATACGAGGAATTGCATTTGCCAAGTCAGTCAAACAAAAGCAATGGAACACACAAAACACATTTTAACATAAACATCCACAAAAGTGACTCCTCCACATTTCTCACTATGACAGAAGGTGAAAAAAAAGTAAAATCTCTTCCCTTCTTTGCTCTCTCGCGGTGGGGGCCTCGAGCCCTCCATTGATGAGACGATCTTGACTCCCATAGCCGGCGGCGTTTTAGCCCTCCGCATCGGGGTAATCAGCTCCTGCATTGGGGCGATGTCAGCTCCCCCACGCCGGCCATCGGACACCGCGTCGGGGCTGGTCAAACATCTGCATCATTGGAGCTCCCGACTAGCCTCTCCCGAGACTGTGAGCTCTCGATGTAAAGTCCGCAGGCCGCGGTTGGAGCAATCCCAGGCAAGGGATCAGCTTCGATGTTAAGTCCACGCCCCGCGTTAAGGCTCAAGTCAGTCCGAGGAGGACTTAGAAAATATTACTTATTGGACTCTCTGGACATTAAATAACTCCCGTGAATCTTTACTGAAAAAAACACTGCACCAACTGCAGTTGTTCAAGTTCCAGTATATATCAATACATTTTCAACACTATTTTCCAAACTATTCGGTTGGTGTTTCATGCAATTGCTAGATCAAGGAGATAAATAGCGAATAATCATTCTGGTAACCAGATGTTTTTATATTTTCAAGTTTTTAGGTTCTTTTACAAAATGTCCTTTACTCAAATAAATATCTCAATGCTTTGTCCCTACAGTACTGAAATAAGTCATTCAGTTTTTGATGAAATGTCTTAATGTTTACAGATATTTAAACAATACGATGCTCCTTTTAATCTGCTTTGTCTAAACCTGTCAATACACCCATCCAATTCTTTGTCCCCGGTGTGCTTGCTGGGATTATATTAACACACTTGTTTTCTCTATCCCCTCCCTGCTGTCACAGTATGGTATGGCAACTGCTCTGTCTCCGACCGGAAAGCACTGCAGAGGGTGGTGAAAACTGCCCAACGCATCACCGGTTCCTCACTCCCCTCCATTGAGTCTGTCCAGAGCAAGCGATGTCTGCGAAGGGGGCGCAGCATCGTCAAGGACTGCTCTCACCCCAACCACAGACTGTTTACCCTCCTCCCATCTGGGAGGCGCTACAGGTCTCTCCATTGCCGGACCAGCAGGTTCAGGAACAGCTTCTTCCCTGCGGCTGTTACCCTACTTAACTCTGCACCTTGGTGATTTCCAGTCACCACACCCCCCCCCCCCCCCCCACAAACACTCCTTCCCCCAGTGACTGATCTCTCCCCCCAAAAATTGGACTATTGCTACTGTATATACGTATATATATTTTACTGTTCCATTATTCTGTGTTCGCACTTCTGGGTGAGATGCTAACTGCATTTCGTTGTCTCTGTACTTGTACACTGCACAATGACAATAAAGTTTGAATCTGAATCTGAATCTGAATCTGGCAAGTACTTCCCACATCTTCATCTCCTCTGTGTCCCATAGTTCTGCTCTTGCTCATCGTCCCTCAAGATGGAACAAGGATTGACGTCTCCTCGTCCTTACCTTTCATCCCACCAGTCTCCGCATCTAACTAATTCTCTGACAATTCTATCACATCCAATGTGATCCCACCACCAGTCACACCTTCCTATTCCCACCGCTTTCTGCCTGCTGTAGAGACAGTTCCATTCCAATTTCAAAATTGGAATTGAGGACCAAGAAAGCCATTGTGTATGGACAAAAGTAGTAAACTTAAAATTTAAAAAAATGATACAACTTCCTACAGGAAAGCAGCATCAAAAATAAAACTTGACTCACTCATTCTTTCTCATCCAAACCACCCTCTCCCCAGCTACTTCCTCGGTAACTGCAGGAGATGTAACACCTGTTCCTATGCCTCAAATCCCAGAAGTTCATTGAGGTGAGAAAACGGTTCACGAGTGCCTTCTCTAACCTCATGCACTGTATTTGGTATTCCCGATGTAGCTTCCTTTACTTTGGTGACACCACGTGTAGACCTGTCGACCATTTCATCAACCATTTGTACTGGGCAGCGTGGGTGGCTTACAAACTAATAGTAAGAACATTGAATTCTTCAATTTTGGTCAACAAAACCACAAACAACCCCCCTTTACTTATTTACTTTTGTCCTTCTCCCCCCTCTTTTTCCTGTGCGCCACCTTGGCTCCCACCAATTTCCTCCCGTCTACCTATATTCCTTCCTCTGGATTCACATTTTGCACATCTTCAACCTTTATCTCACATTTTTTTGTCTCTTCGCTTTGTCCTGCCCCTGCTCTCTACCATCTTTCATCAGCGCCTCTCCCCCACAACAGCAACAGTCTGAAGAAATGCCCTGAGCCGAAACGTCACCCATCTATACTCTCCAGAGATGCTGCCTGACCCGCTATGTTATTCCAGCAAATTGTGGCTTTTTGGTGTAAACCAACATGTGCAGTTCCTCGTATCTCCTATATTTGCCAGAGTTTGTTGTGTCAAAATGGCTGCGGCACTTTCATTAGTGCTGTGCTAGTTCGATTTCAAAAGTACTTCATTAAATCTGAAGTGCTTTGACCCAAGGCTGCAAAAGATCTTGTAAAATATATTATCTGTCATCTGACTCAACACATCTTGGTGATAATAAAACCAAGAAATCATTGTGCTGTAGCATTTTTCTGATAATGGAATTTTAGAGTAGAAAGGAAGGAAGTAGCTAGGTTGATAAAAATGCTGGAGAAACTCAGTGGGTGAGCAGCATCTATGGAGCAAAGGAATAGGTGACTTGTTCAGCTCGTACTGATGTTCAGCTTGTACTGATGTGCTTTTTAGTGACCTGAAAGGAATCCCGAATCATTGTTCCTTTCTATATTCCTGGCTCAATACCCTCATCTCTCTTCACAGATGTACATTAAGGGACAACAATCAAAAAGCTGTTAATACGGATTTGACCAACATTTGATGTGTCAGTGTGCTTTGGGAATTTAAAATAATTAATGTAAAGAATTCATACAGAGGTTAAGAACTCAGTTGATGAAGAAAAGGACCCTTAACCTGAAATGTTAACTCTGTTTATCTTCCCAAATTGGCTGCCTGACCTGATGAGTGTCCCAGCAATTTCAGTTTTAATTAGTTGAAGTGCTATGTTCACTGTTTGCCATCAGGCAATTGAAATACTGGGTTGGATAGTAAAAATAATCCTGGGTTCATTAACAGAATATTTACAGGACGTTTTGGGATATTTAAAATTAAACACTGGAAAATCACACCAGTTCTAGTTAAGTGACAAGGCTCATCTTCCACCTGATCATGGAGAGGATGAGTGTGGTTGCACACAGAAATATGTTCAAAAGAATATCAGGAAAATGTAGTCAACTTATTTTAAACCTTACCATTTATCTTAAAAGAACTACATCTGACAATTTGTTTAAGAAGGAACTGCAGATGCTGGAACATTGAAGGTAGACAAAAGTGCTGGAGAAACTCAGCGGGTGAGACAGCATTATGCAGCGAAGGAAATAGGTGACAATTCGGGTCGAGACGCATCTTCAGACGGTTAAGACCTGAAAAGTCGCCTATTTCCTTCGCTCCATAGATGCTGCCTGACCTGCTGAGTTTCTCCAGCATCTGACAAGCTGCTCACTTTATGCCATTTCAGGACAATTGAGATAAAATGATAAAAGTTAGATTCAATTGGATCTTTTTGTAAGATTATCTAAAAACTGAAGGATGATTTGTTTCAGGCTGCACACGTCATTTAATACTGATGGTGGTGTTTGAGTAAATATGATTGGTTAAGTGAAATGTCCCTTGCATGTGGAAATGTGTGATGAATATGAACTATCACACATGAACAATAATGTGCCCAGGTACAAGGGCATTTACTGAAGCAACACAATATGAAACATGACCAACTTTTCTCTCAATGTCAGCAAGACAAAGGAGATAGTGATCAACTTCAGGAAGCAAAGCGGCACACATATTCCAGTTTACCATGACGGTGCCAAATTAGAGATGATTGAAAACTTCAAATTCCCAGGAGTCATTATCACCAACAACATCTCCCAGAGCACCCATGTTGAAGCAACGACCGAGAAAGCACACCAACGCCTCTACTTCCTGAGAAGACATAGAAAGTTCGACATGTGTCCAACAACTATCACCAGCTTCTACAGATGTGCCCCAGAAAGCATTTTATCAGGATGCATCACAGCTTGGCTTGGGAACAGCTCCATCCAAGACCGCAAGAAATTGCAGCAAATTGTGGACACAGCCCAGACCATCACACGAACCAAACTCCCTTCCATTGACTCCATTTATATCTCACGCTGCCTCGGCAAGGCCAGCAGCATAATCAAGGATGAGTGGCACCCTGGCTACTCTCTCTTCTGCCCTCTCCCATCAGGCAAAAGGTATAGAAATGTGAAAACGCACACCTCCATATTCAGGGACAGTTTCTTCTCAGCTGTTATCAGGCAACTGAACCATCCTACCACAACCAGAGAGCAGTGCTGAACTACTATCTACCTCTTTGGTGACCTCGGACTATCTTTGATCAGAGTTTACTGGCTTTACCTTGCACTAAATGTTATTCCCTTATCATTGTATCTGTACACCGTGAATGGCTCGATTGTAATCATAATCTTTGTCTTTCCACTGACTGGTTAGCAGGCAACAAATGTTTTTCACTGTACCTCAGTACACGTGACAATAAACTAAACTGAATATTTAATGTGGGTCAGGAAAATGAGACAACTTTTGAAACTGGCAATGCATTATCACAGTTCTCACAGAGAAACTATCCAACCTAATTGTTTCAGTATTAACAACAGCTAGAAGCATTTCGGTAGCATTGAAATTAAGACACAGAACTGAATTTGTCAGTGCAGGGCTAAAAAGCATCTTGCAAAAATAAGCCAAGGGATGGATGCAATAACAAAAGGAGCAACAGGAGGAACTTATGCCCACAAAGGGCGCAACACATTAAAGTGCACCTTCCTGTCTGCGGCAGTTTCTTTATATATACCATTTATAAGCATTTCAAACACATTGCAACCTTTTGATTTACTTTCTTTCATGTAACTTCTGACGATGTATTCCTTTTGTCATTTCACTGTGACATTGTCTAAGGATGATACCTCTGATAGAAGATATTTAATTTTAAAATCTGATATTACCAAAATAAATCAGCTGAAATGGGGTTTCTGAGTTGGACCCCTGGAACAAGTGGTTTTTGAACTTAGTTTTAGTTTAGTTTAGAGATACAGCGCAGAAACAGGCCCTCTGGCCCACCGAGTCTGCACCAACGAGCGATCGGCGCACATTCCAGTGATTCCCGACTTCTGCCGGCTGCAGTGGCAGCAACCTCTATCTCAGCCTCTGCCTCAGGTAGCACGACTACCTCTTGGATTTGCAAATATTAGCGTTTTCCGTTGAACAATTACCCCATTGTCATCATTTGTAGTGTCAATAAACTAGAGGCTATAAAGAATAATTTCATCACATAAACTATTTATGTGGCAGTAACTAAAACATACAGTGGCTTGCAAAAGTATTCATACCCCTGCAACTTTTCCACATTTTGTCACGTTACAACCATAAACGTAAATGTATTTTATTGGGATTTTATGTGCTAGACCAACACAAAGTGGTGCATAATTGTGAAGTGGAAGGAAAATGATACATGGTTACCAAATTTTATTACAAATAAAAAACTGAAAAGTGTGGTGTGCATAAGTATTCAGCCCCCCTGAGTCAATACTTTGTAGAACCACCTTTCGCTGCAATTCCAGCTGCAAGTCTTTTGGGGTATGTCTCTACCAACTTTGCACATCTAGAGACTGAAATTTTTGCCCATTCTTCTTTGCAAAATAGCTCAAGCTCAGTCAGATTGGATGGAGAGCGTCTGTGGACAGCAATTTTCAAGTCTTGCCAGAGATTCTCAATTGGATTTAGGTCTGGACTTTGACTGGGCCATTCTAACACATGAATATGCTTTGATCTAAACCATTCCATTGTAGCTCTGGCTGTATGTTTAGGGTCGTTGTCCTGCTGGAAGGTGAACCTCCGCCCCAGTCTCAAGTCTTTTGCAGACTCTAACAGGTTTTCTTCCAAGATTGCTCCATCCATCTTCCCATCAACTCTGACCAGCTTCCCTGTCCCTGCTGAAGAAAAGCATCCCCACAGCATGATGCTGCCACCACCATGTTTCACAGTGGGGATGGTGTGTTCAGGGTGAGAGAAGAGAAGAAGATTGCTTTATTGTCATTGCATGTGTCACAAGATTACTGTGTCTCTCCATTTAAAAGAACTTCAAACATTCACATACTCATACTTTTTTACACCCCCTCCCTCCCCAAGCCCACCCATTGATTCACATTTACATAAGTTAACACTGTCTCCCAACCCCCCCCCCCCCCCCACCCCCCCCCCCCCATCCTTCCCCATAACCCGCTCCCGAGACAGAGTTCAATTCCAAGATTGCTGATAGGTAAAAGCTGTTCTTGAGTCTGGCAGTGCGTGACTTTAATGACCTGTACCTTTTTCCTGAGGGCAGCAGTGTGAAAAGGTGGTGACAAGGTGGTGACAAGGATGTGTAATGTTTTCACAATATTACAGGTCCTGCTGTGGCATCTGGAGTGGTAAATGTCCTCCAGAGGGGGCAGGGGGAGTCCAATGATACCCTGGGCAGTTTTTATCACCCTCTGGAGAGCTGCTCTGTCTGCTGCTGAATAGTTCCTAAACCAGGCAGTTATGCAGTAAGTCAGTATGCTTCCTACCGAACAGCGGTAGAAAGACTCCAGCAGTTTAGCAGACAGATGGGCCTTCCTCGGTGTTCTGAGGAAGTAAAGTCTCTGTTGCGCCTTTTTTACAACTACAGCAGAGTTCACAGACCATTTAAGATCCTCACTGATTTTTTTTTTTGTTAACTATTTTTATTAGACATAAGTACATATTAATAGAGTATACTCACATACATTCGTAATTTTATTAAAATTAACAATTATGTCTTATATATTTCTATACTTTTTTTTGCAGGTAAGAAAAGACAGAGAAAAATAAAGTAAGAGTAGGAATGAATGGGTATTAAAAAAGTTATCCATCATTGGAGATATATCCATGATTTGTTATACGTGATTCTTCATCTAGTTCATTATTCAGGCTTCAGTCAGGCTCTCGTACCGAGCCATTTTGACCCTTTAGATATTCAATAAATGAAGACCATATTCCTCTGAAAAGATCCAACTTGTCCAATAGGACAAGCCTTAATCTTTCCAGATGAAGTGTCCCCAAAAATTTAAAACTAGGCACCCTCTCCACCTCCTCGCCCCCTATCTCCAGTGACCTGAGCTCCGCTCTATGTCACCTGAAATCAGTGATGATCTCCTTTGTCTTTTTAGTGTTCAGAGAGAGATTGTTGTGAGCACACCACTCAGAAAGTCTGTGCATCTCCTCAATATGCTGAAGTGGTGGATATTGACTGCTGAAGCCAAGGTCCAGCATTTTTGTGATCAGCTAGCTGGGTATGATTGTATAAAATCGTAGTATCAATGATACTAAGATAGGTGGTGTTGTGGATAATGAAGCAGATTTTCAAAGTCTACAGAGAGATTTGGGCCATTTGGAAAAGTGGGCTGAAAGATGGCAGATGGAGTTTAATGCTGTTAAGTGTGAAGTGCTACATCTTGGCAGGACAAATCAAAATAGGACGTACATGGTAAATGGTGGGGAATTGAGGAATGCTGTGGAACAGAGGGATCTAGGAATAACTGTGCATAGTTCCCTGAAGGTGGAATCGCATGTAGATAGGGTGGTAAAGAAAGCCTTTGGTGTGCTGGCCTTTATAAATCAGAGCATTGAATATAGGAGTAGGGAAGTAATGTTAAAATTGTACAAGGCATTGGTAAGATCAATTCTGGAGTATGGTGTACAATTTTGGTCGCATAATTATAGGAAGGATGTCAACAAAATAGAGAGAGTACAGAGGAGATTTACTAGAATGTTGCCAGGGTTCCAGCAACTATGTTACAGAGAAAGGTTGAACAAGTTAGGTCTTTATTCTTTGGAGCGCAGAAGGTTAAGGGGGGACTTGATTGACGTCTTTAAAATGATGAAAGGGATAGACAGAGTTGACGTGGATACGTTTTTCCCATTGAGGGTAGGGAAGATTCAAACAAGAGGGCATGACATGAGAATTAAGGGACAGAAGTTTCGGGGTAACGTGAGGGGGAACTTCTTTATTCAGAGGGTGGTGGCTGTGTGGAATGAGCTTCCAGCAGAAGTGGTGGAGGCAGGATCGATTTTAACATTTAAAAGTAAAGTGGATAGGTATATGGACGTGAAGGGAATGGAGGAGTATGGTCTGAGTGCAGGTAGATGGGACTAGGGGAAAACAAATGGTCGGCACGGACTGGAAGGGCCGAGAGGGCCTGTTTCCGTGCTGTAATTGTTATATTGTTATATTGTTAAAAGCTGAGCTGTAATCAACAAAAAGCATCCTGACATATGACCCCTTCTCCTCTAGGTGTTGTAGTGCAGCATGGAGAACAGTGTTTATGGCATCCTCTGTAGATGTATTAGCCCTATATGCATACTGGTATGGGTCGAGTGAGGGGGGGAGAGATAATTTAAGGTGACCTAGGACCAGCCTTTCAAAGCACTTGGAGACTACAGATGTAAGAGCAACGGGCCTGTAGTCATTGAGGGAGTTGATGTCTGTCTGCTTGGATGAGAGTGGTGGTTTGCAGGCATGTTGGCAAGGAGGAGTGTGCTAGGGAAAGGTTGAAAATGTCTGTGAATACCCCAGCGAGCTGGTGAGCACAGTCCCGGAGCACCCTGCCTGGGATCTCATCCGGGCCAACAGCCTTACTAGCATTAACAGTTCTCAGGGCCCGCTTTACCTCCTCTAACTGGAGGGAAAGTGGCTGGTCAACAGGGTCCAGTTGGAGAGAGGTTCTTTCATTCGGACCTCTCTAGAAACGGGCAAAAATGTGGTTGAGCTCCACTGCCAGTGATGTATTTGTAGCTGTCGGTGGGTCCCTGCTGCCCCTGAGGTTTGTTAGGTGATGTATTCCCTGCCCCATGTGTGCTGTATCACTGGAGTTGAAATGGTCCTCGATCTTCTCCTTGTAGGACATTTTAGCTGATTTAATGCCCCGCTTAAGGTTGTGTCTGGCGGCGCTGTACGGTTCTTTGTTGCAAGAATTGTGGACCAAGTCCCGCTCCTTCAGAAGACGCTGGACCTCCGTAGTCATCCATGGTTTCCTGCTCGGAAAGACACGGATGCACTTGTTGAGTGTGTTTTCCCCTCGAGTTGGGCATTTAACATGTTGCACAAACCGTGGCAGTACTTTCTTTAAGTTGATGTGATTAAAGTCACCAGCCATGATAAAAACCCCATCAGGATGTGAGTTCTGTTGTTTGTTGATCGCATTTAGCAGGTAGCCCAGTGCTACATTAGCTTTAGCCTCCGGAGCCAAGTACACGGCTGTAATAAAAACCGCAGAAAATTCTCTTGGGAGATGGTAGGGTCTGCATTTAACTACCATCATTTCTAGGTCTGGTGAGCAACGTCTCTCAGTAACAGTAGCATCCATAGACCAGTTATTGTTCATAAAAACAACCAGCCCCCCCCCCCGCATTGTTTACCTGAGGCTTTGGTTCTGTCGCTGCGGTGAGTAGACCGGCCCGCTAGCTCGATAGCAGCATCAGGTTTTCCAGGATGAAGCCAGGTCTCACTGATCATCGGAACACAACTATCCTGGATAGCTGATTGTGATGATAAATAGAGTCTTAGTTTATCCATCTTGTTGTTAAGAGACCTGGCGTTGGAGACAAAGAGGCTGGGGAGTGGTGGTCTGTGCGAATTCCTCTTTAGCCGAGTTAGCACGCTGGCTCTACGCCCTCGCTTCCGTTTGCGGTCTCTCCATCTCCTGCGGTGACTGTTGGGGGACGTTATCCATGGGGACCCCGGTGCTCTGCTGATCTCTGCTGGAATCTCATGTGTATGTTGGAAAGGACACAAAACACCCAGTTGTTGCGTCGTTCCAATAAAAGTTAGCGATTCTCGGGTGAAGTGAATCGTGTTTGGTCTACCCTGGCACAATTCCCACCAAACAAATAGAGATAAGATGAAAAAACAGTTTAATCTAGGAGAGCTCACAGCCGCAGCGTCCTGGCGCGCAGCCATCTTTTCTGATGTGCAGTGTTAGTTTTCTGCCACACATAGCGTTTTACAATTAGGCCAATAATTTCAATTTTGGTCTCATCAGACCAAAGCACCTTCCTCCACATGTTTGCTGTGTCCCCCACATGGCTTGTGGCAAACTGCAAACAGGACCTATTATGGCTTTGTTTCAACAATGGCTTTCTTCTTGCCACTCTTCCATAAAGGCCCGATTTGTGGAGTGCACGACTATTAGTTGTCCTGTGGACAGATTCTCCCACCTGAGCTGTGGATCTCTGCAACTCCTCCAGAATTACCATGGGCCTCTTGGCTGCTACTCTGATCAATGCTCTCCTTGCCCGGCCTGTCAGTTTAGGTGGACAGCCATGTCTTGGTAGGTTTGCAGTTGTGCCATAATCTTTCCATTTTTGGATGATGGATTGAACAGCGCTCCGTGAGATGTTCAAAGCTTCGGATATTTTTTCATAACCTAACCCTGCTTTAAACTTCTCCACAACTTTATCCCTGACCTGTCTGGTGTGTTTCTTGGGCTTTGTGATGCTGCTTGTTCACTAATGTTCTCTACAAACCTCTGAGGCCTTCACAGAACATCTGTATTTATACTGAGATTAGATTACACACAAGTGGACTCTATTTACTAATTATTAAAGAAGGAACTGCAGATGCTGGAGAATCGAGAGTACACAAAAGGCTGGAGAAACTCAGCGGGTGCAGCAGCATCTAAGGAGCGAAGGAGATAGGCGACGTTTCGGGTCGAGACCCTTCTTCAGACTGGTCAGGGATCAGGGAAACGAGAGATATAGACGGTGGTGTGGAGAGATAAAGAACAATGAATGAAAGATATGCAAAAAAGTATCGATGCTTCTCATTTTCACACCACAAACAGCTTACAATGGCTTGTTCCCTTTATCATCGATACTTTTTTGCATATCTTTCATTCATTGTTCTTTATCTCTCCACATCACTGTCTATTTCTCTCGTTTCCCTGATCCCTGACCAGTCTGAAGAAGGGTCTCGACCCGAAACGTCGCCTATCTCCTTCGCTCCTTAGATGCTGCTGCATCCGCTGAGTTTCTCCAGCCTTTTGTGTACCCTTTATTTACTAATTAGATTACTTCTGAAGGCAATTGGTTGCACTGGATTTGATTTAGGGGTATCAGAGTAAAGGGGGCTGAATACTTTTGCACGCCACACTTTTCAGTTTTTTATTTGTAAAAAAATTTAAAAACCATGTATCATTTTCCCTCCACTTCACAATTATGCGCCACTTTGTGTTGGTCTATCACATAAAAAATCCCAATAAAATACATTTACGTTTGTGGTTGTAACGTGACAAAATGTGGAAAAGTTCAAGGGGTATGAATACTTTTGAAAGCCACTGTAACAGCATCAAGCCACCCTTGAGCAGTCAATATATCATTTGCTGATTCTTGGTGAGTGGAAGGAGGGGAGTTGGTAATGGTAGCTCAGTAAATCAGAAACCTGATCCTTCATGTTGTTGATGTTATGGTTAATTGGCGTTCCCTGTAGCTGGAGGAAATGCAAAGTACAAGTGCTTACCCACCAATTAGCCAAAAACCTGCTAATAAGTCTGCAGGGGGAAATAATAATGGCACCCTGAGACTGACGGTACTTTGGTAAATTCTACAGCTGTAATGAATCCAGGACTACAGTGCTTTTGAATGTGATCATACTAGTTACAGGTCACTGGACTTGGAAGAAGGACCACTTCGAGGAAGTGAGTTGACCAATGGCTCTGACTCTTGGTGCACAGGAGACCAAAGAAATGAGGAAGAATAATGTCATAAACAGTTTGCACTTGGTGTCAGCCTATAAAGAATGTTGTGGCTGTAACTGTGCAAACTTAGAATATCATTGTCTTGCCTGAAGCTGAGAAGTTACTCCAAATCCTTGACTCCAATCTGTTTGTTCCAATGATAGGCTCAGAACTCAGTAAATGTTGCAGCACCTTAAATCATCCACATGCAACATCATTAATAACTGATGGTCGCTTATCCTGATCTACTGGACCTGAGTTCATCTTCTCCCAATATTAGTTTTAATTTTAAACAAACATGGTTGCATTTCCATTTCCTGTGGAAATGATCTC
The DNA here is from genome assembly GCA_035221665.1 of Okamejei kenojei. NCBI lineage: Eukaryota > Metazoa > Chordata > Chondrichthyes > Rajiformes > Rajidae > Okamejei > Okamejei kenojei. Next base: position 1,663,036 of record CM069134.1, read on the forward strand.
AAATATTGAACAGCCCTTCTTTGAAGGCTTAGCTCTCTTGAACTATCCATGTGAGTCTGTGCTATATATTTCCATTTTTTAAAATCCTTTACATAGCTGTGCTCCCGAAGGTATATACAGTACTTTAACTGTGCTCATACCAGAATTCTGTACAAATGTGTAATTACTGTTCAATTATATCCCATGCCAAATTAATAAAATTTGCAAAATCCACGATCCCTTATGTTATGTCTTTATTTCATTGCATTTACAGGTATTGTAGTTTTTAGTTATATCTCAGCATTCATCTCCCTGTGTTTCTCATTGAATGCCTTGCAATATTTTTGGTATTTACCTCGATCTTGATAGATTAACAAAAACATCATGATTATTTTTGGTTGTGTTTTCTTTTTTCTCGGTAAACTTGAATAATTCATCTTGTTGCATTCATAGAAGATAGCATAAACATCAAATACCTAAGCTTTGAAACAAGCAATATACTTGAGTAAAAGAGAACTGAGTACAATGACATACGTTTGTCCGAAGTTTTCATTTAAAAGAAGCTTAGATTGTTTATGCATTCAGTACTCTAACGGCTTAAGGCATGGGTATATTTAAACTGTTGGTTATTTACATATGCATTATTAATTATGCATTTTATCAAGAAGTTGGTGTGCAATAGCTCCAGGACACCAATGTCTGTCACTGACTGAATCAAAGACAAATACTTGGCCTTTACTTTAAAAAGTCTGCTCGAGGCTTTCTGAGATTGAATTGTGCCATGGACACCAACTGACCTTGCTTGCAGCTATCAGGAAACAAAATCTATCACAGGAAATATGAAGTGAAGTCCGGATTTCAGGTCAGCTCCGATGCCCTAATGCCACTGAGTGAACAGTTAGCGTCGTCATGTTGTCCAATAAAACAAATGTTTCATGTGTAAGATATAAGAGGATTGCCAACATGCATGGAGAAACTTGGCACAGAACAATGAAATTGTGGATTAAAGAGAAGAACATGAATAAAACAACCAAAAATGTTCTTAGGCATCTAAAAATATGTTTTTGTGGATATTTCTGATCATAAGATTAGAATGTCTAAAATGTTATTTGATGTGCATTGTTTTTCATTTCAATTGTTCATTTAGCTCTATGTTGGAATGCAATAAGCTTTGCTTGGCCTCACATCCTCTCAAACACAGAGGCACCAGCTAAGTTAATGAGGTTATTTCCATCCTTTTTCACATTGTGATTGATCTCAATCTTCACAGAAACTGTTCAATACCATTGAAACTAATGTATTCCAGCAAGCTCAAAATGAAAATTTACATAAAATCCAAAATATCAGGAACAGATTAAATCAAACAAACTTAATTATTTCAATGAAATAGCTGAAGATTTTGGACTCTTCACTCATACTGGATGTTGTGAGGTGCATCAAAGGCTGATCGCTTTTGATGGACGATCATTTTGTCGTACAGGAAAATTTAGCATCCAATTTTCACGTAGCAAGGTCCTACATGCACGGAATGAAATGAATCATCTAACAAAGTAGATCATGGGCTTGATTATGCACTTATATTTGCATCTCTGCGAATTGAGTACATTCCGAAGGGCAGAATGGCCTCCAACAGGTGGTTAGGCTAGAAGCAGCGAACCCTAATGCCCCATACTAGATTTCCCTGATAGCTTGACAGGTCAGTGTTATCAGAGATGCTCAGAGACAAGTACATTCTGCCCTTAAATATCTACATAACTAAAACATATAATATGTGTAGGAAAGAACTGCTGATGCTGGTTTAAATCGAAGGTCGACATATAATAATTGTTTTAAAACATTCAGCAATAATTTTATGTAAACCCATTATCAGTGTTGGAAATTAATTAAAAGCATTAAGATGAAGTAAAATAATACAAAATAACCCATCTACTCAATAAGTATTGTTGTAGGGTTGTAGGGTAACCAATAGTGAGGGCTAATAATTAGTGGATGAGGATGTGGATTGTGCTAAAGTGGTGACAGGAAACCGCAGACGAGCTGAACAGGAATTTCATTGATTGCGTGTGCACCCACCATAGCAGAAATGTGGATCTACCATTAACGAAATTAGACTTGCGGACAATCATCTCATTCTGTTTGTGAACTAACTAAGTCTTTCTGAGTTCCATTCTGTAATTGACATTTTGTTGCATTGTTAATCATGTCTCTGCAAAATCCTATTACTGTAAGTCGAATTTCTGAGTAACCTCGTCATCTGAGAATATTAAAAAGTACCAAAGTCACACTTGACAGGTCAGCTTTGGCTGGCTTCCTGGTGCGCAAGCACAGGTTTAATAAAGAGCCTGTTACTTTGAACACCAACTCTGGTTGGCCTTTAATTTTTGCTCTACAATATAAATAATGTTGTATTTTACATATATCAGCTGGCCCTGATATAAAGCTGCGAGGCCAAATGCAAAATGCATCCAAGTTCTCAGTACAGGACACTTGTTCTCTGCTTTATATTTAATATTGAACCTTGCGGTGGAACAGGAGATAAAAAATGTTGACATTGAACCTTCAGTTAATTCTTGAATGCAGCATTGCAATGCATAGGCATGGGCATCAGGTATATGCTGACCTGTATTCTGCAGATAGGCTACACTTTCCCAAACACTGCCTGAAGATCAGCACTTGTTGCGCTATTATGGGTGTTGTGGGCTGGATTGGTTTTCAGAGGGCTAGTATGGATATTATGGGCCAAATGGATTCTTGGGCTGGCAGCTCAGTTAACCCTTGCTGTCTCCTCCCCTTTCCACCTCTCCCTCAGCCCTCGGGCCCTGGCATTCCCTCTCTCTCTCTATCTCTCCCCCACCCCAGTCGCACTAGCTTCTCATTTTACACTACAAACAGCGTACAATGGCTTGTTTCCTTTATCATTGATACTTTTTTGCATATCTTTCATTCATTGTTCTTTATCTCTCCACATCACCGTCTATATCTCTCGTTTCCCTGATCCCTGACCAGTCTGAAGAAGGGTCTCGGCCCAAAACATCGCCTATCTCCTTCGCTCCTTAGATGCTGCTGCACCCGCTGAGTTTCTCCAGCCTTTTGTGCACCCTCGATTCTCCAGCATCTGCAGTTCCTTCTTTAACAGCTCAGTCACTGAGGCCTGGCAGTACAGTCAACCGGACCTGGCAGGCTGCAGCTGAGAAACTGCCAGAAATTCTGCCCAAAACAGGTGACAGACTCTGTGAGAGCGAAGGGGGAGAGGGTGGACTGAATGGATTATTGGGCTGGCAGTTCAGTCACTTACAGCTGGTGGGCTGGCAGTTCATTTACTCACGGCTGTTGGGCTGGCAGTGCAGTCACTCATGGCTGGTGGCCTGGCAGTTCACTTACTCACGGTTGGTGGGCTGGCAGTGCAGTCACTCACGGCTGGTGGGCTGGCAGTTCAGTCACTCACAGTTGGTGGGCTGGCAGTATCCTTAAAAGAAAATCGCAAACAGTACGTGGGTTTTGAATTACATTTTACTCAGATGCAAGCCAAGGAATGGCATCATTGTTAGCTGTTAATTGGACATAATCAACCTCAGCAAATTGACAATATCCTATTGAAAGGGAGTGGGTGTTTAAGCTGTCAAGACATTTTATTATTTGCAAAAATATACATCTCAATAGCATAATGATAGAAAACTTACTTTTCTACACACCACTTGTAAGTCTGGAGATTATCTCAATGATAAACTTAGCTTCAGAAGCATGTTCTTTTTGCATGTAAAAACCCACTTCAGAACCATGAGCGATTTTAAAATTTTAAATTTTAAATTTTCCAGCCAGATTTATCACTTGTGAAACATTTTAGATACCAAAGATGAACAAAAAAAACAAATAATGCTTTACTGTTGTTGAAATACAGTGAGCAAACCCTCACTGTATATTCAATCTCGATATCTGCACGGCCAATGTTCGCCAAGCACTTTAGCTGTTGTTGTCCCTTCAGCTCTTGCTTCTCTTTACCTTCATTTCTCTTCACTTTTGGAATTCTGAAGTAGGATAGGTGTCTCTCATGGTTACCCCAACTTCCACAATTATTTACTGCGCAAAAATTCACCATTTTGGCAGTTTTTAACAGGTAGGAAAATACACGTTTTGTGTATTAACAACATGTACCGGAAGCTGCGATGTCCTCCAGATGGATTGAGTGGTTCCGTTCGTCAAGCCCTTTCACCCGGAGACCTTACATGCAACCCCCCTAAATACACACATAGATTCTCAGACACACACTCACACACAGACACTCACACACAGACACAAACACACACACACACACACACACACACACACACACACAACACACACACACACACACACACACACACACACACACACACAAAGACACACACACACACACACACACACACACACACACACACACACACACACACACACACACACACAAACACAAACACAAACACACACACAAAGAGACACACAGACTCACACACACACACACACACTCATACAGACTTACGCACACACACCAATAATAAAATGCCAAGTAACTTCAGAAGGTGGTGTACATACAGTGTGTAACCCAAATGATTCAAATATTTAAAGCCTCCTGCCGAGGCTGCTGCTGAAGCAAAAACATGCTTTAAATAACGTCCAACAAACACACTCACCATAGATAGAGCAGTAAGTTCTCTTGAATTATTCAATGACGCCTTCACTCTGTGCTTTCTTCAGTCAGCACCATCTTGCCATGAACCGGAAATGAAGCACTCAGCGCCATCTTGCCACTAACCGAAAATGGCGTCATCGGGGGCCATCTTGCCACTAAGCGGATGTCATGGAATGATTGCCAATTTTGCAATTAAACACAGTCCCGATCTAATAAAATGTTTATTCACGCTTTATCCATTCGAAAACTGCTGAAAGCCCTTTAAAAGCCACGCCAATTGGGCAATCACTTTGCAAGCCAACAACACATTTTCTGAAAACCACATCAAGGGGACTCACCGTGGAGTAGACGTGCGTTCAGTGTTAATCGCAGCTCAGAGAGCCGTGACCCTCTCGCAGAGACTGAGTGAGGCACGACACTTCTGGGTTTTATAGTCCCTCCCCCCCTGCCTCCAGCGGGGGCAGCAGAGAGAATGGCGAAATTTTTAAAAACGTTAATAACTTGATGATTTTTCATCGATGGGAAAAATCCTCCAGTCCAGTCCGGCAGAGCGAGGTGGCCAAAAATGACGGCCGTAAGTGGCAGCGTTCTCTCGGAAATCACAAAAGAGAAAGTCGAAAGTGGTCAAGATCTTAGTTTTAGTAATATAAGATGTAAAGAGATAAAGTACAATAAATGAAAGATCTGCAAAAATGTAACAATGACAAAGGAAAAAGACCATTGTTGGCTATTTGTTGGGTGAAAATGAGAAGCTGGTGTGACTTGGGTGGGGGAGGGATAGAGAGAGACGGAATGCCAGGGTTACTTGAAGTGAGGTAAATCAATATTCGTATCACTGGGTTCTAAGTTGCCCAAGTGAAATATGAGATGGTGTTCCTCAAATTGGCATTTAGTCTCAGTCTGAAAATGGAGGAGACCTAGGACAGAAAGGTCTGTGTGGGAATGGGAAGGAGAATTAAAGTGTTTAGCAACCGGGAAATCAGATATGTCCAGGCGGACTGAGTGAAGGTGTTCAGCAAATTGATCACGCAATCCATGTTTGGTCTTGCCGATGTATAAGAGTCCACATCATGAACAACGGATACAGTAGATAAGGATGGAGGATGTACAAGTGAACCTCTGCCTCACCTGAAAGGACTGATGGGGTCCCTGAACAATGTTAAGGGAGGAGGGTCACCTGTTGCATCTTCTGCGGTTGCAAGGGAAGGTACCTGGGGAGGGTGTGGTTTGGGTGGGAAGGGATGAGTTAACCAGGGAGTTGCGGAAGGAATTTTCTCTGCGGAAGACAGAAAGTGGTGGAGATGGGAAAATGTGGCTAGTGGTGGGATCCCGTTGGAGGTGGTAATTGTTACGGAGGGTTATGTGTTGTATGCCATGGCTGACGGGGTGAAAGGTAAGGATTGGTGGAGGGGTAGCAAGGGTGGAGCTGTGGGGTACTGAGGTGACACAAGTGAGGGCCTTATCTATGGTGGGAGAGGGGAACCCCCATTCCCTATAGAATGAGGACGTCTTGGATGTCTTCTCATCTTGGGTGCAGATGCGGCATAGATGGAGGAATTGCGAGTAGGGGATAGAGTCTTTGCAGGAACCAGTCGATAGTTCTGGTTATTCTCATTGTGAAACATGTTGGCCAGATTGTGTAGAAAGGACAACATTGACGGTTTGGTGTGAATTCACTGTGATTGAAGAGTAAGTCAGATAGGGATTTCCATAGGTGCAGATGTGCAACTTGAAATAGAAGTCTGGAAGCTGCAGATTTTACCCCACTGGAAGTTTTAATGTGCTATTAACTAACTGAGAAAACTGCTATTCAAATGCTTGGGATACACGATGCTTTTCGAAAACCACACAAATACCCAGCTCCTTTTGGGAGGAAATTGATTTTTAAGCACAAGACATCTTACTTACAGCAATTTTTTCATGTGCAGAGACTCATTCCTTTTGACATGACATTATTGAAAATCTTTAAAATTCTTCATTTTTCAATCTGCTGCTTATTAATTTGCTTCCTTTGTAAGATTCAGCATTTAACTGCTTATTTAAACAAACTTCATGCTGTAACTGTCATAATAAAGAGCTTTCAAGCTGTGTGTTTACCAAGGTACCCAATTACTTTTCCATCTTGCATGTGACAATCCCCGAGAAAGAGAAAAATGAGAAAGTGGATTGCAGTTCGTACTCACTCAAGTATAAAAATCTACAAATCTTCTGTGGGTCAATGTAATGAATGGATTTATAACGCTGTCCATCTGTTGCTGTCCATTGGAGAACAAAGTCAAGGCCTTGCATTGTGCATAATTATTAAAAATCACATCCATTGCAGCAATTTAACAATAGCAATTCTTACATCAGTGATGACCTTGTAGTCAAATGATGTGTTATTTCTTAGAGATGCCGTTAGACCACTGGAAATAAATATTTTCTGTTTTGGTTTGAGTTACTAAAATGCTCATAAGGAAGAATAATTTTCAGTATATTTTCTGGTGTACATTCATGCATAGTGAAACACTAATCCCCGCTGTGGATCGTGAAGAATAAGATTCTCTGTGAACTTACTTCTTTTTAAGGGTAATAGGAAATCTCGAAAATGCACTAATCGTTGCACGCTAATGATGGAAATATAAAGGCTCTTTGCTAAGGAAAAGCTAGTCATAGTTAAGGATATTTCTGCTGTTTATTGAAGATGATTAACAGTTTGTGGAGCATCCTCCCTTACAAGACCACCTCCCATGAAATTCACCGGTCAGCACCGGCTCCAACCTAAGAGAATTGCCGAGAACCTTCGACCACCTGGCAACCCATTAGGACCTCCTGGTGACCCACATACTTTCACGAGAATTCTCACTACTCTCCATGGCGGCTTCATTTTAGTCGCCGCTAACTTTTCAACATGTTGAAAAATTTGCGGTGACCATAATGAGGCCGCGACTAGTTCCCAAAATGCGGGAACTCCTCACGACCATGAAGGCGCCTCTCCGGCAACTACGTGCAACTGCATAAACTCCTGCAGTCGCCTAAGTGGGATAGGCCCATAACTCAGCGGCGCAGGCAGCATCTCTGGGGAGAGAGGATAGGTGATGTTTCGGAGTCTGAAGAAGGGCCTCCTTCTCTCCTTCACTTCCATTCTTTCTCTCCAGAGATGCAGTTTGTCCTGACCTTTCATATCTGCTCTTTCATTATAGTGCAGGATAGTTTTTTGCAGCAGTACATAGAGGTATCGACCAGAGAAGGGGCAGTGCTGGACCTCCTGTTAGGAAATGAGGCAGGTCAGGTGACGGAGGTATGCGTTGGTGAGCACTTCGGGACCAGTGATCACAATACCATTAGTTTCAATATAATTATGGAGAGAGTCAGAACTGGACCTAGGGTGGAGATTTTTGATTGGAGAAAGGCTAACTTTGAGGGAATGCGTAAGGATTTTAAAGGAGTGAATTGGGACACTTTGTTTCATGGGAAGGATGTAGAAGAGAAATGGAGGACATTTAAAGGGGAAATTGTAAGAGTACAGATCTTAAATGTCCCTGTTAGGTTGAAAGCAAATAGTAAAAATTGGAAAGAGCCATGGTTTTCAAGGGAAATTGGACACTTGTTTCGAAAAAAGAGAGATATCTACAATAATTATAGGAGGCATGGCGTAAATGACGTGCTAGAGGCATATAAAGAATGTAAAAAGAATCTTAAGAAAGAAATTAGGAAGGCTAAAAGAAGATATGAGGTTGCTTTGGCAAGAAAGGTGAAAGTAAACCCAAAGGGTTCTACAGCTATATTAATAGCAAAAGGATAACGAGGGATAAAATTGGACCATTAGAGAACCAGAATGGACAGCTATCTGCAGAGCCAAAAGAGATGGGGGAGATATTGAACAATTTCTTTTCTTCGGTATTCACCAAGGAGAAGGATATTGAACTCTGTGAGTTAAGGGGAAAAAGTAGAGTAGCTATGGAAACTATGAGATTCAAAGAGGAGGAAGTACTGACACTTTTGAAAAATATAAAAGTGGATAAGTCTCCAGGTCCTGAAAGGATATTCCCTAGGACATTGAGGGAAGTTAGTGTAGAAATAGCAGGAGCTATGACAGAAATATTTCAAATAAACATATAGCCATATAGCAATTACAGCACGGAAACAGGCCCTCTCGGCCCTTCCAGTCCGTGCCGACCATTTGTTTTCCCCTAGTCCCATCTACCTGCACTCAGACCATACCCCTCCATTCCCTTCACGTCCATATACCTATCCACTTTACTTTTAAATGTTAAAATCGATCCTGCCTCCACCGCTTCTGCTGGAAGCTCATTCCACACAGCCACCACCCTCTGAGTAAAGAAGTTCCCCCTCACGTTACCCCTAAACATCTGTCCCTTAATTCTCATGTCATGCCCTCTTGTTTGAATCTTCCCTACCCTCATGTCAAAAATGTCATTAGAAACGGGAATAGTGCCGGAGGATTGGTGTACTGCGCATGTTGTTCCATTGTTTAAAAAGGGTTCAAAGAATAAACCTAGCAATTATAGACCTATTAGTTTGACGTCAGTGGTGGGCAAATTAATGGAAAGGATACTTAGAGATAATATATATAAGCATCTGGATAAACAGGGTCTGATCAGGAACAGTCAACATGGATTTGTGCCTGGAAGTTCATGTTTGACAAACCTTCTTGAAATTTTTGAAGCGGTAACTAGGGAAATTGATGAGGGTAAAGCAGTGGATGTTGTCTATATGGATTTTGGTAAGGCCTTTGACAAGGTTCCCCATGGAAGGTTGGTTAAGAAGTTTCAATCTTTGGGTGTTAATGGCGGAGTAGCAAGATGGATTCAACAGTGGCTGAATGGGAGATGTCAGAGAGTAATGGTGGATGGCTGTTTATCAGGTTGGAAGCCGGTGACCAGTGGGGTGCCTCAGGGATCTGTGTTGGGTCCACTGTTGTTTGTCATGTACATCAATGATCTGGATGATGGGGTGGAAAAATTGGATAAGTAAGTATGTAGATGATACTAAGATAGGTGGTGTTGTGGATAATGAAGTAGATTTTCAAAGTCTACAGAGAGATTTGGGCCATTTGGAAAAGTGGGCTGAAAGATGGCAGATGGAGTTTAATGCTGATAAGTGTGAAGTGCTACATCTTGGCAGGACAAATCAAAATAGGATGTACATGGTAAATGGTAGGGAATTGAGGAATGCTGTGGAACAGAGGGATCTAGAATAACTGTGCATAGTTCCCTGAAGGTGGAATTGCATGTAGATAGGGTGGTAAAGAAAGCCTTTGGTGTGCTGGGCTTTATAAATCAGAGCATTGAATATAGGAGTAGGGAAGTAATGTTAAAATTGTACAAGGCATTGGTAAGACCAATTCTGGAGTATGGTGTACAATTTTGGTCGCCTAGTTATAGGAAGGATGTCAACAAAATAGAGAGAGTACAGAGGAGATTTACATAGATGTTGCCTGGGTTCCAGCAACTATGATACAGAGAAAGGTTGAACAAGTTAGGTCTTTATTCTTTGGAGTGCAGAAGGTTAAGGGGGGACTTGATTGAGGGGATAGACAGAGTTGACGTGGATACGATTTTTCCCATTGAGGGTAGGGAAGATTCAAACAAGAGGGCATGACATGAGAATTAAGGGACAGAGGTTTCGGGGTAACGTGAGGGGGAACTTCTTTACTCAGAGGGTGGTGGCTGTGTGGAATGAGCTTCCAGCAGAAGTGGTGGAAGCAGGATCGATTTTAACATTTAAGAGTAAAGTGGATAGTTATATGGACGTGAAGGGAATGGAGGGGTATGGTCTGAGTGCAGGTAGATGGGACTAGGGGAAAACAAATGGTCGGCACGGACTGGAAGGGCCGAGAGGGCCTGTTTCCGTGCTGTAATTGTTATATGGTTATATGGTTATTATCTCATGCAAACGTTTACTATTTTCTAACTTTCTCTGGAATGTAGCAAATTTCCAAATCAGTGCGGCATAATTTGACACTCTTTACCAGTCTGAAGAAGGGTCCTAACCTGAAACACACCTATCCATATTCTCCAGAGATGTGGCCAGCACATGTTCCCCAGCTAATGTCACCCATTCCTTCTCTCCAGAGATGCTGCCTGTCCCCTGTTACTCCAGGATTTTGTGTATATCCCCAGCATTTTGCGTCTTTTTGTGTAAACCAGCATCTGTAGTACCTTATTTCTATGGGAACCATTAATGCTGTTTTAGTTCAGCTCCTGTAACGGTGATATATAATTAATGTGGAAGAGTAACCTGCTAGATCTTGATATGAAATATTATTTTGAAAATCATAAAACATTTCAAAGAATGGTCAGATTTAGTTTTTAATATAATAAATCTTTTTTCCATCTGTTCTAATTATTTTATTTTCTCTCCAGTGTGGAATTTGTAAATATAATCTCATGAAAATAGAGGACCGCTATCTGAATAGGTGAGTTGTCCCAATACTATTCAAGAAACAGCATGACCATAATACACACAGTATCGCAGCATATGGATCATATGGCAAGCCCATCCTTCACAGTCTCTGGCTGTGTCATGTCCCATCGATTGACACCGAGGTTGATGTGTGGTGTTGGGGACGATGCCCAGTTTGGCAGTGACCTTGCCCACACTCACAGGAGGGTAATCTCACGTATATATTTTATTTACAGTGGTAAGAAAGTCCAGGAATGCATGGGGATGCTGTCCCTCACCATCAGGGCATATGTGCGGAGCTGCTGGCAATCTCGGGCTTGTCTCGGCCAACTGATCCACCTGCAGAACTGGTGTGGCTGCTGAAAACTGGGCATCTGTGAGGTGTTGTGCGCTATCATGTATATATTTTATTTTATTTACAGTGGTAAGAAAGTCCAGGAATGCCTGCTCGCCGGGATTATGGAACTCCGACGGCAGAACGGGAGGCAAACCTCAGCGGCTTGGAAATCCGAATCGGCCGTTTCCCACTGGAGTCCGCGGCTCCCGACGTTGAGATTCACGCTGGCGGCCATCGGAAAAGGGCCCCAGGGACTCCGCGATGTCAGTCAGTGCCGACCGCACTGCGAGCTCCGCGACCCACAGCTCCGCGATGTTTGAACAGCGGGCCCAACGCTCCGGAGCTCCAAACGGCGAGCCAGGTAGATATCGCCCGTTCCGCGGTGAATCCAGAGCTGCGCCACAGCTGCCGAAGCTCTGGTCCGGTCCCCGGTCTCCTGTAGTAAAGGCCGCTCCGATCCAGTTGGTAGGCTGCGAGGAGGGGGGCAAGGACGTGACTCGGAGAAATAGTTGCATCCTCGCCAGGAAGTGACTGGGAAGCGGTTTCCCCCTTACCCTACACCCCTCCCCACATAGAACAACTAAACTATCCCTAAAACAAACTATTTAGACAAACTAAAAAAAAAAGGATAGAAAAAAGACGGAGAGGCTGCAGGCAGAGGCTGTCTTCAGTGTGACACACCTAGTGGAGATGATACGATACGATACGGGCCTGAGCGGAGAGCTGCCCGTAGCGGTGACTGCGGAGGGCTCCGGAGGCCCCGTCCGTCGGGTGAACATCAAAGGAAGATGACTGACTTTGGTGCCTTCCATCACAGTGGGAAACATTTGATTCTGCTGTGTGCGGATGCTTTATGTTGGACTCTATTGTGTGTTCTTTATTTTATCGTATGGCAGTATGCAAAAACAAATTTCAGACTTACTCTGACAATAAAGTAATATCGTATCGTATCATATCAGCAACAACAGAATAGTACACCATCACAATCTGTAAACTCGTGGTCTGGCATATCACTCACCCACACCAGTACAATCACACCAATCAATCCTGGTTCAATAAGGAGTGTAATAGGACATGCTGGGAACAACACCATTGGTACCTAAACATGAGGTGCCAACCTGGCAAAGATGCAAAAAAAAAGGACCAGTTACCTTTTGAGGAGAAAGAATTAGTGACTAATAAACAAAGCTAAGCAGTCTCACAATCAACAGGCCAGATGAAAGGCATGTGGTCCTGCTTCACACAGACATGAACTATAGTTGTCAGTGAACAGCTTGGGGGAGAGGAGCACCGTGAACATTGTCAACTTCAATGATGGTGGGACACACAGCATTGAGGGCTGAAGAAGTGACATGTGGATGATACAATTCTGTTTTTCTTCTGATCCCTGCCATCATAGGAGAAGTGATTGCAACAATTCAATTAATTCCAGATATTAACAAAATGGCTGAGAATACTCCATACAGCAAAGGCTATGGGGCCAGATCACATCCTTGTTGCAGTATTGAAGAATTATGTTATTATAAGTCAGCACAATGGCATTGCTGGTATTTCTGCTGCCTCACAATTCCAGCAACCCAAGTTCCATTCCGATCTCTGGTGAGACTGCACCTGGAGTTTTGAGTGCAGTTTTGGTCTCCAAATTTGAGGAAGGACATTCTTGCTATTGAGGGAGTGAAGCGTAGGTCCTCAAGACTAATTCCCGGGATGGCGAGACTGTCATATGTTGATAGAATGGAGTGGCTGGGCTTGTATACTTTGGAATTTAGAAGGGTGAGAGGGGATCTTATTGAAACATATAAGATTGTTAAGGGATTGGACACACTAGAGGCAGGACACATGTTCCCAATGGTGGGGGAATCCAGAACCAGGGGCCACAGTTTAAGAATTAGGGGTAGGCCATTTAGAATGGAGCTGTGGAAAATCCTTTTCAACCAGAGAGTTGTGAATCGTTGAAATTCTCTGCCTCAGAAGGCAGTGGAGGCCAATTCTCCGCATGCTTTCAAGAGAGAGTTAGATAGAGCTCTTAAAGATAGCAGAGTCAGGGGATATGGCGAGAAGGCAGGAATGGGGTACTGATTGTGGATCATATTGAATGGCGGTGCTGGCTCGAAGGGCCAAATGGCCTACTCCTGTACCTATTGTCTAGTGTCTATATCTATGGAATCTGTATGTTACTAAATGAGCTTCCTCTGGATGGTCTGGTTTCCTCATACATTCCAAAGAAATGAAGGTTATTGGGTGAGTTGGACACTGTTGATTGCCTATAGTGTATAGGTGAGTGTTAGAATCTGGGGAAAGTGAGTGAATTAAAGCAAACTAAGAGATATAATGGGATTAGTGTTGGGTTAGTTTAAATCAATGCTTGATAATCAACATGCATTTGATGAGCCAAAGAGCCTGCTTTCATGTTTTATGACATATTAACCCAGAAAAAGCCAGCTATGCCTGTAGCCAAACAGTCCTAGTACAAGTATAACACTAGCATTTTTGTGACAATGTAGACAATTGCCCATATATATGTCCAGCTTATATGCAATCTAATTAAGTATTGCTCAAGCAATTTGCTCACAATCATTAGCAACAGGATAGAAGTTCTAAAGTCCATGTTATTTGGTTTGGTTAGGTCCAGTGCCCTCCAGACTTCATCACAACCAAACACAGCAACAGGCTAAACACCAGAGATGAGGCGAGGTGAGATGTGTGACCTTTGGCATCAAGTCGCCGAGTAATACAGGCATCAATAGGTTTAAAGAGAACACGCCAGTTCTGCAAAATAAGGTGATAATGCATTTGTCAGTCAATGATCTCAGCCCCAGTCCCTTACGGGCAGGGTTCTTGGCCCAACTATCTTCAGCTGCTTTATCAATCATCTTCATAAAGATGATCTTGAATGTTGATTGATCTCGACTCATTTTGCTAAGTGTATTCCAACACATTGCTTAATTGTGCTTTGTAGATAGTGAAATGCGTTTGGAGATTTACTGTCTGCAAGAATTGATTGATTGATACTTTCTGTCACAGATTCTTTGTTTTGCTCACCATAGACAAAGTATGTAAATAATCGATATGTTAGGGCGTTGACATAGTTACAAAGTGTTCAATGTGGTCCCCAATGGTCCCTCTTCATTCTTGGTAGCCCCCCATGCCAGGCCCCTCTTCATTCTTGGCAGCCCCCCATGCCAGGTCCCTTTTCGTTCTCAGCACCCCTTCCCCGGGCTTCGTCCTCTTTGTTTTCTCAGCTCCCTCTTTTTTCCTGCAGGTCGCATCCGCAACCGACCTCCACAACTCACCGCCGGCCCCTAAGACCTCCAGCGCTCACTGCCGGCCCATCACACTTCTGCCACCCACTGTGAGCCCCGCTGACCTCCATCGTGAGTGTGTGAAGGGATATCCTGCACTTGGCTGGATGAATATTGCACTGATCCATCCACAACAGAGCGATCTGCTCGATAGGCACCCATGCACTATATTAACCATTTCTGCCCTCACAACCTGCCAGCTATTAAATGCACAGCTGCCGCTCACCAAGGTTACTCTGACAAAACGTTCAAAGTTCATGACCTCTGCCATCAAGAATGACAAAGGGGATGGGTGCAATGATTCACCAGGATTTCCAGACCAACTTTCAAATATATCTCTGTTCCTTCCTCAACACTAAAATCATTCACCCACCCACCCACTCACACACACATCCACCCTGTGGGGCCACATGCATAAAAGGTGACTCACCATTCAAAGTTGGCTTCGGCAAACTTTATTTCATGGGTTTTATGACAAATTATATGACAAGCTGACTGCTAGAGTATTAACTAATAATATGCTGTCTCCGAAATTTCAACTATCCAATGGCAATAGACAGGGATGTGCACTATTACCCCTGCTATTTTCTCTTGTGATAGACCCTTGAGCACAAAGCATAAGAATACATCCGAATATCCATGGTTATTATACAAAATACTCAAATAATAAAATATCACTATACTTCGATGATGTACTATTATATATTACAAAATCGTAAACCAGCATACCAAATATACTAAACCTAATAGAAGAATATGGATCCTTTTCAGGATATAGAATAAATTGGAATAAAAGTGAAATTATGACGATAAAACCTCAAGATTCGACACACCTTTCAAAATTCCCTTTTAAAATTGCTACAGAAATTTTTAAATACTTGGGAATCGAAATTACCAATAAATATAAATCTTTATTCAACGCAAATTATATGCCCTAACTTACTAAATTAAATGCCTTGATTAAATTTTGGAAAACACTTCCGATATCTTTAATAGGCAGAATAAATGCCATAAAAATGATCTTCTTACCACAAATGTTATATTTATTTCAATTAATACCAATATACTTACCTAAAAAGTTTTTCAAAAAACTTGATTCTGGTATCACAAATTTTATATGGGACTATGAATCCCATAGATTCCAAAGAAGACACTTGTTTTAACCTAATGAATTTGGTGGACTAATATTCCCCAATTTCTTTGTACTATTATTGGGCAGTAAATGTCAAACATGTAATTCACCTGTTGGACAATTCTGCCCAACGGGAGGATTGGATAGTAATGGAGAGAGAGGATTGTTCCCCTTTTAATATAGGAGCGATCCTTCTCTCACCAATAAAACTGAATTATACAATATACAAGAAAAAAACAATTATTTATAGTACTATTAGAATTTGGAAACAAATAAAATTAACTCTCAAATTAAGAAACTCATCGCTTCTTTCTCCTATAGTTAATAATCCGTTGTTTAAACCATCCATTATTGATAAAACATTTACCCATTGGGAAAGAATAGGAATTAAATTGCTTGGAGACATGTATGAAATGGGACATTTTTTATAATTCCAACAACTACAACTCAAGTACAACCTGAGAAGTAATCACTATTTTAAATATCTTCAAATCCGTGACTATTTGAGAAAACATACACAAGAATACCAAACTCTGACTCCAGACCTATTGGATGAAGCTATGAACAGAAAGGCAGACTCAACTAACTTAATATCATACTTGTATAACATAATTCTAAATATAGAAATACCATATCTGACACAATTAGAAGAGATTGGGAACAAGAACTATCTATAAAAATCTCGAAAGAGAGTTGTGATAAATACTTGTTATATGTGCATAAATGCTCGATCAATGTAAGATATCTTAATTCAATTCAAAATTCTACATAGATTATATTACTCAAAAACTAAACTGAATAAAATCTTTCCAAATGTTTCCCCTATTTGTGATAAATGTTTATCTCAAGATGCAACTATAGCACATTCCTTTGTTTTTTGCATAAAAATCCAAACATTTTGGAATGACATTTTTGAAATTTTTACAAACTTATTTAAAATAAAATTGAAACCCAATGCAGAACTGATTATTTTTGGAACAATGGAAGTCGGCTTTGAGCTGACTTCGTTCCTAAAGAGTTTCCTTAATTATGGCTTAATAACGGCAAAAAAAACGTATGCTTAAATTTTGGAAAAATGCACCCACACCAACGTTAAAAATGTGGATTGCAAATTTGTCCGAAATGTTACACCTCGAAGACATGAGATTCGTCCTAGCAGGCAAATCAGACCAATTCTTAACGATTTGGTCTCCATTTATCGACTTATTACAAGCATAGGGTGCAACATAACTCTGGAAATGAACTGTTTCAGGACCGGATGAGGGGTGTGTAAAGATATGAGGCAGGTACATCCCTTTTATTTTATTTTATTTATATTTTCCTTTTTTTTATTTTTATTTTTTTTTCTTTTTCTCTTTCTTGTGCTTTACGTCTTTATGGGCTCTCTCTTTCCATTTTTTCACGTACTATTATTATCACTACCTTATCTAACTTTCTCTATTTTTATTTTTCTTGCTTCTGTTACTTTTCTATTATTAAAGTTTAAAATAAGAAATGGTACATGAAATGCATTATGTTATTTTTGGTTTATACTATTGTACATTACTTATAATAAAAAAAGATTAAAAATACATTTTAAAAAAAAACATTGGCCTCGGCACACATGCACACTTCCCAAAAACAAATTGATTTTAGCCTCTAATGGGTTTGGAGCTGATTCATATGCAGAATAATGGCTGAATCCCAAAAAATCCATATTTTGCAAGGTGGACTATATAAGATTATCACAACAGTGATGCATCGGCGAGTACATGTTACAAATTCAACTTTATTTTCACAGGACTAATATGGCAGCTGTTTTCAGTTCTTTTATCAATTTTAACCAGTGTAGTCTGAGCATGCTGGTCATCTTGCACCATGCAGTAGAGATTGTGCATTGCCTGGAGCTGGTTACTTTACTGCACTGGGACACATACATCACAGTTCTCAGAATGAAAGACGATAATTTATTAATATATTTCCTGCTGAGGCCTTGACTGGATCTTCCACATATTTGTATTCAACGTGAAAATGTAGAGAGGCAACGTGGCCAGTTTCTGATGGCAGAGATGCCTTTATTACATTCAATCATTAAATCTTATTTGAAGTGCGAAAATAGTATTGCCAAAAATAGTATTAATTTGATGAATTGTTAAAATAATTGTACAATACCATGAATATTGAGGACATTTGTGGACTAATTGGCAGACTATCTTGTTTTGTGTATTGGAGCACAATACTAGAAGTTGTTAGACTACGTTAAATCCATTGTTTCACTTCATCAATTCACTGTCCATGCGAACCACAATCTCTAAGTTTACTCTTTTCAACTACCTCAAGATTCATGGCCATGTAACAATTGCAAATTCAATGCATTATTAAGCCTTCAATGATATTTAGTGATTGGAAATATACATTCCATATATTAAAAGTAATGAAATGCAATTGACTTATCTTTTGCAGTAGCTCATGAGAAAACATTACTCTAAGTATATAAAACATGTCTTGAATTTTGGTACTAAACCCTGGATTAACATCATTTTGTTGCAATTTATTTTATAACAAAATAAATTTGTTAATATTGATGGTCTGTTTAGAAAGTGTTTGAAATTGTTATTAGTCATGACAATATAAATGTCTGTTATGAAAATTGTAATATTCATTAAAGATAATAATTATTACCTATTATTTAAAATAACATTTAAATACCTATTATTTTAAATACCTATTATTGTGAATAAAATTAAAAATAAACATTTTAATTGGCTTCTGTTGTGGTAATCTTACATAGGGGTTTTATAATTTCCAGTATAGGAATAATGCAAGATATGAAGCAATAGGTATCCGTGACAGCAAAGTGCAATGTTAGATTATTGCTCTCCAAATGATGAATCCATAGAAACATAGAAACATAGAAACATAGAAATTAGGTGCAGGAGCAGGCCATTCGGCCCTTCGAGCCTGCACCGCCATTCAATATGATCATGGCTGATCATCCAACTCAATATCTACCTGCCTTCTCTCCATACCCCCTGATCCCTTCAGCCACAAGGGCCACATCCAACTCCCTCTTAAATATGGCCAACGAACTGGCCTCAACTACCTTCTGTGGCAGAGAATTCCACAGATTCACCACTCTCTGTGTGAAAAACGATTTTCTCATCTCGGTCCTAAAAGACTTCCCCCTTATCCTTAAACTGTGACCCCTTGTCCTGGACTTCCCCAACATCGGAAACAATCTTCCTGCATCTAGTCTGTCCAACCCCTTCAGAATTTTGTAAGTCTCTATGAGATCACACCTCAATCTTTAAAAATTCCAGCGAGTACAAGCCGAGTCTATCCAGTCTTTCTTCATATGGAAGTCGTGCCATCCCAGGAATCAGTCTGGTAAACCTTCTCTGTACTCCCTCTATGGCAAGAATGTCTTTCCTCAGATTAGGAGACCAAAACTGTACACAATACTCCAGGTGTGGCCTCACCAAGACCCTGTACAACTGCAGTAGAACCTCCCTGCTCTTGTACTCAAATCCTTTTGCTATGAATGCCAACATACCATTCGCTTTCTTCACAGCCTGCTGCAACTGCATGCCTACTTTCAATGACTGGTGTACCATGACACCCAGGTCTCGCTGCATCTCCCCTTTTCCTAATCGGTCACCATTCAAATAATAGTCTACCTTCCTGTTTTTTGCCACCAAAGTGGATAACCTCACATTTATCCACATTATACTGCATCTGCCATGCATTTGCCCACTCACCCAGTCTATCCAAGTCATCTTGCAGCCTCCTAGCATCCTCCTCACAGCTAACACTGCCCCCCAGCTTCGTGTCATCCGCAAACTTCGAGACGTTGCATTTAATTCCCTCGTTCAAATCATTAATGTATATTGTAAATAGCTGGGGTCCCAGCACTGAGCCTTGCGGCACCCCACTAGTCACTGTTGCCAACCTGAAAAGGACCCGTTCACTCATACTCTTTTCTTCCTGTCTGCCATACTGAACCACCAATACGCGTAAGTTTGTATGCCAATCTCTTGTGTGGGAACTTGTCTAAAGCCTTCTGAAAGTCCAGATATAACATCATCCACTGCTTCTCCCTGATCCACTCTACTAGTTACATCCTCAAAAAATTCAATAAGATTCGTCAGACATGATTTACCCTTCGTAAATCCATGCTGACTTTGTCCAATGATTTCACCACTTTCCAAATGCGCTGCTATCCCATCTTTAATAATTGACTCTAGCAGTTTCCCCACTACCAATGTTAGACTAACTGGTCTGTAATTCCCCGTTTTCTCTCTCCCTCCCTTTTTAAAAGTGGGGTTACATTAGCTACCCTCCCATCCTCAGGAACTACTCCAGAATCTAAAGAGTTTTGAAAAAATATCACTAAGGCATCTGCTATTTCTGGGGCTACTTCCTTAAGTACCCTGGGATGCAGCCTATCTGGCCCTGGGGATTTATCAGCCTTTAATCCATTCAATTTACCTAACACCACTTTCCGGATTTCACTCACTTGGATTTCACTCATTTCTTCCATCTCATTTGACCCGCGATCCCCTGCTATTTCCGGCAAATTATTTATGTCTTCCTTAGTGAAGACAGAACCAAAGTAGTTATTCAATTGTCTGCCATGTCCTTGTTCCCCATGATCAATTCACCCGTTTCTGACTGCAAGGGACCTACATTTGTTTTAACTAATCTTTTGCGCTTCACATATCGATAAAAACTTTTGCAGTCAGTTTTTATGTTTCCTGCCAGTTTTCTTTCATATTCCATTTTCCCTTTCCTAATTAAGCCCTTTGCCCTCCTCTGTTGGTCTCTGAATTTCTCCCAGTCCTCTGGTAGGCTGCGTGAAGCTGCTTTTTCTGGCTAATTTGGACGCTTCATCTTTTTCTTTGATACTATCCCTGATTTCCCTCGTTATCCACGGATGCGCCACCTTCCCTGATTTATTCTTTTGCCATACTGGGATGAACAATTGTTGTAGTTCATCCATGCAGTCTTTAAATGCCTTCCATTGCATATCCACAATCAACCCTTGAAGAATCAATTGCCAGTCAATCCTGGCCAATTCACGTCTCATACCCTCAAGTTCAGGACCCGTGTTTCTGAATTAACAATGTCACTCTCCATCCTAATGAAGAACTCAACCATATTATGGTCACTCTTGCCCAAGGGGCCACGTACAACAAGGCTGCTAACTAACCCTTCCTCATTACTCAATATCCAGTCTAGAATAGCCTGCTCTCTCGTTGGTTCCTCCACATGTTGGTTTAGAAAACTATCCCGCATACATTCCAAGAAATCCTCTTCCTCAGCACCCCTGCCAATTTGATTCACCCAATCTATATGTAGATTGAAGTCACCCATTATAACGGTTTTACCTTCGTTGCACGCATTTCTAATTTCCTGTTTGATGTCATCCCCAACTCCACTACTACTGTTAGGTGGCCTGTACACAACACCCACTAGCGTTTTCTGCCCCTTAGTGTTTTGCAGCTCCACCTATATCAATTCCACATCCTCCAAGCTAATGTCATTCCTTTCTATTTCGTTAATCTCCGCTCTAACCAGCAACTCTACACCACCTCCTTTTCCTCTCTGTCTATCCTTCCTGAATATTGAATACCCCTGGGTGTTCAGCTCCCAGCCTTGGTCACCCTGGAGCCATGTCTCCGTGATACCAACTATATCATAATTATTAATAGCTATCTGCACATTCAACTCATCCACCTTAATACGAATGCTCCTCGCATTGAGACACAAAGCCTTCAGGCTTGTTTTTACAACATTCTTGGCCCTTTTACAATTATGTTGAAAAGTGGCCCTTTTAGATTTTTGCCCTGGATTTGTTTTCCTGCCACTTTTCATCTTGCTACCTATTGCTCCTATCCTCATTTTACACCCCTCCGTCTCTCTGCTCACACATTTAAGAAATCCTCCACTTCTTATTCTCCGTTTGTTATTTTTTTTCTTCTTTCCTCCCTACGTGTTGTGTCTGACTGCTTCTCTTCTCTGCCTCCTGCCTCACAAACGGACTACTTGCCTTCTCTATTTGAGTCCCTCCCCCCAACCGATCTAGTTTAAAGTCTCCCCAGTAGCCTTTGCAAATCTCCCCGCCAGGATATTGGTTCTCCTCGGGTTCAAGTGCAACCCGTCCTTTTTGTACAGGTCACACCTTCCCCAAAAGAGGTCCCAATGATCCAGAAACTTGAATCTCTGCGCTCTGCACCAGTCCTTTAGCCACGCATTGATCCTCCACCTTGCTCCATTCCTACTCTCACTGTCGCGTGGTACAGGCAGTAGTCCTGAGATTGTTACTTTGCGGGCCTTCTCCTTAACACTCTTTCTAACTCCCTAAATTCTCCTTTCAGGACCTCCTCTCTTTTTCTACCTATGTCATTGGTACCATGACCTCTGGCTCCTCTCCCTCGCATTTCAAGATATCTTGAATCCATAGTTGTCAAGAAAATAATTCCCTATTGACAGTGCTAAATGTGTTATGCAATTCTGTCAACTTGTTTTTCTTTTCAACCAAAATTCAATCCATTAACGGATGGAATTAATTTTGGAGGCAGAGTGCAACAGATTGACATAACGGCATAGCATGTTTAGTGACACCGGTCAGCAAAATCATCACGTTAACATTCACTGAATGAGACTATTCCATTTGAAGTTCTACTCAATTACATCTCTACTAAATAATCCCAATTCTATGCATCTGCTAATACTGTTATGAAAGTAAAGCATGCAGGTTCCTTCAAGATGCCAGTGTTTTCTATTTATTTGATCTGTTGATCAATGAAAACAAATGACTTTGATCCTTATAAAACAGTGCCTATTAATGATTGCGCAGTCCTGCACACAGACTGGTTCATCCTAATTCTATCAACCTTTACACATAGGAAAGAGTAGGGAAATTCAAATTTAGATACTATTTCTAATTTAAACTGAGTAGTTATTCAGGAGGGAACAGACCCCAATGGGGCTGTCATGGGCTAGCTCCCCATGACAGCAGTCTCCAAAGCTGTTTCAGCTAGTTGGAGACACCCGCTAAATGCAACAAAAAGTAAATTAAAAGAAATACCCCTAGAGCCTGCGAGAGCGGGGGCGCAAGATGGCTCACCGATTGATAACACGGTTACAGACCCAGGAACGGAAACGACCACGGACAAGGAGAGCATGGCACATGAGACATCCACAACAGCTGCAGGACACAAACTTCAGGTGTGCATCTGTGGTTGGGAGAAAAGAACATCAATGATGGGCTTGAAGATCCACCAAGGGAGGAAAAAGTGCTTGAGAGAGCAGAGACATGGGCCTCGCATTGACCAGTACTTCTTACGAAGCAACCAGTCAAATCAGTCGAATGAAGCACAGCGACGGGACACAAACCAAAGTTCGCAGAGCATCAGCACCCCATGTCACTGAAGAGGGTGATACAAGCACAGAAATGCCGGTGGAGGAGCCCACGCAACAACTACAAAGACCTCCATTGGAGGGAAAGATCAAAGGGCATAAACCTGGAGTGAAGTGGCCCAAAGCTGTTGAAAAGAAAGAGTGGGAGACGGTCAACAGTGACCTTATACATATCTTGGAGAGCAACAAGTGGGCACAGCAGTGGAAAAGCTTGAAAGGATGGGCAACATAATCTACAGCTATGGAGAAGAACGGTTTGGGGTGAGTAAAGGGAGAGGTGGAAAGAAGTTACCAACACCAATCAAGTCCAGGAGGCAGCAGGAGATCGAGAGGCTAATCAGAGAGAGGAGACAGTTGAAAAAGCAATGGAAAAAAGCAACTGACGCAGAGAGAGAAGGTCTCATGCTACTCCAAGAGGACATCAAGAGCCGATTGGCAACCTTGTGAAAAGCAGAGAACATGAGGAAACTTCGCAAGAATAAAGAACACACAAGAACATGGTTCTACAAAGACCCTTTCAAGTTCATCAAAGACCTCTTCGCAAAGGAAAAAAGTGGAACTTTGAAAACATCAAAACAAGAATTGGAGGAACACCTGGAAAAGGCCCACCAAGACACGAAAAGGCATGAGAAGTTAGTCATCCCACATGACATCCCACCTATTCAACCACCTGAATTCAACCTGGACACCAGCCCTCCGAAATGGAAAGAGGTAGAGAACACTGTCCGGCGAGCAAGAGCAGCATCAGCTCCGGGGCCAAACGGAGTACCATACAAGCTCTACAAGAATGCACCGGATGTGTTACGCTTTCTATGGAAGCTCATGAGGGTGGTGTGGAAGAAGCAAACAATACCTAAGGTGTGGCGAAGGGCCGGCGGCATACTAATACCTAAAGAAAAGGATGCATCAGACATCAGCCAATTCCGGCCAATATGTCTCCTCAACGTCGAGGGAAAAATCTTTTTCAGCATTGTATCACAAAGGCTATCCACCTATCTGGTAACAAACAAGTACATTGATACATCTGTACAGAAAGCAGGAATTCCAGGTTTTTCGGGCTGCTTGGAGCATACAAGCATGATCTGGCACCGGATCCAAGCAGCTAAGAAGGACAAGAGAGACCTACATGTGATCTTCCTCGATCTGGCCAATGCATTTGGTTCAGTTCCACATGAACTCCTTTGGGAATCTTTTGCCTTTTTCCATGTACCAGAGCTCATCACCACACTGGTCAAGAACTATTTCCAAGACCTGCAGCTGTGCTTCACAACAGCTGAATTCAGTACAACATGGCAGCGCTTGGATGTAGGCATCATGGCAGGCTGCACAGTCTCACCCTTGGCCTTTACAATGGCCATGGAAGTCATCATCAGGGCCTCAAAATGGGTGGTGGGCGGTGAACGAACCAGAGCTGGGCTCCGTCTGCCACCCATCAGGGCATACATGGACGATATGACAACAATAACCACTACTGCAGCATGCACCAAGCGGCTACTTGGAAAGCTGCAGGAGAACATCAAGTGGGCCCGAATGAAAATCAAACCAAGTAAGTCTCGAAGCATCTCCATAGTTAAGGGGGTGCTTAGAGACACAAGGTTCTGCATCGCTGACGACCTAATACCAACAGTGTCTGAGCAGCCAGTAAAAAGCCTGGGCAGATGGTACAACGCAAGTCTCAAGGACAAAGAGCAGGTGCAACAGCTAAGGCAAGAAATTGTCAACGGCCTGGAGATCATCAATCAGACCCTACTGCCTGGGAAACTGAAGCTCTGGTGCCTACAGTTTGGACTCCTTCCTCGGACAATGTGGCCACTGACCATTTATGAAGCTCCAATAACAACTGTGGAGAAGATGGAGCGAACCATAACTTCATACGCGAAGAAATGGCTCGGTGTCCCACGATGTCTAACTAACATCGGCCTCTATGGCAAAGGGGTCCTGGAACTACCTCTCACTAGTCTAACAGAGGAATACAAGTGTTTCAAAGTAAGACTCCAGATGACACTGAGGGACTCTAGAGACAAGACCATCAGTGCTGTTGCGCCGCCCCTAGTAACCGGCCGGAAGTGGACACCATCTGATGCAGTACAGCAAGCTTCATCAGCCCTGAGGCACAAAGACGTCGTGGGGCAAGTGCAGCAGGGAAGAGGAGGCTTTGGCCTTACGACAAGTAAACCAACTTGGCTAAAGGCCAAAACATCAGAGCGGAGGACATTGGTGATTGAGGAGGTGCGGCGAACGGAGGAGGCCGCAAGAAGTGCAAAGGCGGTCTCGCTTGCCAAACAGGGGCAATGGATGCAGTGGGAAGGTGTGGAGCGGAGGAAGATCAGCTGGAAAGACCTATGGGAAATGGAATCAAGCAAGATCAGCTTCATCATCAGAGCGACATACGACGTCCTTCCATCACCAAAGAACCTCAATCAGTGGTACGGCGAGGATCCAACCTGTGCCCTCTGCCCAACTCCAGCGACCCTCAAACACATCATGGTAGGCTGCAAGACCAGCCTCACGCAAGGGAGATACACGTGGAGGCATAATCAGGTATTAAAAAGCCTGGCAACAGCCCTTAAGAACAGGCTGTGTGCGACCAACTCCTTGCCTCCGAGAGCAAGCAACCCCTCCCACTTAAGGGCGACAACCTTTGTCCGAGAAGGACAGAAAACACCGAAACATCCTTCCACTAGATCAGAAGAAGGAAACCTATGCAGGGCCCGTGACTGGAGGATGCTGGCGGACATCGGCCAACAACTAATCTTTCCACCTGAAATTGCTTCAACCAACCTCAGGCCAGATTTGTTGTTCTGGTCCCTTTCACAGAAGACTGCTTACATCATAGAGCTCACAGTTCCATGGGAGAACTCTGTTGTGGAGGCCTATGAGCGTAAGAAGCTGCGCTACACAGAGCTTGCAGCAGAGGCAAGGCAGCGTGGCTGGAACATCAACGTTTATCCAGTTGAAGTGGGATGCAGAGGATTTGTTGCGTCATCTACCATCAGACTGCTGAAGGAGCTTGGAATCCACGGTCAGGCTCTGCAGAAGACCATAAGATCACTCTCAGACGCGGCTGAAAGAAGCAGCTGTTGGATTTGGCTCAAGCGGAAAGACCCATGCTGGGCCCCAAATGCGTCATGGTGAATCTTTGAGGCAGTTTGACACGGGACACACGCTGAGGGCTGATCATCCTGCAGCGGGCCGCCCTTGTGGAGGGTGTATAGTGATAAAAGACCGAAACACCCAGTGATGCAAGGGTACACTACTGATGATGTGTCCTGTGCCCAGCTGTCCTGAAGGTTACCCAGGCCAAGATATACGTTTACGTGCCCCCCCCCCCCCCCCCCGCCACCCCCCCCCCCCCCCCCCCCTGATGTTGAGCGTCCACCACTCTCAGCAATCAATGAATGTCGTGAAATGCTCCCCACCTACTGGCACAAGGGACTTCTTAACATCTAGTCCTGTGTATTTGATTCTGTTAGATCAATCTGTCCTTTACTGCTGTTTGCACAGCCAAGGTTGCGCAGTTGACTTTATAAGAGAACGTCCGAAGATCACAAATCTGTTTAAATCAATGGGACGACGGTGGAGAGAGTCAACAACTTCAAGCATATATATCTCTCTAAAGATCTGTCCTGTGCCCAGCACATTGATGCAATCAGGAAGAAAGCACGTCAACTCTACTTTCTTATAAGATTCAGGAGGGTTGATGCTCCCTTCACCACCCATCGGTGTAAGGTAGAGGTCATATTGACTGGTTGTGTTGTTCAGCAAATTGAATGCCCAGGAGTGAAGGAGATTATAAAAAGTGGTGGACACTGCCCAGTCCATCATGGATAACTGCTCTCCTCAATATTGAAGGGATCTAAAATAAGCACTGCCTCAGAAAGGCAGCCAGTATCATCATGGACAGTCACCATCCTGCACCTCCACCAACCTCATCTATTGCCTCCTCCATGGCCAGAGTGGGGCCCACCGCAAATTGGAGGAGCAATACCTCATATTTTGCATGGTTAGTTTACTGCCCAGAGGTATGAACATTGACCTCCAATTTCAGGTAGTCCTTGCTTTCTTCCTCCTTCCTCTCCCCTTCCCAGCTCTCCCTCAGCCTATTGTCTCCGCCTCCTCCTTTCTTCTTTCGCCCCCTCCCACCTCCACATCAGTCTGAAGAAGTGTCTCGACCCGAAACGTCACCCATTCCTTCGCTCCATAGAGACTGCCTCATCCGCTCATTTTCTCCAGCTTTTTGTCTATCTTCGATTTCACTAGCATCTGCAGTTCTTTCTTAAATAATTTGTCTACTCGATTGCGAAATCTCCTACTGCGTGTGCCTACTTTGATGAAGTTTTCCTCTTCTCTCCAGTTCGGACCCAACCCGGACTATAGATACCGACTGGCTATCTGCCGCCATACACAGCAGTTCTCCTTCCGTGCCCTGCGATCCACTCTGGCTGCGATGCGCCAGCACCAGCACCAGCAGGACCTCCCATTGACTCTACCAAAATTCGGGTCTCACTCACCCAGACCTGCAACGGACCCCAACTCTACTTCATCCTACGGCGGATTCACACCTTCAACAAACTATTCCTTGCCCACTTGGACTCCACCAAGGATCGTAAACTCGCCCGCCTCCAGGCCGCCCCTGCTACCGACACTTTGCGACTCGACCGCCTGCAGGCCCCGGGCCTGTACGCTGGCCCGCTCCACCTGCCTGAACACCGCCAGGCTGAGTCCCACAACTCCATCTTTGCCAGGAGAAGATGCACCGACACTCACCACCTCCCTGACCAATATTAGGACCGGATCACCGAACACGCTGCCCTCACCAACCTCCACGTGGCCGCTGCCGCCAAACTTCACCTGCTCACCGATGACACCAAACCTCGCTGCCTCACCAGTACCTACAACTACCGCTGCCTCACCGGGACCGCCGATCCTCACCGCCTTACCGGCCATCTGCTGACCGCAACTTCGCCCACTGACTCGGACTCCACTCCCCGCGGGCCTCCATCGCCCAACAGCGGGCCGTAGCCGTCATGTTACATGAGTCCTAGGCTCAGCACTGGGCCTGAAGTCTCCACGCTGCAGACTTTCACACCACGAGGTATGACTATGCTGGGTCCTAGTGCTTTCCTCCTGAACACAGGGAACGTCAGTGGGTGTCCCACTGGGTCTTCCCCTTCCCCCTTGTACCATATGACCCCAGCTCCTCCCCACCCACACTTCTGTCTTCATACCCCCCTCCTTCCTGACCACCCACCACCCCCTACCAGACATCGTCGCAGCCTCTGTCAACTTACCTGCCTTCCTTCGGCCACATTCGTCCCTGGGATGGCGGGACTGTCATATGAGGAAACACTGAAAAGACTAGGCTTGTATTCACTGGAGTTTAGAAGGATGAGGGGAGATCTTATAGAAACACATAAAATTATAAAAAGGACTGGACAAGCCAGATGGAGGAAAAATGTTCCCAATATTGGGCGAGCACAGAACCAGGAGTCACAGTCTTAGAATAAAGGGGAGGTCATTTAAGATTAAGGTGAGAAAAAGTTTTCACCCAGAGAGTTGTGAATTTATGGAATTCCCTGCCACAGAGGGCAATGGAGGCCAAGTCACTGGATGGATTTAAGAGAGAGTTAGATAGAGCTCTAGGGGTTAGTGGAGTCAAGGGAAGGCAGGCATGGGTTATTGATAGGGGACGATCAGCCATGATCACAATGAATGGCGATGCTGGTTCAAAGGGCCGAATGGCCTCCTCTTGCACCTATTTTCTATGTTTCTATGTGAACCCCCATCCTTGCCGTGTGTTCACCATCCCCCCCCTGACCTCACCTCTCCAATATCGGATGGTGTGTCCTCAGCAGAGGCCTTACCTTTGTTCCCCTCCGTTGCCTCCTCAATGATTTCCGCGCACGCCACGATGTGGAGCTATTCTTCCATCACCTCCGCCTCAAAGTGTTCTTCCATGGGAAGGAGTCCTCACCCCATAGTGATGACTGCTTCTCCTGTCTCCAATGGCGCTCCTCCTCTTGGACTCCCCCTTCATGGCTATCTACCTGCTTTAGACCTTTTTATTTTAAACTGCCGGTGGGACATCAACTGCCTCAACTTTTCCTCTCACCTTTCTCACTCTAACCTCTCCCCCCCTGAACGTACTGCCCTCCACTCACTCTGCAACAAGCCCGACTGGGTGATCAAACCTGCCGACAAGGGAGGTGCCGTGGTAGTCTGTCGCGCTGGCCACTAGTTTGTTAAAAGTTTGTTTTAATAAACTTCGGTTTGTTTTAAGTGGAGGGATGGGAGAGGGGATCGGGGGAAACTTGTTTTCAAGTTGCAGGACATGCAGCAGAATAGTGCAAACTTCTACAGCTTTCACAGCTCTTTGGTAGGGAAGCATGCAGCTCTGGTTAAACCTGGCACCAGCACTCCAGCCTCAAATGGGACACATCAGCTATCAAGAGAAAATGCCAACAGAGCCCCAGTTAAATATATTGATTGATTGAACAATAGAGATTGAACGATATCAGACATAAATATGAATATATCAGCATGATGTTCCTCTGTTGCCCAACTCAGTGGTAGGGTTCTCTGCAACTCAGAGACATCCTGAAATGATAGGTGCAATACCCGTTGCTTCTCAGACACAGTGTAGCGGCACCGAGTGGTGAAGCTGGGTATTCAGAACTCTCGTCATTGGTCGGGGCTGTCATGTGACCAGGGGTTCGTTTGCGGGCTTTTCAGTAGGTTCGGTAGCTAGTGCTCCTCACGACGACAGGAGCTTTGATTGTTTATTCCTGACCAAGTACACATGTAGTTCAAGTGTTGTTTCGTTAATAAAGAACACTAGACTAAGTGGGACCCATTGGGTGCCAGTCACACGGGAGGCCTGGTCCCTCAACGCAACCCATTCCGCAATGCAATATTCCACCACTCACCTGTTCCACCAACGCAACGGCGGGAGCATTCTGTAGCTGGGGTCGGGGACGGCTTCAGGCGGGGAGCGCCTTCAGCCAACGGAGGGGGACGGCTTCAGGTAGGTCCTGTCAGGAGCTGGTGAGGGGTAGGGTGTGGGGGAGGGAGGGATGTGTGGTGGAGGGGGTGTGCAGGAGGGCAGGTTAGGGGCTTGTGGGGGAGGAGTGGTGTGTGGGGGAGGAGGGTGTGTGTAGTGGAGGGATGGTGTGTGGGGGAGAAGGGGGTGTGGGGGAGGAGGCAGTGTGTGTGTGTGGGGGTGGGGATGTGGGGGAGGGGGTGTGGGGGGAGGAGGGGGTGTGTGTGAGGGAGGGGACTGCGTGGTGGAGGGGATGTGTGGGGGAGGGGTGTGTGGAGGAGGGGTGCGCGGGGGAGGGGATGCGTGGGGGAGGGGGTGTGGGGAAGGAGGGTGTGGGGAAGGAGGGTGTGGGGGAGGGGTGGTGTGGGGTAGGGGTGGTGTGGGGGAGGAGGGTGTGGGGAAGGGAATTGTCGGGAAGGGGGGTGTGGGGAAGGGAGCATTGTGTGGGGGGGTTGTGGGGGAGTGGGGGGTGGTGTGGGGGAGTGGGTGTGTGTGGTGTCGAGGCGGAGAGGGGGACAGGGGGTGAGGGTCAGTGGGGGTGTGGGGGAGGGGGGGTGTATGGGGGGGAGGTGTGGAGGAGGGGTGTTTTGTGGGAGAGGGGGTTTGTTCCCATGCCAGCAGTAATGAGAGGTCTTGGTCATGCAAGCTGATATTTTCAGCACCATTTGGGGTCTTATGCAGCATCGGCAGATGAGGCTCATCAGCCTGGGAAGGCAGTCCATCTTGGAGAGGAAAAACTCTGATTTAAAACCTCCACTGCCTTGTGGCCATATCTAGTCATGGAAAAGGCTCCTAGAGTAAACCTCAAGAATATCCGGAGTCGGAGCCCCTAAGGCAGTTCGTCGTTGTCTACAACCTCGCTCTGGCAGCTCCTGCGATGGTGCTGGTGCCAAACTGTAACGGCCCTGCTGTTCCTTTGGATCGATCAGCGATATGGAGAGGGGGAACGTGCTGCTTGGCAACAGCCTGTCCTCCATATGACATCGCCCAGGCTTGCATCCGACCAGGATGCATCACCCATGGTCAGTCATGACCGAGAGGGGCCTACTAGTACTAATACCCTCCCCCCTGAATTGCCTGCTGCACTATCAGGACATGCCGCCCATTCTACCTTCCCCGGGAGTTCGGCTCAGCGATCGTCACAGACGTCTACATTCCGCCTCATGCGGACACCGGCGTGGCACTGTCGGCCCTACACGATGTGCTATGTCGACACCAAAACAAGAACCCAGATGCGGCTATGGTGGCGACTGGAGATTTTAATAAATCAAATCTCAAGAAGGTCATGCTGAACTTCTACCAACACATCACGTGTACCACCAGGGGGGAAAGAACATTGGACCACTGCTATTCGCCGTTCCGGAAGGGCTATAAGGCCGTTTCACTCCCTCCCCTAGGTAAATCTGACCATGCTGTCATTTTCCTGCTGCCGGAGTATAAACAGAGGATAGTTCGGGAAGCAGCAGTGACGAGGGACGTAAAGCGGTGGTCCGACCAGTCAGAGGCCATGCTGCAAGATGCACTGAGCGATGTCGACTGGAATATGTTCCAAGCAAGTTCCAGTGACATCAGTGAGTTTGCTACAACATCGTCCCCACGGTAAGGGTTAGCATCTTTCTGAATCAAAAACCCTGGGTGGACAGGTCTGTTCGTGTTGCCTTGAATGCTCGCGCCGCTGCCAACAACTCAGGCCTGGTATCCGGAAATATACCTGCAAAGTACGGTGTCGCGCTGGGTTACTCCAGCATTTTGTGTCTTATCTTCAATGATACCAGCTCTATATGCTGAGGTGGCACAGTGGCACTGCATGCTGAGTTGCATCCTCACAGCGCCGGAGACCCAGTTCAATTCTGACCTCGGGTGCTGTTGCCGATCAATTGCTTGTACTCCATGGGTTTCTGGGTTTCCTCTGTGTGTTCCGGTTTCCTCCCACATCCTAAATATGTGCTTGTTTGTAGGGTAATAGGCTCTGTAAATTTCCTCTAGTGGTGCAAAAGTGAGATAACATAGAATTAAAATGTACGGGTGATCAAATTAAAGTGTATGTCATGAACTTAGTGGACCGAAGGGCCTATTTCCACTGTTTCATTTAATCAATCTGCACTTCAAAGTAATTTTTTCAGTAAAATTCTGTTAGAGTCTTCGAACTGGTGAACTGCCAGCTATGAAAAATACATACATCTTTATTTGTAATTGGACATCTTTTGAACGTACAATAAGTAAGTTATGTGTTAAATTCCTCTTCAGCTGAAAGCATCAAACGTTATGAATGCTAGGATGTCTGATGGAAGCTGTAAGTATACCACAGAATGGAATGATAATATACTTAGTAAATGTAAAATAAAATAAACAAATATTAAATTCCTTAGGCTAGCACAATGCCTATCAATCAGCAACTTGTCTAAATATACAAAGGCATTGGCATCAGAGGCAAGGTCAATTTTCTCACTGTTACAATTCCCTACGAAAAAACAACTAGAATAATTTTTCAATATATGCCATTTCCTTCCATGGAAACCTTACCGCATACATGGTATAAATTTAAACAGGCAAAATTGCCCCTAGTAAGATTAAACGAGAACTTACCAGTTCGAAGTTTGATCGTTATTTTATGAGGAGTTACGATGAGGGATTACGTGAAGAACCCGCCTCACGCTGGCAACGGCATACTTCAAAGCAGCGGCATGAAAAACACAGAACACCAAAAGCCGGAGTAACATAGTAAGGCTTCATAAAAAGACTTAGAACTACCATTTGATCATTTATTTTATGAGGGCGGGAGTGGAGGGCACGTAATCCCTCATCGTAACTCCTCATAAAATAACGATCAAACTTCGAACTGGTAAGTTCTCGTTTAATCTTACTATTTTACTTCGGAGTCACGTGAGTGACTACGTGAAGATTTTAAAGCTTTCTGTGTTTTTTATGTTGTAGAATTAATCCGTACGACAGTCCGGCTAAGTAAACACATACATGAGAAACCAGACTAATGTTAGATCATTTCACAATTAACTTTTTTAATGGTTTAAAGACCATATAATAACCCTCCTTATATCTGAGGGAAATGATTACAAGCGATAAAAGATAGAAGTGACTACACAACTGATTATAGCAATTAATAGTAAACAAAGCAGGTGATTATAGTGCTCCCAACACCGCGTGTCCAAAGCTTGTCATAGTGTGAACAGGTTTATTGTAGAACTTTGAAAAAGTTTCTTCTTTACTCCACCCTGCAACTTTTAAAATATGCTCGAGAGGTACGTCCCGCCCCTTCGCCGCGGACGTAGCTGCCGCCCTGGTGGAGTGAGATTTGAACACATCAGTGTCTACTCCCGCTAAACCAACACCTGTTTCAACCCATTTTGAGATAGTTTGAACTGAAGCTTTTGTGTGTGGTTTTTTGTGCGTAACCATTAACGTTTTTTCATTTCCTCGAAGGGTGTCAGTAACTTTAATATATTGGTTCAAATGTTTAACCACACACAAAGTAGGATCAATATGATAAGCTTGAAAGGTTACCTTTGTTCCAGATCTCCCTGGTCTGCTTTGTTTGATCAGATCGTAAACATAGAACACAACATTATCTGTAGTCACATGCATACAGTCTAAACGCAACATTTGTAAAGTTTGCACTCTTTGAGCTGAGACCAGTGACATTAACATAATTAATTTCAATGTTCAATCTTTCCAATGTCAACCCTTCAATTGGAGTCCATTGTCTAAGTAGCGTAAGTACAATGCTCACATCCCAAATCTCTGTGTATCTTGGTTTGGGTGGATTAATATTAAAGATTCCGTTCATGAATCTAGATATTAATGGATGCGACCCAATTGATCTCTGATCAGTCATAAGTCCTAAATAGGACGACAAGGCACTGCGTGCAGTGTTAATGGCACTGTAACTTAAATGTTGCTCAAAATGCAAATTGGCAAGGAATTCCAAAACATTTGCAATATTTACAGTATCATAAGAAATATTTGACTGTGTGCAAAAGTCTTCCCATTTCTTAATATGTGTCATATATTGCTTTTGTGTGCTATCTCGCCATGGTGCGACTATAACTTCCATAGTTTTGTCCGACAATCCCAGCTCCTGTAGTGGTCTGGTCAAAACCTGCAGATTAATAAATTCATATATGCATACAATGGGTAAATTTCTTTAGTTACCGGATTAGTCAAGATATCACTACAGTTAGGAATCGACATATATGGTTCTTTAATCATATTCAGCATTACTGGGAACCAAGGTTGAGTTGGCCAATTTGGAACTACCAACAATCCAGAAGCAGAATCTTGTTCTATCTTCTTCAGGCATCTCTGAATCAAAGCAAATGGTGGAAAAGCATAAAAGAACATCTTTCCCCAGTGTAATGAAAAAGCATCTACTGCTACTGCATCTGGATCGTGTTCCCAAGACACATAAGTAGGCAATTGATGATTAAGCCTAGATGCAAACAAATCAATTTCTGGCAACCCAAATCGGTTCACAATATTCTTAAAAATTGCTGGCTTAAGCATCCATTCCGTATTATCTTTAAAAATCCTGGACCTTTCATCTGCTACCACATTGTCCTTACCTGGAATGTAGCTTGCTGAAATCCATATTTGGCGACCAATACACCATTGCCATATCTCATTGACCAGACAATCACATGATACTGATCTAACTCCCCCCATGTGATTAATGTATGCAACAGCCGTTTTATTGTCTAACTGTATTAACACATGTAGACCTTGTTTAGCACAACAATATGCTTTAAGTCCATAAAAAGCACCCAATAACTCCAAATAGTTAATACCATAAGCTTGAAGAAACGCTTCTTCTTGAGCTTTCCATCTACCTCCACAACTGGAGGACGAATCTGTAGCCCCCCATCCGAGAGCACTAGCATCCGTTTGTAAAACCATTTCAGGCTGTTCCATCATGATATTCTTAGCAGCTTGTGGGACATTTTCAACCCACCATTGTAATTCCAACACGGCTTCTTTTGTTAATTGCATAGGCCTGTCAAAGTGACCTGCCTTCTCTTTAAGAGCCCTTATTTTGTCCCTTTGAAGATTTTGATAATGTAATGGACCAAATTCCACTGCCGGAAATGCTGCTACCAGTTTACCAATGGTTTTCGCCACTTCTCGGATGGAGGATAAGGTTTGTGAATGAGGTAATTACAAGTCATCAAGATGTCATTGGCCTTCTCTGTTGGCAAAGTAACTAACATAGTCACTGAGTTAATTACAAACCCCAAAAAGTTAATTGTTTGTGCTGGCTGCAGCTGGGACTTAATTGGATGAATCAAGAACCCTAGCTTTTCAAACAAAAGCTTTAGTAACTGAAACTGAGTGCTCAGCTGACTCTTGAGTATCATTAATGATCAGAATATCATCCAGATAAGCCATAACAATGTGTTTCTGTGCTCTTAATTGGGCTAAAACTGGTTTCAACAGTTTTGTAAAGAGTCTAGGAGCCGAACTCAATCCATTTGGTAAAGCTTTAAACTGCCATAATTGTCCCAGCCAATTAAATTTTAAGTACCTCCTGAAGAATTGATGAATTGCTACAGAATAATAGGCATCCTTCAAATCAATCTTAGCCATATAACACCCTGCTGAGATAAGATATTTTGCAGTACTGAATGTCTCCATCTTAAAATGTTTGTATTCTACAAACTTATTTAGATCTGTAAGGTCCAGAATAATTCTGCAACCACCATCTTTTTTATCTCTTCGAAATATATTAGAGACAAATTGATGCTTATGTTCATAAGTCTTTTCAATTACGCCTTTTCCAGATAATTTGTCAATTTCCACATTAATCTCCATTCTTTTTTCTGCAGAAAAACACATAAGCATAAGCAGGTTTATTCTGTACAGGAGGATTAACCCCTTCTTTAAAAATAATAATGGCTCCCGAAACTGCTTGTAATACATATCGATCAGAAGTAATGTTAAGCCAGGCATTATAAAATTTTTGCAATCTCCCTCCAACTGGAGAGTCATCCACAGTTTCTTTAAGGATATAAGTCTTTAATACCTCTCCGTATGAGCGTGGTGGTCTCCTTCTTCCCGAATACAGGGAAGCACTCGCCTGCACAGCACGATAGTATTTTCGTGACAAATTTCTGCCTCTATAACGAAAATCAAAACCCCTTTGGGTCGAAAAAAAAACCCTTATTTGTCCAAAGACAAAAGGTTTAACATTGCTAAAATATTTAGCTTCTTCATCCAACTCTTTCAGCTGTTTCGGCAGATTTTCTCCAAACAAATACCCAGGAGCTTGAACACCACTTTCTTGACACAGGCTTGCAAACCTAGGGTGAAATATGGGCCGAATCGCCATTTTCCTCATACAATTAATTTCATAGAACGAATTACACAATAAGCCCAAAGTATCCTTTTTGAATCTTTTCCATTTCCAGATTCTCCATTTTCCCTGCCATAGGCCGTAATGGCAGCAGAAATTAATTTGAGCACCTTTTGAAACTTCACTTCTTGGGCTCTCATACTTGGAGTCATAGACGTCCATATCATCGGATTCACCGTAGGCACTTCCAATGAGGCACAATTTCTTGGAGCTTTATATAATTCTGATGTTTCATTCATCACAGAATTGTGAAGTTGGTGAGATACCATATAATTTATGTTGGCAGCTAGGTTTTCTTCCATAGCCTCACCACTTCCTTCAGGTATAGCAAAAATCTTGTGCTATCCCAGGCACATTAGGCCTTTTCTTTTTACTTTGTGGTGTGCTTTCAAAAGCCATATAACCACCAGCAGGGTCTGCCTTCTGCAGCCCTAAATCAATTGGGATATCACCCCATGAGACTTCTTCCAGCCCAAATCCTGGGTCCGGAGTATCATATTCCCAACTTGGCCCACAGCCATATTCATCATATTCAAACCCCTCAGGGATTTTTTGGGATTCATCTGGGTACTGTGACCCTTGTCTCATAATTGTTTGGAGAACTTTCTCCATATGCTCCATTTTTAGCCACATAGTTTTATTGTCTGGAGGTCTTTCAGTATCAGGGTCATCAGAAACCACGGGCCTCTCAGATTTCTTTTTGCATTTTTTAGGAACATTTTCCTCCGTGGTTATTATTTCTGGAGAATCTGGAAACTCACTATCGGGTAAATCGGCGGCCAACGGTATCGGAACCGGGTCCGCACTAACTTCGCGTCCCGTATTTTTACTTTCATCCCGGGGAAGATCTTTTTACCCGCGAAAACTTCTTTCCCGATTTCTCCATTTTTCTTTAATAATCAGTGCTCAATCAGCACGTTAACGTGGCTCTAAATTTTACTTTTGGTTTCGTTTGCTGGAGCCACCCAGCGTAACCTAAAAAACGCCCGATCTAGCTGCACTTACCTGCGGGCCGTTCCGACCGCTGCGAGGAGCTGCTCCTTACTGCAGCTCCTCCTTCCGCCGTCAGCGTTGACGTCATGCCGTTGCCAGCGTGAGGCGGGTTCTTCACGTAGTCACTCACGTGACTCCGAAGTAAAATTGCCCCTGGTAGGCTAGTGTTAATGTGCGGGGATCACTGGTGGGTCGAAGGGCCTGTTTCTCTAACAACATTTTTTTGTTGTATCAAGCAAGCTCAGATGACTTGGTGCCTCTATTTTTTTGAAAGTGAACCTTTCCTGTTTTATGATTATTCCTCAAACTATTGAAAGTTTTAAGTGGACACACATGGAAATGCAGGTCCAGAGATCTTGCATAGAACACAAAGTGCTGGAGTAACTTAACAGGTCAGGCAACATCACTGGAGGACACTGAAAGATGACATTTCGGGTCAGGAGTCCTTTTGATACTCAATGTCCTTTCTGAAGAAGAGTTCCAACTGAAACATTGCCTATCCATGTACTCACAGATGCTGCCTGAATCTCTGAGTCTCTGAATCACCAGCACTTGGCATTCTACGCATGTTTTAAATAACTCAATGATACTTTCATTCTTTAAGGTTCATTGAAGGTTTGCAGACAGTATGGAATACTCATTTTTTTTTAAAGAAGATACTGCAGATGCTGGAGAATCGAGGGTACACAAAAAGCTGGAGAAACTCAGCGGGTGCAGCAGCATCTAAGGAGCGAAGGAGATAGGCGACGTTTCGGGTCGAGACCCTTCTTCAGACTGGTCAGGGATCAGGGAAACGAGAGATATAGACGGTGATGTGGAGAGATAAGGAACAATGAGTGAAAGATATGCAAAAAAGTATCGGTGATAAAGGGAACAAGCCATTGTAAGCTGTTTGTGGTGTGAAAATGAGAAGCTGGTGCGCGACTGGGGTGGGGGAGGGAGATAGAGATAGAGGAATGCCAGGGCCCGAGGGCTGAGGGAGAGGTGGGAAGGGGAGGAGACAGCAAAGGGTTAACAGAATTGAGAAAATTCAATATTCAAGCCCAAAAGGATGCAGACTCCCCAAGCGGAATATGAGGTGCTGTTCCTCCAGCTTGCGGTGTTGCTCACTCTGGCCGTGGAGGAGGCCCAGGACCGAGAGGTCGGATGTGGAATGGGAGGGGGAGTTGAAGTGCTGAGCCACCGGGAGGTCGGGTTGGTTATTGCGGACCGAGCGGAGGAGTTCGGCGAAGCGATCGCCAAGCCTCCGCTTGGTCTCACCGATATAGATCATCTGGCATCTGGAGCAGCGGATGCAGTAGATGAGGTTGGAGGAGGTGCAGGTGAACCTCTGTCGGACCTGGAAGGACTGCTTGGGTCCCTGAAAGGAGTGGAGGGGGGAGGTGAAGGGACAAGTGTTGCATTTCTTGCGGTTGCAAGGGAAAGTGCCCGGGGGAAGGGGTAGAGTGGGAGGGGAGGGAAGAATTGACAAGGGAGTTGCGGAGGAAGCAGTCTTTGCAGAAGGCAGACAGGGGGGGGAGATGGGAAGAATGTGGCGGGTGGAGGGGTCACGTTGGAGGTGGCGAAACTGACGGAGGACTATATGTTGTATTTGCCGGCTGGTGGGGTGAAAGGTGAGGACCAGGGGGACTCTGCCCTGTTTTGCGAGTGGGGGAATGCCCTCGCTCCCCATTCCCCCACTCGCAAACAGGGCAGAGTCCCCCTGGTCCTCACCTTTCACCCCACCAGCCGGCAAATACAACATATAGTCCTCCGTCAGTTTCGCCACCTCCAACGTGACCCCTCCACCCGCC
Organism: Okamejei kenojei; assembly: GCA_035221665.1. Lineage (NCBI taxonomy): Eukaryota > Metazoa > Chordata > Chondrichthyes > Rajiformes > Rajidae > Okamejei > Okamejei kenojei. The sequence goes on from CM069134.1 coordinate 1,702,444, forward strand.
ACATCTTCCCATCTTCCCCCCCTGTCTGCCTTCCGCAAAGACCGCTCCCGCTGCAACTCCCTTGTCAATTCTTCCCTCCCCTCCCACTCTACCCCTTCCCCGGGCACTTTCCCTTGCAACCGCAAGAAATGCAATACTTGTCCCTTCACCTCCCCCCTCCACTCCTTTCAGGGACCCAAGCAGTCCTTCCAGGTCCGACAGAGGTTCACCTGCTCCTCCTCCAACCTCATCTACTGCATCCGCTGCTCCAGATGCCAGATGATCTATATCGGTGAGACCAAGCGGAGGCTTGGCGATCGCTTCGCCGAACACCTCCGCTCGGTCCGCAATAACCAACCCGACCTCCCGGTGGCTCAGCACTTCAACTCCCCCTCCCATTCCACATCCGACCTCTCGGTCCTGGGCCTCCTCCACGGCCAGAGTGAGCAACACCGCAAGCTGGAGGAACAGCACCTCATATTCCGCTTGGGGAGTCTGCATCCTTTGGGCTTGAATATTGAATTTTCTCAATTCTGTTAACCCTTGCTGTCTCCTCCCCTTCCCACCTCTCCCTCAGCCCTCGGGCCCTGGCATTCCCTCTATCTCTATCTCCCACCCCCACCCCAGTCGCACCAGCTTCTCATTTTCACACCACAAACAGCTTACAATGGCTTGTTCCCTTTATCACCGATACTTTTTTGCATATCTTTCACTCATTGTTCCTTATCTCTCCACATCACCGTCTATATCTCTCGTTTCCCTGATCCCTGACCAGTCTGAAGAAGGGTCTCGACCCGAAACGTCGCCTATCTCCTTCGCTCCTTAGATGCTGCTGCACCCGCTGAGTTTCTCCAGCTTTTTGTGTACCATGGAATACTCATTGATGGTTTGTAGCCATTATGGGTTGCTGCTAAGTTGATTTAAGGAACTGAAATATCACATTTACATAAGTATTCAGACCCTTTGCTATGACACTTAGAATTGAGCTTAGGTTCATCCCGTTTCCATTGATTATCCTTGAGATGTTTCTATAACCTGATTGGAATCTACCAGTGGTAAATTAAATTGATTGTACATGATTTGGAAAGGCACCCACCTGTCTATATAGGGTCCTGCAGTTGACAGTGCATGTCAGAGTAAAAACAAAGCCATGAGACAAAGGAATTGTGTGTAGACTGAGACAGGATTGTGTCGAGACACAGATCTGGGGAAGGGTATAAACCAATTTCTGCAGCATTGCAGGTCCCGAAGAGCACAGTGACCTCCGTCATTCTTAAATGGAAAAACTTTGGAACCACCTGGACTCTTCATAGAGCTGACCGCCCGGCCAAACTGAGCATTGGGGAAGAAGAACCCGATGGGCACTGGTGCTCCAGAGTTTCTCTGTGGAGATGGGAGAACCTTCCAGAAGGACAACTATATATGCAGCATTCCACCAATTTATGGTAGAGTGGCCAGGCTGAAGCCACTCCTCCATAATTGGCACATGACAGCCCGCTTGGAGGTTGCCAAAAGGCACCTAAAGGACACTCAGACCATGAACTATTTGGATTTGAACTCTTTGGGCTGAATGCCAAGCGATTACATCTGGAGGAAACCAGGCACCTCTCATGACCTAGCCAATACGATACCTATGGTGAGGCATGGTGGTGGCAGCATCATGCTATAGTCAGGATCGAGGGAAGGATGAACAGAACAAAGTACAGAGAGATCCTTGATGAAAACCTGCTCCAGAGTGTTCTGGACCTCAGACTGGGGCGGTTGTTTACCTTCCAACAGGACAATGACCCTAAGCACACAGCCAAGATTAAGTAGGAGTGGCTTCATGCCAAGTCTGTGAATGTCCTTGAGTGGTCCTGCCAGAGCCTGGTCTTGAACGCGATCGAACATCTCTGGAGGGACCTGAAAATAGCTGTGCATCGACGCTCCCCATCCAACCTGACAGAGCTTGAGAGGATCTGCAGAGAAGAATGGGAGAAATTACCCAAATACAGGTGTGCCAAGCTTGTAGCATCACACCCAAGAAGACTTGAGGCTGTAATCGTTGCCGAAGGTGCCTCAACAAAGTACTGAGTAAAGGGTCTGAATACTTATGTAAATTTGATATTTCAGTTATTTATTTTTAATTATTTTGCAAAAATTTCCAAGCATCTGTTTTCATTTTTTTATTATGGGGTATTATGTGTAGATTGATGATAAAAAAATGAATCTATTTTAGAATAAGGCTGTAACGTAACAAAATGTGGAAAAAGTGAAGGGGTCTGAATACTTTCTGAATGCACTGTAACAATAATAATCCTGAGAAGTATATATAGATCAAATAGCAACAGGTAGAATCAGAAAGTGCTGGGATAGCTCAGCAAGTTCGACAGCATATCTGGAGATCATGAATACGTGACGTTTTGGAACGACACCCTGATTCAGACTGATTTTGGTAGGGGACGTGTGTGGCGGAAGTGGCAGTGCTGCCATGCAGCTGCGGCTCGCCTGCAGTCCATCTGTCTTTTCCTTTTTTTTGTTTTCTTTTGTCTTGTTAGATGTATGTTTTAGTTTATTTTTAGTTGTGTGCGTGTGGGGGTGGGGGAAACTTGTTTTAGTCTCTTCCTTTAAGGGGATGCAACCTTTTCTTTGTCGTATCTCCGTCTCTGTCTCCGTCTGCGCCGAGGCCTAATCGTGGAGCTGGCGACCTCCAACTGGGACCGACCTCGAGGCTCCGGAGGCAGAGCCAGGACATACCATCGCAAGGCTAGGCGACTTCAGGGCTGTGGTGGCGCTGTGGCTGCAGCCCACCTTCGGAGCCTTGGCGGCTTCAGCAGCGGGCCCAGTGGACGACAAAATTGGGAACTCGCAGGTCCCAGGTTGGTGACCGATTCTCCGGAGCTCTCGCAACAACAGCTTTGTCTGCTGGACTGAAGGGTGGCCGCTTCGTCTGCCCCAGGCCACGGAGTTTGAACCGGGCCCGTTCGCGAAGCTCGGATTCGGCCGCGGGACTTACCATCACCCGGTGGGGAGGCCGAATATCGAAAGCCTCAATGCAGAGGGAGAAGAAGGAAGGAAGAGACAATGACTTTAAGACTTTATGCCTTCCATCACAGTGAGGAGGTGCCTGGTGGACCTCTGTGGTGGATGTTTGTGTTAAACTGTGTTAATTGTGTGTTCTGTTACTTTATTTTCTGTCATGACTGCAAGGCACGCAATTTCGTTCTAACTAAAAGTTTGAATCAAGTCAGGTCAAGTCAAGTTTAATCGGCACATACGCATACGAGATGTGCAGTGAAATGAAAAGTGGCAATGCTTGCGGATTGTGCAATAAAACTACAAAACAAAATGGAACAGAATCAGTAATTACACATTTGTGGGAGGAAAAAAAGAAAAAAGCAGCAATTTTATAAAGACACCACACAACAGTAAATTGGTACAGTAAGTTAGTCCCTGCTGAGATAGGAGTTTACAGTCCTAATGGCCTCTGGGAAGAAACTCCTTCTCATCCTCTCCGTTTTCACAGCATGGCACGGAGGTGTTTGCCTGTCCGTAGCAGCTGGAACAGTCTGTTGCTGGTGTGGAAGGGGCCCCCCATAATCTTGTTGGCTCTGGATTTGCACCTTCTGATGTATAGTTCCTGCAGGGGGGGCGAGTGTAGTTCCCATAGTGCATTTGGCCGAACGCAATACTCTCTGCAGAGCCTTCATGTCCTGGGCAGAACATTTCCCAAATCAAATCGTGATATTTCCGGACAAGATGCTTTCCACAGCTGCTGAGTAGAAGCGCTGGAGAATCCTCAGAGACACTCTGAATTTCCTCAATTGCCTGAGGTGGTAAAGGCGCTGCCTTGCCTTACTCGCCAGTGTGGCAGCGTGTGATGTCCATGTCAGATCCTCTGAGATGTGGACTCCCAGGTATTTAAAGCAGGTCACCATATCCACAGTATACCCATTTATCTTCAGTGGTGTGTACCTTGCAGTCATGACAGTTTTCTTGACATTCAAGAGGAGGCTGACAATAAAGGAAACACTAAAATCTAAACTCTAAAACTTGAAGACAGGAGAGACAGGACAATGCAACAGACCAACAGAGAGAGATTCAAATTTTTCATCAAGGGTCAGTTCATTGCTTCTAATTAAAGTCAATGGCTGAGACATTCATCTACTTTCCTCTTGAGCATGCTGGAAAATCTGCTGATATGTTTTTTACAGGGTGACGTTCCTTCTCCACTTAGTTTATTTTAGTTCAGAGATAAGGCTCTGGAAACAGTCTGTTGCTGGGGTGGAAAGGGTCTTCCATGATCTTGTTGGCTGTAGAGTTGCACCTTCTGATCTCCTGCGGTAGTTCCCATAGTGTGTTCAGCCGAACGCACTACTCTCTGCAGAGCCTTCTTGTCCTGGGCAGAGCAGTTCCCAAACCGAATTTTGATGTTTCAGGACAAGATGCTTTCCGCAGCCGCTGAGTAGAAGCACTGGAGGATCCTCAGCGACACTCTGAATTTCCTCAATTGCCTGAGGTGGTAAAGGCGCTGCCTTGCCTTACTCGCCAGTGTGGCAGCGTGTGATGTCCATGTCAGATCCTCTGAGATGCGGACTCCCAGATATTTAAAGCAGCTCACCCTATCCACAGTATACCCATTTGTCTTCAATGACGTGTATGTCCTCGGATGTTGTGCCCTCCTAAAGTCCATGATCAGCTCCTTGTTTTTTTTGATATTCAAGAGGAGGCTGTTGTCCTGACACCAGAGTGCCAGATCAGCCACCACCTCCCGGTAGGCCTTCTCATCGTTATCGGAGATCAGGCCCACCACCAGAGTGTCATCAGCAAACTTGATTATCGAGTTGGAGCTGAACCTAGCCACACAGACATGTGTGTACAGGGAGTACAATAGGGGGCTGAGGACGCAACCCTGGGGGGATCCTGTGCTCAGGGTGAGGGACTTTGATGTATTTCCTCCCATCTTGACTACCTGGGGCCTGGCGGTGAGAGAGCGGTGTGCAGAACCTGGGAGACCGCATCGTCCGTGGATCTGTTCTGACGGTATGCAAATTGTAGAGGGTCCATGTTGCAAGGGAGGAAGGCGCAGATGTGTTTCTTGACCAGCTTCTCAAAGCATTTCATGAGTACTGAGGTGAGGGCCACCGGACGGTAGTCATTCAGCCAAGCTGGGGAGGCATTTTTAGGTACAGGTACAATGACGGATCTTTTGAAGCAGGCAGGGACCACGGACTTGGCCAGGGAAAGGTTGAACATTGTAGTGAGCACTGTAGCTAGCTGCACAGCACAAGATTTAAGTACTCGCCCCGAGATGCCATCTGGGCCTACAGCATTCCTCGTGTTCACCCGTGTCAGAGCCTTCCTCACATCGTGCTTGGACAACGAGAATGTGTACACATCCCCAGCGATGGACGTCCCTCCAGCTTCGTTAGCCGGCACGCTGGCGGTGTTGTTAGTCGGCAGACCTGGGGTGATGTTGCCCGTCTCGAAACGAGCATAGAAGGAGTTCAGGTCATCAGCTCGGGAGGTGCCGGCACTTCCGGTTGAGGGGGGGTTGCTCCGGTAGTTGGTTACAGTCCGTAGCCCCTGCCACAGGCGTCTGGTGTCCTGCTGCTCCATCTGAGACACCATCTTGTCTCTGTACCTCCTTTTTGCGTCCTCACCGTACTTCGCAGCATCTCTGGAGAGAAGGAATGGGTGACAATTTGTGCCGAGACCCTTCTTCGGTCCAATGGTATCATGTCAGCAAACATATTGCGGAAGTTGTCCTAACTGTCTCTCTTAATCCTGTTCATCATTTAGACCGGTGCATGGATAGGAAATGTTTAAAGGGATAAGGTTCAGATGCCGGTAAATGGGGCAGTTTGTCAATGAGGTTGGGCTCAATGGCTCTGTTTCTGTATTACTCTATGACTTAATCCCTCTAAGTATATTTATTAGTCATTTTACACTTTGTAGATGAAGTAAATTGATCTCAGCAATATTTAAATAATCATAATCATGTGCCTGATTTTAACTTTCATAATCCAACTTAATATAAGTTAGTTAATACATCTGCCATATGGCAGACTGGAAATTAACATGAACCGCACTGCTCCAATGGTTTTAATGCCATGCCAGAAGGAAATGGTTCAGCTGCTTGAGCCTGTAGCATGTGCAATTAGATCATGACTCATCATCTGCTTCAGCACAGGTCTACATCCCTTCCCTCAATAAACATATAATATCTCTGATATTATTTATTTTAATATATCTTCCGTGATGCAGGATCAGAAAATGATTGTTGGGCTGAGTGTCAGTCTAAATAAACAACCCACTCATCTCTGAGCCAGAAAATCATGGGGCTTGGGACCCACTCTCGAGACAAGATCACAGCAATGATAAAGGAACACTGTGGACCGATTCGTGCACCACCATGGACTTGCCTTGTAGTTGTGTTTCACACTAATATCTTACTTTTTGCACAGTCTTTTCCTTTTCACTATCTTGTAGAATATATGTGTCAATTATGTATAATTGGTGTATGGTTTATGCTTTTGTGTGTTAGTCTATGTCCCTGTGATGCTGCAGCACGCAAGATTTTCATTGTACCTATACCTCACTGTATTGTGCAAATGACAATAGGTTTGACTTGACTTGGAGTGCTGTAATATCAAAAGCACAGTTAGGTAAACTGTTAAACCAATGGCCTGACCCCTTTCCTAGCTGGAAGTAATAAAATAAACACAGTTTTGAAGAATAAAGAACCAACTTCATGGCTTTGGGCAATATTTACAGTATTTCTCAACAAACCACTTAATCATGTGATCTGAGCATTATTACTTTGCTGTTTGTGGGGATGGCACATGAAAATTAGCTGCCATGTTTTCATTTGCTACGACAGCAACTACAGAAGTATTTCATCGACTGTAAATCACTCTGAACGTCTTGAAAAAGATGTAAAAGATGCCTTATCTACACATGTCTTTTTTTTAAAGGGCAATTATTCTCCGGATACAATGTTCTTACTGTCAGTGGAAAAATGGAAACGGGCTGCCAGTGAGAATGCTGAACTAGGCATCATGGATCAGAATACTAACCAAGGAGATTGGAAAGGGAATGTGGTGATGGTGAGGGATGCTCTCTTGCTTGGGGCAGATAATGTCCTTTGTCAGTGGGTTAAGGAGGACACATATTGTACATCGTCTACTTCATGCTGTGATGTGAGGCACTTCAAACTGACTTTGGAAGGTTTTGGATAAGGAGAAAGAAAGGGTTGGATCAATAATCTCTGACAACCAAGACTAATAAGAGATATGGCATAAAATAGTAAGATTAAATGAGAACTTACCAGTTTGAAGTTTGATCTTTATTTTATGAGGAGTTACGATGAGCGATTACGTGAAGGACCCCGCCAGTCCGCATGCGCGTCAATCTTCAAAGCAGCAGTGTGAAATCACAGATAACAGTAACTGAAGTAACATAGTAAGATTATAAACCAGACCTTCCAGTTAACCTTTAAGATATTGAGGGCTGGGAGCGGTGGGCACGTAATCGCTCATCGTAACTCCTCATAAAATAAAGATTAAACTTCAAACTGGTAAGTTCTCCGTTAATCTTACTATGTTACTTCGGAGTCACGTGAGTGGTTCCATGAAGGTTTCAAAGCTCTGTGATTTCATGCTGATACAAATCCAGGCTTCTCACACTGCATCAGTTGACTCAGGAAGAGTGAATAATGAGCAATACATTGAAACATGGTTATGATTAACATGTTGATGCTTTAAATCACAAAATAAACAAAAGAAAACACAATAGCGACTCCTCTCTCCCAGGGAGAAGCTATGAAACAGAATTTAAAACGGAATGGGCGAACACCCCGGGTTCAATAAGTGGTTTATTATGAAACCGCTGAAAAGTCAATTCATTTGACCATCCTGCGGCCGCGAGGATATGGTCTAGAGGGACATCCATTGCCTTCGCTGCTGACGTTGATGTCGCCCTGGTGGAGTGAGATTTAAAATTGTCAGTATTAACTCCTGCACAACCCAGCACTTGTTTCAGCCATCTTGAAATGGTCTGAATGGACACTTTCATATATGGCTTTTTGTGGTTAATAAATAATGCTACTTCGGAGCCTCTGAGGCTCTTGGTGACCTCGATATAGCACCACAAGTGCGCCACCACACACACCTGTAAATCCATGGGATATGCTGACAGTACAAGCTTGAATCCTGACACCCTAGGTCTGCTTTGTTTAATTAAGTCATAGATGTAACATCATTCCCTGATGACAGCATTCTGTCCAGACGCAGTTTGTGCAAAGTCTGAACCCTTTGCACTGATACCAGTGCCATGAGCATGACCAACTTTAGGGTAATCTTTGGCAATGACAAGGATGTGGCTGGACCCCACTGACGAAGCAGCGGGAGTACCATGTTCACATTCCAGATTTCAGAGTACCTAGGCCTGGAGGGATTGGAATTAAAAACACCATTCATAAATCTGGATATTAACGGATGAGATCCTACAGACTGAAGTTCTTATCCCCAGCATAGGGACGACAACAGGGCACTCCTGGCACTATTGATGGCACTATAGCTCAACCCTTCATCAAAATGGAACTTGGACAGAAATTGGAGCACATCTGGGATGGAAGCTGTGTGGTATGTAATGTTCCCATGTAAACAAAACTCCTCCCATTTCCTGACATGAGAGATGTTCTGCTTTTTCGTACTATCCCTCCAGGACGATGTGATGACATCCACAGTAGGATTGGATAGTCCCAGACCCAGGTATGGCCTTCTTAAAATCTGTAAATTAACAAATTAACATGATCATACAATTGGTGTTGATCTCCAGTCACAGGGTGCACCAATAGATCATGACGTTTTGGAACCACCATAATAAACTGTGTAATAATGTCCGAAATGAGAGGGAACCATGGCTGTGTAGGCCAGTCGGGTACCACCAAAACTCCTGAAGCGGAGTCCTGCTTGATCTTGATCAAGCACTGACTGATGAGGCAGAACGGGGAAATGTATATAAAAACATTCCGCCCCAGTGTAGCGAGAACACATCTACCGCTACTGCCCCTATCTGGTTGCCATGAAACATACTTCGGTACCTGGTGATTGAGTCTGGATGCAAACAAATCGATATCTGGCATCCTATATTGAACAACAATTTAATTAAATGCATCATTATTCAACATCCACTCTGTGTTGTCATTGAATTTGCGTGACCTGCCACCATATTGAATCTGCCTGGCAAATAGACAGCTGAAATCCAAATGTCCTTTTAAATGCACCAGTGCCAAATAAGGTTAGCCAATCCGTCACAAGATTTCGACTTGATTCCACCCATGTGATTAACATACGCCACTGCCGTGGTGTTGTCAATCTGAAGCTGAACATGTAAGTGATGCTTAGTGGTACAGTAAGCCTTGAGCCCATAATATGCTCCTAAAAGCTTTAAATAATTAATTCCATGTGATTGGAGAATAAATACCTCATGCATATTCCATCTGCCTCCACAGCTAGACATGGTATCAGTAGCACCCCAACCTAGGGCACTGACATCAGTCTGCAAAACAACTGAAGGTGCTTCCATCAGAATTTTGCTAGAACAATTTGAAGTGTTTCTTATCCACCACTGTACTTCAGCAATGGCTTCAGATGATAATTGCGTGGGCTGGTTGAAATGACCTGCATGTATTCTGAGTACCTGTACCTTTGCCCTCTGTAAATGTTGGTAATGCAAAGGTCCATACTGCACAGCTGGAATGGCAGCTACCAATTAGCCAATCAAGCTGGCCTTGGGCAGAGTCACAGACATGTGAGTTAAATGAACTGTGAATCCCAAATAGCCAATTATTTTAACCAGCACCAATTTTGAATTAGCTGGATGGATGAGAAACCCCAATCTCTCAACCAACAGCTGAAACCGATAACTCAGCTGCCACCCAGTTTTTTTCCAATTATTAAGATGTCATCCAAATAAGCAATTACAATATGACCCTGAGCCCGGAGTAACCTCAGTACTGGTTTTAGCAGCTTTGTAAATAATCTAGGGGCTGAGGTTAACCCATTCGGCAGTGCTTTAAATTGCCATAATTGCCCCATCCAGCTAAATTTCAAATATCTCAGATACTCTTTATGAACAGGCACTGAGAAATATGCATTCTGAAAGTCTATACATGCCATATAACACCTTCTGGAAACCAATTGCTTGGCAGTAACAAATGTTTCCATTTTAAAATGATTATACTGCACAAACGGATTAAGTCATGACAGGTCCAAAATAATCTGACTCCCACCATCTTTCTTAGGTCTAGGAAAAATATTAGATATGAATTGGTGAGTTTGATAAACCATCTTCTCAATTACACCTTTAAAATATAATTCTCCAATTTCAGCTTGAACCTCCAAATTCTCCTTTTGTGAGAAAATGAATGCCCGCTCTGGCATGTGCTGTGTGGGTGGACACAAATTGGGAATACATTCAATTCGAAACCCTTGTATACTCTGCAGTATAACAAGTTTGATGTTATTTCATACCATTCTTTCAGAAAGCAGTGTAACCTCCCCCCAACTGGTAGGTAATTCTCACTCAATATGTTTCGACAAGAACCAGACCCACCTACCTCCATGGTTACCGGTGGAGTTCTTTGTACCCTGGTTCTGGAGGGAAAAGGCATGTTTGCCCATACTCCTGCTGGGGTGCACCAGCTGCGCACATTGAATGGCCGGCTTGGTCCTTGACCGGATCCGTCTCAGCAAACCGCTTGTAGGGGTACTGCCTCCGAAGGGTTCTGCTGGTCACTGGCGCCTTGATGAGCCCGATGGTTTTTGCCTCATCGTCCAGCTCCTTCACCCGCTTTGTGAGGTCTTCCCCGAACAGCAGATTTGGTGGCTGGATGTTACTAGGCTTACACAAGTCAGGCAGCATCTCTGGACAACATGGATAGATGATGTTTCGGTTCTTCACCCTTCTTCACACCGATGATAGGTGACGTTTTGGGTCAAGTCCTTTCTTCAAACTGACGATGTGTAAATACGACCAGGTGGTGCCATCAGCGATGGCAGCCTCACCAACGGTCTGACTGGCTTTTCATCTTTTTAGTGATTTTTAGTGTGTTAATGTTCTCTGGTTTGTGTTATGTGGGGGTTGGGGGAAACATTTAAATCTCTTACCTTGACGGAGATGCGATTGTCTTCCGAATCGTACCTCTGGTCACTCTGCAGCCGAACATCATGGAGCTGGCGACCTTGCTCAAGGCTGACTTTCAGCCCCACTGCAGGGGCTGTGGAATTGCCATTGGGGCTTGCGATGCCTTGCCTGGGATCGACACTCCAACTGCAGCCTGCGGATTTCACCATTGAGGAGCTTGCTGTCTCAGGTAGAGACTGATGTCGGGAAGCTCTAAAGTCGCAAGAGGTTCGACCGGCCCCGACCGATCGCCCGGCGTGGAGAGCTGAGATCCCCCCCAATGCAGCGATGCAGAGGGCTATGGGAGTCAAGATCGTCCCGTCAACGGAAGGCTCGAGGCCCCCGACCGCAGGAGGACAAAGAAGGGAAGAGATTGAACTTTTTTTTCACCTTCCATCACAGTGAGGAATGTGGAGGAGTCACTGTGGTAGATGTTTACTTTAAAATGTATTTTGTGTGTTTTGTTGCTTTTTATTGGTCTGAATGTAAGATGGTCATGGTGGAAAGTGGTAGAGTAGCTGCCTTACAGCGAATGCAGTGCTGGAGACTTGGGTTCGATCCCGACTATGGGTGCTGTCTGTATGGAGTTTGTACGTTCTCCCCATGACCAGCACGGGGGATCTGACATCCCCCCAAAGCAGGAGCTGATCGCCTCAACGCAGAGGGTCCAAACGACGCCGACTACAGGAGTCAAAATAGTCCCGTCAACGGAAGGCTCAAGGCCCCCGTCCGCGGGAGAACAAAGTGAAGAGACTTGAACTTTATTTCGCCTTCCATCACAGTGAGGAATGTGTAGGAGTCATTGTGGTGGATGTTCATGTTAAAATGTGTTTTGGGTGATCTGTTGCTTTTTATTTGTATGACTGACTTGGCAAATGAAATTCCTCGGATGTTGCTAAACATACTTGGCAAATAAAGTGTGATCCTGATTCTGATTCTGATTAATACAAGTCAAACACAATACAAGTGAATCTTGACACTATTCCAAGCCAATTATAAGGCTCCCGTTTATTGCAACGTATTTACGTTACTAGCAGTAGGGGGTGCAAGTGATCCACTGTAACCTCACAGAAGTGTAAACAAGCTACGTTGTACTATTTCATGTTTACATTTACCATCCACCCTTCAACACATTCCCAGACAGGAGATAAAAACATCTTATCTACTTTGCTGTTTCCCACGGATTTCTTCGATACCTGGTCATGACAGATTTCCGATTGTCACCTCCAATACACCCTTTCGTTACCTTGTTCAATTGCAATCATAATTAAATAAGGAAGGATATTAATTTTTCAACAAAATGATCAACAAAGTGATGGAAGATGTCATTAATCATGTTATGCAGCAGGACATTAGCTAAAGCTAAGCCCATCGATGTCCATATTGGGTTATGCCAGGACCGATTTATTCCAGACCTCATTACACCATTGGTCCAAACATAGTTGAAACAGCCACATTCGAGGGTGAGGTCTGACCAAGTGCTCTTAGCACAAAGGCAGCATTTGATTGAATGAGCCATCACGATGCCCGGATAAGACTGGCCAGTGGGAATAAGGGAAACAACCCATGATTAGAGTTATACCTGACACAAAGGACAACAATTGCAGCTGTTGGAAGACAATCACCAGTCCAGGTCATTCAGTCCAGGCGGCACGGGGGTGCAGAGGCAGCACCAGAGACCCAGGTTCCATGCTGATTATGGGTGCTGTCTGTACGGAGTTTGTATGTTCTCCCAGCATCCGCATGGACTTTCCCTGGGTGCTCCGATTTTCTCCCATACTTCAACGGCGTAGGTTAATTGACTTGGTAAGTTTTTTAAAAAATGTCCCTAATATGTCCGATAGAGTTAGTGTACAAGATGATCGCTGGTCGGGGCAGACTCGATGGGACGACGGGCCTGTTTCCGCGCTGTATCTCTAAAGTCTAAAGTCTCAAGACATCACTGCAGCCATGCTTTAGGGGGATATCCTAGGCCCAGCCATTTTCAACTGCACATTATATGTCCTTCCATCCACAATCAGGTTGCTAATAGAGATGTTTATTGATAATTGCAAAATGGTCAATTCCATTTGCAACTCCTTGGCAAAAAAACTGCGTTCAGTAAAATCTAGAAGCATGGGCTGTTCAGTGGCAAATACCTGTACCCCCAAAATGCCAGGCAATTATCACCTGCACAAAGCAAGAGTCAAACCTGCTACCCGTGATGTTCATAGGTGCCAGGTTCTATAAGTCCCTCATTGTCATCGTCCAAAGGATTAATGTTGACAAAAACCCCAAGTGGATCAGTCACATAAATGTGTAGGAAGGAACTGCAGATGCTGGCTTACACCGAAGATGGACACACAATGCTGGAGTAACTCAGCGGGACCGGCAGCATCTATGGATAGAAGGAATGGGTGACGTTTCGGGTCGAGACACTTCTTCAGAATGGGAGTCAGGTGAGAGGGAGGCATAGAGATATGGAATGGTGAGGTGTGAAAACGAGAGATCAATGGGGAAAATGTTCAAAGAAATTCATAATCATAATCATAATCATAATAGTAATTTATTAGCCAATTATGTTTTGCAACATACAAGGAATGTGATTTGCCATACAGTCATACCAATGAAGAGCAAAGAGACACACAAATACATTTTAAACATGAACATCCACCACAGCGACTCCCCCACATTCCTCACTGTGATGGAAGGCAAAAAAAGTTAAATCTTCTTCCTTTCTTTGTTCTCCCGCGGTCGGGGTACTCGAACATTCTGTTGATGGGACGATCTTGGCTACCATAGCTGGCGGTCGAGCACTCGGGGCAATCAAGCTCCTGCACCAGGGGGATCTCAGCTCCCCGCACCGATGGTGAAATCTGCAGGCCGCGATTGGAGCGTCGATCCCAGGCAAGGGATCGTAAGTCCATGGCCCCGCGGTGGGGCTCAGTAAATTTCGAGCAAGGCCTCCAGCTCCATGATGTTAGGCCACAGAGCAACTGGAGATATGATCCGGGAAAGAATCGCATCTCCAGCAAGGTAAGAGATTGAAGAATGTTTCCCTCGACCCCCTCCTCCACCCCCACATAGGCCAACCAGAGAACATTAACACATACTTTTAAAACACACTAAAAATAACAAAAAAGACAAAAAGACAGACAGACCGTTGGTGAGGCTGCCATCGCTGATGGCTCCACCCAGTGGATGTAGAAAAGATAATTGTCATTACTGCCATGGTTACCAGAAAACCAAGAACAGGATAACTTACATCCTGAAAGGTTTTCCATCATCCACAAAGCACAAGTCACAACTGTGGTGAAATACTCAAGCCCTTTCCAGATGAGTGTAGCATCCACAATTTTCTAGGTGTTCAGGCTGAAGTAGGCTGACATGAATAATGCACCACCCATCAACTTAAACATACATTCCTTCTGCCATGATACATAATGTTTGTAGTATGCACCATCTGTAAAATGTGCAGCATTTACTCTCTCTGGTTACTTTGAAACTCTTCCCAAATGCACCATTTCCATTGCCAGGAAGAGTGAGATGTAACAGGTGCATGAGAACATCACCACATGGGGATTATCTTTAAAATTATAATTTATCTTGATTTGGAAACATTTTGTGGTTCCCTCAATGTTATCAGCTCTATACTCTGAAACCACTTCCCCCACAGTGTTTAGGGAACACCTCACAAGGAGAACTGGTTCAAAAAGTGGCTCATCACTACTTTATGAAGGGCAATAATGGAAATACATCTGCATCCATAAATCTGTGTGATCAGAGTGTTTCCGGGTGTGTGTAGTCTGCAATGCCCAGTTCCCTGCCAAATAAAATAAATATAGATTGTAAAAAAAGCAATTGTAACATTTGTGCCCCCATCAGCCCTGCCCACTTGACTTACAATTTATAAACAGGATTGATTAGTGACATTCTGACAGACATGTATATGCCACAAGGCATTGCAGCAGTCTGACACTTGTGAGTAGCTCTGTGATGGCAGAGATGGCAACTGGTTGGCATTGTGCCATTACCAGAAGTCACTGTTCGAAGTTATTTGATCATAAAACTCACTGATTCGCCTGAGCGCCAGCCAACAAACCCATAGTAAAGCATTGGAACCATTTCTGACTGTTGCCTGCAGATTTCCTATGATTGTTTCTTCAATTTCCAAACCCCACATCTCCAAAGAAGAAGCAGCATTTGTGTCAGATGCTCATACCATCTCTGGTCTGCAGCCAGCATGCCAGCAGTTCCAGACAGACTCTTTCATCAAATCTGGATGACTGGCCTGATCCACTCTGCCCAGACTACCTTCAATTGTTGTATCAAGAGCCAAGTAAACACTGAATACTTTCCAGCTGTATCCTCAACTTTCACTTTTGAAAGGTTCTCTTCTTTATGTGAGCTGGCTGCTCCTGACACAGCCATGATAAGTACCTCATTGGTATAGCCAAACCTTGATTCATCCAGCAATTCCACCAGAAGAGTCCTCTTTGCCACATCTAGATGCACTAATGGTGCTGGTGATAATTGGAATATTCTGTTCTTTTGAGATATCGATGTATTTCTTGTCGTCATTAAGCTTTGCAACATGGGACTTCAAAAGCCAGGTCTAGTCCTTAAGAATAAGATTAGGCCTTTGTTTGCTCTCTCATCATTTTTATGACAATATAGATCTGGTACAAAAGTACATAGGCAAGTGATCATGGCAGATGAGTACGATGCCTCTGTTTTTGAAGAACAAATCCTGCTTCCATTGGCAGGGACATCACTTGTCTGGTCCTTCAAGTCCATTCGTAGAGCACCATGTCTGTCAAATTGCTCCAAGATAGGATGGCTGTTTTATAGCCATGGACTTGACAGGGCAAGTTCTTGGTTCAACGGCAAGGGGATCCAAGGCGATTAGATCTAAGGGTCTGCTTTACAATCATAGTATACGCAGGTATGTAGGCACAAACACACACACGCACACATACACATGTACTCAAACACATGCGCATATGTCCACTCACACTCACACTCACACTCACATAGGAATAGAAACAATATGATACGATACGATACAATAAAACGTTATTTATCCCAGTCATAAACAGTCATAAAACACAACAATATACATCAAACATGAATTTAAAGTGACACGGAAAGTCCATGACTGGGGATGTGCAAGGATTGGGGAGGGGGGGTTCAGGGGAAGGGGAGTCAGTCTACCCCACAACAGAAGGGGGAGGAATTATACAGTTTGATAGTCACAGGGAAAAAGGATCACATTTGGCATTTCGTACTGCATCTTGGTGGAACCAGTCT
This sequence comes from Okamejei kenojei, assembly GCA_035221665.1. Taxonomy (NCBI): domain Eukaryota; kingdom Metazoa; phylum Chordata; class Chondrichthyes; order Rajiformes; family Rajidae; genus Okamejei; species Okamejei kenojei. The sequence goes on from CM069134.1 coordinate 1,718,881, forward strand.
GTTGCTGAATGTGCTCCTGAGGTTGACCAGTGTGTCATGGAGGGCATGAGCTGCATTGTCCAGGATGCCCCGCTGTTTGAGGAGCATCCTCCCCTCCAAGACCACCTCCCATGAATCCAACTCCACCCCAAGGATGGAGCCAGCCTTCCTCATGAGTTTGTTAATCCTGTTGGCGTCCACGGCTGCCCCAGCACTCGGCAGCGAAGAAGATGGCACCAGCTACCACCGATTGGTAGAACATTTACAGCATCTTACTACAGATGTTGAAGGAGCGGAGCCTTCTCTAAAATTACAGCCAACTCTGTCCCTTTTTGTACAGGGCCTCGGCATTCCTGGACCAGTTCAGTTTACTGTCCAGCTACACTCCAAGGTATTTGTACTCCCTGTTAAACGGCACATCCACACCATTGATGGAGACAGGGGATAGGGGTGTTCCTCTCCTCCTAAATTCCACCACCAACTCCTTAGTCTTGTCGGTGTTGAGCTGCAGGTGATTCAGCCCACACCACTCAACAAAGTCGTTAACTACACCTCTGTATTCAGCTTCTCTCCCCTCACTGATGCAGCCCACAATTGCAGAGTCATCCGAAAACTTCTACAGGTGGCAGGAGACGGAGTTATATCTGAAGTCCAAGGTGTAAATGGTGAACAGGAAGGGAGAGAGGACCGTCCTCTGTGGGGCCCCTGTGTTGCTCACCACCATGTCCGAGACGCAGTTCTATAACCTGACATATTGTGGTCGTCCAGTCAGGTAGTTGGTGATCCCAGACACCAATGGAGCATCCACCCGCATCTTCGTCAGTTTGCTCACTAGCAGTGCAGGCCGGATGGTGTTAAAAGCACTGGAGAAGTAAAAAAACATGACTCTCACAATGCTTCCTGGCTTATCCAGGTGAGCGTAGGAACGATGGAGCAGGTGGATGATGGCGTCCTCAATCCCCATGTTTGTTCGGTAAGCGAACTGCAGGGGGTCCAGGTAGGGTTTAACCAGGGGTTGCAGGTGAGTGAGCACCAGCCTCTCCAGGGACTTCATGATGTGTGAAGTCAGTGCCACCAGTCTGTTGTCATTGGAGGAGCTGGGACAGGAACCAGGCAGGATGTCTTCCACATCACAGGAATCCTCTCCAGGCTCAGGCTCAGGTTGAAGATATGCTGGAGTATTCCTCACGCCTTAAGTACCCTATGGCTGACACCATCAGGACCCGTGGCTTTGCCTGGGCGGAGCTGTTCAGCTCCTTCCTCACCTGCTCAGCCTTGATGGTCAGGCTCAACAAGGAAAGGATAAAGGAAGTTGACCAGGCAGATTGAGGGGGAGAGTCCGTTGGGAAGCAGGGGGGGTGGGTGGGCAGAGGCCCCACCATCAAAATCTATTAAAAAAACAGGGTTATCTCATTGGCCCAGTCCTGATTGCTTTCTCTCCCCAGGCCACTGGTCTTCTTGTTGCCTGTGATGCTCTTCGTCCCGCTCCACACATCCTTCATGTTGTTCTGCTGAAATTTCAGCTCCAGCTTCCTCCTGTAGTCATCCATGCCCTGTCTCAGTCTCGCCTTCTGGTCTTTCTGCACCCATATCACCTCCTCCCTGTCACCATTCCTGAAGCCCCTCTTCTTCTGGTTGAGAAGGGCCTTTATGTCACTGGTGACCCAGGACATGTTATTGGGGAAACAGTGTACAGTCCCTTCAGGGACAACATTATACACACAGAACTTTATGTAGCTGGTGACACAGTCTGTGAGTCCATCAATGTCCTCTCCATGGGGACTACAGAGTGCACCCTAGTCTGTGTCCTCAAAACAGCCCTGTAGAGCATCACATATCTCCTGTGACCTCCTCCTCACTGACCTTGTGGTCACAGGCAGCCTCTGGACCATTGGCTTATACCTGGGTAGGAGGTGAACCCAGGTATACCACAATAATCCTTGATCCTGAGCGGCTGCCCAGGAAGATAGCTCTGGAAGTATTTTTTTTAAATACATCAGTCAATTTTCATTGACAAAAACCCCTATGAATCATAGCAGCATTGTGATAATGATGCTGATTTTGAGATAAATATGGGCCAGAGCACTGGGAATTGTAATTGAAATGGTGCCAAAGGAGCTTTCACACTCATCTGAGAGTAGAGACAGAGCCTCATTTTAATGCTTCAGATGATTTAATTTCACTTTTCAAGGGTTCAGCACTCTTTTATTGCACTGGTGAGTCTGCCAAAGTCTTTGTACTCAAATTTCACGTGGGAAATTAAACTCATAACCAGTCAGTTGGAAAGGGCTACGACCTAAATCTTGGTGAACACTAGGCACGTTCATGCAAAATATAGAAAAACATGATGAAATGTATGAAGAACATACATGTAATCAATTGGGAACTTCTCTCACCCCAACGATCTCTATGGCCCAACACACCATCCAAAATAGTGATATAATAATAGTGATAGGATATTAATTATCCTTCCCAAACTTGAATATTGGCTTAGATTTTGCTAGGTTTTACTGGCAGTTCTACGTGAAACTTCTGGATTTTTACCTTATAATTGCCAGCAGGTTTAGCATGAATGCAGAAGTCCCAAGGTTGCTCACCAACTTTTGCAAGTTCCTATCGATGCCATCGGATGGCTGTTTTACATGCACAGACTTGACAGGACAAGTTCTTGGTTCAATGGCCAAATCCAAGGCGATTAGATCCAAGGATTTGCTTTACAATCACTTGATGTTTGCAGCCATGTTTTTGATCATTTAAGGATCTTTAAATGTGTTATGTATTTCTTCATTATTTTTAAAATGTTAATAACCTTTACATTTAACATTTGTTTATTTAATTGATAACAGTTTTTAGATGTTTCTAAATGCTGTATGTTTAGATGCGGTGAAAACTTTGATAAATTTGACAGACGGCAAAGCTGAGAGAGAGGCTTTCCTATCTGTCAAAGCTCACTAGAGGAAGTTTTGGAAGCCTCCATCTCGGGCCCACCCCACCCTGCCCCATCTCTGGCCCACCCTACCCTGGCCCATCTTAGTTTTCTTATTCTTATCCATACAGCGTGGCCCACCGAGTCTGCACCGACCAACGATCCCCGCACATTAACACTATCCTACACACACTAGGAACAATTTTTTTACTCTTATACCCAGCCATTTAACCTACAAACCTGTGTGTCTTTAGAACGTGGGAGGAAACCAAAGATCTCGGAGAAAACCCCCCGCAGGTCACAGGGAGAACGTACAAACTCCATACAGACAGCACCCGTAGTCGGGATCGTACCCGGGTCTCTGGCGCTTTAGGCGCTGTAAGGCAGCAACTCTACTTCTGCGCCAACGTGCCGCCCACCCTTGGTAACACAAATTTAATGAAAGACTTTGGCCTTCCCACTTCATTCTAGAGCAACCTCAGCCAATATGATTAACTCTCCAAATGGAGACAAGCTAAATTTGTTAATTCGATGTATTTCACAGAAGGAAACATTCAGCTAAAATGAGAACATTGTATTCTTTTTTTTTTCTTTAAACTCAAGCAAAATGTAGTGGGGTGAATGATGAGCTGTTATTTCAGCTGAGAGTGGGATGTAGAACAAGGTGGCACGTCCCTATAATTAGAGAACAAGGAGAGAACATTGATGCCAAGAAATGTCTGTGCACACTGAAGCTAATGAAATTCTGAAATTCTTTGCCCAAAGAGGCTCAGGCTGCCAAATTTCGAAAGAGAGATTGTTTTGTGTTGTTAAATGCAGATATTTAGGGTAATATCAGAAAGGTAAAATAAGTTAGGGATACAGCATGGACACAGGCCTCATGATCCACTGAGTCCATGCTGACCATCAACCACCCATATATACTAATTCTACACGAATCTCATCCAACTTTATTCTTTCCATATTGTCATTAAATCACCCCAGATTTTACCACTCATCTGCACACTAAGGGCAATCTGTAGTGGCCAGTCAACCGGCCAACCCACACATCTTTGACATATAGGGTGAAACCTTGATTGAAACTTTGATTAATTCTTGATTAGTACGGGTGTCGGGGGTTATGGGGAGAAGGCAGGAGAATGGGGTTGAGAGGGAAATATAGATCAGCCATGACTGAATGGCAGAGTACATTTGATGGGCTGATTTGATTCCATAGGGTAGTGCCATCAGCGATGGCAGCCTCACCAACGGTCTGTCTGTTTTTTTTTGTCTTTTTGTTATTTTTAGTGTGTTTGAAAGTATCTGTTAACATTCTCTGGTTTGTTTTATGTGGGGGTGGCGGAGGGGGTCGGGGGAAACTTTTTTTCAATCTCTTACCTTGCTGGAGATGCAATTGTTTTCCGGATCGTATCTCCGGTCGCTCTGCAGCACAACATCATGGGGCTGGCGGCCTTGCTCGGGACTGACTTTGAGGCCCACAGCAGGGACATGGACTTAGCATTGGAGCCAATCCCTTCCTGTGGCCTGCGGATTTCACCATCAAGGAGCTCGCAGTCTCGGGTACAGACCGATGTCGGGAAGCTCCATTTGCAGAAGGTTTCGACCAGTCCAGACCCGGGGTAGATTGCCCGGCATGGGGGAGCTGAGATTAACCCCCCCCCGCGATGCAGGAGCTTGATCGCCCTGACACGTAGGATCTGCCGCCGGTTACGGGAGTCAAGATCGTCCCGTCAACGGAAGGCTCAAGGCCCCCGACCACGGGAGAACAAAGAAGGGAAGAGATTGAACTTTTTTCGCCTTCCATCACAATGAGGAATGTGGAGAAGTCACTGTGGTGGACATTTATGTTAAAATGTATTTTGCGTGTTTTGTTGCTTTTTATTGGTATGACTGTATGGCAAATCAAATTCCTCGTATGTTGCAAAACATACTTGGCTAATAAAGTATGATTATGATTATGATTGTGAATGGGCCTAGTTCTGCTTCTAGAACGTATGAATCTATGAACCCAGTGGAAGCTCACATGGTCACAGGGAGAACATGCAAACTCCACACTGACAGCACCCAAAGTAAGGATTGAGCCCGTGAGGCAGTGGCCCTATAAACTGTGCTACTGTGCCACCCATTCAGTTAAATTCTAAATGAAAAGCTCAAGGAACTTGTTATCTATTCTTGTTCTTTTGCCCCTATGTTCACAGAAGTAGCAATGTAGACAGAGTAAACAAACCATTCATTGCATCGGTATATCCAATGATTTTCACTCCAAGTAAGCATCTTGTCAGATCCATACTAATATTTTTCTGTCTGGCTTTGGTGCAGATCAATGAGAGATACAATTACCTTTATCCATGAAATGTTACTTGCTATTGTTTTAAACTTTAGGGGTTGTCTGTACTAACAAGTAAGTTCTTTATGCTCCACTTGGTAGGTATTCTCAATAAATCTAGGGTAATTTGTAAATCGTGCTTTTATGCTAATTTGTTTTTGCTGCAACCGGTTATAATGGTTTTGCTTCTTGCCCACATTTAGCAGCCTATTCTTCGTGTTTTTTATGATTAAGGGGTGTGTGATATCCTTGAGAAATGTTTAAGAGTTATTATTATAGGGGGTGGAAGATTGCAACCTTCACGTGGTCTGCCCTGTTTCGACATGCTATCAACTCGACGTGCACAAACAGAAGATCAAATAGATCAAGTTGTCCAACAACTTTCGGCTGTGCACGCCACACGAAAGAAGAAGAAGTTATTATTATAGGAACATGAAGGTTCACATACAGCGTAGATCAATACAGCAAGGGAACAGGCCCTTTGGCCCACAACAAATGTGCTGAAACTAATCTCCTGTGCCTGCACATGCTTCATATCCCTCCATTCCCTCTCTACCCTTGTGCCCATCTAAAAGCCTTTTATATACCAGTATTGTATCTGCCTCTGCAAACACCCTGGGCACCACGTTCCAGGCACCCAACACCCGCTGTGTAAAATGTTTGCACCACACATCTACTCAAATGTTGCCTGTCTCATCTTAAAGCTCTGTACTCTGGTCTTTCCCATTGCCATCCTGGGAAAAAATACTGTGTATGGTACATTTGTCTCTTATAATTTTGTATACTTCTATCAGGTCTCCCCTCAACTTCCAATGTTGCAGAGAAAACAATTACATTTCTCCAACCTCTCCCTATCGCTAATACCCTCTGATTCAGGCATCATTCAGGTAAATCTCTTCGGCACCCTCTCCAAAGCCTTCACATCCTTCCTGTAATGAGTGACCATGACTTTTTGTTAGTTTTTCACCACTTAAATTAGGTGCATAACAATGAAATAAAGCAGAAAACACCAGAAACACACAGCAGATCATGTACTGAAAATTCCATGTTAACAACTGATCAGCTGACCTGCTGAATATTTGCAGCATTTTCAGTTCTATTTCAGATTTCCAGATCTGCAATGTTTTGCTTTCAAAAGCCCTTCTTTCTTACATTTCTCTTGTAATCTGACTTGTTGCACTTTGGAAATGAGGAATTTCAACATTTAAACCTTTTCTGTGACACCACGATAAGAGTTATGACAAATATCTTGGTGTTAAAAATATATTAAAGTGCGTGCTGAAAAACTGATCAATACTGTGAAGGAAAGAAAGAATGATAATTAGATATGAACAACTGTCTGAATTTAGATAATATTAAAATGGGGAGATTTTGGAAAGAGAAAACAACTTTTAGCCCCACAACAATGCTCCATCATGATCCCGTTAACAGGAGGCAAATTAACAAACAATAAAAATAAAAGTTTTAGTAACCTTGAGAACAAGGAGTGTTTTATCGGAAACGATTAAGGAATTAATAGCTTTATGTTGCAGCATGATAAGGATAAGAAATGAACACTAAAATGAATGTTCCTGATTTCAGAAGACAGTATTATATTGCAATGAAGGAGGTACAGGAAAGAGTTTTCTGGGAAATTGTCGAGCATAGAAAATCTCAAGGAATGGAAATGAACGCCTTCATGTACAAATTGGCCATAAATAACAAGGCATTTAAAATATATCACATATTGGAAGAGAATAGAGAGGAGTAGAAGATTTGCCACAATGTAGAGTTAGTTGATCATATAAGGTCACGCAAGAAAAAAATCAGGTCAACTCTCCAAGGTTACGCTTTAGTCACTCAATTCCAATGGGAAAAGCAATTATTCTTTAAACTTTGTTCTATAGTTCAATCATGGGCTGTGGGTGTCACTGATAGGTCATCATTCATTGCCAATACCTATTGTCCCTGAGGAACTGATGGCTTGTTCACTTTGTGCATTTTATGACTAGTGCAGTGTGCCTTGCTGTGCTCGTGTAGCAATGGTGCAGCATTGGGCAGTACAGTAGTGGAGAGCAGGCTGGGATTGCTCATGTTAGAGATGCTGGAGTGTGACTTGTACACATTACATTCTGATCCTCCGACAGCCACTTCTGAGCAAGAAGACCTAATAATTTGTGGCCCTGAACTTCAATGGTTCAATGGTTTCTTTATTCTCACGTGTACCAGATAGAGTGATAAACATTTTTTGCTTATAGATCTGCAAGGCTATCCCCATACATGAGCACAATTGCCCCAGTTAGTGCAGTATGCACAGAACAGCCCACTGAATCTATATGCAAGAGGCGTCATTTTTTGTGCCACTTTACAGTGCCAGCTGTAGTTAACCACAAAGGCCAGTTGCAGCTGTCACCTTCTTTTTTCGTGTGGCGTGCACAGCCTAAAGTTGTTGGACAACTTATTCTATTTGATCTTCTGTTTGTGCACGTCGAGTTGATTGCATTAGTCGAAACAGGGTGGACCACATGAAGGTTGCAATCTTCCACCCCCAGCTGTCACCTTCTCCATTTCAGTCGTACCGCGAACTTGTAATGCGCATGTGACTTATCAGCAGTAGCTAAATTGACATAATCGCTGCAGTATCCTGATCGACAAGATTCTTGTTTTTGGAAACAGTAAATGTTCCACTGACGTCTGCCCCATCTGTGAAAGAGCGGAGAGTGGTTGACATAGTTTTAAAGAGATCATCCTCATCCAACTTCTCATCCACTCTCGTCCCTCTCATAACTCAGCTGTACGTTACCACACAAGGATTATTTCTCAGCCCTCATCCACTACATTCCCCTCACATTAATAACTGTGCAGCCAAACTTGGCCCAAACTCCATCACCAAGTTTGCAGATGACACCACAATAATGGGCCAGATCTAGAACAATGATATGATGGAGTACAGGAAGTAAATAATGACTTTAAAAACATGGTGTCAATACAAAAACATCTCCCTCAATGTTAGCAAGATGAAGGAGATGGTTAGATACTTCAGGATGCATGGTGGAGTATATTCCCCAATCACTATCAATGATGTCAAAGTGGAAAAGGTTGAATGATAGGTTCCTTGGCATAAACATTGCCACAATCTGACCTGGACCAACCACATTGAAGTTACGGTCAGAAAAGCATATCTATGCATCTACTTCCACAGGAGACTAATGAAATCGGCCTGTCTGCAATAACTCTTATCAACTTCTACAGATGCACCATAGAAAGCATGCTATCCAGTTGCATCACAGCTTGGTTTTTGAACAGCTCCGTCCAAGACCTCACAAAATTGCAGAGAGTTGCAGATGTAGCCCAGTCCATCACACAAACCAGACTCCCCACCACTGAATCCATCTATACTTCTTGCTGCCTTGGCAAAGCTTTATTTGGGATTTTCTGCACCCAGGTCATTCAATCGTCTTTCCACTCCCATTGGGCAGTAGACATAAAAGCTTGAAAGCACACACCACCAGATGCATGAACAGCTTCTTCCCCACTATTATCAGAGTTCTGAATGATTCTCCCATAAGCTGGAATATAGTCCTTATCTTTCAACCTACCTCATTGTGGATATTGAACTTTTTTTCTCTGGAATTAGTTTACCTACAATGTTGAAAACTATATTCTTCACTCTATCATTTTTTTCTTTGCTTTACCTGTTCTACTTGTGTATGGGTTGATTGTATTCATGTGTGGTGTATTCTGATTATTGCATAGTATTGCTTAGTACACAAGCAAAAGATTTTCACTGTATCATGATATATGTATCAATAATAAACCAGTACCAATACCAATAGCAATTCCCTGTACTGCATCCACAAGTAAGGCTTTGAACTCTTGCTCGTAACCTTCTAGGTAAGGGCCTGTCCCACTTGGCGATATTTTCAGCGACTGCTGGCATAATTGACTAACGTATCAGGTCACTGAAAAAGTCGTGGGGTGATGCGGCGTGACATGGCGTGACACGGCATGATGACATATTGATGCGTGGTGTTTCCTCAAGTGTCGCAACATTTTTTTTGTCGCTGCTGGATTGTGAAATGTTCAAATTCTTTCAGCGACTCTGATACACCAGTCAATAACGCCGGCAGTCGCTAAAAAAATCACCAAGTGGGACAGGCCCTGTAGCTACTAATCCTGCATTCTTTATTTCTATACGGGTTTTCTCCTCTCATAACCTTGGAATATATCTCTTTCGCAGATCAACATCTGAAAGTCAGCAGTGGATTTGGGTGCAACCTTTTCACATCCCAAACCAATTATCTTGTTTCTCTTGTAAAACCTGGAGTACTTCAACAGGCCAGGCAGCATCTGTGCAGAAAATGGATAGGCAATGTCGCGTATTGGAAATGTCACCCATTCATTCCCACCACTAATGCTACACGACCCACTGAATTACTCCAGGACTTTGGTTTTCTTCAAGATTCCAGCTTCTCCAGTTCCTTGTGTCTCTACTGATATTTCTCTGTTCTTCTTTTCAACAATATCACTTCCAGATGGCATTATGGCATTGGCCTTTTAAGGGCCAGGCTTGAGATTTCATCACTCATGGGTGCTCATTACGCCAAACTGGGAAATAAAATCATTCTGACTTGGTTGCGTTAAAATAAATCAATGACAAATCTGCTGAACAAACTTCAGGATTTCTCACTGTTAAGGAGAGAAGAGTCATGGTCAAAGGTTATATTGTTAAAATAGAAACTATTGATAAAGGTAAGAATTAGCCTTCAAGGTTTTCCATGGAAGGTATTGATACACACAAGCAATGATTGGTTTTCAAAGCACATTGAGCACCCATTGTCTGTGAGAAACAACAGCTATAATATCATGCAGCAGCCACGTGCTTGACATGAGGGATTTGGAAACTGATCACAGTACATACACAGACCAAAGGTTGCTTCCTCGATGTGAACATGCATGTTGGGACGGAGCAAGTGTTTGGCATGACTGTGAAATGGGTCATTCTGAGACAGCTGAGATAAACAGCTAAGTTAATTGGATTCCAATCTATTCCTTGAAAGATAAATTGAAACTCCAATCCATGGGTTCAGGATAAGGGCAATCGATGAATTTTAGATAGATATGGAATGCACCAGGTGACTGACAATGAAAATATTTTTTAAACTGCAAATGCTTGCAATCTTAAATAAAAAACCCAGAAAATGCTGGAAAACACTCTGCAGCTCTGGCAGGATCTTTGAAAGGAAAAACATTTCAGATCCAAGACCCTTTGTCAGAATTAGATCAGTAATGAACTTTTTGTTTAGTTCAGAGATACAGTGTGGATACAGGCCCTTCAGCTCACCGAGTTCTCACAGACCAACGATCACTCGTATACTGTTTCTATGTTACCCCATTTTTGCATCCCACACATTAGGGGCAATTTACAGAAGCAATTTAACCTACAAACCTGCACGTCTTTGGAATGTGGGAGGAAACCGGAACACCCGGAGAAAACACACACGGTCACAGGGAGAACATACAAACTGTACAGACAGCAACCATGGTCTGGATGGAACCCAGGTCTCTGGCGCTGTAAGCGAGAAACTCTACCGCTGCACCATTGTACCGCAGTGCTTACTTTGTTCCTCTATCCGTGGCTCCTGAGGATTTCCAGCATTTTCTGCTTGTCTTTCAGGTAATTTAAGAACAACCATCAATGCAGATAAATACTAGATTAAGAATCAAATCATTGGAACCTCTGAACATTTTACTTAAGGCATTTGGTTCCATTGAAACATAAATGCTCTTTCTCTAAACCTTATGCATTGGAACATGGAAAGTTCTGGAAAAAGCTACCTAGCCCCTAAGCTGTCTAAAACTGGTGAGGGTCACATTTGATGAGTTCTCAATTATCTGTCATGTATTATTTAATGCTGTTTTAAAAAATATAAAACCTAATATATTTGATCTTTGGAGAGATTCTTCCATCTGAATTTCTCCTGCATGTTTGTTCACAACTAATAATGTCCTGTTACATTAATGGCTTCAGAATCCGAATGGCTATTCAAGCACAACACCATGTTATGGTGAGAATGTAATGCTGAGGTTCTATAAGACGCTGTATTTGGAGTACTGAACAAATTTGGGCCCAATATCTGAGGAAGGGTGTACTGGCGTTGAAGAGGGCCCAGTACACGAAAGATCCCAGGAATGAGTCGATAATCTATGATGAGTGTCTGTCGGCACTGGGACTGTACTCGCTGGAGTTTAGAAGGATGAGGGAAATTGAAATTTATCAACCAGTGACAGGCTTAGATAGAGTGGATGTGGAGAAGATGTTTTCACTCATGGGGAAGTCTAGGACTTGAGGTCATAGCCCAAAATTAAAGGATGTTACATAGATACATAGATACATAGACAATAGGTGCAGGACTAGGCCATTCGGCGCTTCAAGCCAGCACCGCGATTCAATGTGATCATGGCTGATCATCCACAATCAGTACTGTGTTCTATGCTGCTCCCCATACCCCAATCACTAACAGCTCTATCTATTGGGCCTGCCCCACTTAGATGATTTTTCAGGCAACTGCCGGCGAATGCAGGCAGCGGACATGGCAAGCGGGGGGAGCGCTGTCTGAGTGAAATTCACACGGTGCAAAGCCAATGTGATAAAGACACACACCACGATGAACAGGAAGGTTGGCGCTGTAATTAAGACAGTGAAAGCACAGTGTACGGGAAGGGTCACATAAGTCCTTGAAAAGAGGGGGGGGGGAGAGGGATCTGGGGAGAAGGGCGGTGAAGGAGTGGAGACAACTTTTAAGAGGCCAGAGATACACGACTGTGAAGTTAGGCGGACATTAACATAACCGTTCGGTCATCCTTGGATCTGAAAATTACTGCTTATGGTTTTTTTCCCCTGAGCCAATTAAATTCCCCGGTCAGCGCCGGCTACAACCTACGAGAACCTGCGACAACCTTCCACCTCCTGGCAACCCACGACCACTGCACCTACGGCACAAAAATTCTTGCTACTCTCCATGGCGGCTTAATCCTGGTCGCGGATAATTTTTGAACATGTTGAAAAATATGCGCAACCATAATGAGGCCGCGACTAGTTTCCCGAATGTGGGAACTCCTCACGACCATGAACGCGACTACCCGCTAATCACCCGGGAACATGTGGCGACCATATGGCGACCATATAGTCTCCTGCAGTCGCCTAAAGAGTCACCTAAGCGGGACAGGCCTATAACTCTCTCTTGAATGCTTCCAGTGAATCGGCCTCCACTGCCTTCTGAGGCAGAGAATTCCACAAATTCACAATTCTCTGTGTGAAAAAGTGTTTCCTTATCACAGTTCTAAATGGCCAACCCTTAATTCCTAAACTGTGGCCCCTGGTTCTGGACTCCCCCAACATCAGGAAAATGTTTCCTGCATCTGGTGAGACAGCATCTATGGAGCGAATGAATAGGTAACGTTTCTGAAGAAGGGTCTCGACCTGAAACGTCACCTATTCCTTTGCTCCATAGATGCTGCCTCACCCTTTGAGTTTCTCCAGCATTTTTGTCTACCTCCGATTTTTTTAAACATAAATGTTTCCTGCATCTAGCATGTCTAATCCCTTAATAATGTTATATGTTTCTGTAAGATTTCCTCTCATCCTTCTAAATTCCAGCCCAGTCACTCCATTCTTTCATCATATAACAGTCCCGCCATCCCGGGAATTAACCTTGTGAACTTACGATGCACTCCCTCAATAGCAAGAATGTCCTTCCTCAAATTAGGAGACCAAAACTGTACACAATACTCCAGGTGCAGTCTCACCAGGGCCCTGTACAACAGCAGAAGGAACTTTTTGCTCCTATACTTAACTCATCTCATTATGAAGGCCAACATGCCATTAGCTTTCTTCACTGCCTGTTGTACATGTAAGCTTGCTTTCAGTTACTGATGTACTAGGACACCAAGGTCTCGTTGTACTACCCCATTTCCGGACACCATTCAGGTAATAATCTGCCTTCCCATTCTTGCCTCCAAAGTAGATAACCTCACATTTATCCACATTTTACTTCGGAGTCACGTGAGTGACTACGTGAAGAGCCCGCCTCACGCTGGCAAACGGCTTTACGTTGACGCTGACGGCGGAAGGAGGAGCTGCAGTAAGGAGCAGCTCCTCGCAGCGGTCGGAATGGACCCGCAGGTAAGTGGGGCAAAGTCGGGACGTTCGTTAGAGTACGCTGGGTGGGTCCAGCAGTAAAAGTAAAGTAAAATAAAAGTCAGAGTCACGTTAAAGTGCTGTTTAGCACAGATTATGAAAGAAATGGAGAAATCGGCAAAGAAAATTCGCGGGTAAAAAGAGCTTCCCGGGGTGAAAATAAAAATACGGGAAAAAAGCTAGTGCGGATCCGGTTCCGATACCGGTGGCCGCTGATATACCCGTTAGCGAGTTCTAGATTCTCCAGAAGTTATAACCACGGAGAGAAATGCTCCTAAAAATGTAAAAGAAATCTGAGAGGCCCGTGGTTCTGATGACTCTGATACTGAAAGTCCTCCAGATAATTAAACTATGTGGAACTAATAATGGAGCATATGGAGAAAGTTCTCCAAAAAATTATGAGACTAGGGTCACAGTACCCAGAAGGTTCCCAAAAAAGCCCTGAGGGGTTTAATTATTCTAAATATGGCTGTGGGCCTAATTGGGAGTTGGAACTCCGGACCCAGGATTTGGGCCGAAGGAAGTCTCATGGGATGAAATCCCAATTGATTTAGGGCTGCAGAAGGCAGACCCTGCTGATGGTGATTTGCATTTGAAAAACACACAAAATAAAAGAAAGGCCAAATGTGCCTGGGATAGCAAAAGAATTTGCTATATATGAAGGAAGTGGTGAGGCTATGGAAGAAAACCTAGCTGCCAACATTAATATATGGTATCTCACCAACTTCATGATTCTGTGATGATTGAAACATCAGAATTATAAACGCACAGGAAATTGTGCCTCATTGGAAGTGCCTACGGTTTATCCGTTGATATGGGCATCCATGACCCCAAATATGAGAGCTCAAGAAGTGAGGTTCAAAAATCCTCACAAATTATTCTGCTGCCATTATGGCTTTTGGGGAGATGGATAAGTTTAAAAAAGAGGGCCTATTGTGCAATTCTTTCTATGAAATTATTGTATGAGGAAAATGGCTATTCGGCCCATATTTCACCCAAGGTTTGCAAGCCTGTGTTGAGCAAGTGGTGTTCAAGCTCCTGGTTATCTGTTTGGAGTAAATCTGCCTAAATTATTAAAAATTGGATGAAGAAGCTAAAAATTTTAGCTGCATGAAACCTTCGTCTTAGGACAAAAAAGGTATTTTTCGCCCAGAAGGGGATTTGATTTTGGAAATAGAGGCAGAAATATGTCAAGGAAATATTATCGTACTGCACAGCCCAATATTTACCTGTATTCGGGGAAAAGGAGACCACCACGCTCATATGGAGAGGTATTAAAGACTTGTTCTATCCTTAAAGAAACTGCGGATTAATCTCCAGTTGGAGGGAGATTACAAAAGTTTTATAAAGACTGGCTTACTATTACTTCTGATCGGTTTATTTTTACAAGCAGTTTCAGGAGCCACTATTACATTTAAAGAAGGGGTTAATCCTCTAGTACAGATAAACCTGCCTATGCTTTCGTGTTTACTGCAATTGGAAAAGCAGAGATTAATGTGGAAATTGACAAATTATCTGAAAAGGGATTATTGAAAAAACTTATGAACACGAGCATCAATTGTGTCTAAGATATTTCAAAAGACATAAAAAGATGGTGATTGCAGAATTATTCTGGACCTTACAGATCTAAATAAGTGGTAGAATACAAACTTTTAAATGGAAACATTTAATACTGCAAGATATTTAATATCAGCAGGTTGTTATATGGCTACGATTGATTTGAAAAACGCCTATTATTCTGTACCAATACATCAGTTTCTGGAGGTACTTAAAATTTAATTGGCTGGGACAATTATGGCAGTTTAAAGCTTTGCCAAATGGATTGAGTTCAGCTCCCAGGCTCCTTACTAAACTGTTGAAACCAGTTTTAGCCCAATTAAGAGTACAAAAACACATCGTTATGGCTTATCTCGATGACATTCTAATCATTTATGGCAATCAAGAGTCAGCTGAGAATTAGTTTCAGTACAAAGCTTTGTTGTCTTGATTCATCTACCTCCAGTTATTGTGGAGGTAGATGGACAGTCCAAGAAGAAACGTTTCTTTCAAACTTATGGTATTAACTATTTAGAGTTATTGGGTGCTTTCTATGGTCTAAAAGCATATTGCTGTTCAAAAAGGGTCTACATGTATTAATACAGTTAGACAATAAAACGGCTGTTGCATATATTAATCACATGGGGGGAGTCAGATCAGTATCATGTGATTGTCTGGTCAATGAAATATGGCAATGGTGTATTGATCGCCAAATTTGGATTTCAGCAAACTACATTCCAGGTAAAGACAATGTGGTGGCAGATAAAAGATCAAGGATATTTAAAGATAACACAGAATGGATGCTTAATCCAGCAATATTTAAGAATATTGTAACTCAATTTGGTTTACCAGAAATTGATTTGTTTGCATCAAGGCTTAATCATCAATTGCCTAAATATGTGTCTTGGGAACACGATCCAGATGCAGTAGCAGTAGATGCTTTTTCATTGAACTGGGGGAATATGTTCTTTTATGCTTTTCCACCATTTGCTTTGGTTCAGCAATGTCTGAAGGAAATAGAACAAGATTCTGCCACAGGATTGTTGGTAGTTCCAAATTGGCCAACACAACCTTGGTTCCCATTAATGGTGAATATGATTAAAGAACCATATATGTCAATTCCTAACTGTAGTGATATTTTGATTAATCCAGTAACCAAAGAAATTTATCCATTATATGCATATATGAATTTATTAATCTGCAGGTTTTGACCAGACCACTACAGGAGCTGGGATTGTCGGACAAAACTATGGAAGTTATAGTCGCATCATGGCGAGATAACACACAAAAACAATATATGACACATATTAAGAAATGGGAAGAATTTTGCACACAGTCAAATATTTCTTATGATACTGTGAATATTGCAAATGTATTGGAGTTCCTTGCTAAATTGCATTTTGAGCAACATTTAAGTTACAGTGCCATTAACACTGCACGCAGTGCCTTATCATCTTATTTAGGACTTATGTCTGACCAGAAATCAATTGGATCACATCCACTAATATCTAGATTCATGAAAGGAATCTTTAACATTAATCCACCCAAACCTAGATACACAGAGATTTGGGATGTGAGCATTGTACTTACCTTACTTAGACAGTGGACTCCAATTGAAGGATTGTCATTGGAAAGATTAACATTCAAATTAATAATGTTAATATCATTGGTTTCAGCTCAAAGAGTGCAAACTTTACAAATGTTGTGTTTAGACTGTATGCATGTGACTACAGATAACATTGTGTTCTATGTTTACGATCTGATCAAACAAAGCAGACCAGGAAGAACTGGAGCAAAGGTAATCTTTCAAGCTTATCCTATTGATCCTACTTTATGTGTGGTTAGACATTTGAACCAATATATAAAAGTTACCAAAACTCTTCGAGGAAATGAAATAACGTTAATGATTACGCATAAAAAACCACACACTAAAGCTTCAGTTCAAACTATCTCAAAGTGGTTGAAACAGGTGTTACTGTTAGCAGGAGTAGACACTGATGTGTTCAAATCTCACTCCACCAGGGCTGCAGCTACGTCCGTGGCGAAGGTGCGGGACGTACCGCTCGAGCATATTTTTTAAAAATCGCAGGGTGGAGTAAAGAAGAAACTTTTTCAAAGTTCTACAATAAACCTGTTCACACTATGACAAGTTTTGGCCACGCGGTGTTGGGATCACTATAGTCACCTGCTTTGTTTACTATTGATTGCTATAATCAGTTATGTAGTCACTTATATATTTTTATCACTTGTAATGATCCCTCGGATATAAGGAGGGTTATTGTGATGTTCTTTAAACCATTAAAAATTAATCATGGAAAGAACTAAAATTAGTCTGGTTTCTCATGTATGTATTTACTTAGCCGGACTGTCGTACTGATTAAATATACGACATAAAAAACACAGAAAGCTTTAAAATCTTCACGTAGTCACTCACGTGACTCCGAAGTAAAATAGTAAGATTAAACGAGAACTTACCAGTTCGAAGTTTGATGAGGGATTACGTGCCCTCCACTCCCACCCTCATAAAATAAATGATCATCTGGTAGTTCTAAGTCTATTATGAGCCTTACTATGTTACTTCGGCTATTTGGTGTTCTGTGTTTTTCATGCCGCTGCTTTGAAGTATGCCGTTTGCCAGCGCCAGGCGGGCTCTTCACGTAATCCCTCATCGTAACTCCTCATAAAATAACGATCAAACTTCGAACTGGTAAGTTCTCGTTTAATCTTACTATTATACTGCATCTGCCATGCAACTGCCCACTCACCCAACCTGTCCAAGTCACTCTGCATCCTCATAGCATCCTCTTCACAGTTCACACTGCCACATTGTGGTGTGGCGGCGCCTAACGGCAGCGGCTCAACTGCAGTCTGTCTGCCTTTTTAAAATGCCTCGTTGCATGTATGTTCTGATTCTAGTTTTAATTATTTTTTAGCTGTGTATATGTGGGTGGTAGGGGGGGGGGGGGGGGAACTGTTTAATCTCTTCCCTGTTCAGGGACCCGACTTTTTCCCTGTTGGGACTCCGGTGACTTTGGGCCTAACATTGAGGAGCTGGCGGCGGCCTCCAACTGGAACCAACCTGAGGGCTCCAGTCGCAGAGCCTGCGGACCTGCCATCACGGAGCTGGCCATCTTCGGAGCGGGAGGAGCTGCGGTGGTGCGCGGCTGCAACCCGACTTTGGAGCTTTGGAGGCTCCGGCCGTAGGCCTCGTGGACAGGAACATCGAGAGCTCGCAGGTCCCTGGTGGGAGACTGCTTTTCGGAGCTCCCGCAATGGCAACTTCTCCCGCTGGATTTGCGGGGTTTAAAGGACATGGAGCGGGGCATAACATAGCCCGGCACGGCTTTAACAGCCGCGGGACTTACAATCGCCCACCGGGGGCTTTAGAATCGCGAGCCCCAGTTCACCTCGATGTAGCAGTTGGACTGCTGGACCGCGGGAGAAGAACAAGGGAAGAGATTAGACTTTTGGCTTCCATCACAGTGGGGAGGTGTTGGAGATTCACCGTGATGGATATTTGTGTAAACTGTGTAAAGTGTGGGTCTTGGCTTTTTTTGTCATTGTTAAGACTGCAGAAAATGCAATTTCGTTCAAACCAAGCTGTTTGAATGACAATAAAAGGCATTCTATTCTATTGACTCAGCTTTGTGTCATCTGCAAATTTGCTAATGTTACTTTTAATTCCTTCATCAAAATCATTAATGGGGTGGGAGATTGCAACCGTCACGTGGTCCGCCCTGTTTCAACGAATGCAATCAACCCGGCATGCACAATCAAATAAAACAGTAAGATGAAATGAGAACTTACCAGTTTGAAGTTTGATCTTTATTTTATGAGGAGTTACAATGAGCGATTACGTGAAGAAGTCCATCAGCCCACATGCGCGTCAATCTTCACAGCAGCAGTGTGAAATCACAAATAACAGCTGTTGAACTGAACATAGTAAGATTAGAGAGGACTAGAACTACCAGATGACCTTTACGATATGAGGGTTGGGAGCGGAGGGCACAAAATCGCTCATTGTAACTCCTCATAAAATAAATATCAAACTTCAAAGTGGTAAGTTCTCATTTAATCTTACTATTTTACTTCGGCATCACGTGAGATACTACATGAAGATTTTTTAAAAATATCTTTATTTATTAGAGGTACCGTAAGTTACATCAGTGTACATCCCTTATATTGTATTACAGTCATTGTACCCCTTAAGGCTTTAGAAAAGAGAGAAAATAGAGAGAAATAACAGTAAAGAAAGTAGAAAAGTGAAAAAGAGATGTGAAAGTGCAAAAACGTGCCAGAGGGAAAGGAAACCCTTGAAGAGAGAGACCGGAAATTAAGAGATAGACGCTGGAGAGGAAAAAAAAAGAAAAAGGGAAAGATAGAGAAAGAAAGAAGAAAAGCCGGTTACTTTATTATAAACATCTCGCAAAAGGAATCTACCAACTCGACAGTTTTTCTTCCCCCTTTACCAAGACCTGACACCGGTACTTTTTTGAGGTATGGCACCTTATCCTTGTAATTGATTTATAAATGCAGACAACGTCTTATAGAAACAATCTGATTTCTCATATCTTCCAAGTGTAGTGTTTCGAACATAGTTGAAATCCACATATTAACTGTTGGTATAGGAGAATTTTTCCAGAATTTTAAGATGAGCTTTTTTCCAGTTATTAAGCCATATTCAAATTGAGTCTTTTGAAACACATTTAATTCAGGGCTATCTTCCGATATCCTGAAGATAATCCAGTCTGCTTTTGGAGTCAGTTTTACTTTAAATATTTTTGTGAAAATTTAAAAAATTTCAGTCCAAAATGTTTGAATTTTTGTGCAAAAGACAAATGAGTGTGCCATATTAGCTTCTTGACATTGACATTTATCACATATAGGTGAGACGTTGGGAAAAAATTTACTTATTTTAGTTTTTGAATAGTATAATCTGTGTAAGATTTTAAATTGTATTAAGGTGCGTCTTACATTAATTGTACATTAAATGCACATTTATGCACATTTAATAAATATTCTTCCCACCTTTCTTTGAGAATTTTTATACTTAATTCTTTTTCCCAGTCTCTCCTGATACCATCTGTTGTTGGTATTTCTGCATTTAGAATATTATATATATATATGATATTAGGTTTGCTGATTCTGCCTTTGTATTAATTACCTCTTCCAGTAAGTCTGGAGGCATATTGTGATAATCTTGTGCATATTTTTTCAGATAGCCACAGATTTGGAAATATTTAAAATACTAATTGTTTCCCAAATTGTTTTTTAGTTGTATTTGTTTAAATGATAATAGTTTTCCCAATTCATACACATCTCCGAAGATTTTAATTCCAGCTCTTTCCCATTGTATAAATGCTTTATCTATAGTTGAAGGTTTAAATGAGGGGTTTTTACCGATAGGAGATAAGAAAGATAAATGTCTTAATTTTAAATTGTGTTTTATTTGTTTCCAAATTCTAATTGTACTGTATATAATTGTATTATTGTTGTAATTTATATTATTCATCGATATTGGAGAGAGAAGGATTGCTCCAATATTATAAGGAATCAGTATGATCCAGGTTCTTCCACATCTTCATCTTTCTTAAGTATTAGTATGATCGTGGATTCTGCTAGTGTTTCAGGTAGTATTTGTTCTTGTTCCTGCAATTCCTCTTGTTCCTGCAACTCTAATTTAGGAAGGTTACAATTATCCAAGAACTTTGTAACTTTTTTGGTGTCCATTATCGTTTTAGATATATACAGATTCTCGTAAAATTGTGCGAATCTTTTATTAATATCACTCGGCAAGGTCAATAATTCCCCTTTGTCTGATTTAATCTTTAAAATTGTGTGATCCTTTTCTTGTTTTTTTAACTGACGTGCCTGAAGTTTGTGGGGCTTATCCCCAAATTCAAAGTGTTCCTGTCTTATAATTTGTAATCATCTTATGACTTTCTCTGATAATAATTTATTTAATTTGAATTTCAGTATTATTATTCTATTGTGCATATCCGTAGTGGGGTCTTTAGTGTTTTCTATGTCCAGTTGTCTAATTTGTTCTTCTAACTGTCTTTGTTCCTTCTTATTTTTCTTATTTTGAAAAGCTTGATGTGAAATTATCACGCCTCGAATTAATGCTTTGAAAGATTCCCATAATAGTGTAGGTGATATGTCTGGCGTGTCGTTTATTTTGAAAAAAAGGTCAATTTGCTCTTTTAAATATGTACTCCCTTGCGGGTCTTTTAAAATTTGAGGATTGTACCTCCAAAACGGTTCGTTCTGAGTCATTCCTTCCATTTTTAGAAAAAAAGTTATTGGGGAGTGACCTGATTTGTATTTGTGTGGTATTTTGATTTAGAAGTGTGGGATATTAGTTTTGTATCCACCAGGAAATAACCTATTCATGAATATGTCTTGTGTACCATAGAATAGAATGAGTAATCCCTGCCGGTCGGATTTGCAATTCTCCAGACATCTGTTATGTTTGTGTTTTTTATATATGTGTTTAGAAGTTCGCTAGTTTTGGATTTCGTAATACCTCTTTGTTTTTGATTGGATTTATCTAAGTAAGTGTCTAAGACACAGTTAAAGTCTCCGCCGATTATGACATTTTGGTAGCTATATTCTGCAATTATATTCAAGATTTTATTGAAAAAGTGTGGATTGTCAAAGTTGGGCACATATATGTTTACCAAGGTAATTGGGGCAGCATGGATCTCCCTGGTAACTATCAAATATCTCCCGTCCTTATCTGTTAAGGTAGTTTTGGGTTTAAATGGAATGCCTTTGCGAATAATAATAGACGTTTCTCTAGATTTCGATGAGTATGATGAGTGAAAGGTTTGACCTATCCAGTTCGCCCTCAAACTAGCTTGGTCTTGAGGTTGAAGATGAGTCTCTTGTAAAAAAGCAATATCAGTGTTGTATGCTTTCAGCTGAGCTAGAATCTTACCCCTTTTAATGCGTTCGTTAACAACCCTAACATTCCAACTACAAGATGAGATTTTTGGTTATCATCTTGCATTTTGAATAGATTTAATACCTGTGTGTCTTGCGGTGCATTCATACCTCAGGTCTTTAGATATAGGCGAATTATTTACCCTACAATGTTCAGTTAGTAGATTCCCTTTGCAATAGTCCTTGAATAAATAAACACACATGTGATTAAAAGTGAAAATGATTTAAAAAAAACTAATACAAGTGAGAATACAGTGTCTGAGCTTGTTGGCACTGTAACAAGTGACCCACCTGTAGGTGGGAAAAAGCATTTTATTGACTTCCGTGTCGATATAAAACAAACAAATAGCTCCGCTCCCTCAATTAATCATAACATACTGGAGCGGGACCAGTTTAAAAATCAGATGTATAGTACCCATTTACAGAATATATGTCCATTTCCTCGGTATTTCCGGATATAACTATCATTTTTATCTACTAAGTGTTAAGCGTACATTTTAACCTCAGAAATCATCAACTGTTGGTTGAAGGGGTTAACCTATTTCAGGCTCCTGGAACTGATCCAGGAGCTCGCCTCTGCCCCTCACGCCCCGGTTATCAATCTATTTGAGAATTATTAGGTTAAATTAAAATGTTAATTTGAAAATCCCCATTTCTGCATTTCTGATTAGCATTCATTACTGTTTCTATGTTAATATTCTATGTTAATATTGTTAAGGATGTTAATGCTATACCATTTAGGTTATTCATTAAATCTCATATTCAACAGTAATAGCTAAGCCCAGTTTGTTGATGAGCTCTTCTTTTTGGTGGTTATCTTTTGCCAGCTTCTCATGGAACAGAGTATGTCCTTGAGTTAGCATTCCGCCGATAAGACGTCTAGACAAAGTTCCTTCTTTGGGCAGTATGCCACCATTCTGGGTGCAATTGTAAAGAGAGAGAGTGTCCAAAATGTCCAACCTTTCCAGCTAGTCCTTCTGTTCCACGATGGTTAGAGTATATTTGTATGCCTCCTCGGGATTTGTGAACGATTTTTGCTGTTCCTTGTAGGAATGCGCATTGTAGCTGGGAAGTAAACACCATATCCGACCTCCTTATATCCTTGGAGAGCCTGCTTTGCCTTGGAGAACTGATTTTGCTTTTGCATGATTTCATAAGGATAGTCCCTGAAGATTTTAAACGTAGTTACACCATACATCAGAGGCACACCATGTTTGATATTCCTCATAACCTCTTCCACGTCAGCAATGTCCCGGAATTTCACAATAATCTGTCAAGTACGTTCTGAGCCATCCTGAGATTTGTGTTTGAATCTAGGAACTCGGTGTGCTACTTCAATTTTTGGTAGGTTAGGGAGCTTAAGAGCTTCTTTAATTAATCCCACAGTTAACTTGCAAATGTTATCTCTCTCGGCTCCCTCTGGTACACCAACTAATCTTAGGTTATGACATCTCGAATGAGCCTCGAGGTCCAGACATTTGTCTGAAGCTTTAGCCAGCTGAGTCGCCATCCGTCGTGTAGCAAGGTCTTGTTCTGACCTCACCTTCTTCATCTCCTTCACCATTCTTGCGATCTCATCCTCCATCTTGTGCATTGTTAACATACAAGTTGATACAGTGTCCAGCACAGCGTCGAACCTCTTTGTGGTGTCTTCTTCACCCTTATCAACTCTCTCTGATAGTTCATCTCTCACATTGTCAATTTGTTTATTAATAGTGCCAATCGAATCCTTCACAGACTCAATAACATTCTGATTACAAGAAGTCATATTTAGCGTAAGCTTTTCTATCTTTTCCATCATCACTCCCATCATGTGTTCCATCTTTTTTCCATCCACCTTTACATCTTTCAGTTCACTTATCGAAAGCTTTAATTCTTTAAATTCTTTGTCCTTGGCCAAATCTGCTTTAGATCTTGTAACCATATCGAAAAGCACCTTTTCTTCAGAAGCCACTTCAATAATAAATTCTGCAGGCTTCGTCTGGCTTCCCCAGGAGTGTTTTGTAACTGTTCTCTGAGTGCTCTTACCAAGGGAAGAATTTTTAATTTAAAGTGCTTTAAGCCTCCGTTAAATTCACAGCACTTACTGATGATGTCATCAGCACGACGTCCAGAGGCTCCGGTAAGTTTTTTAAATCGGTCCCGAGCTGTAGACCCGGTTTTAACACGGAAAATTGCGAATTTTAGGGAGTGGAGCTATGTGCAGCATCTGTTAAGATAACATGACGCCACCGGAAGACTACGTGAAGATTTTAAAGCTCTGCGACTTCATGCCATGGATACGAGTCCATGCGTCACACACTGCATCAGTAGACCAAGGATGAGTGAAAATAAATAATGCATTCAGACATAACATAGATTTAAATCATGCTGATGCTTTTTAATTAATAATTGATCACAATAGTGACCCCTCTCATCCAGGAGGAAACTATAAAACAGAACCTAAAAATAGGGTTGGCAAATACCCCCAGTCTGGCAATGGGTTTGTTATAAAATGTTTGGGAGTTCGCTCATTGACCTGCAGCAGCTAGGATATGGTCCAGCGGAACATCCATAACACTCGCTGCTGATGTTGTATCAGCCCTGGTGGAGTGAGAGTTGAAAATATTATTATCTACTCCTGCATACGCCAAAACCCCATTTTAACCACCTGGAGATGGTCTGAACTAATACCTTCTTATGAGGTTTTTTGTAACTAACAAACATTGCTTGTTTATAGCCTCTTGGTGACATTGGCGTATTGTTGTAAATGTGTGACCACACATAACCGAAGGTCCATGGGGTATGCCATGAAAACTAGTTTGGGACCTGACGCCCCTGGTTTGCTCTGCTTAACTAAATCATAAACATAAAATATTATATTATTTGCAGATGTAACCATCCTGTCCAGTCGCAATTTCAGTAGTGACTTGACCCGTTGTGCGGTGACCAGCGCTATGAGGATAACTTCCTTATGAGAGGCGGGCCAAAGATAAGGATGTAGCTGGAGCCTCCTGGTGAAGTAGTGTTAACACAATGTCAATATCCCATACTTCCGTGTTCCTGGGCCTGGGAGAACTTGTATTAAAGATATCCTTTATAATTCTGGATATCAGAGGGTGAGACCCGACAGAGTGGGTCCCACTTGCTGCAGCAAATATGATGAAAAGGAACATTTGACACAGTTAATGGCACTATAACGTGTTTTATTGTCAAAGACCCATTTGAAAATGAACTCCAAGATGTTAGTTATCCATGCCATATTATATGTAACATGAGCATTTAAACAAAAGCGCTTCCTATCTCCTGAAGAGGAAATGTACTGCTTTTTTGGTGCTATCCCTGCACTCTGCAGTGAGCACATACATGGATTGGTCTGACAACCCGAGCCGCAGGAACAGTCTTCTCAGAGTCTGCAAGTCAATTAATTGATTTTCTCATGCAGAGGTTTGTTTCCCGAGTCACAGGCTGAACCAGCAAAGTTTTATGTTGACAATAACCATATAAGGTTCTATTATTATTCCCAACATTAGCGGTAACCATGGCTGCTTAGGCCAGTCAGGCAGTACGAAAAGCCTGAAGTGGGATCTTGCTGGATTTATTGCAAGACCCGACTGATGACGCAAAATGGAGGAAAGACATAAAAGATCATTCCTCCCCAGTGTAGCGAGAATGTACCTCTTGCCACTGTTATGCCACATATTTTTGCAACTGGTGAATGAGCCTGGATGCAAACATATCAATATTAGGTGTTCCATCGAGCCACAATGTCATTAAATACTTTGTGATCCAACATCCAGTCTGTGTTGTCATTGATTTTATGTGATGATACACCAGCGCCAAATGAGGTTAGGTAAATTATCACAGGATACTTTGACTTGATTGCACCCATGTGACTAACATATGCCACCACCATAGTGTATCAACTTGGAGTTGAGCATGCAGATTATGCTTTTTTTAATTAATTAATTTATTTATTTATTTTTTGGCCATATTTGTTTGTTTATTTTTGTTAGAAGTAAGTACAGTAGTCTGGTACTTAAGTACCTAATACATAAATATGTATTTTCATTCTTGTACAACTTCATACTTTTGGTTCAATAATAAAAGAACAGTGAGAGAAAAAAGAAATAAAGAGTGTCGGAATAGATAGACAAGCGAGTAGAAACAGAAAACAAAAGAAATAAAGGACAGAGATGAGAAGTTAAAAGATTGAAAGAAAAGGAAAAAAATAAATAAAAGAGAGATTAGACGAGATCTACCTATCTCATATTTTTACCCATCTGTCACCCAGTTCTAAACCATTTAATTTCTAAGGTTATGTTATGTTACACCATATGCTTGTAAAAAGTTGATAAACGGAGACCAAATCTTTAAGAATTGGTCTACTTTGCCTAGTAAGAGGAATCTCATTTCTTCAAGATGTAGCGTTTCAGACATGTTTGAGATCCACATTTTGAATGTTGGCGTAGGTGCGTTTTTCCAAAATTTAAGTATGTTTTTTCGCTGTTATTAGACCATAATTAAGAAGTTTCTTGGAATATAGTTAGTTTACTTCCCTCTTCCATTGATCCAAAGATAATTTATTTGATATTGGGGTTCAATTTTGTGTTAAATAGTTTTGTAAAAATTCCAAAAAATTTCATTCCAAAATGTATACAGTTTTGTACAAGAGACAAAGGGATGTGCTATAGTGGCATCTTGAGTCAGACATTTGTCGCAGATTGGGGAAACATTTGAAAATATTTTATTCAGTCTTGTTTTCGAATAATATAATCTTTTTTTTTTTTTTTTTAATATTTTTATTATAGAAACATATTTATGAAAATTACAATGTTTTACATAAACGAAAATACATCATTATATACTTTCATAATATTAATAATATTGAAATTATTACTAATATTGAAATTTAGGACTGTATGCTTCTATACGCTTTTTTAATTATTTTTTATAAAGTAAGAAAAGATAGAGATAAATAATGAAGAAAATATGAAAGCGAATGGAGTATTAATCATTAATCCGTCATTGGAGATATAGGCATGATTTATTATATATCTTTCTTCATCCATTCTAATATTCAGGCCTCAGTCAAGCCCTCGTACCGAGCCGTTATGACTCTGTAAATATTCAATGTATGGAGACCATATCCCTCTGAAGAGATCTAACCTGTCCATTAGGACAAGCCTCAATCTCTACAGATGAAGAGTCTCCGACATTTCTGTATTCCACATTTTGATTGTAGGGGATGTAGGGCCTTTCCAAAATTTTAATATTCATTTTTTCCCAATTATTAACCCATAATCAATAAAAATTATTTGGTTTGTTGTTACTAATTGTTCTGTTTCCAGTATTCCTAGTATTATTAGCTTTGAATCGGGTGTCAAAGTTATATTAACAACATTTAAAATTATCCTAAATATTTCAATCCAGAATTTTGTAATTTTTATACAGTTTGTAAATGAATGTGACAAATTGGCTTCTAAATGTTGACATTTATCACATATAGGAGATACTTTTGGGAACATATTATGTAATTTGGATTTTGAATAATATAGTCTATGTAATATTTTAAACTGTATAAGAGAGTGTTTAGCATTTAGCGAACAATGATGTATATGTTGTAAACTATCATCCCATATTTCTGGTCTAATAGTTTGGCATAATTCATTTTCCCAAGATTGTCTATGTATTTCTGTTGATGGAACATCACCTTCCAAAAAGATGTTATATATATATGAAATCATTTTTTCTGTATTTGGATGTTTATTCAAACATTCATCTAATATTTCTGTCTTTCTATTTCTGAGTTCTTGCGTATTTGCTTTAACATAATCTATAATTTGTAAATATCTAAAGTAATCTTTAGAGTGTAGTCCATAAATTTGTTGTACGTCTTGAAATGGAAGGAAGGAGTTTTCCCTATAGAGATCACCAATCTTAATAATTCCATTATTTTTCCATTGTAAAAAAGCTTTATCCATCATTGAAGGTTTAAACATAACATTATTTACAATGCTAAGAGATAGTGGTATAGATTTTAATTTTAATGTTTTCTTTATTTGTTTCCAAATACGTATTCCACTTCCTATTATTGGGTTATCACTATAGGTTTTCTTAGCTAGATTAATATTAGCGAATATTATAGAACTAATTTCAAAGGGAGAACAGTCTTCTTTTTCCATATTTAACCAAGTTGGTTGGTTATCTATTTCTTCTAACCAAAAATTCATATTTTTAATGTTAACTGCCCAATAATAAAACATAAAATCTGGTAGAGCTAGACCTCCGTTTATTTTTGATTTACATAAATGTTTTTTGTTTATTCTATGGCATTTATAATCCCAAATGAAGTTAGTGACTAAGGAGTCCACCTTTTTAAAGAAATTTTTAGGGAGATATATCGGGATTGATTGGAAAATGTATAATAATTGTGGAAGAAACACCATTTTTATTATATTAATTTTGCCTATCATCGAAATAGGTAACGTTTTCCAATATAAAATATTCCTATTTAATTTGTTCAATAATAGTGGGAAATTAGCTTTAAATAAAGAGTCAAATCTTTTTGTTACGAAGATTCCAAGATATTTAAACTTTTCATTTGTTATCTTAAAAGGGAATTGTTGTAATATGTGTAAATTGTTTACCGTTACTGGCATAAGTTCACTTTTATTCCAGTTAATACTATATCCTGAATAGGATCCAAATTCAGTTATTAATTTTAACAAATTACGAATACTAGTTTCTGGTTTTGTGATGTAAAGTAGCACATCATCCGCATATAAAGAAATTTTATTTTTAGTGTCTCTAGTATCGTATCCATATATTTCCGGATGTGATCTCACCCTCAGAGCTAGCGGTTCTATTCCCAATGCAAACAATAAAGGGGATAAAGGACAACCTTGTCTACAACCTCGAGATAAATTGAATTTAGGTGATAACATTTGATTTGTTATTATTCTAGCTGTCGGATTTGTATATAGCAATTTGATCCAGCTAATAAACTTTTCTCCCAATTTAAAAGCTTCCATAACCGAGAACAAGTAAGGCCATTCCACTTGATCAAAGGCTTTCTCTGCATCTAACGAAATAACTACTAGATCTTTATTAATATCTCTTTTCGAGTATATAATATTGAATAACCGTCTCAAATTATATGAAGAGTATCGTTTTGGTATAAATCCTGTTTGATCAGGGTGAACTAATTTATTAACAACTAAACTTAACCTTTGTGCTAATATTTTAGTTAATATCTTTTGATCGGTATTTAGAAGAGCTATTGCTCTAAATGACCCTGGTTCATCCAAGTCTTTGTTTATTTTAGGTAAAAGTGTTATAGTAGATTCATTTAATGTTTCTGGTAGTTTTTGCTGTATATATATATGTTCATGTAGTAATTTCAAACGTGGTACAATCTGATCATAAAATATTTTATAAAATTCCGAGCCAATGCCGTCTGGTCCCGGTGTTTTACCCTTTTTTAGTGATCTGATAGATTCTTGGATTTCTTTTATCGTGATATCAGCATTCAGTAACTCTATATTTTGTGAATCCAATCCTTTCAAGTTACATTTTTTTAAGAATGCTTCAATTCCTATTTTATTATCGGTTGTTTTCGCAGTGTATAAGTTTTTATAATATTGCATAAATCTTTCATTAATATCTTTAGGCTGTGTTAACAATTCGCCTTTATGTGATTTAATCCTATGGATTATTTTTTCAGCTTCCATTTTCCTTAGTTGACGAGCCAGTAATTTTTGAGGTTTATCACCGAATTCAAACTGTAATTGTTTAGTATGTTGATAAAGATTAACGACTTGGTCTGTAAATATTTTATTTAATTTATATTTCAAGCCGACTTCCGGT
Source organism: Okamejei kenojei (assembly GCA_035221665.1). Classification (NCBI taxonomy): domain Eukaryota; kingdom Metazoa; phylum Chordata; class Chondrichthyes; order Rajiformes; family Rajidae; genus Okamejei; species Okamejei kenojei. Next base: position 1,748,620 of record CM069134.1, read on the forward strand.
GGCGCTATGGAGTCTTAAAGCATAGCGCCAGCCAGCTCCGTAAAAATTTTGAAAAAACGGGGACTTAAAAAGACTTACCGATTGTCTGCTTTATACTGTCTGCCGCCTCAACATCGACGGTACCGGGTGACGTCATCAGCCCTGCGACAAACCATGACGGCACGGAGCCCTACCGATAAAACGAAGGGTCGAAAAACCCGGGCGAGAGCGGGAGAAGGCCTGGGAGAAGCCTCGGACTCGAGTAGGGCCAGTTCCCTGGAATACGTCTCCAGGAAAGCAGACACAGGAGGTGAGGATTTGAGAGCTTTTATTTCTCATCAGATGGCTGATTTAAAACGAGAGTTCAAGGCAGAAATGAAAGATATAAAGCAAGAAATGAAAGAAATAAAGGGAGATATAAAGGAAGAAATTTGTCAAATTAATAATCAGATGGACTTGATGAAAAATCAATGGAATGAATTTCAAAAAGATACAAAGACACAAATTGATAATAAGTTCAAGAAAGAATCAGAAAAATTGAAGAATGAATTTATTGATATGATCAATAATATGGAACGCAAGATGGAGGTTAAACTTGAAAATGTTAAAAAAGACTTTCAAAATAAGATTGATCCTATTGCAAATGTGGTCGAACAACAAGCTGATGGCATGAAAAACCTTGAAAAGATAGCGGAGGCTAGTACTGTGTCTACAGCAAAGCTGATAACAGAACAAGAACGTCTACTGGAGTTGTTATCTAAAGTAACAGATAAATGCACCCAGCTAGAAGGCTATCAGAGAAGGCAGAACTTGAGGATTGCAGGGATTCCTGAAGGTCTAGAGAAACACGAAGACACTCGAGAATTCACTGCTAAATTACTGCAAGCTGTTTTATCTTTGGATGATATGCCTGTATTAGCTCGTGCACATCGAGTCGGCAGAAGACAGACCAGTACAAATGCCCCCCCCAAGACAAATGATTGTAAAGTTACAATATGATTTTATTCTCGAGGATATTATGCGGAGAGCCTCGGGAACAAAGAATCTGATGTTTCAAGGACAAAGAATCAGTATCTATCGAGACTATCCCCCAGAGGTTGCCAGAAAACGAAAAGCGTTTAACGAAGCCAAAAACCTTATGAGGGGTGTAGAAAACTTGAGATACGGTTTGAATTACCCAGCCATCCTAAGAGTTACTTATAACAACGTGGAACACTTCTTCAAGACTCCAACAGAAGCAATGGAATTTGCAAAGCAGTTTCACACTTGAAAACCATCTACAAGCAAATATACTGTCTTTTACTATTTTTAAAGACCTAGTACGGTCTCTTAACATTCTATGAGACTTCATACGATAATATGGAATTAGAAGAAATTAGAAGGAACGGACAATGTCGTATGGAACGAAATGTTTTCCTGGATTGGAAGAAGCTCGTTGAACATTGACAATTAGTCATAATATATAACTAACACAAACAAATAACACACATACTAAAAATCATAACGCGGTTTTATTATCACTATGATTATTATTAACCAAGACTGTTCACTATTGCTAATTAATATTACTAATAATTAATATTTTATGTCTTGTTATATTTGGAGATACCCTCCCCTTATTTTTTTTTTTCTCTTTTTTAATAATGATTTTTATTTTTTGTACTTTAAAAACTCTTTATCTGCGGCTTTATAATTAGATTTTTAAATTAATTTTAGATATACATACTTTTATGATGACTAATATCACTCCTTTCATTTCTTTAATATTATATCCCCGTTAAAATATTATCATGGAATAATAATTCCTTAAATTTAGGAGCTGGCTAAATTAATAACATCAATTGCCGGAAGCCTTTAGATTGATAGCCAATATAGTTTGGCTTTCACAAACTACAAATATTTTATTTGTAGTTTTTCCATTCTTTATGCACTCTATTAAGCTTTTTATCTACTCTTCACTATTCTTTTATGCTTATTATATCTTTCAGTTTGAATGGAGCTATACACTGGAACAATGGAGATATATTCGTGAAGTACATAAAAGAGATCTAAAATTCATCTATTCGGTGTTCGGGTGTAAGGTTAGGTCTACTGCACGGACCCTTGGACTCTATTCTAGATTCCCACAAACCTAAAATGCAGGATCTAAAAAGAAATATGGGGAACGAGGGATTAACCTTTTGCAGTTGGAATGTTAAAGGTATCAATGAACCAATAAAAAGAGGAAAAATATTGACACACTTAAAGGCAATGAAAGCTGATGTAATTTATATTCAAGAAACTCACCTAAAGAAAGACGCTGAAAATAGGCTGAAAGCTAAATGGATAGACAAAATATACCACTCTTCCTTTACGCATAAATCAAGAGGCGTAGCAATATTATTTCGTAAAGGTACTTTATTTAAGCATACATCTACTATATCCGATAAAGATGGCAGATACATTATTGTGATAGGAGAAATAAATAGGGAAAAAATGATTTTTGTTAACATCTATGGACCAAATTTTGATAGTCCTTTATTTTTTAAGAAAGTACTCAATAATATTCCGGAATTAACACATTACAATTTGATAATTGGAGGAGATTTTAATTGTACATTAGACCCTTATTTAGATAGATCTTCAAAACAAAGAAAAATTAAATCGCATACTAGCGATTTATTAAACGCATACATCCAAACGACTAACATTAAAGATGTCTGGAGAACAGAAAATCCTACTGGTCGAGAATATTCCTTTTACTCGCCAGTACATAAAACTTATTCAAGAATAGATTACTTTCTGGTAGATGCAAAGCTTATTTCACTTACTTACGAATCCAAATATCATAATATTATAATTTTCAGATCATGCGCCATTAACATTTAAAATTAAAATAAATGGTAAAACAGAAAATCTAGGACAATGGAAACTTAACCCACAAATTTTAAAAAATAAAAACCACTCAGGAATATATTATAAACTCAGATTAAGATGTTTTTTGAAATAAATGATCAACCAGAAATATCTCGCTCTTTATTATGGGAAACATTTAAAGCATATCTTCGAGGAATTATGATTTCTTCACAAGCATTCCATAATAAAAAGATTCGGAAGGAACAACAGGACTTAGAAAGGGAGATTAAACAATTAGATATACAGAATGCAACAAAATCAGATATAATAATACATAATAAAATTGTAGCATTGAAGTATAAATTAAACAAAATATATACTGATCAAGTTTTAAAATATTACCAACATACTAAACAATTGTTGTTTGAATTTGGAGACAAACCACAAAAACTATTGGCTCGACAATTAAGGAAAATTGAAGCTGAAAAAAATTATACATAGGATTAAATCACAAAACGGTGAATTATTAATACAACCCAAGGATATTAATGAAAGATTTATGCAATATTATAAAAATCTGTATACTGGTAAAACGACAGTAAATAAAACAGAAATAGATGCCTTTTTAAATGTATGTAACTTAAAAGAATTAGATTTACAAAATAGAGAAACTATTAAATGCCGATATTTCAATAAAAGAAATCCAAGAATCTATTAAATCTTTAAAAAATGGTAAAACTCCAGGACCAGATGGTATAGGCTCGGAATTTTATAAAATTTTTCATGACCAAATGGTCCCATATTTAAAATCATTATATGAACAGATATATACACAAGATCAATTACCAGTGGACTTCCGGTGGCGCTATGGAGCGTTAAAGCATAGCACCAGCCAGCTCCGCAAAAATTTTGAAAAAACGGGGATTTAAACGGATTTAAAAGAACTTACCGATCGACTGCTTTCACTGTCTGCCGCTTCAACATCGACGGTACCGGCTGACGTCATCAGCCCTGCGACAAATTATGACGGCACGGAGCCCTACCGAGAAAACGAAGGGTCGAAAAACCCGGGCGAGACCGGGAGAAGGCCTGGGAGAAGCCTCGGACTCCAGTAGGGCCAGCTCCTTGGAAGACGTCTCCAGGAAAGCAGACACAGGAGGTGAGGACTTGAAAACTTTTATTTCTCACCAGATGGCTGATTTAAAACGTGAGTTCAAGGCAGAAATGAAAGATATAAAGAAAGAAATGAAAGAAATAAAGGGAGATATAAAGGAAGAAATCTCTCAAATTAATAATCAGATGGACTTGATGAAAAATCAATGGTGTGAATTTCAAAAAGATACAAAGACACAAATTGATAATAAGTTCAAGAAAGAATCAGAAATATTGAAGAATGAAATCATTGATATGATTAATAATCTGGAACGCAAGATGGAGGGTAAACTTGAAAATGTTAAAAAAGACTTTAAACATAAGATTGACCCTATTGCAAATGTGGTCGAACAACAAGTTGATGGCATTAAAAACCTTGAAAAGATAGCGGAGGCTAGTACTGTGTCTACAGCAAAGCTGATAACAGAACAAGAACGTCTACTGGAGTTGTTATCCAAAGTAACAGATAAATGCACGCAGCTAGAAGGCTATCAAAGAAGGCAGAACTTGAGGATTGCAGGGATTCCTGAAGGTCTAGAGAAACACAAAGACACTCGAGAATTCACTGCTAAATTACTGCAAGCTGTTTTATCTTTGGATGATATGCCTGTTTTAGCTCGTGCACATCGAGTCGGCAGAAGACAGACCAGTGCAAACGCCCCCCCAAGACAAATCATTGTAAAGTTACAATATGATTTCACCCTCGAGGATATTATGCGAAGAGCCTCGAGAACAAAGAATCTGACGTTTCAAGGACAAAGAATCAGTATCTATCGAGACTATCCCCCAGAGGTTGCCAGAAAACGAAAAGCGTTTAACGAAGCCAAAAACCTTATGAGGGGTGTAGAAAACTTGAGATACGGTCTGAATTACCCAGCCATCCTAAGAGTTACTTATAACAGCGTGGAACACTTTTTCAAGACTCCAACAGAAGCAATGGAATTTGCAAAGCAGTTTGACACTTGAAAACCATCTACAAGCAAATATATTGTCTTTTACTATTTTTAAAGACCTAGTACGGTCTCTTAACATTTTATGAAACTTTATACGACAATATGGAATTAGAAGAAATCAGAAGGAACGGACAATGTCGTATGGAACGAAATGTTTTCCCGGATTGGAAGAAGCTCACCGAACATTGACAATTACTCATAATATACAACTAACACAAACAAATAACACACATACTAAAATTATAACGCGGTTTTATTATTACTATGACTGTTATTAACCAAGACTGTGCACTATTGCTAATTAATACTACTAATAATTAATATCTTATGTCTTGTTACATTTGGAGATATCCTCCCCTTAATGTATTTCTTCCTCTTTTAATAATGATTTCTATTTTTTGTATTTAAAAAAAAACTCTTTATCTGTGGCTTTATAATTAGATTTTTTTAAACTAATCTTAGATATATATACTTTTATGATGATTAATATCACTCCTTTCATTTCTTTAATATTATATTCCCGTTAAAATATTATCATGGAATAATAATTCCTTAAAATTAGGAGCTGGCTAAATTAATAACATCAATGCCGGAAGCCTTTAGATTAATAGCCAATCTAGTTTGGCTTTCACAAACTACAAATATTATATTTGTAGTTTTTCTACTCTTTATACACTCTATTAAGCTTTTTACTCACTTTTCATTATTCTTTTATGTTTACTATATCTTTCAGTTTGAATGGAGCTATATACTGGAACAATGGAGATACATTCGTGAAGTACATAAAAGAGATCTAAAATTCATCTATTCGGTGTTCGGGTGTAAGGTTAGGTCTACTGCGCGGACCCTTGGACCCTATTCTAGATTCCCACAAACCTAAAATGCAGGATTTAAAAAGAAATATGGGGAACGAGGGATTAACCTTTTGCAGTTGGAATGTTAAAGGTATCAATGAACCAATAAAAAGAGGAAAAATATTGACACACTTAAAGGCAATGAAAGCTGATGTAATTTATATTCAAGAAACTCACCTAAAGAAAGACGCTGAAAATAGGCTGAAAGCTAAATGGATAGATAAAATATATCACTCTTCCTTTACGCATAAATCAAGAGGCGTAGCAATATTATTTCGTAAAGGTACTTTATTTAAGCATATATCTACTATATCTGATAAAGATGGCAGATACATTATTGTAATAGGAGAAATAAATAGGGAAAAAAATGATTTTTGTTAACATCTATGGACCAAATTTTGATAGTCCTTTATTCTTTAAGAAAGTACTTAATAATATTCCAGAATTAACACATTACAATTTGATAATTGGAGGAGATTTTAATTGTACATTAGACCCTTATTTAGATAGATCTTCAAAACAAAGGAAAACTAAATCGCATTCTAGTGATTTATTAAACGCATACATTCAAACGACTAACATTAAAGATGTTTGGAGAACAGAAAATCCTACTGGTCGAGAATATTCCTTCTACTCGCCAGTACATAAAAACTTATTCAAGAATAGATTACTTCCTAGTAGATGCAAAGCTTATTTCACTTACTTACGAATCCAAATATCATAATATTATAATTTCAGATCACGCACCATTAACATTTAAAATTAAAATAAATGGTAAAACAGAAAATCTAGGACAATGGAAACTTAATCCACAAATTTTAAAAAATAAAACAACTCAGGAATACATCATAACTCAGATTAAGATGTTTTTTGAAATAAATGATCAACCAGAAATATCTCGCTCTTTATTATGGGAAACATTTAAAGCATATCTTCGAGGAATTATGATTTCTTCACAAGCATTCCATAATAAGAAGATTCGGAAGGAACAACATGACTTAGAAAGGGAGATTAAACAATTAGATATACAGAATGCAACAAAATCAGATATAATAATACATAATAAAATTGTAGCATTGAAGTATAAATTAAATAAAATATATACTGATCAAGTTTTAAAATACTACCAACATACTAAACAATTGTTGTTTGAATTTGGAGACAAACCACAAAAACTATTGGCTCGACAATTAAGGAAAATTGAAGCTGAAAAAATTATACATAGGATTAAATCACAAAACGGTGAATTATTAATACAACCCAAGGATATTTAATGAAAGATTTATGCAATATTATAAAAATTTGTATACTGGTAACACAACAGTAAATAAAACAGAAATAGATGCCTTTTTAAATTTATGTAACTTAAAAGAATTAGATTTACAAAATAGAGAATTTTTAAATGCCGATATTTCAATAAAAGAAATCCAAGAATCTATTAAATCTTTAAAAAATGGTAACACTCCAGGACCAGATGGTATAGGCTCTGAATTTTATAAAATTTTTCATGACCAAATGGTCCCATATTTAAAATCATTATATGAACAGATATATACACAAGAGAAATTACCAGATACATTGAACGAATCTATTATAACACTTATACCCAAAATAAATAAAGATTTGGATGACCCAGGATCGTATAGAGCAATTGCTTTATTAAATACGGATCAAAAAATTTTAACAAAGATTCTTGCACAAAGACTAAGCAAAATTGTTAACAAATTAATTCATCCTGATCAAACAGGATTTATACCTAAAAGATATTCTTCATATAATTTAAGACGGTTATTTAATATCATATATTCGAAAAGAAGTGATAAAAAAGACTTAGTAGTCATCTCGTTGGATGCAGAAAAAGCTTTTGACCAGGTGGAATGGCCTTATCTATTTTCGGTGATGGAAGCCTTTAAGCTTGGTGATAAGTTTACTACTTGGATTAAATTATTATATGCAAACCCAACAGCTAGAATAATAACAAACCATATGTTATCAACTAAGTTTAGTTTATCTCGAGGTTGTAGACAAGGCTGTCCTTTATCACCATTACTGTTTGCGTTAGCAATCGAACCTCTTGCTCAAAAGGTAAGATCACACCCAGAAATATATGGATATGATACTAAAGATACTAAGAATAAAATCTCGTTATATGCGGACGATATATTACTTTATATTACTAAACCGGAAATAAGTATCTGTAATTTGTTAAAACTAATAACGGAATTTGGTTTAATTTCAGGATACAGTATCAATTGGAATAAAAGTGAACTTATGCCAATAACCATGAATAATTTACAGATATTACAACAATTTCCTTTTAAGATAACAAATGAAAATATTAAATATCTTGGTATTTTTGTTACAAAAAGATTTGACTCTTTATTTAAATCTAATTTCCCGCTATTATTGAATAAATTAAATAAAAATATCTTATACTGGAAAAGCTTACCTATCTCAATGTTAGGTAAAATAAACGCAATAAAAATGATTTTCCTCCCACAATTATTATATTTATTTCAATCAATCCCGATATATCTCTCTAAACATTTTTTAAAAAAGTAGACTCAATAGTCACTAACTTTATTTGGGATTATAAAAATCATAGAATAAATAAAAAACATTTATGTAAAGCTAAAATAAACGGGGGTTTAGCTTTACCAAATTTTATGTTTTATTATTGGGCAGTTAATATTAGAAATATGAATTTTTGGTTAGGAGAAATAGATAATAAACCAAATTGGTTAAAAATGGAAAGAGAAGACTGTTTTCCATTTGAAATTAGCTCTATAATATTTGCTAATACTAATGTACCTAAGAAAATTTATAGTGAAAATTTGATAATAGAAAGTGGAATACGTATTTGGAAACAAATAAAGAAAACACTAAAACTAAAATTTATACCGCTAGGTCTTACAATTGCCAACAACTTTACGTTTAAACCGTCAATGATGGATAAAGCTTTTATACAATGGAAAAATAAAGGAATTTTAAATATAGGGGATCTTTATAAGGATAATTCTTTTCTTTCATTTCAAGAATTGCAACAAACCTACGGGCTTCATAATAATGAATACTTCAGATATTTACAAATCGGAAACTATATCTCTGCAAATACACAAGAACTTAGAAATAGAAAGAGTGAAATTTTAGATGAATGCTTGAATAAACATCCAAATACAGAAAAAATGATATCATACATTTACAATATTTTGTTGGAAAGTGATATTCCATCATCGGAAATACATAGACAGCGCTGGGAAAATGAATTAAGTCAAATAATAAGTCCAGAAATATGGGAAGAAAGCCTACAACATATACATTACTGCTCTTTAAATGCTAAACATGCTCTTATACAGTTTAAAATTTTACATAGATTACATTATTCTAAATCTAAACTACATAATATATTTCCAAAACTATCACCTATATGTGATAAATGTCAAATCTTAGAAGCAACTTTGTCACACTCATTTACTAATTGTACGAAGATTTTAGAATATTGGAATGAAATATTTAAAATAATCTCGAAAGTTATTAATATTACTATGATTTATGACCCAAAGTTAATCATACTTGGAATACCGGAAACGGAACAAATAATTACAAGGAATCATAGAACTTTCATCGACTATTCTTTAATAATTGGGAAAAAATTAATATTAAAATTTTGGAAAGGCCCTGTATCCCCAACAATTAAAATGTGGAATACAGAAATGACGGAGACACTTCACTTGGAGAGATTGAGACTTGTCCTTATGGACAGGTTAGATCTCTTCAAGGAGATATGGTCTCCCTACATTAAATATCTACAGGGTCACAATGGTTCGGCGCAGGGACTTGACTGAGGCCTGAATATCTGAATGGATGAAGAAATACATATAATAAATCATGAATGTATCTCCAAGAATGGATTATTTAGTAATATTTTAATCTCCATCAAACTTCTCACATTTTCTTTTCTATTTTCTACTCTCTTTCTCTATCTTCCTATCTTTAATTAGGGAAAAAATATAGAAACATATTATATACATTTTTAATATGTATACACCTATTATTACTTGTATGAAAAGATTATAGATGTCTTAAATTTGTAATTATATAAAATTGTGCATTTTCAACTATATAATAATTTTGAAATATAAAGTTAATAATAATACAAACATTCTTAATATTTTGATAACATTATGAATATCATAGAACTTTGTTTAAGATTGGGTATTATGTAGTTATATTAGGGGGGATTTGTATTTGGTAATTAGAAGAATATCTATGGTATGAGAAGTGTGAGTATATTGCTTATTTTAGGAATATACTACATACACTCCCAATTATATAAAAAAATAAATAACCAGGAAATGTATAATGGATAATATTACAATTAACATAAACAGTATCAATCGATAATCAATATTATATAATTTTGTATATTATATAATTTTCACTGCCGTATAAGAGTGTACTCGGTATATATTGTTTCTACAATAAAAAAAATAAAAAAATAAAAAAATAATAATAATTTATATTTCAATGCTGCAATTTTATTATGTAATATAGTAGTTGGATTCATTGCATTCTGTATATCTAATTGTTTAATCTCCTTTTGCAAATCTTGCTGATCCTTACGATTCTTTTTATTATAAAATGCTTGAGAGGAAATCATGATTCCCCGGAGGTATGCTTTAAATGTTTCCCATAATAAGGAACAGGATATTTCCGGTTTATCATTTATTTCGAAAAAAATCTTAATTTGTTCTGTGATATATTCCTGAGTAATTTTATTTTCTAATATTTGTGGGTTAAATCTCCACTGTTCTGATTTTTGTAGTTTACCATTTATTTTGATCTTGAATGTTAATGGTGCATGATCTGAAATTATGATATTATGATAATTGGATTTATAAGTAAGCGAAATAAGTTTAGCGTCCACCAAAAAATAATCTATTCTTGAGTAAGTTTTATGTACTGACGAGTAAAAAGAGTATTCTCGTCCAGTAGGGTTTTCAATTCTCCAAACATCTTTGATATTAGTAGTTTCCATATATGCATTTAATAAATCACTAGAATGTGATTTAGTTTTCCTTTGCCTTGTAGATCTATCTAAGTATGGATCTAGTGTACAATTAAAGTCACCTCCAATTATTAGATTATGTTGTGTTAATTCCGGGATATTATTAAATACCTTCTTAAAAAAACAATGAGCTATCGAAATTTGGTCCATATACATTAACATTTTTTGTGTATTTAATTCTCCTATGACGATAATATATCTTCCATCTTTATCAGTTATAGTTGATGTATGTTTAAATAAAATACCTTTACGAAATAATATTGCTACGCCTCTTGATTTAAGTGTAAAAGAAGAGTGATACATTTTATCTATCCATTTAGCTTTCAATCTATGTTCAGCATCTTTTTTTAGATGGGTTTCTTGAATAAAAATTACATCAGCTTTGTTTGCCTTTAAATGTGCAAAAACTTTTCCTCTCTTAATCGGTTCATTAATACCTTTAACATTCCAACTACAAAACGTTATTCCCTCATTCCCTATATTTATTTTTGAGTCTTGCATCTTTTGACTATGGAGGTCTGCAATAGAGTCTATGGTTCAGCACATCAGACCCGACCTTACACCCGAACATCGAATAGATGAATTTTAAGTCTCGTGCATGTCTCTCACGTATATATCTCCATTGATCCAATATATAACTCCATTCAAATTGAAGAAAACCATAATAGATTATATGAGAAAAGAACAAAGGATAGATTAAGAGGTTAGTAATGTGCAAAAAGAGAGGAAAAACGACATCTAGAGCTGTTGCAGTTAGTGCTAGCCATACTAGCATGGCTAACCATCTACCGACTTCCGTCGTTGATGTTGGTAACTTAACCAGCTCCCAAGTTTTTGGAATTGTTATTCCATTAAAATATTTTACCGGGAGTGTAGCATTAGAAAAAAAAAAAGGGAAAGGGAAAATAGAGGGGTAAAAATAAAGACTTATTTAGTAAAGGCATATTTAAATTATAACAATTAAAGGTATAGAAATACAATTATTTAAGACTTATTTAAAAATCTAATTATTATAAACAAGAGGAACAAAAAAAAGAAGATATCAAAATACATATTTAGAACTTAATTAAAAATCTAACAATTTTAAACAGAAAGAACACAAAAAAAGATAAAAAGAAAAAAGAAAAAAATCCATCCAACAAAAAGAAAACAGAAATTAAGAGTGAAAATAAAAAATTGCTGGCAAAAAAGAAAAAATCTCCAAATGAAATCAATCCCTAATTTTAACTCTATTCATTCCAACATAGAAAATCATTAATTATTAATAATAATTATTAATATTAATTAGTAAAAATGGTGTTAGTAAAAATACCGCGGTGTGTCTGTAATATGTGTTAGTTATTTATATTAATAGTGTAATGATGTTAGTTATTAGTATCCAAGTGAAGTTTTCTGATCCACTTCTTTCTCCGACTTCCATCCAACGTTGCCCAGTTCAGTCCAGTCCTGCATTGTTTTGTGGAGTCTTGCGAAATTTTGGAGATTCTTGTAGCATTCTTAAGAGTCAATATATTTGAAAGTAGCTGCTTCTCAGGTCTGGATCTGGCGCACAAAGTCCATTGCTGCTGCTGGGTTGGAAAAGAAATGCTCCTCGTTTTTGACGGTAACTCTTAGAGTAGCTGGGTAATTCAGGCCGTATTTCAGGTGTGCCACTCCTCTCATAAGACTTTTAGCCTCGTTGAATGCTTTCCGTTTCCTGGAAACCTCTGCAGGATAATCTCGGTAGATACTGATCCTGTGACCTTCAAATTCCAGATTTCTATTTCTCGAGGATTTCCGCATTATCTCGTCCAAGACAAAGTTGTATTGTAGCTTTATAATCATTTGTCTTGGAGCGGCATTTGCTCTTGTCTTCTGACTCTGTGAGCACGGGCTAATAAAGGCTTTTGTTCCAGAGATAAAACATGTTGTAATAAGTTCGCAGTAAATTCTCGAGGATCTTCATCTTTCTCTCATCCTTCAGGAATACCTGCAATTCTTAGGTTTTGTCTTCTCTGGCGACCTTCTAGCTCAGTACATTTCTCAGATATTTTAGTCAGTAAGTTCGTTAGACGTTCGTTTTCTGTAATCAGCTTTGCTGTAGTCATAGCACTGGTAGCAGCTAGTTCTTCAAGGCCTTTTATACCGACCGTCTGTTGTTCCAGTACCTCTTCCATAGGCTTCAGCCTTTTTTCAAAGTCATTTTTGACCTTTTCAATTTTAAGAGTGTGGATGGCTGTTTGTCAGGTTGGAAGCCGGTGACCAGTGGGGTGCCTCAGGGATCTGTGTTGGGTCCACTGTTGTTTGTCATGTACATCAATGATCTGGATGATGGGGTGGAAAATTGGATAAGTAAGTATGCAGATGATACTAAGATAGGTGGTGTTGTGGATAATGAAGTAGATTTTCAAAGTCTACAGAGAGATTTGGGCCATTTGGAAAAGTGGGCTGAAAGATGGCAGATGGAGTTTAATGCTGATAAGTGTGAAGTGCTACATCTTGGCAGGACAAATCAAAATAGGACGTACATGGTAAATGGTAGGGAATTGAGGAATGCTGTGGAACAGAGGGATCTAGGAATAACTGTGCATAGTTCCCTGAAGGTAGAATCACATGTAGATAGGGTGGTAAAGAAAGCCTTTGGTGTGCTGGCCTTTATAAATCAGAGCATTGAATATAGGAGTAGGGAAGTAATGATAAAATTGTACAAGGCATTGGTAAGACCAATTCTGGAGTATGGTGTACAATTTTGGTCGCCTAGTTATTGGAAGGATGTCAACAAAATAGAGAGAGTACAGAGGAGATTTACTAGAATGTTGCCAGGGTTCCAGCAACTATGTTACAGAGAAAGGTTGAACAAGTTAGGTCTTTATTCTTTGGAGCGCAGAAGGTTAAGGGGGGACTTGATTGAGGTTTTTAAAATGATGAAGGGGATAGACAGAGTTGATGTGGATACGTTTTTCCCATTGAGGGTAGGGAAGATTCAAACAAGAGGGCATGACATGAGAATTAAGGGACAGAGGTTTCGGGGTAACGTGAGGGGGAACTTCTTTACTCAGAGGGTGGTGGCTGTGTGGAATCAGCTTCCAGCAGAAGTGGTGGAGGCAGGATCGATTTTAACATTTAAGAGTAAAGTGGATAGGTATATGGACGTGAAGGGAATGGAGGGGTATGGTCTGAGTGCAGGTAGATGGGACTAGGGGAAAACAAATGGTCGGCACGGACTGGAAGGGCCGAGAGGGCCTGTTTCCGTGCTGTAATTGTTATATGGTTATATGGTTATTATCCATCTCCTTTCTCATTTCGTTCATCATTTCTGTAATTTCCTTCTTCAAATCTTCTGATATTTCTTGATCTTATTATTAATATTTGAATTTGTTTCCTGTTGAAATTATTTCATTTGAGTATTCATCTGGTTTATTTCTTCCCTTAAACCAGCAATCTCGTGAGAAATGAAAGTTTTCATTTCTTCACTTTCCGCTTTTTTCCCTGTTCTTTTCGATACATCTTCCTGGGATGAGGTCCTACCTGAGTCCGAGGCTTCAGTTGGGCCTTCTGCCAGTCTCTGCCGGGTTGGTCGACTTTTCTGTTTATCGGTAGGGCTGCGTGTTGTAGACATAACTAGTCACACGCCTGATAATGCCACTCACAACAATCAGTGCAGAAACGGCAGGCAGCAAGCAGCAGGCAGCAGGTAGGTCCGTTAATCCCCCGTTTTTTCCCGTTTTTTTCACGGAGCTGGCTGGCGTTGTCCTCTAGCCCTCCATAGCTCCACCGGAAGTGAAAAATAATATAATCTATGTAAAAATTTTAAATTGAATTAGGTTATGTCTTACATTCATTGAACATTTGTTTACATATAATACATTTTATCCCATCTATCGTTTGGAATTTTTATTAATAACTCTTGTTCCCAGTCTCTTCTAATTGCCTCTGTCGTTGGTGTTTCTATATTTAGAATTATATTATATAAGTAAGATATTAAATTGCTTGATTCTGCCTTTCTATTCATTCCTTCCTCCAATAGATCTGGGGTTAAAGTTTGATATCCTTGTATATACTTTTTCAAATAATCTTGAATTTGAAGGTATTTGAAATATTGGATCTTCCGGCACTTTCAGGAACAATATCCAGGTGCATGGTACCTTACAGCCATCACCTGTTCCCCATGGCTGGAAGCCAACTCTTCCTGCAGCAACTCCTTAGTTTGTGAGGATATCGCATTTACTCCAGTATGTTCCACGGACACACTTCCGAGTTTGGAGTCAGTTGCACACTGACCCCTCGCACTCCATTCCACAGAGAGGGAGATTTGTAAGCAGCCCTGAAACAGTGCTGTCGCAGGCCCCTGAGGATACCTGCGCATATATGGCCCCTTCTACAGACCTATATCAGGATGGAGCATCATATTTGTGGGATAAACGCCCAAGGGCGCCATCCATGCTCCATCTGGGTTAAATGTCCAAAGACGTACCAATGAATGTCGGAGGGGAAACCTCCTGGCCTGAATTGTCCCAGTCCACGCCTCTCAGAACTCCGTTTGGCTGCACACCCTCTCGGGCTGCCGGAGTCTGAAGTCGCTGACCACACTGTCAGGTAGCGAACCTGAGCACTGGCGGCTACCCGCACTCCCGCGGTCCGTAGCCGGGTTTCCCCGTGGTCTCCGTAGTCGGGTTTCCCCAAGCCGGGTTTCCCCGTGGTCTCCGCAGCCGGGTTTCCCCGAGCCGGTTTCCCCGCGGTCCCCATAGTCGGGATTCCTCGTCATGCCTTCTTCACGTAGTCACTCATGTGACTCCGAAGTAAAATGAAATAGAGCAAGTTGTCCTACAACTTTAGGCTGTGCACGCCATACGCATGAAGAAGAGGAATCATTAATGTATATTGTAAATAGCTGCGGTCCCAGCAACGAGCCCTGCGGCACTCCACTAGTCACTGCCTGCCATTCTGATACTCCGTACTCTTTGTTTCCTGCCTGCCAAACAATTTTCGATCCATGTCAATACCCTACCCCCAATACCATGTGCTCTAATTTTGCCCACTAATTTCCTGTATGGGACCTTATCAAAGGCTTTCTGAAAGTCCAGGTACACTACATCCACTGGTTCTCCCTTGTCCATTTTACTTGTTACATCCTCAAAAAATTCTAGAAGGTTTGTTAAGCATGATTTCCCCTTCGTAAATCGATGCTGCCTTGGACCAATCCTACTAATGCTATCCAAATGCACCGCTATTGCATCTTTAATAATCGATTCCAGCATCTTTAATAATCGATTCCAGCATCTTTGATAATTGACTCCAGCTTCTTTGATAATTGACTCCTTTAGAAAGATGAGGAGGAATTTCTTTAGTCAGAGGGCGGTGAATCTGTGGAATTATTCGCCACAGAAAGCTGTGGAGGCCAAGCCAATGAACATTTTTAAGGCATTTACTATTTAAGATTCTTGTTTAGTAGAGGTGTCAAGGGTTATGGTGGGAAGATAGAAACATAGAAACATAGAAATTAGGTGCAGGAGTAGGCCATTCAGCCCTTCGAGCCTGCACCGCCATTCAATATGATCATGGCTGATCATCCAACTCAGTATCCCGTACCTGCCTTCTCTCCATACCCTCTGATCCCCTTAGCCACAAGGGCCACATCCAACTCACTCTTAAATATAGCCAATGAACTGGCCTCAACTACCCTCTGTGGCAGAGAGTTCCAGAGACTCACCACTCTCTGTGTGAAGAAAGTCTTTCTCATTATGGTGAGAAGACAGCAGAATGGGGTTAGGAGGGAGAGATAGACCAGCCATCATTGAATGGTGGAGCAGACGTGATGAGCCGAATGGCCTAATTCTGCTCCTATCACTTATGACCTAATGACCTTATGACCATATTAATAAACATTGTAATCATCTTCCCCCATATGCCATTGCTATTATGTCTTTCAGTTAATAATGGGGCCATACTCATCAACTATATTCTCCAAAGAGTTCGTATATTAAACACATAACCTACTATAAACATTTGTACATCCATTAGTTTTTAAGAAGTAACTGCAGATGCTGGAAAATCGAAGGTAGACAAAAGTGCTGGAGAAAGTCAGCGGGTGCAGCAGCATCTATGGAGTGAAGGAAATAGGCAACGTTTCAGGCCAAAACCCTTCTTCAGACTGATGGAGGGTGGGGGCTGGGAGAAGAAAGGAAAAAGGAGGAGGAGGAGCCCGAGGGCTGAGGGAGAGCTAGGAAGGGGAAGGGCAGCAAGGGCTTATGGAATTGGGAGAATTCAATGTTTATGCCGCTAGGGTGCAGACTGCCCAAGAGGAATATGAGGTGCTGTTCCTCCAATTTCCGGTGGTGTTCACTCTGGCCATGGAGGAGGCCCAGGACAGAGTGGTCAGATTCGGAATGGGAGGGGGAGTTGAAGTGCTGAGCCACCGGGAGGTCAGGTTGGTTATTGCGGACCAAGCGGAGGTGTTCGGAGAAATGATCGCCAAGTCTACGCTTGGTCTCACCGATGTAGATCAGTTGACATCTAGAGCATCGGATGCAGTAGATGAGGTTGGAGGAGATGCAGGTGAACCTCTGTCGCACCTGGAACGACTACTTGGGTTCTTGAATGGAGTCGAGGGGGGAGGTAAAGCGACAAGTGTAGCATCTCTTGCAGTTGCAAGGGAAAGTGCCCGCGGAGCGGGTGGTGCGGGAGGGAAGGGAAGAATTGACAAGGGAGTTACGGAGGGAGCAGTCTTTGTGGAAAGCAGACGGGGGAGAGATGGGAAGATGTGGTGAGTGGTGGGGTCAATTTGGAGGTGACAAAATTGACGGAGGACTATTTGTTGTATGTGATGGCTAGTGGGGTGAAAGGTGAGGACCAGGCGGACTCTGCCCTTGTTACAGTGGGGGGATGGGGAGAGAGCAGTGTTACGGGGTACGGAAGAAACCATGGTGAGAGCCTCATCTATAGTAGGGGAGGGGAACCCCCGTTCCCTGAAGAATGAGGACATTTCCGATGCTCTGGTGTGGAACACCTCATCCTGGGAGCAGATGCAGCGTAGACGGAGGAATTGGGAGTAGGGGATGGAGTCCTTACAGGAAGCAGGGTGGGATGAAGAGTAGTCTAGATAGCCATGGGAGTCAGTGGGTTTATAGTGGATGTCGGTCAGAAGTCTATCACCTGCAATGGAGATAGTGAGGTCAAGAAATGGTAGGGAAGTGTCGGAAATGGTCCAGGTGTATTTGAGTGCCGGGTGGAAGTTAGTGGTGAAGTCAGTTGTGTGTGGGTGCAGGAGGTAGCACCAAAGCAATCGTCGATGTAGCGGAAATAGAGGTCGGCGATGGGGCCCTGGTATGCCTCGAACAAGGATTGTTCGACGTACCCGACAAAGAGGCAGGCATAGCTGGGGCCCATGCGCGTGC
Source organism: Okamejei kenojei (assembly GCA_035221665.1). Lineage (NCBI taxonomy): Eukaryota > Metazoa > Chordata > Chondrichthyes > Rajiformes > Rajidae > Okamejei > Okamejei kenojei. The sequence goes on from CM069134.1 coordinate 1,766,834, forward strand.
CCATAGCTACGCGTTGTATTTTGAGGAAATGGGAGGAGTCAAACGAGAAGTTATTGAGGGTAAGGACCAACTCCGCTAGGCAGAGGAACGTATCAGTGGATGGGTATGGGTTGCTTCTCTGGTCAAGGAAGAACCAGGGTGCTTTTTACCGACGGGCAATCTACCACCATACACAACAATTCTCCCACCGGGCACTGTGATCTACCGTGGCTGCGATGCACCGGCACCAGCAGGACCTCGCATTGACCTTCCCAAAACTTTGGGCCTCACTCACCCAGACCTGCAACGGACCCCAACTCTATTTCATCTGCCGGAAGATCCACCTCTTCAATCAATGATTCCTGGCCCACCTTAACTCCACCAAGGACCTGAAACTAGCCCACCTCCAGGCCGCGCCTGCCACGACTCGACTGCCTGCAGGCTCCGGGCCCCAACTCTGGCCCATGCTGCCTGCCCGAGTCACACAACGCCATCTTGGCCATGAAGAGCAGTCGCAGGACTCACCTTCGCCGACCTCCACGTCGATGCTGCCGCCGACCTTCACTGGCCTACTGATGATGCCCAGCCTCGCTGCCTCACCGGTAACTGTATATCCCCCCTCCCCGATTCCTCCGACTATCGCCACCATAACGCGACCGCTGAACCTCGCCGCACTCCGGGACTGCCTAACCTCACCGCCGCACCGGGCCCATCCAACATTCCCGCTGCATTGGGCCCATCCAACATCACCATCGCACCCGGCCCATCTAACATCGCCGCCGGACCGGACCTACCAAACGTCGCCGCCGGACCGCGGCCCACCAAACATGGCCTCCGCACCATGCCATACTCACCTCGTTGCCTCAGCGGGCAGGTCAAACCGCGCCGCCCCACCGACCATCCGCCCACTGGGACCTCCCACGCATCGCCTGCCGACCCGGACTCTATTGCCCGCGGAATCCTACCATCGGTTCCGCTGACCCTCGCCACTCCACCGCCCTCCAGAAGCCCGCAGCTGTCACCTTACCAGCAGCCTGAACTCAGCACTGGGCCTGAAGCCTCCACGTTGCTAACTCCCACTACCCTGGGTTTGACTGCACTGGGTCCAAGTGCTAGTTTCCCCAACCCTGATAACCTCAGTGGCTGTTGCACTGGGTCTTCCACATACCCCTCAGACTATGTGACCCATGCTCTTCCCCACCCATACTACAGTCCTAATCCCCCCCACCCCCTGACCACCCACTACCCCTCCACCAGACATCGCCCCAACGTCAGTCCACTCATCTGCCTTCCTCCGGCCCCAACCCCCATCCCTGCCATGTGTCCATCTTCATCAACAGGCCTACAGGAGCCGTTGGAAGAGAAGGAGGGGGAGGAGCGACACCCGACCGGTAAGGTTTAAAATCCAGCGCGGGGCTTATTTTTTCAGAGGCCCACAGGAGCCGTTGGAAGAGAAGGAGGGGGAAGAGCGACACCCGACCGGTAAGGTTTAAAATCCAGCACGGGGCTTATTTTTTCAGAGGCCCACAGGAGCCGTTGGAAGAGAAGGAGGGGGAGGAGCGACACCCGACCGGTAAGGTTTAAAATCCAGCGCGGGGCTTGTTTTTTCAGAGGCCCACAGGAGCCGTTGGAAGAGAAGGAGGGGGAGGAGCGACACCCGACCGGTAAGGTTTAAAATCCAGTGCGGGGCTTGTTTTTTCAGAGTCAAACAGGAGCCGTTGGAAGAGAAGGAGGGGGAGGAGCGACACCCGACCGGTAAGGTATAAAATCCAGAGCGGGGCTTGTTTTTTCAGAGGCCCACAGGAGCTGTTGGAAGAAGAGGAGGAGGGGGAGGAGTGACCCCGACCAGTAAGGTTTAAAATCCAGCGCGGGGCTTGTTTTTACCGAAATCCATAACGTTCCATTTGGAGAAGTGGGTTTTTTTTTTTTTGAGGAAGCCGCTGATTGGTCGGAAGTGGACTAGGATAAGCAGCTGATTGGTGGGAAGTGGACTAGGGTAAGCAGCTGATTGGCAGTCAGGTTCCAGCAGTTTGTTGTGTACTTTGTATTGTGTTGCTATTGTATCCTGTGTAAGGGGGGCAGTATGAAGGCCAGGGCAGTGTACTGTTCTGGATGTCAGATGTGGGAGGTCAGGGAATCTGATAGCCCTCCAGACGTCCACATCTGCGCCAGGTGTGTCGAGATGGGGCTCCTAAAGGACTGTGTTAGGAACCTGGAGCAGCAGCTCGATGACCTCCGTCTGGTCAGGGAGAGTGAGGAGGTAATAGAGAGGAGCTACAGGGAGGTAGTCACTCCCAAACCACAGGAGACAGACAAGTGGGTCACGGTTAGGAAGGGCAAGGGGCAGAGGCAGGGGCTAGAGAGTACCCCTGTGACCATACACCTGGAAAATAGGTACTCGGGTTTGAGTACGATTGGAGGGAATAGCCTAGCTGGGGGCAGCAACAGCGGCCGGGACTCCGGCACAGAGACCGGCCATGATGCTCAGAAGGGTAGCAAAAAGAGGAGGGCAATTGTAATAGGGGACTCTATAGTTAGGAAGTCGGATAGGCGATTCTGTAGACGCAGTCGGGAGACCCGGATGGTAGTTTGCCTCCCTGGTGCCAGGGTCTCGCATGTGTCAGAACGTGTCCAAAAGATTCTGATAAGGGAGGGAGAGGAGCCTGATGTTGTGGTACACATAGGTACCAATGACGTAGGCAGAAAAAGTGACGAGGTCCTGAAGGGAGAATTTAGGGAGTTGGGGGGAAAGTTAAGGAGAAGGACCAAAAGGGTAACGATTTCAGGATTACTGCCTGTGCCGCGTGACAGTGATAGTAGGAATGAAATGAGGTGGAGGATAAATGCGTGGCTGAGGGACTGGTGCAGCGGGCAGGGATTCAAGTTTCTTGATCACTGGGACTTCTTTTGGGGAAGGCATGATCTGTACACAAAGGACGGGTTGCACTTGAACCCGAGGGGGACCAATATCCTGGCAGGGAGATTTGCAAAGGCTACTGTGGAGACTTTAAACTAGAAAGGCTGGGGGGAGGGACTCGGGTAGAGGGGGCTAGGGGTCCGGGTGTGGGGCAAAAGGCAGAGAAGGGAAGCACTCGGATCTAAAATGTAGGCGAGAAAGATGAAAAAGATAATAGACAGAGAATAAGGGATGGTGGGTTTCTAAAATGTGTATATTTTAATGCTAGGAGCATTGTAAGTAAGGTGGATGAACTTAGAGCCTGGATTGACACCTGGAAATATGATGTTGTGGGAATCAGTGAAACATGGTTGCAGGAGGGCTGTGATTGGAAACTAAATATTCCAGGATTTCGTTGTTTCAGGTGTGATAGAATTGGAGGGACCAGAGGCGGAGGTGTTGCATTGCTTGTCAGAGAAGATATTACAGCAGTGCTTTGCAGGATAGATTAGAGAGCTCGTCTAGGGAGGCTATTTGGGTGGAACTGAGAAGTGGGAACGGTGTAGCAACACTTTTAGGGGTGTATTATAGACCGCCAAATGGGGAGCCAGAATTGGAAGAGCAAATATGTAAGGAGATAGCAGATATTAGTAGTAAGCACAAGGTAGTGATTGTGGGAGATTTCAATTTTCCAAAAATAGACTGGGAAACACATTCTGTAAATGGGCTGGATGGTTTGGAGTTTGTAAAATGTGTCCAGGATAGTTTTTTGCAGCAGTACATAGAGGTATCGACCAGAGAAGGGGCAGTGCTGGACCTCCTGTTAGGAAATGAGACAGGTGAGGTGACGGAGGTATGCGTTGGTGAGCACTTCGGGACCAGTGATCACAATACCATTAGTTTCAATATAATTATGGTGAGAGTCAGAACTGGACCTAGGGTGGAGATTTTTGATTGGAGAAAGGCTAACTTTGAGGGAATGCCTAAGGATTTTAAAGGAGTGAATTGGGACACTTTGTTTCATGGGAAGGATGTAGAAGAGAAATGGAGGACATTTAAAGGGGAAATTGTAAGAGTACAGAATCTTTATGTCCCTGTTAGGTTGAAAGGAAATAGTAAAAATTGGAAAGAGCCATGGTTTTCAAGGGAAATAGTAAGATTAAACGAGAACTTACCAGTTTGAAGTTTGATCTTTATTTTATGAGGAGTCGAGTTGAGGGACTACGTGAATAGAAGCCCGTACAGCCGTTGGTGCGTCAAGCTTCAAAGCAGCGGAATGAATTCACAGCTAACAATGACCGAAGTATAACGGTAAGATGATAAAACTAGAACTACCAGATGAGATCTATGAGGGTGGGAGCGGAGGGCATGTAGTCCCTCAACTTGACTGCTCATAAAATAAAGATCAAACTTCAAACTGGTAAGTTCTCGTTTAATCTTACTATTTTACTTCGGAGTCACGTGAGTGACTACGTGAAGACTTCAAAGCACTGTGAATTCACGCCGCAGACTCAAATCCGACGTTCACACTGCCTGGATAGACTCAAAAGTCGTTAACAATCAATCATGCATCAGTAATACATTTGTTAAATGAAATAACAGTTTATTTACAAACAAATCATAACAAACCCCTCTAACTCAGGGGAAAAATGTAACAGTACTGACGCCAGAATCAGCGAACACCCCGAGCCTTGAAATCGGCTTGTGACAAAACCTCTGAAAAGTTAGCTCACTGGACCATCCTGCGGCCGCGAGGACCTTGAAATCGTTTGCACCGACACCTTACTGTGTGGTTTTTTTGTGACTAATAAACAAAGCCAACTCTGTTCCTCTCAGAGGTTTAGTAATGTAAAGAGATAAATGTGAGATTATACAGAAGCGATCATCTGCGGGGTATGCTGAAAACACCATCTTACATCCTGTCATGCCTCTTTTATTATGTTTAAGCAAATCATAGACATAAAATATAATGGCATCAGCCGACACATGCATTCTATCTAGCCGTAGCTTTTGCAATGTTTGTACACGTTGGGCTGAAACCAACACCAGAAGCATGACCACCTTCATAGTTAATTTGGCAATAGATAGGCTCGTAACCGGAGCCCACTGGCGAAGAAGCATAAAAACCTCACTCACATTGCAAATACCGGCATACCTGAGTTTAGGAGGATTAGAATTGAAAACTCCCTTCATGAATCGTGAACTAACGGATGTGTCCCTACTGTATGCAATTCTGCATTCATAGGTAAATAAGAAGACAGAGCACTTCTGGCTGAATAAATTGCACTGTAACTTAATTTTTAACTTAATTTTTTGGTCAAAATAAAGAGTTGACAAACTCCAATACATCCGTGATCCCTGCCGTGTGATATACAATATCCTGCTGTAGGCAGAATTGCTCCCACTTCCTTATATAGGTGATATATTGCTGCTGTGTACTATCCCTGCAGGCCGACGTGAGAACATCCACCGTCCGATGAGACAGTCCTCTCCCCAGGTATGGCCTCCTTAAAATCTGCAAATTAACAGATCAATACGATCCTATAAAGGATGTTGATCCCCAGTGACTGGATTTACCAGTAGATTTTTATTCTTGGGCATAAGCATGTAAGGCTCCCTAGCCATTTGTAATACAACGGGAAACCATGCTCGTGTAGGCCAATCTGGCACTACGAATACCCCTGAAGCGGTGTCCTCCTTGATCTTTTGCAAACATCTGCTGATGAGACAGAATGAAGGAAATACATACACAAACATTCCTCCCCCAATGCAGCGAAAATGCATCCACTGCTACTGCCCCAGGATATGGTTACCATGAAACATATCTAGGTAACTGATGATTTAATCGAGATGCAAACAAGTCAATATCTGGCAATGCATACTGATCAATCATTTGGTTAAACACATCCTGATTTAACATCCATTCAATGTTGTCATTAACTGACGTGACCTCTTCCTGGCAAATAAAGTGCTGAAAGCCAGATATTTTGGTCAATACACCAGCTCCAAATCTGGTTAGCCAGTCTATCACAAGACTGTGACTTAACTCCACCCATGTGGTTTACATATGCCACTGCTGTGGTGTTGTGAATCTGAGCTGCACATGCAGATCCCTCCTTGTAGAACAATAAGCTTTGAGCCCATACCAGGTGCCCAACAACTCTAAATAATCAATCCCTCTTAATTGAGGAAGCGATGTCTCATCCACATTCCATCTGCCTCCACAACTAGAAGACATATCTGTTGCACCCCAACCCAGTGCACTCACATCAGTCTGTAATATCAGTGACGGTGATTCCACGAAACCTTCCTTAAATTTTTTGAAACATGTACTATCCACCATTGTATGTCAGCAATCGCCCCAGCTGACAACTGCATAGGCCTATCAAAAATAGCCCCTTTGTATTCTCAGTGCCTGTTCCTTTGATGGTTGTAATTGTTGATAATGCAGAAGACAATACTGCACAGCTGGAAAGGCTGCAACAACTTCCCAATAAAACTGGCTACTTGTCTAATCAAAGGCCGTTGTTCTCCAACGAGATTAGCACAGTCCTCAATTAACTGATTAAATTTATCCCTGGGCAAAGTTACCAACATGTGATTGGAATTAATGGTAAATCCCAGATAATCAATAATTTGGACTGGTGATAATTTAGATTTACCTGGGTGAATAACAAATCCCATTTGTTCAAAAGTGATTTTAACAACTGAAACTGATGATTGAGTTTCAGCATGAGTCTTTCCAACAATCAGAAATCATCTAAATAGGCCATTACTACATGCCCCTGAGCTCTAAGCAATGCTAACACAGGTTTTACCAATTTAGTAAATAATCTAGGAGCTGAAGTTAATCCATTCGGCAATGTCCTGAATTGCCACAGCTCAGTCATCCAAATAAATTTCAAATATCTTCTATCATCACCATGAATAGACACTGCGTAATACGCATTCTTTAAATCAATGTTTGCCATATAATACCCTTTGGACACTAGATGTTTGCCCGTGGTAAAGGTCTCCATTTTGAAATGCCTATAACAAACAAATTTCTTCAAATTCGATAAATCCAGAATAATTCTACATCCCCCAGTCTTTTTAGATCTGGGAAATATACTTGACAGAAATTGTTGACTTTGATAGACAGAAGGCTCAATTACCCCTTCTTATGTAACGACTGAATCTCTGCTTGAATAAGCACATTTTCCTCATCTGAAAAATAAGTTTACGACTAGGAAAAATGTTGATTAGGTAGACTGCCATAGTAAAATCCAATTTTTCACCCCTTCAATACACTAAGTATGAACAAATCTGATGTCAACTGCTGCCATTGTTTGAGAACAATTTTAACCTTCCCCAATTTGAACAGGAACATCAGTTAATTCATCGTCTGTCAAATGTTATATTCCTTACCAGCATCTTTCCTTGCGGCCTTGTTGTCCTCGACTTCTTGTAGAGAACCTTTTTTTGCCTTGCTTCCAGCTGGCTTAATGAGGGCCATGGTTATAACAACCTCATAACAGTCTTTGACCCTTTTTGCAAGGTTACCACCAAACAACAGATTTCGTGGTGGTACACTGGTCGGTTTGCACAACTCGCCAAATTCGGGTTAGCACTGGCCTAATAGCGGCCCTCCCGACATTATTAATTTCAAAATGCATTACAAAGGAGTCCCAGTTCATGCTGGTGTGCTTCAACCATATCATTTGTATCAATAACTTTCACCACAGCTGTAATACCTGCTTACAACAGTTTAAGCACTTTTTTAAAACTTCATCTCCTGGGCCCTAGCAGGCAAACCCATCTATGCAAATTTGGTGATTAACCACCGGTACCTTCAGGAGATCACAATTAACAGGAGCTTTATAGTTTTTTGCTACTTCATCCATAGCTAGCTCCTGTAACTGGTGGGAGAGCATATACTGAATGGCTTCGGCCAATTCTACATCAATCGCCTTTCCTGCCTCTCTACACACAGCAAACTTCCCAGCAATGTTCGGAATTACCTCCAACCGAACACCTTGCTCTCCCCAGCATAGAAACAGTGTCAGCAAACGGCCCTGATAGAACATCCTCCTCACAGGCAGGATAGTTCTGCAGCCCTGAAACAGGTGCTGCTAGCACAAGCTCTCCATCAGCCTGGCTTGGGCACCACTCCTCCTCACGGAGCTGGAACATCCTCCTCACAGGCAGGATAGTTCTGCAGCCCTGAAACAGGTGCTGCTAGCACAAGCTCTCCATCAGCCTGGCTTGGGCACCACTCCTCCTCACGGAGCTGGTCCCTGTCGAGCATTCTTTTGTAATAGAATCTCGACGTGGGAGAGCCGTGAGCAAACGGACTCTCCTATGGAGGGTATAACCTCCAGGCCCGACTCATCTACGGGCCACAGAGACTTGCCAGTGGCCTTCCGCCCTACTGTGCAAGCCTCCACTGCCCCCCGGCAGTGGGTCCGCAACCACTGGCTGTGTAGCCAGCACCGGACCAGGTGTACCAGACGGGCCTCCATCCTCAACACTCTCCTGGTCACTCTCCTTTCTACCCCCGGAGCGCCTCGCCGACACCTTCTTCACTTTCTGCAACATATCTACTCCCAACCGTCGCAGAAAATGACCTGTGGTAAAGTATTTCAACAAACCTTACCTCCGTTTAAACCTGTTAACGAAAACTGCAGATGCTGGAGAATGGAGGGTGAAGTCTGAAGAAGGGTCTCGACCCGAAACGTTGCCCATCTCCTTCGCTCCTTAGATGCTGCTGCACCCGCTAAATTCTCCAGCTTTTCGTGTAACCCGTTTAAACTTACCGCTCGGAGGAGCGCTGCTGCTCCAACCGTTCCCGACTGCACCAGCGTCTGACGTCATGACGCACCAACGGCTGTACGGGCTTCTATTCACGTAGTCACTCACGTGACTCCGAAGTAAAATTGCACACTTGTTTCGAAAAAAAAAAGATATCTACAATAATTATAGGAGGCATGGAGTAAATGAGGTGCTAGAGGAGTATAAAGAATGTAAAAAGAATCTTAAGAAAGAAATTAGGAAGGCTAAAAGAAGATATGAGGTTGCTTTGGCAAGAAAGGTGAAAGTAAACCCAAAGGGTTTCTACAGCTATATTAATAGCAAAAGGATAACGAGGGATAAAATTGGACCATTAGAGAACCAGAATGGACAGCTATCTGCAGAGCCAAAAAGACGGGGGAGATATTGAACAATTTCTTTTCTTCGGTATTCACCAAGGAGAAGGATATTGAACTTTGTGAGGTAAGGGGAAAAAGTAGAGTAGCTATGGAAGCTATGAGATTCAAAGAGGAGGAAGAACTGACACTTTTGAAAAATATAAAAGTGGATAAGTCTCCAGGTCCTGACAGGATATTCCCTAGGACATTGAGGGAAGTTAGTGTAGAAATAGCAGGAGCTATGACAGAAATATTTCAAATGTCATTAGAAACGGGAATAGTGCCGGAGGATTGGCGTACTGCTTATGTTGTTCCATTGTTTAAAAAGGGTTCAAAGAATAAACCTAGCAATTATAGACCTATTAGTTTGACGTCAGTGGTGGGCAAATTAATGGAAAGGATACTTTGAGATAATATATATAAGCATCTGGATAAACAGGGTCTGATCAGGAACAGTCAACATGGATTTGTGCCTGGAAAGTCATGTTTGACAAACCTTCTTGAATTTTTTGAAGCGGTAACTAGGGAAATTGATGAGGGTAAAGCAGTGGATGTTGTCTATATGGATTTCAGTAAGGTCTTTGACAAGGTTCCCCATGGAAGGTTGGTTAAGAAGGTTCAATCTTTGGGAGTTAATGGCGGAATAGCAAGATGGATTCAATAGTGGCTGAATGGGAGATGTCAGAGAGTAATGGTGGATGGCTGTTTGTCAGGTTGGAAGCCGGTGACCAGTGGGGTGCCTCAGGGATCTGTGTTGGGTCCACTGTTGTTTGTCATGTACATCAATGATATGGATGATGGGGTGGAAAATTGGATAAGTAAGTATGCAGATGATACTAAGATAGGTGGTTTTGTGGATAATGAAGTAGATTTTCAAAGTCTACAGAGAGATTTGGGCCATTTGGAAAAGTGGGCTGAAAGATGGCAGATGGAGTTTAATGCTGTTAAGTGTGAAGTGCTACATCTTGGCAGGACAAATCAAAGTAGGACGTACATGGTAAATGGTAGGGAATTGAGGAATGCTGTGGAACAGAGGGATCTAGGAATAACTGTGCATAGTTCCCTGAAGGTGGAATCGCATGTAGATAGGGTGGTAAAGAAAGCCTTTGGTGTGCTGGCCTTTATAAATCAGAGCATTGAATATAGGAGTAGGGAAGTAATGTTAAAATTGTACAAGGCATTGGTAAGACCAATTCTGGAGTATGGTGTACAATTTTGGTCGCCTAGTTATAGGAAGGATGTCAACAAAATAGAGAGAGTACAGAGGAGATTTACTAGAATGTTGCCAGGGTTCCAGCAACTATGTTACAGAGAAAGGTTGAACAAGTTAGGTCTTTATTCTTTGGAGCGCAGAAGGTTAAGGGGGGACTTGATTGAGGTCTTTAAAATGATGAACGGGATAGACAGAGTTGACGTGGATACGTTTTTCCCTTTGAGGGTAGGGAAGATTCAAACAAGAGGGCATGACATGAGAATTAAGGGACAGAAGTTTCAGGGTAACGTGAGGGGGAACTTCTTTACTCAGAGGGTGGTGGCTGTGTGGAATGAGCTTCCAGCAGAAGTGGTGGAGGCAGGATCGATTTTAACATTTAAAAGAAAAGTGGATAGGTATATGGACGTGAAGTGAATGGAGGGGTATGGTCTGAGTGCAGGTAGATGGGACTAGGGGAAAACAAATGGTCGGCACGGACTGGAGGGCCGAGAGGGCCTGTTTCCGTGCTGTAATTGTTATATGGTTATATGGTTATAACTCTAGCTCCCTGGCCCCCCCGAGCCTCCAACCTCATCGTTCCCCAGCCCGCAAAGCCCAATTTTACCTTCTCCCCAAAATCCACCAACCTGACTGTCCCGGTAGACCCATTGTCTCTGCCTGTTCGTGCCCCACGGAACTCATTTGCACATACCTTGACTACATCCTATCCCCCTTGCTTCAATCCCTCCCTACCTATGTTCAAGACACCTCAGACACTCTCCGTCTTCTCCGGGCAGTCCATTCTCTAGGCCCCCATCCCCTCATCTTCACCATGGACGCCCAGTCACTCTACACCTCCATCCCCCACCAGGATGGTCTCAAAGCCCTCCTCGACCGGAGAAGCAACCGGAATGACCCATCCACTGATACTCTCCTCCATCTAGCGGAGTTGGTCCTTACTCTCAATAACTTCTCGTTTGACTCCTCCCATTTTCTCCAAATACAAGGCGTAGCTATGGGCATGGGCCCCAGCTATGCCTGCTTCTTTGTCAGGTATTTCGAACAATCCTTGTTTGAGGCGTACCAGGGCCTCATCCCCGACCTCTACCTCCACTATATCGACGATTGCAGTGCTGCTACCTCCTGCACCCACAGACAACTGACTGACTTCATCCGCTTCACCACTAACTTCCATCTGGCACTCAAATACACCTGGACCATTTCCGACACTTCCCTACCATTTCTTGAACTCACTGTCTCCATTGCATACTTTTGACCGATATCCACTATAAACCCTCTGACTCCCATGGCTATCCCATGACTGCTCTTCTTCCCACCCTGCTTCCTGTAAGGACTCCATCCCCTATTCCCAATTCCTCCGTCTACGCCGCATCTGCTCAAAGTATGAGGTGTTCCACACCAGGGCATCGGAAATGTCCTAATTCTTCAGGGAACGGGGGTTGCCCTCCCCTACTATAGATGAGGCTCACACCAGGGTCTCTTCAATACCTCGTAACACTGCTCTCTCTCCCCATCCCCCCACTCGTAACAAGGGCAGAGTTCCTCTAGTCCTCACCTTTCACCCCACTACCCGTCACATACAACAAATAGTCCTCCGTCAGTTTCGCCACCTCCAACGTGACCCCACCACTAGCCTCATCTTCCCATATCCCCCGTCTGCTTTCCGCAAAGACCGCTCCCTCCGTAACTCCCTTGTCAATTCATCACTTCCTACCCGCACCACCCCCTACCCGGGCACTTTCCCTTGCAACCGCAAGAGATGCTACACTTGTCGCTTTACCTCCCCCCTCGACTCCATTCAAGGACCCAAGCAGTCGTTCCATGTACGACAGAGGTTCACCTGCATCTCCTGCAAACTCATCTATAGCATCCGCTGCTCTAGATGTCAGCTGATCTACATCGGTGAGACCAAGCGTAGGCTTGGCGATCGTTGCGCCGAACACCTTCGCTCGGTCCGCATTAACCAACCTGACCTCTCGGTGGCTCAGCAGTACAATCCCCCGCCCATTCCGAATCCGACCTCTCTCTCCTGGGCCTCCTCCATGGCCAGAGCGAGCACCACCGGAAATTGGAGGAACAGCACCTCATATTCCGCTTGGGAAGTCTGCACCCTAGTGGCATAAACATTGAATTCTCCCAATTCTGTTAGCCCTTGCTGTCCCGTCCTCTTCCTAGCTCTTCCTCAGCCCTTGGGCTCCTCCTCCTTATTTTTCCCTTTCTTCTCCCCGCGCCCCCACCCCCCCCCCCCCCCACCCCCCACCTTCCATCAGTCTGAAGAAGGGTTTTGGCCCGAAACGTTGCCTATTTCCATCGCTCCATAGATGCAGCTGCACCTGCTGAGTTTCTCCAGCACTTTTGTCTACCTGTGCATCTATTTTACTTCGGAGTCACGTGAGTGACTACGTGAATAGAAGCCCGTACAGCCTTTGGTGCGTCATGACGTCAGACGCTGGTGCAGTCGGCCGGTTGGAGCAGCAGCGCTCCTCCAAGCGGTAAGTTTAAACGGAGGTAAGGTTTTTAAAAAATTTTTTACCACAGGTCATTTTCTGCGACGGTTTGGAGTTCTTGGAGAATGTTGCAGAAAATAACCATATAACCATATAACCATATAACAATTACAGCACGGAAACAGGCCCTCTCAGCCCTTCCAGTCCGTGCCGACCATTTGTTTTCCCCTAGTCCCATCTACCTGCACTCAGACCATACCCCTCCATTCCCTTCACGTCCATATACTTATCCACTTTACTCTTAAATGTTAAAATCGATCCTGCCTACACCACTTCTGCTGGAAGCTGATTCCACACAGCCACCACCCTCTGAGTAAAGAAGTTCCCCCTCACGTTACCCCGAAACCTCTGTCCCTTAATTCTCATGTCATGCCCTCTTGTTTGAATCTTCCCTACCCTCAATGGGAAAAACGTATCCACGTCAACTCTGTCTATCCCTTTCATCATTTTAAAGACCTCAATCAAGTCCCCCCTTAACCTTCTGCGCTCCAAAGAATAAAGACCTAACTTGTTCAACCTTTCTCTGTAACATAGTTGCTGGAACCCTGGCAACATTCTAGTAAATCTCCTCTGTACTCTCTCTATTTTGTTGACATCCTTCCTATAACTAGGCGACCAAAATTGTACACCATACTCCAGAATTGGTCTTACCAATGCCTTGTACAATTTTAACATTACTTCCCTACTCCTATATTCAATGCTCTGATTTATAAAGGCCAGCACACCAAAGGCTTTCTTTACCACCCTATCTACATGCGATTCCACCTTCAGGGAACTATGCACAGTTATTCCTAGATCCCTCTGTTCCACAGCATTCCTCAATTCCCTACCATTTACCATGTACGTCCTATTTGGATTTGTCCTGCCAAGATGTAGCACTTCACACTTATCAGCATTAAACTCCATCTGCCATCTTTCAGCTACTTTTCTAAATGGCCCAAATCTCTCTGTAGACTTTGAAAATCTACTTCATTATCCACAACACCACCTATCTTAGTATCATCTGCATACTTACTTATCCAATTTTCCACCCCATCATCCAGATCATTGATGTACATGACAAACAACAGTGGACCCAACACAGATCCCTGAGGCACCCCACTGGTCACCGGCTTCCAACCTGACAAACAGCCATCCACCATTACTCTCTGACATCTCCCATTCAGCCACTGTTGAATCCATCTTGCTACTCCGCCATTAACACCCAAAGGTTGAACCTTCTTAACCAACCTTCCATGGGGAACCTTGTCAAAGGCCTTACTGAAATCCATATAGACAACATCCACTGCTTTACCCTCATCAATTTCCCTAGTTACCGCTTCAAAAAATTCAAGAAGGTTTGTCAAACATGACCTTCTAGGCACAAATCCATGTTGACTGTTCCTGATCAGACCCTGTTTATCCAGATGCTTATATATATTATCTCTAAGTATCCTTTCCATTAATTTGCCCACCACTGACGTCAAACTAATAGGTCTATAATTGCTAGGTTTATTCTTTGAACCCTTTTTAAACAATGGAACAACATGCGCAGTACACCAAAAATGAAGAAGGTGTCGGCGAGGCGCTCCGGGGGTAGAAAGGAAAGTGGCCAGCAGAGTGTTGAGGATGGAGGCCCATCTGGTACACCTGGTCCGGTGCTGGCTACACAGCCAGTGGTTGCGGACCCGCTGCCGGGGGGCAGTGGAGGCTTGCACAGTAGGGCGGAAGGCCACTGGCAAGTCTCTGTGGCCCGTAGATGAGTCGGGCCTAGAGGTTATACCCTCCATAGGAGAGTCCATTTGCTCACGGCTCTCCCACGTCGAGATTTTATTGCAAAAGAATGCTCGACAGGGACCAGCTCCATGAGGAGGAGGCTGATGGAGAGCTTGTGCTAGCAGCACCTGTTTCAGGGCTGCAGAACTATCCTGCCTGTGAGGAGGATGTTCCATTAGTGCAGTTTACTGACACTGATTCTATGCTGGGGGAGAGCAGTAAAGGAGTTCGGTTGGAGGTAATTCCGAACATTGCTGGGAAGTTGCTGAGCCTAGAGAGGCGATTGATGTAGAATTGGCTGAAGCCATTCAGTATATGCTCTCCCACCAGTTACAGGAGCAAGCTATGCATGAAGTAGCAAAAAACTATAAAGCTCCTGTTAGTTGTGATCTCCTGAAGGTACCGGTGGTTAATCACCAAATTTGGTCACAGATGGGTATGCCTGTTAGGGCCCAGGAGATGAAGTTTTAAAAAGTGCTTAAACTGTTGTCAGCAGGTATTACAGCTGTGGTGAAAGTTATTGATACAAGCAATATGGTTGAAGCACACCAGGACGAACTGGGATTCCTTTGTAATGTATTTTGAAATTAATAATATCAGGAGGGCCGCTATTAGGCCAGTGCTAATCCGAATTTGGCGAGTTTGTGCAAACCGACCAGTGTACCACCACGAAATCTGTTGTTTGGTGGTAACCTTGCAAAAAGGGTCAAAGACTGTCATGAGGTTGTTAAAACCATGGCCCTCATTAAGCCAGCTGGCAAGCAAGGCAAAAAGGTTTCTCTACAAGAGGTCGAGGACAACAAGGCCGCAAGGAAAGATGCAGGTAAGGAATATAACATTGACAGACGATGAATTAACTGATGTTCCGGTTCAAATCGGGGAAGGTTAAAATTGTGTTTTAAACAATGGCAGCAGTTGACATCAGATTTGTTCATACTTAATAGTATTGAAAGGGTGAAAATTAAATTTTACTCTAAGGACAGTTTACCTAATCAGCATTTTCCTAGTCGGAAACTTATTTTTCAGATGAGGGAAATGTGCTTATTCAAGCAGAGATTCAGTCGCTATATAAGAAAGGGGTAATTGAGCCTTCTGTCTATCAAAGTCAACAACTTGTGTCAAGTATATTTCCCAGAGGGGTGTAGAATTATTCTGGATTTATTGAGTTTGAACAAATTTGTTTGTTATAGGCATTTCAAAATGGAACCTTTACCACGGCCAAACATCTAATGTCCAAAGGGTGTTATATGGCAACCATTGATTAAAGGATGCGTACTACTCAGTGTCTATTCATGGTGATGATAGAAGATATTTGGAAATTTATTTGGATGAATCAGCTGTGGCAATTCAGGGCATTGCCGAATGGATTAACTTCAGCTCCTAGATTATTTACTAAATTGGTAAAACCTGTGTTAGCATTACCTAGAGCTCAGGGGCATGTGGTAATGGCCTATTTAGATGTTATTCTGATTATTGGAAAGACTCATGCTGAAACTCAATCATCAGTTTCAGTTGTTAAAATCACTTTTGAACAAATGGGATTTGTTATCACCCAGATAAATCTAAATTATCACCAGTCCAAATTATTGATTATCTGGGATTTACCATTAATTCCAATCACATGTTGGTAACTTTGCCCAGGGAGAAATTGAATCAGTTAATTGAGGACTGTGCTAATCTCGTTGGAGAACAACGGCCTTCGATTACACAACTAGCCAGGTTGATTGGGAAGGCTTTGCAGCATTTCCAGCTGTGCAGTATGGTCCTATGCATTATCGACAATTACAACGATCAAAGGAACAGGCACTGAGAATACAAAGGGGCCATTTTGATAGGCCTATGCAGTTGTCAGCTGGGGCGATTGCTGACATACAATGGTGGATAGCACATGTTTTAAAAAAAAAAGTTTTAGGAAGGTTTTGGTGGAACCACCGTCACTGATATTACAGACTGATGTAAGTGCACTGGGTTGGGGTGCAACAGATATGTCTTCTAGTCGTGGAGGCAGATGGAATGTGGATGAGACGTCGCTTCTTCAATTAAGAGCGATTAATTATTTAGAGTTGTTGGGCACCTGGTATGGGCTCAAAGCTTGTTGTTCTATGAGGAGGGACTTGCAAGTGCAGGTTCAGATTGACTACACCACAGCAGTGGCATATGTAAACCACATGCGTGGAGTTAAGTCATAGTCTTGTGATAGACTGGCTAACCAGATTTGCAGCTGGTGTATTGACCAAAATATCTGGCTTTCAGCACTTTCTTTGCCAGGAAGATTCAACACTGTAGCTGACACTAAGTCACATCAGTTTAATGGCAACATTTAATGGATGTGAAATCAGGATGTATTTAACCAAGTGATTGTTCAGTATGGATTGCCAGATATTGACTTGTTTGCATCTCGATTAAATCATCAGTTACCTAGATATGTTTTGTGGGAACCAGATCCTAGGGCAGTAGCAGTGGATGCGTTTTTGCTGCATTGGGGGGGAATGTTTGTGTATGTTTTCCTCCATTCTGTCTCATCAGCAGGTGTTTGCAAAATATCAAGGAGGACTCCGCTTCAGGGGTATTGCTAGTGCCATATTGGCCTACACAAGCATGGTTCCTGTTGTGTTACAAATGGCTAAGCCTTCCATGATTATTCCCAAGAATAAAAATCTACTGGTAAATCCAGTCACTGGGGATCAACATCTTTACATGATCGTATTGATCTGTTAATTTGCAGATTTTAAGGAGGCCATACCTGGGGAGAGGACTGTCTCATCGGACTGTGGATGTTCTCACGTCGGCCTGCAGGGATAGTACACAGCAGCAATATATCACCTATATAAGGAAGTGGGAGCAATTCTGCCTACAGCAGAATATTGTATATCACACTGCAGGGATCACGGACGTATTGGAGTTTTGTCAACTCTTTATTTCGACCAAAAAATTAAGTTACAGTGGGATTAATTCAGCCAGAAGTGCTCTGTCTTCTTATTTACCCATGAATGCAGAATTGCATACAGTAGGGACACATCCGTTAGTTTCACGATTCATGAAGGGAGTTTCAATTCTAATCCTCCTAAACCCAGGTATGCCGGTATTTGGAATGTGAGTAAGGTTCTTATGGTTCTTCGCCAGTGGGCTCCAGTTACAAGCCTATCTATAGCCAAATTAACTATTAAGGTGGTCATGCTTATGGCGTTGGTTTCAGCTCAACGTGTACAAACATTGCAAAAGCTACGGCTAGATAGAATGCATGTGTCGGCAGATGCCATTATATTTGATGTCTATGATTTGCTTAAACAGAATAGAAGAGGCATGACAGGATGTAAGATTGTGTTTCAGCATACCAAGCAGATGATCGCTTGTGTGTAGGCTCACATTTATCTCGTTACATTGAGATTACTAAACCTCTGAGAGGAACAGAGTTGGCTTTGTTTATCAGTCACAAAAAAACACACAGTAAGGTGTCGGTGCAAACAATTTCAAGGTGGCTAAAGCAGGTCCTGGCAAGTGCTGGAATTGATACTGATAAATTCAAATCTCATTCCACCAGGGCGGCATCAACTTCCGCGGCAAAGGGCGATGGACTTGCCAATAGACCATATCCTCGAGGATGGTCCAGTGAGCTAACTTTTCAGAGGTTTTATCACAAGCCGATTTCAAGGCTCGGGGTGTTTGCTGATTCTGTTTTGAGTACTGTTATAGTTTCCCCTGAGTTAGAGGGGTTTGTTATGATTTTGTTGAAATAAACGGAGTCCCAGGTAGTGTGAACGTGTATTTGGGTCTGCGCGTGAAAGTCTTCACATAGCGAGGTCTTTATTTTATGAGGAGTCGAGGGACTACACCCTCATAGATCTCATCTGGTAGTTCTAGTTTTATCATCTTAACATTATACTTCAGTCATTGTTAGCTGTGAATTCACTCCGCTGCTTTGAAGATTGACGCACCAACGGCTGTACGGGCTTCTATTCACGTAGTCCCTCAACTCGACTCCTCATAAAATAAAGATCAAACTTCAAACTGGTAAGTTCTCATTTAATCTTACTATTAGATTCTTTGAGGTTGTTCTCAGGATAAATAGACAAAACACATTAGGTAAATGAGAATCCCCTCACATGATGGCTGAAAATTTGGTTTAAACATTACTAAATGTTAGCAGAGATTTAAGATATTTTTTGAATGAATAGGTTTGTGCCTCAAATTCATATTATCTTTTAGGAATTTGGTCATCGTTACTGGTGATGATTTATTCCAATATATACCTTTCCCACTCAGTTCTCTTTCTGTAATTAAGTTTCAATTTAAGTAACCTAATTTAGTAAATTGATTAATGTTAGAGATAGGTAACCTAATGAAACCTTGCTGAATTGGATATGAAATCAGAACTAACACACCTTTAAATCCTATATAGCTAAATGCCACAACTACTCTTAGCCTATTTCTATTTAACTTTGAGGATATTTGGACAGCAATTTAATGACACATGTGCAGACATGTAATCAATGTGATTCATGTCAAAAAATACTGTGGGAATTCAATTGCTACAAAGCATGAGTATGGTTGCAATAATGGACCAGGTGGCCAAAGAGGGACAGAGTAAAATACATTAAAGCAAATTGCAAATAATTGAAAATCTACTCAATAAATGTTCCGCAGTTTTAAATAAATACACATTTTACAGCCACATCATTGTCCTTACTAAGGATCACCCTCAAATTGGTCATGCTCATGGCGCTTACATCAGAACAAAGGGTTCAGACTCTCCAAAAACTGCGTCTGGACAGCATGGTGTCATCACAAAATGACGTTACTTTTCACGTCTATGACTTACTCAAACAGAGCAGACTAGGGGTGTCAGGATTCAAGCTTGTATTGTCATCTTTTCCCACAGATTCACGCCTGTGTGTAGTGGAGCATTTGAAGCATTATAAGAGCCACAGAGGGTCCGAGGTAGCACTACTTATAAGCCACAAAAAGCCACATAAGCGGCGAGGGCAATGGACCTCCCTCTAGACCATACCCTCACGGCCGCAGGATTCTCAAATGAATCGACTTTTCAGAGATTCTACAACAAGCCGCTTGTTGAATCTGGGGTGTTCGCCCACTCTGTGTTAAATTTTGTTTCATAGCTTCTCCCTGGGAGAGCGGAGTTGCTATTGTATATAATTTTGTTAGTTGTGAATTAAAACATTAACATGTTAATCAGTATCATGAATCAATGTTGTTACTGATTCACTCCTCCTGAGTCAACTGCTTGCAGTGTGATACGCCTGGATTTTGATCGGAGTGAAATCACAGACCTTTAAAGTCTTCACGGAATCACTCACATGACTCCGAAGTAAAATAGTAAGATTAAATGAGAACTTACCAGTTCGAAGTTTGATCTGTATTTTATGAGGAGTTACGATGAGGGATTACGTGAAGACCCCGTCCAGCACGCATGCGCGACATTTCTTCAAAGCAGCGGTGTGGATTCACAGAAAAACACAACAATTGAAATAAATATAGTAAAGAAAAAATAAGAACTTAATTACCAGTTGATCTGTATAATAGAGGGTGGGAGCGGAGGGCACGTAATCCCTCATCGTAAACTCCTCATAAAATATAGATCAAACTTCGAATTGGTAAGTTCTCATTTAATCTTACTATTTTACTTCGGAGTCACGTGAGTGACTACGTGAAGACTTCAAAGCTCTGTGAATCCGAACCGTGAACCACCTCATGCTTCACTCACTGCCTGAAGACCTTAGAGGGAGGAAGCATGTTATACAATCAACAATAACCTGTTTGTGAACAATAAAGGTTTATTAATGATAACAAAAAACAGAGAGCTCCCCCGGCTTAAATTAAATATTAGCTGCAGATTCTAAAATTCTGTCTGCAAATGTAGCAGGTTCCGCCAGCGGCTTATTATAAAACCTTTGGAAAGTTCTCTCCGAGGACCATCCTGCTCTGGCCAGAATATGGTCCATAGGCACATCCATTCGCCTAGCCGCCGACGTAGATGCAGCCCTGGTGGAATGAGATTTGTAAACATTAGTATCGACTCCCGCGGACTTAAGCACCTGCTTGAGCCATCTTGAAATGGTTTGGCTCGTCACCTGACCATGAGGCTTCTTGTGGCTTATCCATAAGGCTTTTTCTCTCCCTCTTAAGTTATATGTTGTGTCTATGTAATTGGTGAGATGGGTCTTGGCACACAACCGTGGGTCAGGTGAATATGCCCGGAACTCCATTACTGGAGGCGTGGTACCTGGTCTAGTTTGTTTGACCAGTCCCTGAATGTGAAATGTGATACAGTCCAATGACTCTGTCATGCTGTCCAGCCTCAGAAGGTGGAGGGACTGTACCCTTTGAGCTGACACTAGCGCCATGAGCATGACTGATTTCAGTGTAAGTTGTTCCAGCGTGAGTGACCTGGGTGGTGGCCATCCCCTAAGGTACGTCAGTACAATGCTGACATCCCAGATCTGAGTGTACCTAGGCCTAGGGGAATTGGTGTTAAAAATGCCCCTCATGATTTTGACCACTAGTGGATGGGACCCCAAAGTCAGTTGTCCTGCTGCTGGAACCAAATAAGCTGACAACGCACTCCTGGCTGTATTAATGGCGCTGTAGCTGAGTCCTTCCCGATGTAATCCAACCAGAAACTCCACAACACTGGTGGCTGTAGCTGTAGTGTAGGTAGTTCCTGTTTTGGAGCAATACCGTTCCCATTTTCTTATGTTGGTCAGGTATTGTCTCCTGGTGGACTCCCGGTGGGATGCGTTCATCATGTTGATGGCGTCCTCAGACAGTCCCAGGCCCAGTAGAGGTCGTTTTAGAATCTGCAAGCCAGGAGATTGACTCTGTCATGGCACGGGTGACTAATGCCTGACACTGGGTGGATTAATAACTCTCGACTGCTGGGGAATTCCAACGGTGTTTCAACAGCCATGTCGAAGGCCACTGGGAACCATGGCTGTGTAGGCCAGTCGGGTATTATCAAGATTCCTGAAGCGGAATCCAATTGAATCTTGCGTAATACCCGACTGATGAGGCAGAATGGAGGAAAAGCATAAAAGAACATTTTCCCCCAATGCAGCGAGAATGCATCAACTGCTGCTGCCTCAAGATCTGGTTCCCAAGCGACATACGTTGGTACCTGGTGATTCAGCCTGGATGCAAATAGATCGATATCTGGTGTGCCATATTGCTTTGTAATTTCAGCAAATATTTTGGGATTTAACATCCATTCGATGTTATCATTGAATCTGCGTGACCTGGTGTCTGCCACTGTATTTTGCTTACCTGGTAGGTGAGTTGCTGATAACCAAATATGTCTTTCAACACACCATTGCCAGATTAGGTTGGCCAAATTGTCACATGATATCGACTTTACACCACCCATGTGGTTGATATAAGCCACCACCGTGGTATTATCTAATTGCAACCGGACATGTGCATGATGCGTATTAGATGAATATGCTTTTAACCCATAAAACGCACCCAACATTTCTAAGTAGTTGATACCCCATGTCTGTAGGCAAGATGATTCAAATTTAGTCCATCTGCCCCCTGTGCTGGATTGCATGTTAGTTGCTCCCCAGCCCAAAGCACTGGCATCCGTTTGAATGGTTAATACTGGGTTGGTGATTATTATGGGACTGGAGCTGAGCCTTACGTTCCTTGCCCACCATTGTAACTCTGGAATGGATTCAGCAGTTAAACTCATAGCTCGGTCAAAGTGACCTGAGTTTTGCTTTAGTGCATGCACTTTTGCTCTTTGCAAATTTTGATAGTGCAAAGGTCCAAATTGTACAGCTGGAAAAGCTGCTACCATTTTGCCAATAACTCTAGCTACCTCCCGTATGGTTGGCTGATGTTTGTTCATGAGTTCGTTGCATGATAGTGCCAATTCTGATGCTTTCCCCTTCGGCAGAGTTACAATCATGCGAACAGTATCAATCGTAAATCCAAGATAGTCCATGGCAGTGGACGGTGTAAAATTGGATTTATCTGGATGTATGACAAACCCCAAAGTTTCAAACAAACGTTTGGTGGCTGCTACTGCCAAAATGGCTGTCTCCAAGGTTTTCCCTACTATTAAAATGTCGTCTAAATACGCCATGACTATATGCTTTTGTTTCCTCAATAATGCCAAGGCAGGTTTTAAGATTTTAGTGAACAGCCTTGGAGCGGAGGTTAGCCCATTTGGTAAGGCTTTAAATTGCCATAGCTGTTTCATCCAGATAAATTTTAAGTATTTACGATGCTCCTTGTGTATGGGTACTGAGTAGTAGGCATCTTTTAAATCAATGCTTGCTAGAAAGTACCCTCTAGAAACCAATAGTCTGGCTGTTTTAAAAGTATCCATCTTGAAATGTATATACCTGACAGACTTGTTTAAAGTAGTTAAGTCAATGATGATGCGACGTCCACCATCTTTTTTGATTTTAGTGAAAATATTAGACACAAATTCCAAAGGTTCATGTTTTGTTCTTTCAATGACACCTTTTGCTTGTAACCTCATCAGTTCAGCTTGGCCCTCTTGTTTCTCTTTAACTGAGAGGGTGAATACCCTTTTGGGTATATGCTGAACTGGCGGAATGTTTTCATGAACAAAGTCAATTTTGTAGCCATGAACGCTGCTGAGTATATACTTGTCATTAGTGATGGATTCCCATGCACCCAAAAACAAGTGCAATCTCCCCCCTGTTAGTATAGAGCCCCTACTGCTCATATGCTGAGAGGAACCAGACCCACCTACCTCCATGGTTATTGGTGCTTCTTCTGCTTCTTCGCTGGGCGATGAGGCGTCTGCTGGGCTGTAGAGAGTTGATGTTGATGTTGTTGGGGGTGGCGCATTTTCCATGGGGTCCGCTCTGGGCCCTGGCCTAAAAAAGGCTTACGGGGAATGGTTGCGGACCCCGAGCTTTCACCAGTCCCATAGTGTGGTCGACGACTGGTGGACGCCATGGGGTACTGCCGCCTGGGTTTGTTAGGTCTGCTCGGTCCCAAACCTGCCCTCACGAGACCAAAGGTCTTGGATTCTTCCTCTAGGTCTTTCACCTTTTTTGGAAGGTCTTTCCCAAAGAGCAGAATAGGAGGTTCTGAACCCGGTGTTTTGCAAAGTCCCGCAAATTTAGGGTTGAGGGCAGGCTTGATAATTTCCTTCCGTAAATTGTTTATTTCATATTGAGTGGTGCACAGCAGAGCTAATGTGTCTTGCTGATTTGTGGAGATGTCCGCACCATCAATGGACCGAGCATAAGATGTTATTCCTGCAGTCAGGAGTTTAAGGATTTTCTGGAGCTTCAACTCCAGGTTCCTGATGTTCTGCCCCAAATGTCCCCAAATTTGGCTGTTTACAGCGGGTACATTCAATGATGTACAATTTACTGGGGCTGTATATAGTTCAAGAGCCTCATTGACCACCTGTTCTTGTAGGGGTTTTGAGGACAGGTGTTTAATGCTGGCTGCAAGTTTCGGCTCTAATGGCCGACCCGCTTGTGGAATGGCCACGTAGCGGTTGACCACACCCAGCAGCTCTTCCTGATCCTGTACACCCTGCGTACTCCCGATATCTTCAGCCAGTGACCCCTCTTCTTGACCAGCCCAGACCAGGTCGCCAATGCTGCCTTCAAAAGAAGGTGAAGCAATGGCCAGTGCCGTAAAGGGCACTGCTGGAGTGCCTGAGCTCCCTTGGCGAGTCTGCTGCTGCTCTCTCAGCAGATCTCGCTGGAGCAATTGCTCCATAAGCCGTTCCATGCGGCTTAGGCGGCTGCCTGTGTCGCTCTCGAGTGGTGTGGCATCTTCATCCGAATCATCGGACACTACCTCAGGCAGCACGAGCGGTGCTGGGCTCGGCTCGGTAGTTATACCCGCCGCCTCTTGCCCCCCCTCCAAAGAGCATTCCTCAACGGAGGACGAACGGGGGCGAGCTGCAGACTTCTTTCCTCTGGTCTTGCTCATTCTTTCTGAAAACAAGCAGACCACAGAGAAAAAGACACACGGCCACAGTAAAACTTACCTGTCGGCCCGACTTTTCAATTTGTAGCGGGAGCGCCTTGAACTCCCGTTCATCGCGGGTGCACTGCATGAACGCTAATGTCGCGCATGCGTGCTGGACGGGGTCTTCACGTAGTCACTCACGTGACTCCGAAGTAAAATAGTAAGATTAAACGAGAACTTACCAGTTTGAAATTTGATCTTTATTTTATGAGGAGTTACGATGAGCGATTACGTGCCCACCGATCCCAACCCTCATATCATGAAGCTCATCTGGTAGTTCTAGAGTTATAATCTTACTATAATACTTTGAGTGTTGTTTTCTGTGATTTCCCACCGCTGCTTTGAAGATTGATGCGCATGCCGACTGGCGGGGTTCTTCACGTAATCGCTCATTCTAACTCCTCATAAAATAAAGATCAAACTTCAAACTGGTAAGTTCTCATTTAATCTTACTATTTTATGTCACAATTTTTTTTTTCTCTCCCTTGGCTCTGGCTTGTGACAGCACTTTATCATTGTATTTTTTGAGCAATTATTGCCGTCTAAAGCTGGTGGATGAATTTTATTTCTTTGCTATCCTTGCCAAAAAAGATCATTGCTCCTCCAGGGTACACAAAAAGCTGGAGAAACACAGCGGGTGCAGCAGCATCTAAGGAGCGAAGGAGATAGGCGACGTTTCGGGTCGAGACCCTTCTTCAGATCATTGCTCCTCCATGTAATTTATCACCAAAATATTTGTGAATTACCTACCCATTTCTGTTGACGTGTGAATATCAGGAAATGTTGGGAAAATTGAACACGTTGGTAATATGCTTAACCCAAGAGCATTATGTACTGGAAAAAGATGATGGGATATGGGCCAACATAGGGAAGGTGACTTTAAGGGTTATATTAGGAGAAGCAGTAATCAGATTAGGGGATGTTTAGATTGTAAGCCATAGTTAGCTAGAACAAAGATAAACATAGGATGATTGTAAACCAGGCTGAGCACATGGAACTTGATCAAGAGATAAGAGGAGTCACTTTATGACACCAATTCACAGAGCAAATGGTGAAAATGTTTTTAAGGCAAAGAAAAAGTTGTAGTTGACAAACAGATAAGAGATTATCTTGCATCTTGCAGAGATGAAACAAGGATCAAAGACATCAAAGAAAAGGAAGTTACTTGTGAATTATTGTTAAAAAATTTAAAATCTGCATGTAACACAAATACTATAAAATTCTGGAAGCATTTTGTATCAATTAAGCACTCAATTGGTATCCCTCAGAATACCTCCTGTGATATATTGGGAAACCTATATTTCAAGGTCTGAATAAAATGACTTGTTGAAGAAACTCACTAATGCTGTAAGAGATTGTATTTGTGTGCTGTCTCCTGAGTTGTAAATAAGTGGGTGACTGGGCCCCACTTGAAAGCCAGATTCAGGTCAAACCCACACAAATCCAACCCAACAATGATAATGTATATACATTTATAGTTATTTTAATGAAGAAAGTCATTTTTAAAATAGGATGGAAGCACTCTATACAACTAATTCCTGCATGATGTAAATAAGTGGGTGGTATTTACAAAGCACTCTATTACATCTCTCAGAAACATTCTCTGACACATACAAATATTGAACCTTTCTGAAATCATATCACTATTCCTATGCACTTATGTACCAGTCAATATAACAGTTCAAATGGCAGCATTTGAATAGATGAATGAAAGAGATGGAAAACGGGGAAAGATGAAAGGCAAATGAGCCGGGGTGAAAACCTGGCAGAGTCTTTCCATACAAGGAGAAAGGTGTGAGCAAAAGAGGAGAGGATTGAAGGATTGATGTGGACAAGCCTGCCATTGGTGGTCTTGAAGTGCTTGACGGCAGGAGCTTGTCATGTCGGACTGCACTAAATATAGTGAACCATTTCCTAGGTTGTGATGTGAATCTCCGGTGAACTGCATGAATGGATGAAGTGGGCTCCAACTATCTGTATCTGGAAATTGCATTTCAGACCGTTTGCACATCAATGGACCCTGTCAGTTTCAGTAGCTCTCAGGGATTCCCGGATGCAGGAAGTAATGGGAGCAGACACGACCGAGGCAAGCTTGGTTCTGTAAGTGTTGAATGATCCTGATCAAGCTGTTATACCTGTCCTGACTAGGTCAAAGTCAGCCTCAATGTTCTTGCTATGATTAATACTGCCAATGTTTTTCTTCCAGCAATGTTCGAATTGGCGTGTGCTGTCTGTGAACAGCATTGTTAAGGGGGAGGAATGAAATGAAGATAGCGGCTTCCTAAAATGTAACATTGGGGCCTACTGTCTCCACGTCTTCCTTTCTTTTTCCTGCCCCCCCCACCCCCCCCCCCACCCCGTCCCCCCAACATCAGTCTGAAGAAGGGTCTCGACCCGAAATGTCACCTATTCCATCTCTCCATAGATGCTGCCTCACCCGCTGAGTTGCTCCAGCATTTTTGTCTACGTTGGACACACTCTGCTTATTTTTATTCACAGATGGCAGCCAGCTGTGAATATATGATCAAACTTACCCTTTTGCTCATGAAAATGGATGAAGCCACTAATTGGCTTGAATCCAGCAGAAGTGTATGTTATATGTATGTAAGGACCTCCTGTATGCGTTGGTGAGCACTTCGGGACCAGTGATCACAATACCATTAGTTTCAATATAATTATGGAGAGAGTCAGAACTGGACCTAGGGTGGAGATTTTTGATTGGAGAAAGGCTAACTTTGAGGGAATGCGTAAGGATTTTAAAGGAGTGAATTGGGACACTTTGTTTCATGGGAAGGATGTAGAAGAGAAATGGAGGACATTTAAAGGGGAAATTGTAAGAGTACAGAATCTTTATGTCCCTGTTAGGTTGAAAGGAAATAGTAAAAATTGGAAAGAGCCATGGTTTTCAAGGGAAATTGAACACTTGTTTCGAAAAAAGAGAGATATCTACAATAATTATAGGAGGCATGGAGTAAATGAGGTGCTAGAGGAGTATAAAGAATGTAAAAAGAATCTTAAGAAAGAAATTAGGAAGGCTAAAAGAAGATATGAGGTTGCTTTGGCAAGAAAGGTGAAAGTAAACCCAAAGGGTTTCTACAGCTATATTAATAGCAAAAGGATAACGAGGGATAAAATTGGACCATTAGAGAACCAGAATGGACAGCTATCTGCAGAGCCAAAAGAGATGGGGGAGATATTGAACAATTTATTTTCTTCTAGGTCTCTATGGACGTGAAGGGAATGGAGGGTTATGGTCTGAGTGCAGGTAGATGGGACTAGGGGAAAACAAATGGTCGGCACGGACTGGAAGGGCCGAGAGGGCCTGTTTCCGTGCTGTAATTGTTATATGGTTATATGGTTATAACTCTAGCTCCCTGGCCCCCCCGAGCCTCCAACCTCATTATATAGGTCTATAATTGCTAGGTTTATTCTTTGAACCCTTTTTAAACAATGGTACAACATGCGCAGTACGCCAATCCTCCGGCACTATTCCCGTTTCTAATGACATTTGAAATATTTCTGTCATAGCTCCTGCTATTTATACACTAATTTCCTTCAATGTCCTAGGGAATATCCTGTCAGGACTTGGAGACTTATCCACTTTTATATTTTTCAAAAGTGTCAGTACTTCCTCCTCTTTGAATCTCATAGTTTCCATAGCTATTCTACTTTTTCCCCTTAACTCACAGAGTTCTCCTTGGTGAATACCGAAGAAAAGAAATTGTTCAATATCTCCCCCATCTCTTTTGGCTCTGCAGATAGCTGTCCATTCTGGTTCTCTAATGGTCCAATTTTATCCCTCATATAACCATATAACCATATAACAATTACAGCACGGAAACAGGCCCTCTCGGCCCTTCCAGTCCGTGCCGACCATTTGTTTTCCCCTAGTCCCATCTACCTGCACTCAGACCATACCCCTCCATTCCCTTCACGTCCATATACCTATCCACTTTACTCTTAAATGTTAAAATCGATCCTGCCTCCACCACTTCTGCTGGAAGCTGATTCTACACAGCCACCACCCTCTGAGTAAAGAAGCTCCCCCTCACGTTACCCCGAAACCTCTGTCCCTTAATTCTCATGTCATGCCCTCTTGTTTGAATCTTCCCTACCCTCAATGGGAAAACCGTATCCACGTCAACTCTGTCTATCCCTTTCATCATTTTAAAGACCTCAATCAAGTCCCCCCTTAACCTCGTTATCCTTTTGCTATTAATATAGCTGTAGAAACCCTTTGGGTTTACTTTCACCTTTCTTGCCGAAGCAACCTCATATCTTCTTTTAGCCTTCCTAATTTCTTTCTTAAGATTCTTTTTACATTCTTTATACTCATCTAGCACCTCATTTACTCCATGCCTCCTATAATTATTGTAGATATCTCTCTTTTTTCGAAACAAGTGTTCAATTTCCCTTGAAAACCATGGCTCTTTCCAATTTTTACTATTTCCTTTCAACCTAACAGGGACATAAAGATTCTGTACTCTTACAATTTCCCCTTTAAATGTCCTCCATTTCTCTTCTACATCCTTCCCATGAAACAAAGTGTCCCAATTCACTCCTTTAAAATCCTTACGCATTCCCTCAAAGTTAGCCTTTTCCAATCAAAAATCTCCACCCTAGGTCCAGTTCTGACTCTCTCCATAATTATATTGAAACTAATGGTATTGTGATTTCTGGTCCCGAAGTGCTCACCAACTCATACCTCCGTCACCTGACCTGCCTCATTTCCTAACAGGAGGTCCAGCACTGCCCCTTCTCTTGTCGATACGTCTATGAACTGCTGCAAAAAACTATCCTGCACACATTTTACAAACTCCAAACCATCCAGCCCATTTACAGAATGTGTTTCCCAGTCTATTTTTGGAAAATTGAAATCTCCCACAATCACCACCTTGTGCTTACTACTAATATCTGCTATCTCCTTACATATTTGCTCTTCCAATTCTCGCTCCCCATTTGGCGGTCTATAATACACCCCTAAAAGTGTTGCTACACCGTTCCACTTCTCAGTTCCACCCAAATAGCCTCCTGCCAAAGCACTGCTGTAATATCTTCTCTGACAAGCAATGCAACACCTCCCCCTCTGGTCCCTCCAATTCTATTACACCTGAAGCAACGAAATCCTGGAATATTTAGTTTCCAATCACAGCCCTCCTGCAACCATGTTTCACTGATTGCCACAACATCATATTTCCAGGTGTCAATCCAGGCTCTAAGTTCATCCACCTTACTTACAATGCTCCTAGCATTAAAATATACACATTTTAGAAACCCACCATCCCTTATTCTCTGTCTATTATCTTTTTCATCTTTCTCGCCTACATTTTGGGTCCGAGTGCTTCCCTTCTCTGCCTCTTGCCCCACACCCTGACCCCTAGCCCCCTCTACCTGAGTCCCTCCTCCCAGCCTTTCTAGTTTAAAGTCTCCCCAGTAGCCTTTGCAAATCTCCCTGCCAGGATATTGGTCGCCCTGGGCACATCTTGGCAGGACAAATCAAAATAGGACGTACATGGTAAATGGTAGGGAATTGAGGAATGCTGTGGAACAGAGGGATCTAGGAATAACTGTGCATAGTTCCCTGAAGGTGGAATCGCATGTAGATAGGGTGGTAAAGAAAGCCTTAGGTGTGCTGGCCTTTATAAATCAGAGCATTGATTATAGGAGTAGGGGAGTAATATTAAAATTGTACAAGGCATTGGTAAGACCAATTCTGGAGTACGGTGTACAATTTTGGTCGCCAAGTTATAGGAAGGATGTCAACAAAATAGAGAGAGTACAGAGGAGATTTACTAGAATGTTGCCAGGGTTTCAGCAACTCTGTTACAGGGAAAGGTTGAACAAGTTAGGTCTTTATTCTTTGGAGCACAGAAGGTTAAGGGGGGACTTGATTGAGGTCTTTAAAATGATGAAAGGGATAGACAGAGTTGACGTGGATACGTTTTTTCCATTGAGGGTAGGGAAGATTCAAACAAGAGGGCATGACATGAGAATTAAGGGACAGAAGTTTAGGGGTAACATGAGGGGGAACTTCTTTACTCAGAGGGTGGTGGCTGTGTGGAATGAGCTTCCAGCAGAAGTGGTTGAGGCAGGATCGATTTTAACATTTAAAAGTAAAGTGGATAGGTATATGGACGTGAAGGGAATGGAGGGGTATGGAGGGAATGGAGCAGGTAGATGGGACTAGGGGAAAACAAATGGTCGGCACGGACTGGAAGGGCCGAGAGGGCCTGTTTCCGTGCTTTAATTGTTATATGGTTATATGGTTATATTGTGTCAAAACCCCGTTGCGAAACAATAGCTATTCTGCCTCCAAATCACCAAAAAGCTTTGGAAATGTAAATGCCCAAATTATTGTCGGAGAAAAATCTGTTCACCAGCCTTTCAAATGCTTGTTACCAATCTCTTTCCTACCAAAATACTTTTCAATATTATTCTCAAAGAATCAAACAGCATGCCATTCCCTTGACTAAATGGACTAAAATATCAATCCTGAGATTTCAGAGGTTTGCAGCAATAATGCAAGAATGCAAGAAAAAAGGAGAAATTATAAGTCAATTGTTTAATGAATATATATTTTTTTGTTTTGGGTTTAATTAAAGTGGTTGAGGCCACTCATTGTCGTAATCAGTAACACAGTAATAATCGGCAAATTTTCCAACAATGGACTGTGACTGCATTCAAATTAGATACAGACAATGTATCTATTTTTCACTAATCAAAATGTGTTTTTTTGTATAACAGGACCTCTGTGTACTTAATACACAAAGTACATTATGCCATGAAGAATGGTTTATGGCAATTCAGAGAACTGCAGACAAGAGGCCCACAGGAGCCGTTGGAAGAAGAGGAGGAGGGGGAGGAGCGACACCCGACCGGTAAGGATAAAAATCAAGCGCGGGGCTTGTTTTTCCAGAGGCCCACAGGAGCCGTTGGAAGAAGAGGAGGAGGGGGAGGAGCGACACCCGACCGGTAAGGATAAAAAACCCAGCGCGGGGCTTGTTTTCCAGAGGCCCACAGGAGCCGTTGGAAGAAGAGGAGGAGGGGGAGGAGCGACACCCGACCGGTAAGGATAAAAAATCGAGCGCGGGGCTTGTTTTTCCAGAGGCTTACCAAAATCCATAACGTTCCATTTGGAGAAGTGGGTTTTTTTTGAGGAAGCCGCTGATTGGTGGAAGAGGACCCGAGGAAGCAGCTGATTGGGTGCAACCCCGGGTTTACAATTTTACATTTCTGCCTTCTGGGAGTGAGGGATTCTGGGAGTTAAGGATTCAGTATTTAGTAGTAAAGTTTAAAGGATAAGTTTTTGTGTTTTTTTAATATTTAATACAGTGTAATTTGGGAGTAAGGTATGGCAGTAGAGATTGGCCCCGTGGTTTGTTCAGCCTGCAACATGTGGGAGATCAGGGAGATGGTCGGTGTCCCTGGTGACTACATTTTGCAGGAAGTGTGTCCAGCTGCAGCTCCTGGCAAACCGCATTGAATGATTGGAACTGCGGCTGGATTCATACTGGAGCATCCACGATGCGGAGAAAGTCGTGGATAGCACGTACAGTGAGTTGGTCACACCGCAGGCAAAAGGTAAGAGGACAAGAAGTGAACGGGTGGCCAATAGCCAGCAAAGCAGTAGGCAGGTAGTGCAGGAGTCCCCTGCGGTCATCTCCCTCCTAAACAGGTATACCATTTTGGATACTGTTGAGGGAGATGGCTCATCAGGGGAATGCAGCAGCAGCCAGGTTCATGGCACCATGGGTGGCTCTGCAGCACATGAGGGGGGAAAAAAGAGGGGAAGGGCAATAGTAATAGGGGATTCAATTGTCAGGGGAATAGATAGGCGTTTCTGCAGCCGCAAACGAGACTCCAGGATGGTATGTTGCCTCCCTGGTGCAAAGGTCAGGGATATCATTGAACGGCTGCAGAACATTCTGGAGGGGGAGGGTGAACAGCCAGTTGTCGTGGTGCATGTTGGCACCAACGATATAGGTAAAAAAAGGGATGAGGTCCTACAAGGTGAATTTAGGGAGCTAGGAGATAAACTTAAAAGTAGGACCTCAAAGGTAGTAATCTCCGGATTACTACCAGTACCACGGGCCAGTCAGAATAGAAATAGGAGGATAATGCAAATGAATACGTGGCTTGAAAAGTGGTGCAAGGGGAGGGATTCAAATTTTTAGGGCACTGGGACCAGTTCTGGGGAGGTGGGACCGGTACAAACAGGACGGTTTGCACCTGGAATGGAATGGAACCAATGTTCTTGGGGGAGTGTTTGCTAGTGCTGTCGGGGAGGATTTAAACTAATGTGGCAGGGGGATGGGTACAAGAGCAGAGAGGCAGGAGGGTGTAAAATGAGGGTAGAAGCATTAGGTAGCAAGGTGAAAAGTAAAAGTGGCAGGCAGACAAAACCAGGGCAAAAATCAAAAAGGGCCACTTTTCAGAAAAATTGTATAAGGGGTAAGTGCGTTGTAAAGACAAGCCTGAAGGCTTTGTGTCTCAATGCAAGGAGTATTCGTAATAAGGTGGACGAGTTGAACGTGCAGATAGATATTAATGATTATGATATAGTTGGGATCACGGAGACATGGCTCCAGGGTGACGTAGGCTGGGAGCTGAACATCCAGGGATATTCAATATTCAGGAGGGATAGAGAGAAAGGAAAAGGAGGTGGGGTAGCGTTGCTGGTTAGAGAGGAGATTAACGCAATGGAAGGGAAGGACATTAGCTTGGAGGATGTGGAATCGGTATGGGTAGAGCTACAAAACACTAAGGGGCAGAAAACGCTGGTGGGTGTTGTGTACAGGCCACCTAACAGTAGCAGAGAAGTTGGGGATGGTATCAAACAGGAAATTAGAAATGCGTGCGACAAAGGCAAAACAGTTATAATGGGTGACTTCAATCTACATATAGATTGGGTTAATCAAATTGGTAGGGGTGCTGAGGAAGAGGATTTTTTGGAATGTATGCGGGATAGTTATCTAAATCAACATGTAGAGGAACCAACGAGACAGCAGGCTATTTTAGACTGGGTTTTGAGTAATGAGGAAGGGGTAGTTAGCCGTCTTGTTGTACGTGCCCCCTTGGGCAAGAGTGACCATAATATGGTTGAGTTCTTCATTAGGATGGAGAGTGACATTGTTAATTCAGAAACAATGGTTCTGAACTTAAAGAAAGGTAACTTTGAGGGTATGAGACGTGAATTGGCCAAGATTGACTGGCAATTAATTCTAAAAGGGTTGACGGTGGATATACAATGGAAGACATTTAAAGACTGCATGGATGAACTACAAAAATTGTTCATCCCAGTTTGGCAAAAGAATAAATCGGGGAAGGTAGTGCATCCGTGGATAACAAGGGAATCAGGGATAGTATCAAAGCAAAGGATGATGCGTACAAAGTAGCCAGAAAAAAGCAGCATACCAGAGGACTGGGAGAAATTCAGAGACCAGCAGAGGAGGACAAAGGGCTTAATTAGGAAAGGAAAAATAGATTATGAAAGAAAACTGGCAGGGAACATAAAAACTGACTGCAAAAGTTTTTATAGATATGTGAAGAGAAAGAGGTTAGTTAAAACAAATGTAGGTCCCTTGCAGTCAGAAACAGGTGAGTTGATCATGGGGAACAAGGATATGGCGGACCAATTGAATAACTACTTTGGTTCCGTCTTCACTAAGGAAGACATAAATAATCTGCCTGAAATAGCAGGGGACTGTGGGTCAAAGGAGGAAATGAGTGAAATCCAGGTCAGTCGGGAAGTGGTGTTGGATAAATTGAATAGATTAAAGGCCGATAAATCCCCAGGACCAGATAGGCTGCATCCCAGAGTACTTAAGGAAGTAGCTCAGGAAATAGTGGATGCATTAGTGATAATCTTTCAAAACTCTTTAGATTCTGGAGTAGTTCCTGAGGATTGGCGGGTAGCAAATGTAACCCCTCTTTTTAAGAAGGGAGGGAGAGAGAAAACGGGGAATTACAGACCAGTTAGTCTAACATCGGTAGTGGGGAAACTGCTAGAGTCAGTTATTAAAGATGGGATAGCAGCACATTTGGAAAGTGGTGAAATCATTGGACCAAGTCAGCATGGATTTACAAAAGGTAAATCATGTCTGACGAATCTTGTGGAATTTTTCGAGGATGTAACTAGTTGCGTGGATAAGGGAGAACCAGTGGATGTGGTATATCTGGACTTCCAGAAGGCTTTCGACAAGGTCCCACATAAGAGATTAGTATACAAACTTAAAGCATACGGTATTAGGGGTTCAGTATTGATGTGGATAGAGAACTGGCTGGCAAACAGGAAGCAAAGAGTAGGAGTAAACGGGTCCTTTTCACAATGGCAGGCAGTAACTAGTGGGGTACTGCAGGGCTCAGTGCTGGGACCCCAGCTATTTACAATATATATTAATGATCTGGATGAGGGAATTGAAGGCAATATCTCCAAGTTTGCGGATGACACTAAGCTGGGGGGCAGTGTTCGCTGTGAGGAGGATGCTAGGAGACTGCAAGGTGACTTGGATAGGCTGGGTGAGTGGGCAAATGTTTGGCAGATGCAGTATAATGTGGATAAGTGTGAGGTTGTCCACTTTGGTGGCAAAAAAAAACAGGAAAGCAGACTATTATTTGAATGGTGGCCGATTAGGAAAAGGGGAGATGCAGCGAGACCTGGGTGTCATGGTACACCAGTCATTGAAAGTAGGCATGCAGGTGCAGCAGGCAGTGAAAAAAGCGAATGGTATGTTAGCTTTCATAGCAAAAGGATTTGAGTACAGGAGCAGGGAGGTTCTACTTCAGTTGTACAGGGTCTTGGTGAGACCACACCTGGAGTATTGCGTACAGTTTTGGTCTCCAAATCTGAGGAAGGACATTATTGCCATAGAGGGAGTGCAGAGAAGGTTCACCAGACTGATTCCTGGGATGTCAGGACTGTCTTATGAAGAAAGACTGGATAGACTCGGTTTATACTCTCTGGAATTTAGGAGATTGAGAGGGGATCTTATAGAAACTTACAAAATTCTTAAGGGGTTGGACAGGCTAGATGCAGGAAGATTGTTCCCGATGTTGGGGAAGTCCAGGACAAGGGGGCACAGCTTAAGGAAAAGGGGGAAATCCTTTAAGACCGAGATGAGAAAGACTTTTTTCACACAGAGAGTGGTGAGTCTCTGGAACTCTCTGCCACAGAATGGCTACTCCTGCACCTAATTTCTATGTTTCTATGTTTCTATGTTTCTATGATTGCTCATCTGCACACAAGGCGACTAAATCCTCTGAATAATCACTGGAACAAATGGTGTTTGAAATCCACCAGAGTTAATGAGTAACCATCAATCTGAAGAAGGTCCATCCCCAATTGTTGCCTATCCATTCCTCCACAGATGTTGCCTGACCCACTGTGCACTTGCAGCACTGAGTGTTTTGCTCAGAGTGAAAGAGGACTCCAGATATGTTTAGCAGGAATTGTAGAGGTAAGGTATTAAACAATACATTTCTGATTTAAATTTGCATTTGAAGGAATGTTTGTTTTTAAGTAGAAACCAACTATTTGCATAACATTTGTAAATATAGTAAAATGTGAAGAGAACATTGGACTGTATGGTTGTATGTGCCATGACCTGTTTTATCCCACCTGGACAGGTTCAGGTTGAATTCAGGAATTAGTGTATCAGAGGGGAAACATGGATGCCTACCTACGAACCTAAATGGAAAATGTGGCTGGTGCATCAATGCAACAGTGGTGCTCATGCACTTTCAAGCTGGTCGTTAAAATTAATACACTTCAACAAAAACAAGGCAAGTCCAAACATCGCAACAACAGAATTCTAGCTAGTTACTCAAACCCAACCTGCCATTCATTGAGATAATATCTGATCGCATACCTAACCCTTTCAAAATATATTAAAAAAAAGTGACGAGGTCCTGAAGGGAGAATTTAGGGAGTTGGGGGGAAAGTTAAGGACAAGGACCAAAAGGGTAACGATTTCAGGATTACTGCCTGTGCCGCGTGTCAGTGATAGTAGGAATGACATGAGGTGGAGGATAAATGCGTGGCTGAGGGACTGGTGCAGTGGGCAGGGATTCAAGTTTCTTGATCACTGGGACCTCTCTTGGGGAAGGCATGATCAGTACACAAAGGACGGTTTGCACTTGAACCCGAGGGGGACCAATATCCTGGCAGGGAGATTTGCAAATGCTACTGGGGAGACTTTAAACTAGAAAGGCTGGGGGGAGGGACTCGGGTAGAGGGGGCTAGGGGTCAGGGTGTGGGGCAAGAGGCAGAGAAGGGAAAGCACTCGGATCCAAAATGTAGGCGCGAAAGATGAAAAAGATAATAGGCAGAGAATAAGGGATGGTGGGTTTCTAAAATGTGTATATTTTAATGCTAGGAGCATTGTAAGTAAGGTGGATGAACTTAGAGCCTGGATTGACACCTGGAAATATGATGTTGTGGCAATCAGTGAAACATGGTTGCAGGAGGGCTGTGATTGGAAACTAAATATTCCAGGATTTCGTTGCTTCAGGTGTGATAGAATTGGAGGGTCCAGAGGGGGAGGTGTTGCATTGATTGTCAAAGAAGATATTACAGCAGTGCTTTGGCAGGATAGATTAGAGGGCTCGTCTAGGGAGGCTATTTGGGTGGAACTGAGAAGTGGGAACAGTGTAGCAACACTTTTAGGGGTGTATTATAGACCGCCAAATGGGGAGCGAGAATTGGAAGAGCAAATATGTAAGGAGATAGCAGATATTAGTAGTAAGCACAAAGTAGTGATTGTGGGAGATTTAATTTTCCAAAAATAGACTGGAAAACACATTCTGTAAATGGGCTGGATGGTTTGGAGTTTGTTAAATGTGTGCAGGATAGTTTTTTGCAGCAGTACATAGAGGTATCGACCAGAGAAGGGGCAGTGCTGGACCTCCTGTTAGGAAATGAGGCAGGTCAGGTGACGGAGGTATGCGTTCGTGAGCACTTCGGGACCAGTGATCACAATACCATTAGTTTCAATATAATTATGGAGAGAGTCAGAACTGGACCTAGGGTGGAGATTTTTGATTGGAGAAAGGCTAACTTTGAGGGAATGCGTAAGGATTTTAAAGGAGTGAATTGGGGCACTTTGTTTCATGGGAAGGATGTAGAAGAGAAATGGAGGACATTTAAAGGGGAAATTGTAAGAGTACAGAATCTTTATGTCCCTGTTAGGTTGAAAGGAAATAGTAAAAATTGGAAAGAGCCATGGTTTTTGGAAAGGGAAATTGGACACTTGTTTCGAAAAAAGAGAGATATCTACAATAATTATAGGAGGCATGGAGTAAATGAGGAGCTAGAGGAGTTTAAAGAATGTAAAAAGAATCTTAAGAAATAAATTAGGAAGGTTAAAAGAAGATATGAGGTTGCTTTGGCAAGAAAGGTGAAAGTAAACCCAAAGGGTTTCTACAGCTATATTAATAGCAAAAGGATAACGAGGGATAAAATTGGACCATTAGAGAACCAGAATGGACAGCTATCTGCAGAGCCAAAAGAGATGGGGGAGATATTGAACAATTTCTTTTCTTCGGTATTCACCAAGGAGAAGGATATTGAACTTGGTGAGTTAAGGGGAAAAAGTAGAGTAGCTATGGAAACAATGAGATTCAAAGAGGAGGAAGTACTGACGCTTTTGAAAAATATAAAAGTGGATAAGTCTCCAGGTCCTGACAGGATATTCCCTAGGACACTGAGGGAAGTTAGTGTAGAAATAGCAGGAGCTATGACAGAAATAATTCAAATGTCATTAGAAACCGGAATAGTGCCGGAGGATTGGCGTACTGCGCATGTTGCTCCATTGTTTAAAAAGTGTTCAAAGAATAAACCTAGCAATTATAGACCCATTAGTTTGACGTCATTGGTGGGCAAATTAATGGAAAGGATACTTAGAGATAATATATATAAGCATCTGGATAAACAGGGTCTGATCAGGAACAGTCAACATGGATTTGTGCCTGGAAGGTCATGTTTGACAAACCTTCTTGAATTTTTTTGAAGCGGTAACTAGGGAAATTGATGAGGGTAAAGCAGTGGATGTTGTCTCTATGGATTTCAGTAAGGCCTTTGACAAGGTTGCCCATGGAAGGTTGGTTAAGAAGGTTCAATCTTTGGGTGTTAATGGCGGTGTAGCAAGATGGATTCAACAGTGGCTGAATGGGAGATGTCAGAGAGTAACGGTGGATGGCTGTTTGTCAGGTTGGAAGCCGGTGACCAGTGGGGTGCCTCAGGGATCTGTGTTGGGTCCACTGTTGTTTGTCATGTACATCAATGATCTGGATGATGGGGTTGGAAAATTGGATAAGTAAGTATGCAGATGATACTAAGATAGGTGGTGTTGTGGATAATGAAGTAGATTTTCAAAGTCTACAGAGAGATTTGGGCCATTTGGAAAAGTGGGCTGAAAGATGGCAGATGGAGTTTAATGCTGATAAGTGTGAAGTGCTACATCTTGGCAGGACAAATCAAAATAGGAAGTACATGGTAAATGGTAGGGAATTGAGGAATGCTGTGGAACAGAGGGATCTAGGAATAACTGTGCATAGTTCCCTGAAGGTAGAATCGCATGTAGATAGGGTGGTAAAGAAAGCCTTTGGTGTGCTGGCCTTTATAAATCAGAGCATTGAATATAGGAGTAGGGAAGTAATGTTAAAATTGTACAAGGCATTGGTAAGACCAATTCTGGAGTATGGTGCACAATTTTGGTCGCCTAGTTATAGGAAGGATGTCAACACAATAGAGAGAGTACAGAGGAGATTTACTAGAATGTTGCCAGGGTTCCAGCAACTATGTTACAGAGAAAGGTTGAACAAGTAAGGTCTTTATTCTTTGGAGCGCAGAAGGTTAAGCGGGGACTTGATTGAGGTCTTTAAAATGATGAAAGGGATAGACAGAGTTGACGTGGATACGTTTTTTCCCATTGAGGGTAGGGAAGATTCAAAACAAGAAGGGCATGACTTGAGAATTAAGGGACAGAAGTTTCGGGGTAATGTGAGGGGGAACTTCTTTACTGAGAGGGTGGTGGCTGTGTGGAATCAGCTTCCAGCAGAAGTGGTGGAGGCAGGATCGATTTTAACATTTAAGACTAAAGTGGATAGGTATATGGGACGTGAAGGGAATGGAGGGGTATGGTCTGAGTGCAGGTAGATGGGACTAGGGGAAACAAATGGTCGGCACGTGCTGGAAGGGCCGAGAGGGCCTGTTTCCATGCTGTAATTGTTATATGGTTATATGGTTATATAGTTATATTGACAATATCTATAGTAATAAAAGTAAGATCTTGACCACTTCCTGTTTTCTGTTTCATAATTTTTGAAAAAATGCTGCCATTTATGGCTGTTATTTTTGGCCATCTTACTCAGATTTTCCCCCTCGATTAAAAATAAAAGAGTTATTAATGTTTTAAAAATGTTGACATTCTCTCTGCTGCCCCTGCTGGTGGGAGGGGGGAGGGACTATTAAACCCAGAAGTGTTGTGCCTCACTCGGTCTCAGCAAGATGGAGGAAGCGAGTGTGTCATTTCTCTCTGAGCTGTTCATAGCACTGAACACATGTCTACCCAACTGTGAGTGACCTTAATGTGGTTTGAAAATATAAATGTGTTGACTGCTTTGAAATGCTGCACTGCAAAAATGGTTGTTGTTGGCGGTGGTAACTGCTTTGAAATGCTGCACTGCAAAAATGGTCTTCGTTGGTGGTGATGGTAATTGATTTGAAATGCTGCACTGCAAAACTGCAAAAATGGATGTTGTTGGTGGTGGTAACTGCTTTGAAATGCTGCACTGCAAAAATGGATGATGTTGTTGGTGGTGGTAACTGCTTTGAAATGCTGCACTGGAAAAACTGGTTGTTGTTGGTGGTGGTAACTGCCGTCACCCCAATAATCCATTCGGCCCACAATGTCCATACTAGCCCTCTGGAAACGAGTCACTTCAGCCCACAATATCCATACTAGCATTCCAGAAACCCCCCCCCCCCCCCTTCTGGCCACCAATATTGGAATTGGTGGAGAGGTGGAATATTGTGTTGGGGGACCAGCCTCCCGTGTGAACATGAGACACAACGGGACACACTTAGTCTAGTATTATAGGACAATATATAGGACAAGGGGTCACAGTTTAAGGATAAGGGGGAAGTCTTTTAGGACCAAGATGAGAAAATCGTTTTTCACACAGAGAGTGGTGAGTCTCTGGAACTCTCTGCCACAGAGGGTAGTTGAGGCCAGTTCATTGGCTATATTTAAGAGCGAGTTAGATGTGGTCCTTGTGGCTGAAGGGATCAGGGGGTATGGAGAGAAGGCAGGTACAGGATATTGAGTTGGATAATCAGCCATGATCATATTGAATGGCGGTGCAGGCTCGAAGGGCCGAATGGCCTGCTCCTGCACCTAATTTCTATGTTTATTATATTATAGCTATGTCCACCCACTATCCATCTATCTCATATTTAGAATTATTAATTGATCAATCATCCCTATCTTCTCTGTGGAAGAGACTGCTATGCCTCCATCATCCTATGCGTGAAGAACAGTTTCCTGAATTCTCTCCAGATTGTTTAGCATCTGAATGACGTGTGAACACGGATGAACATGGATGAAGAGCCATTTGCAGGAAAGATGCAATTAAAAAATAACCTGAATACATCAGAGGTAAAGTTTCCAGTGGGTTTAATGTGCATTACGTCAGCTCCCCCTGAATTCACACACTTTATAAATTCCCCCTGTGGAATGACCCGTCTGCTTCAATCAAGGTGCAATCAGACGGAGAATTGTTGCAGTTAATGTGCCTGTAAAGCTGCAACAAGTAAGAATTTAATTGTTCTAGTCCCAGTACATATGACAATTAACTCTCTTCAACTCTCAGTTGCATTCCCTGGATTCCCATATTTATGCACTCTGCATGCACTCTGGTGAACGGTATCTAATTTGTGCAACAGTGATCCCATCATGTTTCTTAAGATAAAAACCGAGCCAATATCTCTCAGACTAAGTAACAGTTACTTTCACCTGTCCTTGTTCTACCAAAGTACATTCTGTAAACTTTCTGGCACTGCACAACATTTCACAATGGGATATATATCAAAGATGCACCATTTATTTCAGATAAAGTCTCCTCTTGTCATGTGTGGCACCGATAAATATTGGGCGATACATGCATTTTCCTGTTGTGTTCACGGACCATTTAAGAAAATGACAAGCACAGAGCAGTTCCGAATGGCAATAGATTGGTGATCACAAAACCATCTCAGAATGATCAGGAGAAAAATAATTCATTATCAGAAAATTATGTTGGGATGAGAGGGTGAAAATGAAATGAAGAATGAGTGAAGAATGTTAGAAAATGTTTTCTCTACTTCATGTGAATGCATGCCCTCATGTGAACGCATGGCTCATTGACTCATGGCTCATTAACAATGGATATGATGGTTTGTTGGAGTCCAGTTCTACTAACAATACTGAAGCCCGAAAAATAAAACAGAGTGAAGGCTTCATTTTTCCTGGATCCTCGTCGCTGCTTGTAAAATCACCACAACAATGCAATATTTTCTCAACCTTTTAAAATTGTTCAAACATTATCTGGAATGGTGCAGCAATTAGTATGATTCAAGTGCCCACATCTTCAAGCAACAGCATTCCCAAGTGTCCAATTTATTCATTTTCCTTTTGTAGAATATTGATTCAAATCTGATAGTGGAATCACCATACTTCTAGATTCAGTAATAATCCCAAAGCATTTGCAGTTCTTTCTCATTCATCATAGTGAACACCATCAGCTTTGGAAATATGGGGGAGTTAATTTTTACAAATCCAAATATTTTTGCTTTAGATCAATAATAATGTTAAACTGCATCCTTAATCCTCACTGAGAACTCTGACCTCACATAATCTTCAATACAATCTCACACCTAACCTGGAGACACAAGAGAGTGCAGATGCTGGAATCTTGAGCAAAAACAAAGTGCTGGAGGAACTCAGCAGGTCAGCAGCATCTTTGACTGGAATGGAGAGATGATATTTCAGGACCTGAAATATCATCTGTCCATTTCCCTCTACAGATGTTGCCTGACTCGTTGAGACGCTCCGGCACTTTGTTTTTTTGCTCATGCATAGATCGATGGCTTTGCCCATAGTAGGCACTTTCAACTCCCTGCTTCAATAACATTGCAGGCTACAGTTGGTGATCTCTGTCACACTCGGTGCTGCTTCTTGCTGCATTAAGGATGTCACCCAACTCCATACTCAAGGAAAGAGGACTTCACAGGAGCAGATAGTTCAAGCAAGGGCATCAGTTTGCATTGTAAACTTCCATAAAGTGAAGGCATTCATAAACGGTACGTGCATCTTTACTGATACATCCTGGCAATCTCCAGCAGCCCTGTTTAAAGAAAACCTGCGCGACGCACAAATGACGCCCAAGTGGGACAGGCCCTTAAGTCTCACAGTAAAACATCAACCTCAACCTCCATCCTTTAATTTTATGACTGGGAGTTTTCTTACTATCTTCATTTCCATGTAAATCCCACCTGAACATAACACACTCCTGCACCTTTCTGTGGTCAATTGCAGTTAGCAGGTTTTGTGCAGGTTTCCACTTGATTTATTTGATCTGCTCTTTGCTTTTGTTAGCATTTCCAGATTTGGCTGGAAGGTCAAATAGCATTAAGCTGATGAAATGTGTTACATTGCCTGGTCTAAAGCTGCTTGCTCCTGCAGATACAGACACCAGCATTTATAAGTACAGCTCCACCACCGATTTCCTGACACTCTTAGTACCAGAGCCTTTCTGCATTATCCATTTTGCCAGACCAACAGCGGCCATGGCCTCCGAGCGGAGTTGAATGGGACCTTAACACCTAGACCACCCAGGTGCCGAGATACCGGCCAGCAAATTGAGCCTTCAGAAGGCGGCTAAGGGACCGGAGTTCCAGAGCCCCGGCAAATTTGACCCACCGGTTGGCCGTGGAAGTCAGCTGTGGGACCAGATCAGCTGGCTCCGGCCAGGCTGGACTTCCAGAGACCTGGCCGCAGGGCACAAATCTGACCTGCCGATTGGCATGGAAATCCTGATGAGATAGAGATCGACCGCCTCACCCAACCTTGGTGCCACATTTTCAGGGGAATTTCTGGGTGGATGTCAAGTGTGCTCTTGTAATTGTGCCTGGATTAATGAAGTTGCAGGACCGCCAGTTACTGGAAAATTGTATAGAATTTAATTTGAATTTCAGTGGTATGGACTTATTCAATAAATGTAAGAGAAACCTCAAGAAAACAATGAAAGACATAATTCTGGGACAGATGCGAGTTCACAGAATTAATTTATATATATTGATTGAGCAGAGATGTTACACAAGTATTTATAATCCTATGAGGCAAGGTTGATGTAGATATAGTAAGCTAGTTACACATAGGTAGCAAAAAGGAAGTGTAGAAGTTAACAAGCCATAAGCAGGCCGACAGTGACGAACGGTGATGGAATATCTCAATGTAAGCAGTTGTGGTGCATCAGTTATATATAAAGACAATGGATGGAATGTGAAAAATTTGGACCGTAGCCAATGCGAATTGTAAGAAAAATGTGGCATTAAATTATACATTTGGAAGGATTCAGAAGTAGCATTTCTGAACCTTGCCTCAGTAAAGAACATGGCCAATTTTTAACCATCATTACCAGTAGAATGCAGGTGGGTTAATGGTAAAAATACTAATTGGGGAACCTGTCTTGAACATGCAACCTCCCTAGTTATAATGGAAGCAGTGGTGATCTTGGTAAATAACCTGCTTTTTTGAGGTGGGCCACCACATAACATTTTAAAGAGATGCATTAGTTAAGATTTTATTTCAGTTGTAAATTTGATGTTGTTTGGACAACATTCCCATCAAACATGAAACGCAACAAGTGGAGTGAGCAGAAAATGTCAGTGAAACAGGTGAGTGTTTCTTTAGAATTAATTGTAGCACAAGACAGGTGCACTTCCACATGCATTTCCACCAATCCTACCTGTATCCATCCCTATATCCAAAAAATATCCATCCTGATTCAATCCTCCTTGATCCAATCATCTGTCTCTTTTTAACCACACTTTTCTGACACTCTCTCTTCATGATGCGATCTCTAATATTCTTTCTCTAGTATCCAACACCCACCAGTGTCCGACTCTTTAAATTATATCAGGTTCCAAGATACAGGCTAC
Organism: Okamejei kenojei; assembly: GCA_035221665.1. NCBI lineage: Eukaryota > Metazoa > Chordata > Chondrichthyes > Rajiformes > Rajidae > Okamejei > Okamejei kenojei. Next base: position 1,811,529 of record CM069134.1, read on the forward strand.
TATTTTAGTGTAGAGATGGAGCATGGAAGTAGACCCTTCGGCCCACCGAGTCTGCGCAGACCAGCAATCCCAGTTCACTAGCATCATCCTACAGATTAGGGAAAATTTACAATTACCAAAGTCAAATTAATCTACAAACCTGTACGTCTTTGAGTGTGAGAGGAAACCGGAGCATCCGGGGAATACCCACGTGGTGACAGGAAGAACATACAAACTCCGTACAGTCAACACCCGTAGTCAGGCTAAAGCCTTGATCTCTGGTGCTCTAAGGCAGCAACTCTACCACTGCGCCACCGTGCTGCCTTACTAATCTACTCTTTTAGATTACTACTATTGTAGATTCAGATCTTCCCTATTCTTGTACATCTACCCTTATAGATTTTCTTGGAGGACAGTCAGCCAGCTCCTCAATTTGACAAAAGATATGAAAATAAAAAATGCAAGGGAAATCCTACTTTGAAATTTGGCAGAATACCTGGGAAAGCTACACCTTCAGATTTACATGTGACTAAAACTCTTCTCTCTCTCCTCCCATCCTGGACCATGACTGCCTCATGCTGATGACATTATCAAACAGCTTTGGGAAGTAAAGCTGTCAACATGCATCGTGTCCATCTGCGAGTGGCGACAGGCTGACACTGCATAAATTAAAGGTCTGGTTTTCATACAAACATTTGCCATAATTACCCATAAACTCAGTCGCAATCTTTCGCTGGCCATTAAAATTGCTCGTATCACTGGATGCGCCAGAGAGCACATGTAATGGTTGTTAGCAGCAAATGGGCAGTCAGATTGTGTAGGGGAGTGGAGGAAGAATAGTGAATTTACAATTAATCACAGTTGATGATGAGGAAACATCCATCCTAGTTAAGGGAGGCTCAAGATTTCTTCATTCTCCTCATGTCGTCAAGCTAGAATGGGTACAGAGAAGATTTAAGAGGATGTTACCAGGACTAGAGGTTCAGTAGGCTGGGACTATTCCATGGAGCGCAGGAGAATAGTAAGATTAAATGAGAACTTACCAGTTTGAAGTTTGATCTTTATTTTATGAGGAGTTACGATGAGGGATTATGTGAAGAAGCCCCGCCAGGCGCATGCGCGTCATATTTCAAAGCAGCGGCGTGAAAACCACAAAACTATAGTCGAAGTGATATAGTAAGACTCAGAAGACTAGAACTACCAAATGATCTTTGCGATTATGAGGGCTGGGAGCGGAGGGCACGTAATCCCTCATCGTAACTCGTCATAAAATAAAGATCAAACTTCAAACTGGTAAATTCTCATTTAATCTTACTATTTTACTTCGGAGTCACGAGAGTGACAATGTGAAGATTTCAAAGCTCTGTGATTTCATGCCGTAGGTCCATTCCATACGACACACTCCTTCAGTAGACACAGTAGTGAATAAATAATGTATTGAACATTGCTTCAAATTATCCAATAAACATTTTTAATAATAATAAACAAAACAGTAATAACCCCTCTGTCCCAGGGGGAAATTACAAATGAAATTTAGAAAGAAAAGAAAATCAAACCGAACCCAAAACAGTATGCCAAAAAAACCTTGCACTGTCAGGACAGGTTTATCATAGAATTTTGAGAAGGTCGCCTCACTAGACCATCCTGCGGCCCCGAGGATTTGGTCTAGAGGCACGTCCTGTGCCTTCGCTGCAGATGTTGATGCCGCTCTGGTGGAGTGAGATTTATACACATGAGTGTCTACTCCAGCACAATCCAAATACCTGTTTCAACCATCTAGAAATAGTTTGTACTGGCACCTTTTTATGAGGTTTTTTGTGGCTGATGAGCATTGCTGTCTCAGAACCTCTGAAACTCTTAGTTAACTCGATATATTGACTCAGGTGCTTGACTACACATAACGTTTGATCAACAGGGTATGCTTTAAAGCTTACTTTGGTTCCGGCCATTCCTGGCCCGCTTTGTTTATTTAATCATATACATAAAACGTAATGTTATCTACAGAAGAGTACATGCTATCTAGTCGTAGCTTTTGCAATGTTTGAACTCGTTGCACTGCTATTAGCGCCATGAGCATAACCACTTTAATTGTTAACTTCTGAAAAGACAATGACATAATTGGAGTCCATTGCCGAAGCAGTGTGAGAACTATACTAACATCCCAGATTTCTGTATATCTAGGCTTAGGAGGGTTCTTGTTAAAGATTCCTCTCATGAATCGGGAAACTAACGGATGAGACCCGAGAGATTGTTGTTCTGAACACTGCCCTAAATAGGAGGACAAAGCACTCCAAGCACTATTAATGACACTATTGCTCAAGTGTTCATCAAGATGCAATGTAGCAAGGAACTCCAATACATCCAGTATGCTTGCAGTATGATAAGATATATCTGACTGCAAGCAAAACATCTCCCATTTCTTAATATGAAACACATATTGTTTTTTAGTGCTATCTCTCCAAGCTGCAGTTATCACATCCATGGTCCTACTCGACAGTCCAAGCCATTGGAATGGTCATGTCAGAACCTGCAGATTAACAGATTAATACGATCATGTAACGGATGACTTTCTCCTGTTACTGGATGCACCAACAAATTACTGCAGTTGGGGACAGCCATGAATGGCTGAGTCATCATTCTCAACACCAATGGGAACCATGGCTGTGTAGGCCAGTCCGGAACCACCAAAACGCCTGGCGGAGTCCTGCTCTATTTTGGTGAGGCATTGCCTAATGAGGCAGAATGGGGGAAAAGTGTAAAGGAAAGTACGTCCCCAATGTAGCGAGAATGCATCCACCGCTACTGCTCCTGGATCTGGTTCCCACACAACGTATTTAGGCAACTGGTGATATAGCCTGGATGCAAACAGATCTATATCTGGCAAATTATAGTGGCTGACAATCATTTTAAAAACATCGGGATTTAGCATCCATTATATGTTGTCATTACATTTCCGTGACCTGTTGTCTGCCACCACATTATCTCTACCTGGTAGGTAGATAGCTGAGACCCAGATATTCCTGGAAATACACCAGTCCCAAATGAGGTTAGCCAGATTATCACATGATACTGACCTTATTCCTCCCATGTGATTGATATAGGCAACAACCGTGATATTGTCAATCTGGAGCTGAACATGTAAATTATTCATAGCTGAACAGTAAGCTTTTTATACATAGAATGCACCCAACAATTCTAAGTAATTTATACCATGCCTTTGCAGGATTAAATCCTCTTGCACACGCCATCTACCACCACAGCTAGCCACGCTCTCCGTGGCTCCCCATCCCAAAGCACTGACATCTATTTGTAAAACCACTGAAGGTTGTTGAACCAAAATGCAATATTGATTATCCACCATTGTAAATCGGCGATGGCTTTGGCTGGCAACTACATAGGTCTATCAAAATTACCTGCATGTTCTTTCAATGCTTGTTCTCTAGCTCATTGCAAACTTTTGTTAGTGCAGGGTCCAAACTCCACTGCAGGGAAAGCCGCAATAACACTGGCTACTTACCGGATGGAGGGTTGGTGCTTTTTAGCGAGACTGGTACAGACCTCCGTGATTTCAACACCCTTGGCCGTAGGCAAAGTCACTGACATATCAACTGAATCAATGACAAACCCCAAATAATCATTTTTTTGGGATGGCTCTAGCTTGGATTTTGACAAGAAAACCTAACCTCTCAACAGGTGTTTGGTTGCTGAAACCGACTCCTCAGCTGTTTCCTGAGTGTTGCTTATAATTAAAATATCATCTAGATAAGCCATCACAAAGTGATTCTGGGCACGAAGTAGCGCCAGAACTGGTTTTAACAATTTTGTGAACAACCTAGGAGCTGAGGTTAACCCATTGGGCAATGCTTTAAATTGCCACAGCTGTCCCATCCAACTAAATTTCAAATATCTTCGGTACTGATGATGAATTGGTACTGAATAATATGCATCTTTCAGATCTATGGCTGCCATATAACAACCTTCTGATAACAGCTATTTAGCAGTATTGAAAGTGTCCATTTTAAAATGCCTATACTAGACATAGGAAATTATCTGGGTTAGATCCAGAATGACTCGACAACCACCATCTTTTTTCTGTCTGGGAAATATATTGGACACAAATTGTTGAGGATGGTATGTCGTCCTTTCAATTATCCCTTTTTGGAACAAACCCCAATTTCTTTATTTACCTGCAGAGTTTCTGGTCCAGAAAAAAACAATACTCGACTAGGCATATTTTGTGCAGGTGGATAAATTCCTGACATACACTCTATTCGAGACCCTGAGATAATGTCCAGTATAAACAGAACAGATGTTATGCAGCACCATTCATCATAAAATAACTGTAACCTACCCCCAACCAGAGGTTGTTCCCCAGAGGATTTATCCTGGACTGAAAGAATCACCCGTACCTCCATAGTCGACCTTGAACTTCTTGTTCTCCTTGCCATGCTGGGGTTGTAGTTGGCATATACAGGTGGGTAATAACGCCGTCCCACTGGTCCCACTCTGCTTGGGCCTGCCCCAGGATCTGATCCCCAGCGTGTCGAAAAAGACCTGCGAGGTGGCATCCTGGCGGAAAGGACGTAAGTCTTCATGAGGCCAATCGTTTTGGCCTCTTCTTCTAGGTCTTTGACCTGTTTGAGCAGGTCCTCGCCAAATAGATAATTTGGCGCTTGAATTTTCGATGACCTGCACAGAGCTGCAAATCATGGGTTTAGTGTCGGCTTAATAGCAATTTTCCGGATGCAGTTTTTTTCAAAGTATGCATTGTACAGCAGGGCCGACATATCCTGCTGTGTCCCAGACATCATAGAATCATAGATCATAGAAAATAGGTGCAGGAGTAGGCCATTCGGCCCTACGAGCCTGCACCGCCATTCAATATGATCATGGCTGATCATCCAACTCAGTATCCTGTACCTGCCTTCTCTCCATACCCCCTGATCCCTTTAGCCACAAGGGCCACATCTAACTCCCTCTTAAATATAGCCAATGAACTGGCCGTAACTACCTTCTGTGGCAGAGAATTCCACATCGGTGCCCCTTGGACCATCTTGCCCAAAGCCGTGATCCCTGCCCCCACTAATTTGAGGACTCGCTAGAACTGAATCTCTTGTCCACGCATCGTTGCACTCATTTGTGCCCAGATAGCAGAGTTTTCAGTGGGCACCTTGAGCGACGCACAATTAACAGATGTTACATAACGGGTGGTTGTTTGTTCCATAATGGAATCCTGTAGCTGGTGAGAGGCCATGTAGTTGATGTTGGCCGCCAGATTTTCCTCCATGGCTTCACCAGTACCCTCCGGAATGGCAACATTTCTTGCTACATCCGGGGCACCTGGAGCATGGCTCATGTGCCTTGGTGTGTGCCCAAAAGCAGTGACACCAACTTCAGACTCCTCCTGCCCTGGCTCTCCCGAGTCTTGCTCCAGGGACGTCTCTTCCAGCCCTAAACAAGGTGCTGGCGAGGGTGATTCCCACTGATATTCGTAGGCGGTAAAGTCCTCTTCACCATATGGGCCTCTACGTGAGGCTGGTTGGGGAATCCTAGGGGCATTGGACCCCGATTGGAATATTTCGTGGCTCATCATAGTTTGCAGCATTTTCTCCATTTGATCGAGCTGTCCCCAGACCTTTTTGTTAGAAGGAGGGGAGTCTTCCTCATCAGACTCGTCGGATAAGACGGGCCAGAGAGATTTCCTTTTGGCCTTCCTCCCTGGTGGAGTGGCCTCAGTGCCCTGAAGCACTGGAGTTAACGGGGCCAGTTGAGCTGCCAGTAGATCAGCAGTCGGTGTCGGAGCCGGCATTACCGCAGCCGGTATCTCCCTACCCGATCTGCGGGCACTAACCGCGGGCCCGCGCGTTAAGCTCCTACTACGAACAGACTTGTTCCCAACTCGCTCCATTGCTAACAACTTCCACTGGCTCCCGAGCCAGACTCACGGAGTTTAAGTACCCGCAGAAAAGTTTTTAAATCACTCACCTGCTGGTTTACTACTTACCGCTGGTGGAGCTGCGCTCTCCAGCCCGTTGGTGTGCCATGCGACGGACGTAATGACGTGCATGCGCCTGGCGGGGCTTCTTCTCGTAGTCACTCACGTGACTCCGAAGTAAAATGAGAGGTGATCTTATAGAGGTGTATAAAATCATTAGAGGAATAGATCGGGTAGATGCACAGTCTTTTGCCCAGAGTTGGGGAATTGAGGACCAGAGGACATAGTTTTAAGGTGAAGGGGAAAAGATTTTATAGGAATCTGAGGTGTATAACTTTTTCACACAAAGGGTGGTGGGTATATGGAACGAGCTGCCAGAGGAGGTAGTTGAGGCAGGAACACAAAAAGTTGAAGTAATATTGATTTCTCTCACTTCAGGTAGCCCAGGCATTCCCTCTCTCTATATGCCTCTCCCACCCAAGTCGCACTCGCTTCTCATTTTCACCCTACAAACAGCTTACAATTGCCTGTTTCCTTTATCATCGTTACTTTTATGCATATCTTTAATTCATTGTTATTTATCACATTACCATATATATCTCTTGTTTACCTTATCCCTAATCAGTCTGAAGAAGGGTCTCGACCAGAAACGTCATCCATTCCTTCTCTGCTGCCTGTCCCGTTGAGTTACGTCAGTTTTTTGTGTCTATCTTCAGACTTTATGTTTTGTACTTTACACTTTGCAGAACTTCTTGGCACGTCAGATATCCATCAGTTTAATTCTCTTCTCCAGCTTCCAAAAGAACCCGGCCTGGTTACATTTTCCAACCTAAAAAAGCAAGGAAGTAGGATTCACTTATAGAGCACCTTCCACCTTCCCTTGGCAGCAACTGAATAACTTTGTAAATCAGGAAACAGGACAGATAACATGCACAGAAAGACGGAAAGATCCCATAGACACCAATGTGGCCGGCACGGTGGCATGGCAGTAGAGCTACTGCCTTACAGCGCCAGGGACCCGGGTTCGATCCTGACTACAGGTGCTGTCTGTAAGGAGTTTTTATTTTCTCCCCGTGACCTGCATGGGTTTTCTCCGAGATCTTCAATTTTTTCCCACACACCAAAGATGTAGAGGTTTGTAGGTTAATTGGCTTTGTATCAACGTAAATTGTCCCTGGTGTTTGTAGGATAGTGTTAGTGTGCGGGGATCGCTGGTTGGTGCGGCATCGGTGGGCCAAAGGCGTGTTTCCATGCTGTAATGCTAAACTAAACTATAAGATAACAATCAGACAATCTGCTTTAGAAATTTAAATGAGGGATAAATATCATCTCAGTTGCTATGGATAATACACTTTCAGGCTAATGATAATAAAACCAGTCATGCCTTGTTAGACAAAAATGCTGGAGAAACTCAGCGGATGAGGCAGCATCTATGGAGCGAAGGAAATAGGCAACGTTTCGGATCGAACCGTTCTTCAGACTGGGTTTTGACCTGAAAGGTTGCCCATTTCCTTCGCACCATAGGTGCTGCCTCACCTGCTGAGTTTCTCCAGCATTTTTGTCTTCCTTCGATTTTCCAGCATCTCCAGTTCCTTCTTCAACAGTCATGCCTTGGTCTGGCCCCACAGACAGGCACCATTATCTCTATTCAGCACTGATTCCCAGCAGGAAAATAACTATTGGAAACGGGTCATGTTATTTATTTATTTATTTTCGTGGCATTGCCCCTGAACTGAGGGGCCAGTTTAAAGACAACCACATTAAAGGTTCCAGAGTCATTTCAAGGCCAGATCAGCTGAGGCTGCAGATTTATTTTTGTGAACCAGATGTGTTTTGCTTACAAATAATTTATTTAATTATTTGTTTTGCTTTCCATTGCTTCCTTAGTGTGCTTCAAGTTCATGTCTCTGGATCCACGAGCCAGATCTCTAGCTACTCATCCAGTAACTTATTCATAATGCTATTGCACCACTGCTGCTAATAATGTCTTTGATGTCTGGAAACTTTCACTTGTATTTTTTAATGTAATAACCCTGCCTTGCAGCATTTTCATTGTATACAAATCCTCACATGATAGACACAAAATGTTGGAAGAACTCAGTGGGACAGGCAGCATAGAAGGAATGGGTGGTGTTTCGGGTCGAGACCCTTCTTCAGTTCTTCAGTCTGAAGAAGTCTCGACCAAAATCACCCATTCCTTCTTCTCAGAGATGCTGCCTGTCCCGCTGAATTACTGCAGCATTTTGTGTCTATCCTCAGTTTAAACCAGCATCTGCAGTTCCTTCCTACAAATACTCACATGTCCATTCAAAGAAAAACAATGGCCTTCCCCTTGTTTCTGAAGTGATAATCACTGTATTTATCACCAGATCTTTGATAAAGCTGTCCCTAACCTTGTTTTTAAAGGTAAATCCTTATGTTGCATGTATATATCAGTAGATGTCACTGTTGTTCCATAGAAACATCATTGAAGTATGTCAAAATAAAGAGAACTGTTATCACCAGACATTACCAGTGTTATATAAATCTGATTAACACATAAATGATGTACCCATGACTCATTGTTTTTCCTTTCAATACCTACAAGGAGAAATAAAGCAGGGAAATATGGTTCTGTCTATACTTAAGTGGGCAGAGATGTGCATATATGGGAGCCAGGCACTGGGATTAGTTATGTTTTTGCTGTGAGCAAATGCTTTTATGTTCACAGAAATACTACTGGGTTTTGCTTTGTTTGGATGCTTTGTCATTTTTACCCATATTGGAACATATTGATCAGTTCATTTCTAAAGTAGCTTTGTTTGAAGGTACCTTGATTTCCATAGACCTCACCATCAAGACAGGAAATAAATCAAAAGTAAAATAACACATTCAATTTAGTCACAGGAATTTTGGAAGGTGGCTATGGTATATTGTATTATTTGATGACCTTTCCCATGGTATGATGACTCTGATTAAGTAACACATGTTAGAGACCTTTGTACAAATCATATAATTACACTATTTTATTCCCATTGCACAACATGAGAAGTTCTGATACAAAGTGACAGCGAGTGAGGTTTTCAGTGTGACTTGGTTTTTAGACTGGCTGCCATTGTCAGTGTTAATGCCTCAGTTTTCCACATTTCCACAGATGTCTGAAGGATGCCTATCCAAGCCCACACACTGGATTGAAGTAGAGCTACACCAGCAATGAATACAATGAAATACCAAAGCTCTGCATGCTCTGATTTGTTGTGGTTTAAAGATGTCATGGCATTATTTGTGAAAAAGCAGGGAATTCAGCTGATACCTTAACCAACCTTGAAGTTAAAAGAGAATTGTCCATTATACACAATGCCTTCTGCTGGTCAGTTGAGAGCACCTTGCCTCTGAATATAAGGCTCCATTTTCAGGTCTCACTCCAGACACCGGCACACAGGTATCTAGGCTGACACTCCAGTGCAGTATCAATGGAGTGCTCAACTGGCAGAACAGTTGTCATTTGAATGAGACTCTAAACTTGCACACTTGGGTGGACTAAAAAAACCCACATAGACAACTTGGAAGAATGGCAGAGAGTAATCTTCACATCTATACTTCAGCTGTAGTTAGTAAGACAAATTAACTTAGTTAAGATAATCAAATGATCAATTATTTGATAATTATGCTATCAAATTATCAAGGTTGTTGTGTGCAAATTGGCTGCTGTGTTTTCTTTGTTAAAGCACTGAATACAAGTGAAAATGTCTGACTTTTTTTTTCATGACCCTTCTTCACACTTTAAACCTGTGCCCTATAGTTCTAGATTCCTGCTCTGGCGATAATACCCTTTCGATGTCTCCAGTGAGAATAAAGCCTGCAAATGAAATCTCTCATAAAAGTACAGCCTCTATTCCAGCCATTTACTTGGATGCTAACTCCATCTACCCATATTCTTTTGAAGGCAGACTATTATTCACCAGTGATTTACTCAAAAATGGCAAAAGTAATTAGTAACATTCATGGTGTCAAACTCATACAGACTGATGAGGTGGAGATAGACAATAGATAATGGGTGCAGGAGTAGGCCATTCGGCCCTATGAGCCAGCACAGTGATCATGGCTGATCATCCACAATCAGTGCCCCGTTCCTGCCTTCTTACCATATCCCTTGACTCCGCTATCTTTAAGAGCTCGATCTAACTCTCTCTTGAAAACATCCAGAAAATCGACCTCCACTGACTTCTGAGGCAGAGAATTCCACAGATTCACAACTCTCTGGGTGAAAAGGTTTTTCCTCATCTCCGTTCTAAATGGCTTAACCCCGTCTTAAACTGTGGCCCCTGGCTCTGGACTCCCCCAACATCAGAAACATGTTTTCTGCCTCTAGCGTGTCCAATCCCTTAATAATCTTATATATATATCTATACATAACTAAAGCTCTGATCTTGTTATCTTCTGGTTGCGCGGTCATTCTATTTGCGCAAAAACGGTACGTGATAGCGCTACGAACTTTTGCCAGATTATTCACCATTCTCCTGTGCTGCCATTGCACCAAGTTTTGTTCCAATCGGCGGTCTAATGCAAACGTTAGCAAGGTATGAAAAATCTTAAAAACCGCGCGTGCACAGATCGATCTCCTCTCCTGCCATTCAGCGCCACGTGGATTGGTCTTTTCTCCTGTCACTCCGCGGGACGGTCCGCCCCATCCTGCGCCATTGCGTCTTTATTGGAGCTGAGGATGGCTGACAGAGGTTTCCATCGCGTCTTTAGTGGAGCTGAGGATGGCCAGCGGATGTTTCCAACTGGACACAATTTTCGTTGGGACCGGAAGACCTGCACGGTGCGGGAGATGTTGCCAAACGGAAATCAGAGAATCTGATCCCGGCGGAGGAGAACATCCTGAGACCAGCGCCTGCTGTGAGTTACCATTGGACCGTCAGCTCCAGCCCCTTCCTCTCTGGTCCCAAATGCTGGCTCCTGCCCTCCTCCCCTGTAATACCCCCCTCTCCCCCACAACCCCCATCTTTCTCCAAGCTCTCTCCCCCCCACACACCCCCATCTGCCCACAACAGCCCCCCTTGCCACACACCCCCTACCCCCCACAACATCCCCGCTCGCCACACACCATCCTCTCCGCGGGCCAGTGCCTGACAACGTCGGGGGCTCTCAGGTCACAGGTTGGTGACCTGTCTTTCCTGAGCTCCCGCAACAATAGCTGCGTCCGCTAGACTGGAGGGCGGCAGCTTCGGCAGCTTCAACCACCCTAGGCCACGGTGTTTGAACCGGCTCATTCGGATTCAGCCGCAGGACTTTACTTACCATCACCCGGTGGGGTCACAACATTGGAGGCCTGGACCGCCTCAGCGCAGAGGGAGACCAAGGAGGGAAGAGACATGGACTTTGGGACTTTTTGCCTGCCATCACAATGAGGTGCCTGGTGGACTCACTGCGGTGGATGTTAATCTGTGTTGAGTGTGTGTTTTTGTTATTTATTCTATGTTTTGACTGCAGGCTAAACCAGTTCATTGCACTGGAAAGTGCAATGACAATAAAATTGAATCTGAATCTGAATCTCCCCCCCCCCGCCCCCACCCCCCACCCACACATCCCTCCTGTCTGGCTCCACAACAATCACTGCCCCCGCCCCCCGCCCCCCATCCCCCACACACTCCCCACCTCCCCCCCTCCCCCTCCCACATCCACCCACCCCCCACACCCCGCCCAGACACATCCCTACCCCTCAACAACCCTCTTGCCCCCACAAGCACGCCCACCCACACAGCCATCCCCCAGCCACACACCCTCCTCCCCCCAGACCCCCCCCCCTACACATCCTTGCCAAAACCCACCTCCCCCCACCCACACACACCCTGCCCACGCACCCCCACCAGAAGCCATGCCTCTCCCCCGGCTGCAGGATGCTCCCCCCACCGGCTCCGACAACCCTCGCCTGAAGTCATCCCCCTCCCTGGCTGCAGAACGCAACAAGAGATGCAACAAGAAAGAATGGACTGAATAAATCTCATCTTAAACATTTAAATTGTTATATTTTAAGAGTTAATCTCATTTTGCTTTAATAAATCCCTTTTCCACTTGCCGTACCCGTCAGCTGCATGTTCTATGTCACAATGGAAACCCAATGAGCGGGAATGGGCTCGCTGCCGGAGAGCCGCAAAGAGTGGATGGGGGGGTGTTGATGGGGGACAGAGTGCAGGATGCTCCCCCCCCCACCCCCACCGGCCCCGACAGCCCCCACCTGATTCCCCTTCCGTTCGCTGCAGAATGCTCCGCCCTCCCCCATCTGCCCCCGACAGCCCCGCCTGATGCAGTACCCCTCCCCCGGCTGCAGGCGCATCCCCCACTGGCCCCCGACTGCCCCCGCCTGAAGCCATCACCCTCCCCCGGCTACAGAACGCTACAAGACACAACAAGAAAGAATGGACTGAATAAATCTCATCTTTAACGTTTAAATAGTTGTCGTATTTTAAGAGTTATTCACATTTTAAGCTTACATCGGCTGTGCCTGCACAGTAATACCTGCGTGCTTTACATCACGGGAACCCAATGGGTGGGAATGGCTGCTCCGCTGGAGAGACGCTAAGTGTGGATGGGGGATCGAGGGGAGATGGAGTGAGTGCGTGGTGGGTGGGGGAAAAGGGCAAGGGGCAGATTGGGGACGTGAGGGGTGTTGGGGGGTTGAGGGGAGGAGGGGGGATCAGGGGCGTCACAACGGGAACCTGTCAGCTGCGCCTGTGCAGTTAGGGGCTATGGGTAAGTGGTGGAATATTGTGGTGGTATATTGCGTCGGGGAATGGGCTGCATTGGGGGACCAGGCCTCCCGTGTGACTGGGACCCATCAGGTCCCACTTAGTCTAGTGTTTCAATAAAATCCCCTCTCATCCTTCTAAATTCCAGTGTATAAAAGTCAATTCGCTCCGTTCTATCAACATATGACAGTCCCTCTATCCCTGGAATTAATCTCATGAATGCTGCACTCCCTCAATAGCAAGAATGTCCTTCCCCAAATTTTAGACCAAAACTGCACACAATACTCCAGATATGGTCTCACCAGGACCCTGTACAACGGCAGTAGGACCTATTTGCTCCTATACTCATCTCCTCTTATTATGAAGGCTAACATGCCATTAGCTTTCTTCATATATGGTGGAAGTAACCCCTACATTGGGCGGTTAATTTTGCAGACCCTGAAAATGGGCAACTGTGTGGCAGAGGCCCACAGGAGCCGTTGGAAGAGGAGGAGGGGGAGGAGCGACACCCGACCGGTAAGGTTTAAAATCAAGCGCGGGGCTTGTTTTTTCAGAGGCCCACAGGAGCCGTTGGAAGAGGAGGAGGGGGAGGAGCGACACCCGACCGGTAAGGTTTAAAATCAAGCGCGGGGCTTGCCTAAATCCATAACATTCCATTTGGGTTTTTTTGAGGAAGCCGCTGATTGGTGGGAAGTGGACTAGGGAAAGCAGCTGATTGGCAGTCAGATCCCAGCAGTTTGTTGTGTACTTTGTATTGTGTTGATATTGTATCCTGTGTAAGGGGGGAGTATTAAGGCAAGGGCAGTGTACTGTTCTGATGTCAGATGTGGGAGGTCAGGGAATCTGATAACCCTCCAGACATCCACATCTGCGCCAGGTGTGTTGAGATGGGGCTCCTAAAGGACTGTGTTAGGATCCTGGAGCAGCAGCTCGATGACCTCCGTCTGGTCAGGGAGAGTGAGGAGGTCATAGAGAGGAGCTACAGGGAGGCAGTCACTCCCAGACCACAGGAGGCAGACAAGTGGGTCACAGTTAGGAAGGGCAAGGGGCAGAGGCAGGGGCTAGAGAGTACCCCTGTGACCGTACACCTGGAAAATAGGTACTTGGGTTTGAGTACGATTGGAGGAGACAGCCTAGCTGGGGGCAGCAACAGCGGCCGGGCCTCCGGCACAGAAACCGGCCCTGATGCTCAGAAGGGTAGCAAAAAGAGGAGGGCAATTGTAATAGGGGACTATATAGTTAGGGGGTCGGATAGGCGATTCTGTGGACGCAGTCGGGAGACCCGGATGGTAGTTTGCCTCCCTGGTGCCAGGGTCTCGCATGTGTCAGAACGTGTCCAAAAGATTCTGATAAGGGAGGGAGAGGAGCCTGATGTTGTGGTACACATAGGTACCAATGACATAGGCAGAAAAAGTGACGAGGTCCTGAAGGAGGAATTTAGGGAGTTGGGGGGAAAGTTAAGGAGAAGGACCAAAAGGGTAACGATTTCAGGATTACTGCCTGTGCCGCGTGACAGTGAAAGTAGGAATGAAATGAGGTGGAGGATAAATGCATGGCTGAGGGACTGGTGCAGTGGGCAGGGATTCAAGTTTCTTGATCACTGGGACCTCTTTTGGGGAAGGCATGATCTGTACACAAAGGACGGGTTGCACTTGAACCCGAGGGGGACCAATATCCTGGCAGGGAGATTTGCAAAGGCTACTGGGGAGACTTTAAACTAGAAAGGCTGGGGGGAGGGACTCGGGAAGAGGGGGCTATGGGTCAGGGTGTGGGGCAAGAGGCAGAGAAGGGAAGCACTCGGACCCAAAATGTAGGCGAGAAAGATGAAAAAGAAAATAGACAGAGAATAAGGGATGGTGGGTTTCTAAAATGTGTTTATTTTAATGCTAGGAGCATTGTAAGTAAGGTGGATGAACTTAGAGCCTGGATTGACACCTGGAAATATGATGTTGTGGCAATCAGTGAAACATGGTTGCAGGAGGGCTGTGATTGGAAACTAAATATTCCAGGATTTCTTTGCTTCAGGTGTGATAGAATTGGAGGGACCAGAGGGGGAGGTGTTGCATTGCTTGTCAGAGAAGATATTACAGCAGTGCTTTGGCAGGATAGATTAGAGGGCTCGTCTAGGGAGGCTATTTGGTGGAACTGAGAAGTGGGAACAGTGTAGCAACACTTTTAGAAACATAGAAATAGAAACATAGAAATTAGGTGCAGGAGTAGGCCATTCAGCCCTTCGAGCCTGCACCGCCATTCAATATGATCATGGCTGATCAATTCAATATCAATATCAATATTGAATTTTAGGGGTGTATTATAGACCGCCAAATGGGGAGCGAGAATTGGAAGAGCAAATATGTAAGGAGATAGCAGATATTAGTAGTAAGCACAAGGTAGTGATTGTGGGAGATTTCAATTTTGCAAAAATAGACTGGGAAACACATTCTGTAAATGGGCTGAATGGTTTGGAGTTTGTTAAATGTGTGCAGGATAGTTTTTTGCAGCAGTACATAGAGGTATCGACCAGAGAAGGGGCAGTGCTGGACCTCCTGTTAGGAAATTAGGCAGGTCAGGTGACGGAGGTATGCGTTGGTGAGCACTTCGGGACCAGTGATCACAATATCATTAGTTTCAATATAATTATGGAGAGAGTCAGAACTGGACCTAGGGTGGAGATTTTTGATTGGAGAAAGGCTAACTTTGAGGGAATGCGTAAGGATTTTAAAGGAGTGAATTGGGACACTTTGTTTCATGGGAAGGATGTAGAAGAGAAATGGAGGACATTTAAAGGGGAAATTGTAAGAGAACAGAATTTTTATGTCCCTGTTAGGTTGAAAGGAAATAGTAAAAATTGGAAAGAGCCATGGTTTTCAAGGAAAATTGAACACTTGTTTCGAAAAAAGAGATATCTACAATAATTATAGGAGGCATGGAGTAAATAAGGTGCTAGAGGAGTATAAAGAATGTAAAAAGAATCTTAAGAAAGAAATTAGGAAGGCTAAAAGAAGAATATATGAGGTTGCTTTGGCAAGAAAGGTGAAAGCAAACCCAAAGGGTTTCTACAGCTATATTAATAGCAAAAGGATAACGAGGGATAACATTGGACCATTAGAGAACCAGAATGGACAGCTATCTGCAGAGCCAAAAGGGATGGGGGAGATATTGAACAATTTATTTTCTTCGGTATTCACCAAGGAGAAGGATATTGAACTCTGTGAGTTAAGGGGAAAAAGTAGAGTAGCTATGGAAACTATGAGATTCAAAGAGGAGGAAGTACTGACACTTTTGAAAAATATAAAAGTGGATAAGTCTCCAGGTCCTGACAGGATATTCCCTAGGACATTGAGGGATGTTAGTGTAGAAATAGCAGGAGCTATGACAGAATTAAGGGACAGAGGTTTCGGGGTAATGTGAGGGGGAACTTCTTTACTCAGAGGATGGTGGCTGTGTGGAATGAGCTTCCAGCAGAAGTGGTGGAGACAGGATCGATTTTAACATTTAAGAGTAAAGTGGATAGGTATATGGACGGGAAGGGAATGGAGGGGTATGGTCTGAGTGCAGGTAGATGGGACTAGGGGAAAACAAATTGTCGGCACGGACTGGAAGGGCCGAGAGGGCCTGTTTCCGTGCTGTACATCAATGATCTGGATGATTGGGTGGAAAATTGGATAAGTAAGTATGCAGATGATACTAAGATAGGTGGTGTTGTGGATAATGAAGTAGATTTTCAAAGTCTACAGAGAGATTTGGGGCCATTTGGAAAAGTGGGCTGAAAGATGGCAGATGGACTTTAATGTTGTTAAGTGTGAAGTGCTACATCTTGGCAGGACAAATCAAAATAGGACGTACATGGTAAAATGGTAGGGAATTGAGGAATGCTGTGGAACAGAGGGATCTAGGAATAACTGTGCATAGTTCCCTGAAGGTGGAATCGCATGTAGATAGCGTGGTAAAGAAAGCCTTTGGTGTGCTGGCCTTTATAAATCAGAGCATTGAATATAGGAGTAGGGAAGTAATGTTAAAATTGTACAAGGCATTGGTAAGACCAATTCTGGAGTATGGTGTACAATTTTGGTTGCCTAGTTATAGGAAGGATGTCAACAAAATAGAGAGAGTACAGAGGAGATTTACTAGAATGTTGCCAGGGTTGCAGCAACTCTGTTACAGAGAAAGGTTGAACAAGTTAGGTCTTTATTCTTTGGAGCGCAGAAGGTTAAGGGGGGACTTTATTGAGGTCTTTTAAAATGATGAAAGGGATAGACAGAGTTGACGTGGATACGTTTTTTCCCATTGAGGGTAGGGAAGATTCAAACAAGAGGGCATGACATGAGAATTAAGGGACAGAAGTTTAGGGGTAACGTGAGGGGGAACTTCTTTACTCAGAGGGTGGTGGCTGTGTGGAATGAGCTTCCAGCAGAAGTGGTGGAGGCAGGATCGATTTTAACATTTAAAAGTAAAGTGGATAGGTATATGGACGTGAAGGGAATGGAGGGGTATGGAGGGAATGGAGCAGGTAGATGGGACTAGGGGAAAACAAATGGTCGGCACGGACTGGAAGGGCCGAGAGGGCCTGTTTCCGTGCTGTAATTGTTATATGGTTATATGGTGTGACATTCCTGTTACATGTACAGAATACACAATGAATGCAGACTGCTATGATTATGCTGTTGAGTGCCTGCCTCTTCAGCAGGGTTGCTGATAACAATAGATGTGACAAAGCCCAATGACCTATTAGGAAATTCCTTGAACAGAGACCCAATCGGTTTCCCTTTATTAACAGTCTCCACCGCCCGACTTCTATTTTGACTCCACTCATTGTCTTCAAGTGAAAGGTATGGCCACTGGCATGAGTGAGACGAGTAGCTATGGCCACTGGCATGAGCCCCAGCCATTCCTTTCCTTTTTGTTGGTTACATTGAATTTTCCTTATTCCACACATACCCTGGCACTATCCCCCAACTCTTTCTCCACCACATTGACCACTGCATCGGGCTGCCTCATACACCTGTGCAGAACTCCTTGATTTACTTCACTTTACTACAAACTTACACATTGCCCTCAAATTCATTCTGACTATCTCTGACACCTCTCTCCCTTTCTTGATCTCTCCAACTCCATCACAGGGACAGACCATCGACAAACGTCTAGTACAAACCCACCAACTCCCATAGTTATGTAGACTATACCTTCTCTGAACCTGCCTCTTACAAAGATGATATCCCCCTACATCTGCTCCCAAGCTGAAGCTTTCTATTCTAGGACATTTGAGATGTCCTCTTTCTGTAGTAAATGTGGATTCTCTCCTGCTGTCATAGATGGATCCTTTACCCGTGTCTCCGCCGTGTCTGGTCTCCCTCCCCTTCCCCCCAGAGGGAACAAGGAGAGAGTTCCTCTGATCCTTATCTTTTACCCTGCCAGACTTGCATCCTAACATTTTCACCACTTTCAATGTGATCCTACCACCAGTCACATCCTGCAATCCACATCCCTTTCCACTTTCCAGAGTCCACTCCGCCTGCAAGCCTTCGTTCATTCATCCCTTCCCATCCAAACCATCCCCTCACCAGACACTTACTCCTGCAACTGCAGGAGATGTATCACCTGCCCATATACCTCCTACATTATATCCATCCAGACACCCCAAAAAGTCCTTCCAATGAGACAGAGTTTCACCTCCTCATCTATTGCATCCAGTTTGTCTGGTGTAGCCTCCTTTATATCAGTGAAATCAAGCATAAACTAGGCGACAGTTTCCCTAAACCCTTGTGCTCAGTCCACCTAGGCCTGTTAGATCTCCAGGTTGCTAACCATTGTAACTCTATCTTCCATTCCCATCATGACCTTCCTAACCTGGCCCTCCTCCATTGCCAGTGTGAGTCCAGAGTGACAGCACCTCATATTCCACTTGGGTAGCTTAAGACCTAATGGTATGAACATTGAATACTCCAATTTTAAGTAAATAACCTACAAACAACACTCTCCATTTCTCCCCCAATTCATAGCCCCTACTTTTCCCTGTGCCCCACCTGGATTGGCACCCATCCCTTCCAACACTCCTCTGCCCCCTTTCACTAATATTCCTTTCTCTGGCTTCACAATGCACACCTCTTCCAAGTGGGGATCTTATGTTGAGTTGCACAAGATGTTGATGAGGCCATGCCAGGAGTATTGTGTTCAGTTTTGGCCTCCTTGATATAGGGAAAATGCCATTAAGCTGAAAAGAGTGTAGAAAAAACTTATGAGGATGTTATGAGGACCTGAGGGCCTCAGTTATAGGACGTTGGGCAACCTAGGTCTCTATTCCTTGGCGCATGGGAGGCTGAGGGATATTTTATAGAGGGTTAGGAAATAATGAGGGAATAGATAGGCTTAATCCATAGAACCTTTCTCCCAAGGACAGATATATGGATAGGAAAAGTTCAGGGAATTAATTTCAAGGGAAATGAGCTGAATGTAGGCAAACGTGATTTGCTTAAGAGGGGGCATCTTGGTCAGCATGGATGAGTTGGTCTATGACTCTACGTCTTCATGTTTCTATGACTCTATGTTTCCCTTCAGCAAGGAATCTGGAAATCAGGGCCATCCATTTAGAGCAGACACGGAAGAATATATTTTCTCAAAGATCATGAATCTTTGAAATTCTCTACACCCCCCCCCCCCCCCCACACCTCTTCGCCAACTGCCGACCGCTCCACTTTAACATTGATGCAACTTCAAGCGTTGGCTCTAAACGATTTAAGAGACACATTTGAAATTCATTGCAGATCTGAATAGCTTAACCTGAAATGCCATGACATATAATCATGCAATTTAATATAAAATCCTCCTGTCCTTGTCCTGAAGGCATGAACAGACTTATTTTGACAACAAATAGCTCCAGTACTTTATGACAGATAATAGATGTGTTGTGTCTATAAACCTTATAGATTACGTTAATAGAGTGGCCTTGCCACTAATAAAATGCATATGCATATACATTTTCCCATGATAATACTGAGTGGCCTCATCATTACAAAGTCCTTAATGACCCAAAGTTCCATCTTCACACTTACAGTAAGTAGCAGATCACAACCCAAAAAGTCGCCTATCCTTTTTCTCCAAAGATGTTGGCTGACCCGCTGAGTTACTCGTGAATTTTGTGTCTATCTTTGGCATAAACTAGCATTTGCAGTTCATTTTAATTACATTCTAGTAAATAGCAGATCCCACAATTAAAAAATTAACATGCATAAGTACATTGCTGGCAGCAGAATTCTATTCAACCACAATCTGGAATCCATGAGCTAGCATTTCCTTCACTTTATCTTTCTCACTAAGCTTGGGGACAATCGGATACATCAAGGAGTGCAGAAATGTGCGCTATGAGCAGCTTTAGTCTGCCAAAAATAAGGTTCAAAGTTAGTGAGGCTGTCCAAAGTACGATGTTCATGTTGCAAGCCAAAGGCAGGTAGGTGATTACAAAAAAACAAAAGCCTTGCAGTCCGACCAAAGTGAGTTGTAAATGGAAATAGATACTTAAGGACCCGTACCACTTAGGCGATTTTTTGGGCGACTGCCGGCAACTAGGCTGTCGCCACATGGTCACCGGGGTGTCACATGTATGGTCGTGACTAGTCTCCTCAGTCACCCAAAGAGTCGTAGCGTTTTTCCATTCGCCGCTGGATTATGAAATGTTCAAAACCTTTTGGCGACAGTCGGAGACCGTGGGCTTGTCATAGCTTGTCATCTCCTGATGTAGGTTCTGTCGTAGGTTGTCGCCAAGATGGCGTAGGTTATCGCCAGGATGACGTAGGTTGTCGCCAGGTGACTTAGGATGTTCCCGGTGCTGACTTTGGGGAATTTCATTGTCACAGTCACCTAAAAAATCACCTAAGTGGGACAGGCCCTTTTTCACAACACATAGAAGGTGTACACTCCTTGTGTGATATCATCCTCAGTCTTGCAAAGTCTACAGCTAAGTACAAAATAGAATGCTGGAGCGTTTGTAACCATTTTCAGCCAGATAGAGTAAATTGTCCATTTTGAGGACTGCACCATCACAAAAGTCAATCTACAGCCCCTTCATTTCACTGAGGATATCCGAGTGCTGGAAGGTATTTTCACCAGTGTTATTAAGTGTTACTATCTCATCCATAGTCCACCAGCATGATTCAACTCTAAACTTCTTCACAGTTTTGGATCGAAGCAGTAAGAAGCTGAATTTCCAAGGTGAGGTGACTAACCTCAACCTAAAGACAGTACTGCATCAAATGTGGTGCCAAGGTCCTCTTAAAAATTAATTCAATGGGAATCAAATGGAAAACGCTCCACTGGTGGTCAGTGGTGCTGACTCATCAATAATTACCCACATGATTCATGTCCAAACTTCTTTACAGGTTTGAATCAGTGTGGTGGAAAAAAAGCTGAACTTCACCACTATAGATATCACGACAAACTCCAAAAACCTCTTTTTAACCAAGCATTGGGATCTTCATTGCAATATTTCATTTTGTGGAGATAGACACAAGAAGCTGGAGTAACTCAGCCGGTCAGGCTGCATCTCTGGAGGAAAGGAATAGGTGACGTGAGTGACTAGGCAGACTGAGAGTGAGGTGAAAGGGAAACAAGAGATATAGACGGTGATATGGAGAGAAATAGAACAAATGAATGAAAGATATGGGAAAAGTAATGATGATCAAGGAAAGGTGGAGCCCACAATGGTCCATTGTTGGCTATGGGCTAGGCGTTAACGTGTCATACAGACAGTGAAACTCAACAGGATGATAGTGAAACTAGTACAAAGACTAGGATGGGGATGGGACAGAGAGAGAGGGGATGCAAAGGTTACTTAGAGAAATCAATATTGATACCACTGGGTTGTAAGCTGTCCAAGTGAAATATGAGGTGCTGTTCCACCAATTTGCGTTTGGCCTCACTCTGACAATGAAGGAGGCCCAGGATAGAAGGGTCAGTATGGGAATGGGAAGGGGTGTTGACGTGTTTGGCAACCGGGAGATCTGAGCGAAGATGTTCGGTGAAACGATCGCCCAGTCTATGCTTGGTCTCGCCGATATATTAGAGTCCATACTTGGAACAGCGGATACAGTAGATGAGATTGGAGCAAGTACAAGTGAACGTCTCATCTTGGGCGCAGATGGCAGCATAGACGGAGGAATTGGGAGTTCAGAATAGTCTTTGCAGGAGGCAGGGTGGAAAGAAGTGTAGTCTAGATAGTCTGTATTTAAAAAAGAAGTCAGACAATAGTCTATCTCCTGTAATTGACATGCTGTCACATTTATTTGATTATGCATCAGTAAAGCACCTTGCAAAGTTTGTTATTATGGGTTTGGACACGCTGGAGGCAGGAAACATGTTCCCGATGTTGGGGAGTCAAGAACCAGGGGCCACAGTTTATGAATAAATGGTAAGCCATTTAGATCGGAGACGAGGAAACACTTTTTCTCACAGAGAGTTGTGAGTGTGTGGAATTCTCTGCCTCAGAGGGCGGTGGAGGCAGGTTCTCTGGATGCTTTCAAGAGAGAGCTGGATAGGGCTCTTAAAGATAGCGGAGTCAGGGGATATGGGGAAAAGGCAGGTACTGATTGGGGATGATCAGCCATGATCACATTGAATGGCGGTGCTGGCTCGAAGAGCCGAATAGCCTACTCCTGCACCTATTGTCTATTGTCTATTGTCTATTATCTATTATGTTAAAGATACTACATAAATGAATGCCGTTCTCCATACTGGAATATAGTGTTCAATTTAACACTGTGTTCTTTGAAGGGATAAAAAGTTAAAAGAATATTGAGCATATTTTCAATTAAATCTGTTGAAAGTCGGGCAAATTGGTTTTCCCAAAACTAATGGTGGGAATCTTGCAGGATAATTACAGATTTTAGGCCCATTGAGTCAATGTCAAGGCATTTAAGACAGATGACAGCCTTAAAGTAAAATATTTAATGATGATATTAACAGACTCACAGGGCAAATTAATTAATTCATTTAATCATGTATCTTTTTGTATTTAAATTGAGAGAAATTAAGAATTGTGGCTATTGAAAAATAACTCATGGGAGTGAACTTTTATTTCAATAGACAGTCTTATAATCTTAATTTGTTCATCATACAGATGGACATGTGAATTAGGAGCTTGAATTAGACTCTTGGGACAGCTCTGCCATTTGATCTGCTTATGGCTGATCTGATTATAAGAATTGCTGCTTAACTGCTTCCCTTGCTTTATGGGAACTAGTTTATTTGCCATAAAGATCATCTAAGAATCTTCTTCCACTGTAATTGAACAAAGAGGAAGAAGACTGAACTATATTGCCTTCCATCACAGTGGGAAATGTTGATTCTGCTGTGGTGGATGTTTATGTTTAGCTCTATCATGTATTGTGTTCTTTTTATTTGTATAGCTGTATGGTAACTCAAATTTCACTGTACCAATTGGTACATGTGACAATAAATGTAAACTTGAACTTGAATTTGAGAATATCAATACCAACAAGCTATTGAGGGAGTGCAGCGTAGATTTACAAGGCTAATTCCTGGGATGGCGGGACTCTCATATGCTGAGAGAATGCAGCAGCTGGGCTTGTATACTCTGGAGTTTAGAAGGATGAGAGGGGATCTCGCTGAAACATATAAGATTGTTAAGGGCTTGGACACACTAGAGGCAGGAATCATGTTCCTGATGTCGGGGGAGTCCAGAACCAGGGGCCACAGTTTAGGAATAAGGAGTAAGCTATTTAGAACAGAGACGAGGAAACACTGTTTCTCATAGAGAGTGGTGAGTGTGGAATTCTCTGCCTCAGAGGGCGGTAGAGGCAGGTTCTCTGGATGCTTTCAAGAGAGAGCTAAATAGGGCTCTTAAAAATAGAGGAGTCAGGGAATATGGGGAGAAGGCAGGAACGGGGCACTGATTTGGGATGATCAACCATGATCACATTGAATGGTGGTGCTGCCTCGAAGGGCCAAATGGCCTACTCCTGCACCTATTGTCTTTTGTCTATTGTATAACAACAGGCCAGTCCCATTATAAACATTGAAATAAAATGCATTGTGTAAAATAACAATTAGTGAAATAATGTTTGTATGATTATTTGCAAAAAGAATATGAGGCAGGCGAAAATAATTTCTGAAGAGGTATTCATTCAACAGAAAAATAAACAGGGACAAGCATAAATCATCAGTGAAAAGTGAAAATGCAATAAAAACAAAAATGAACGAACAAGCAAATAAGAGCTATTTATGCAGGAGAAGAAGAATTCTACAGAATTACATTAAGTAACAGAAAATTACTGGCATGCTGTCTCTGATTTTCTGATGTACATACTGCAAGCGAATTTCTTGTCAAATATAACCATATAAAACCATATAACCATATAACCATATAACAATTACAGCACGGAGACAGGCCCTCTCGGCCCTTCCAGTCCGTGCCGACCATTTGTTTTCCCCTAGTCCCATCTACCTGCACTCAGACCATACCCCTCCATTCACTTCACGTCCATATACCTATCCACTTTACTTTTAAATGTTAAAATCGATCCTGCCTCCACCACTTCTGCTGGAAGCTCATTCCACACAGCCACCACCCTCTGAGTAAAGAAGTTCCCCCTCACGTTACCCCTAAACTTCTGTCCCTTAATTCTCATGTCATGCCCTCTTGTTTGAATCTTCCCTACCCTCAATGGGAAAAGCTTATCCACGTCAACTCTGTCTATCCCTTTCATCATTTTAAAGACCTCAATCAAGTCCCCCCTTAACCTTCTGCGCTCCAAAGAATAAAAGACCTAACTTGTTCAACCTTTCTCTGTAACATAGTTGCTGGAACCCTGGCAACATTCTAGTAAATCTCCTCTGTACTCTCTCTATTTTGTTGACATCCTTCCTATAACTAGGCGACCAAAATTGTACACCATACTCCAGAATTGGTCTTACCAATGCCTTGTACAATTTTAACATTACTTCCCTACTCCTATATTCAATGCTCTGATTTATAAAGGCCAGCACACCAAAGGCTTTCTTTACCACCCTATCTACATACGATTCCACCTTCAGGGAACTATGCACAGTTATTCCTAGATCCCTCTGTTCCACAGCATTCCTCAATTCCCTACCAATTCCAATTAAATATAAACTCAGCAAATTGTCCAATGATTCTGATGTTCACAGTTTCACGTTCAAGTATCAATAAATCCATTTTTGGCAGTGAAGAGAGAGGCTTGGTTTATATTTACAATGTGTTTTTGTTTCCTTGCTTCTCATCTAACTTCAGCAGAACCCCTGGAGAGATGATGTAACTGTCTGAAAATATTGAAAGCTTGGTCAAACTCCGTGGAAATTATACCAGAAGATTTCTGCAGGTCTGAATGGATGATGCATTGTATCATCCTGAAATGCTGGTGTATTTTTGAGTGATTCCACAGTTGTCAAGCAGAGTGCTGGTTAATAATAAGATTAAACGAGAACTTACCAGTTTGAAGTTTGATCTTTATTTTATGAGGAGTCGAGTTGAGGGACTACGTGAATAGAAGCCCGTACAGCCGTTGGTGCGTCAATCTTCAAAGCAGCGGAATGAATTCACAGCTAACAATGACCGAAGTATAACGGTAAGATGATAAAACTAGAACTACCAGATGAGATCTATGAGGGTGGGAGCGGAGGGCACGTAGTCCCTCAACTCGACTCCTCATAAAATAAAGATCAAACTTCAAACTGGTAAGTTCTCGTTTAATCTTACTATTTTACTTCGGAGTCACGTGAAGTGACTACGTGAAGACTTCAAAGCACTGTGAATGCACGCCGCAGACCCAAATCCGACGTTCACACTGCCTGGATTGACTCAAAAGTCGTTAACAATCAATCATGCATCAGTAATAACATTTGTTAAATGAAATAACAGTTTATTTACAAACAAATCATAACAAACCCCTCTAACTCAGAGGAAAAGTGTAACAGTACTGAAACCAGAATCAGCAAACACCCCGAGCCTTGAAATCGGCTTGTGATAAAACCTCTGAAAAGTTAGCTCACTGGACCATCCTGCGGCCGCGAGGATATGGTCTATTGGCAAGTCCATCGCCCTTGATGCCGCCCTGGTGGAATGAGATTTGAATTTATCAGTATCAATTCCTGCACTTGCCAGGACCTGCTTTAGCCACCTTGAAATCGTTTGCACCGACACCTTACTGTGTGTTTTTTTGTGTCTAATAAACAAAGCCAACTCTGTTCCTCTCAGAGGTTTAGTAATCTCAATGTAACGAGATAAATGTGAGACTACACACAAGCGATCATCTGCGGGGTATGCTGAAAACACAATCTTACATCCTGTCATGCCTCTTCTATTATGTTTAAGCAAATCATAGACATAAAATATAATGGCATCAGCCGACACATGCATTCTATCTAGCCGTAACTTTTGCAACATTTGTACACGTTGAGCTGAAACCAATGCCATAAGCATGACCACCTTCATAGATAATTTGGCTATTGATAGGCTTGTAACCGGAGCCCACTGGCGAAGAACCATAAAAACCTCACTCACATTCCAAATACCGGCATACCTGGGTTTAGGAGGATTAGAATTGAAAAACTCCCTTCATGAATCATGAAACTAACGGATGTGTCCCTACTGTATGCAATTCTGCATTCATAGGTAAATAAGAAGACAGAGCACTTCTGGCTGAATTAATCGCACTGTAAACTTAATTTTTGATCAAAATAAAGAGTTGACAAACTCCAATACGTCCGTGATCCCTGCAGTGTGATATACAATATTCTGCTGTAGGCAGAATTGCTCCCACTTCCTTATATAGGTGATATATTGCTGCTGTGTACTATCCCTGCAGGCCGACGTGAGAACATCCACAGTCCGATGAGACAGTCCTCTCCCCAGGTATGGCCTCCTTAAAATCTGCAAATTAACAGATCAATACGATTATATAAAGGATGTTGATCCCCAGTGACTGGATTTACCAGTAATCGAGATGCAAACAATCGAGATGCAAACAAGTCAATATCTGGCAATCCATACTGATCAATCATTTGGTTAAATACATCCTGATTTAACATCCATTCAATGTTGTCATTAAACTGACGTGACCTAGTGTCAGCTACCATGTTGAACCTTCCTGGCAAATAAAGTGCTGAAAGCCAGATATTTTGGTCAATACACCAGCTCCAAATCTGGTTAGCCAGTCTATCACAAGACTGTGACTTAACTCCACCCATGTGGTTTATATATGCCACTGCTGTGGTGTTGTCAATCTGACCTGCACATGCAGATCCCTCCTTGTAGAACAATAAGCTTTGAGCCCATACCAGGTGCCCAACAACTCTAAATAATTAATCCCTCTTAATTGAAGAAGCGATGTCTCATCCACATTCCATCTGCCTCCACAACTAGAAGACATATCAGTTGCACCCCAACCCAGTGCACTTACATCAGTCTGTAATATCAGTGACGGTGATTCCACCAAAACCTTCCTTAAACTTTTTGAAACATGTACTATCCACCATTGCATGTCAGCAATCGCCCCAGCTGACAACTGCATAGGCCTATCAAAATGGCCCCTTTGTATTCTCAGTGCCTGTTCCTTTGATCGTTGTAATTGTTGATAATGCAGAGGACCATACTGCACAGCTGGAAATGCTGCAACAACTTCCCAATTAAACTGGCTACTTGTCTAATTGAAGGCCGTTGTTCTCCAACAAGATTAACACAGTCCTCAATTAACTGATTCAATTTATCCCTGGGCAAAGTTACCAACATGTGATTGGAATTAATGGTAAATCCCAGAAAATCAATAATTTGGACTGGTGATAATTTAGATTTATTGGGTGAGATTCAAAAGTGATTTTAACAACTGAAACTGATGATTGAGTTTCAGCATGAGTCTTTCCAACAATCAGAATATCATCTAAATAGGCCATTACCACATGCCCCAGAGCTCTAAGTAATGCTGACACAGGTTTTACCAATTTTAGTAAATAATCTAAGAGCTGAAGTTAATCCATTCGGCAATGCCCTGAATTGCCACAGCTCAGTCATCCAAATAAATTTCAAATATACTTCTAATCATCACCATGAATAGACACTGAGTAATACGCATTCTTTAAATCAATGGTTGCCATATAATACCCTTTGGACACTAGATGTTTGCCCGTGGTAAAGGTTCTCCATTTTGAAATGCCTATAACAAACAAATTTGTTCAAATTCGATAAATCCAGAATAATTCTACATCCCCCATCTTTTTAGATCTGGGAAATATACTTGACAGAAATTGTTGACTTTGATAGACAGAAGGCTCAATTACCCCTTTCTTATGTAACGACTGAATCTCTGCTTGAATAAGCACATTTTCCCTCATCTGAAAAAATAAGTTTACGACTAGGAAAATGTTGATTAGGTAGACTGTCCTTAGAGTAAAATTCAATTTTTCACCCCCTTCAATACTACTAAGTATGAACAAATCTGATGTCAACTGCTGCCATTGTTTGCGAAACAATTTTAACCTTCCCCAATTTGAACAGGATCAGTTAATTCATCGTCAGTCAATGTTATATTCCTTACCTGCATCTTTCCTTGCGGACCTTGTTGTCCTCGACTTCTTGTAGAGAACCCTTTTTGCCTTGCTTGCCAGCTGGCTTAATGAGGGCCATTGGTTTTTAAACAACCTCATGGCAGTCTTTGACCCTTTTTGCAAGGTTACCACCAAACAACAGATGTGTAGCCAGCACGCACCGGACCAGGATGTACCAGACGGGCCTCCATCCTCACACTCTCCTGGCCACTTTTCCTTTCTACCCCCGGAGCGCCTCGCCGACACCTTCTTCACTTTCTGCAACATATCTACCAGAACTCCAAACCGTCGCAGAAAATGACCTGTGGTAAAAAATTTTAAAAATCTTACCTCCGTTTAAACTTACCGCTCGGAGGAGCGCTGCTGCTCCAACCGGCCGACTGCACCAACGTCTGACGTCATGACGCACCAACGGCTGTACGGGCTTTATTCACGTAGTCACTCACGTGACTCCGAAGTAAAATTCATGGTTGAGTCTTGTAATCAGATAGAATACCACTTTCCCAAAACAATCATAAGTAAATGATACAAGAAAGTGCTCTTATAACAATCAAAAATAAATGGCACATTTATTTCTAACAACAAAAAAACTGTAGATCTGAATCTGAAACAAAAATTAAACAGAAAATGCTGGAAATACTCTGCAGGTCAGGATACATCAGTGGAAAAGGGGAAATGTTTTAGGTTGATGACCTTTTAGTGCTATTTTACTTCGGAGTCACGTGAGTGACTTCGTGAAGAACCCGTCAGCACGCCTGCGCAGCATATCGTCGCGCGCATCTGCAGCGGCAGCTGGGGGGGGGGGGAGTGCGCTCTCCCTTCGGGCTCCTTCATAGAGGCCGGTGGTGAGTATGGTTTTTATCCTACAGGATGGATAAGGGAAAGAGGAAGGTGCTGGCGAAAAGTCGAGCGTCGACCAGCCAACGGCCCCTTGTCTCCGAGCTGCCCAGCAACACCAGCAGCTCTTCGAGGCGTGTGGGGGGCAGGAACGCGGAAGTCGGGTGCTCCCGCTGACTCAGGGGGCCGACTCACACCGAATGGTTGCCGCGTCGGAGCTGGAGATATCCATCCAGACTTCGAACCCACCCCCATCCCCCAGGAAGAGAGGGGGAAAGCAGGTACGTGGCAAGGGGTCTCGCGTGTTGCAAGCCACTCTCCCCGAGCTCCAGTAGACCCGAGGGGCCTGGGCCGGGGGACAGCCGCACGACAGGGGAGCCCTGCAAAGTGCCGGTACGTAACCACAGCCGGGGATATCTGCCATCGTGCAGCCGGGCATTAACAACTGCTGCGTCGTGTAGGCCTGCTGGAGCAGATACCCACCAGCCGACAACACACACCGTCAGGCTGCGGTCAAGGGCGGAGGTGGCAGCAGGAAGCGGTCGGGCCCAGCTCTGGGAGCGGCCGACCATGCGCCTCCACGTCAAGTAATGGGCATGTGTGGAGGTAAGCCTGCACGGACTCCGGGAGCCAGGTTCCGGGGGCCCGGCGCCGAGTCAACTCACCTGCCTGCTTATCAGCCAGGTGGGGCCGCCACAGTCTGGGAGAAGGCAGGCTAGCGGAGAGTCCGTGCGGGAGTCGTAAATGACCCTACTTGGGCTGTAGGTCACGACGACCTGCCATTGGACCGTAGACCTCACTCTAAGGGGGCGAGGTCCGATGGTGGAAGCCCCAGTGAATTTGCAGGGCCTGGGGAAGTCGGCTTGTCCGCTGCTTCTGGCAGGGACGGTCGCATTGAGCGGTTGGAGCTCTTAGTGGAGCAACTCCTTCAGCGGGACCGAGAAAGAGAGGAACGGGACTCGCGGGCGTCCACCAGCCATGCGAGGACTCCGCTCAGCATCTCGTCATCTCTAGCAGGAAGCTTCAGGGGTTTCCCAGCTGCTGAGTTCGAAGAGGACCCAGGGCAGCCGGTCACCGCTGAGCCAGAGCAGGAGGAGGATGTGCTGGAAGTGGTGGGTAAGTTTACCGCTACCACCCAGACAGGTGAACCTCTGCACCACAAATTGGCGGGCACCATTGACTACCTGACCACACATCAACTCCAGGGTCAGGTCTCAGTGAGACATTGGAGAAAATCAAAACCGCCTGAAAACTGCGTCAACCTCAGTGTGCCCCTGGTTAACGCCCAGATCTGGGGACACTTGAAACTCGGCCACCAAGGCGCAGGATGTCCGCCTCCAGCGCATATAAAAGTTTCTCTCCACAGGCATCACGGCGTTTGGCAAGAACCCTGGATGGGGATAATGTGTCGAGCGACCAGCAGGACGCGCTGGCGCTATTATGCATCCGCCCAATACGAAATCAACAGCCTGCGTAAGAGCTCCATTAAGCCCACACTAAACCCTAAATTTTGCGGGGTTGTGCCGACCAGTAACCGCTCCACCGCAGCATCAACTGTTCAGAGACCTAGCCAAACAGGTTAAGGAACTGATGAGGAGGCCAAAACAGTCGGCCTCATGAAGCCTCAACAGACACAGCCTCAACCCATAAATACAGGCAGCAGCCTACTTTTTCATGGAGAAATCTGCCGCCGGAAATGGTACAGAGATCCAACCCACCTCCATACCAACAAGTACCACCGGACCTTTTTTAGGGCAAAGCCAACAAAGGCCTGCATGGAAAATGCGGCCTCCGGCTCGTCAACCTCCACAACGCTCATTCAAAACACAGTATGTCCGGAACCGCCGTTAACTTTGGAGGTAAGGGGTCTGGTTCTTCTCACGCCGTAGCATCTCCCCCTGCAACAAATTGGTGGGCGCTTGCGGGCATTTGTATACATTTGGAAAACTGTCACCACGGATGAGTTTTATTTTACAAGTGTTCAAGGATATGTGATAGAATTCATTGAAGGTATAAAGCTCCCTATACAGCATTCGCCTTGTAGACAATTTACTCTATCCCAAAAGGAGATGGAGGCAGGACAAGCTGAAATTCTACGGTTAGAACAGAAAGGGGTAATTGGCAAAACTAAGCATGAACCAATAGAATTTGTGTCTAATATATTCACTAGGGTTAAGAAAGATGGGGGATGTCACATTATAATTGACTTGTCTGAATTGAACAATTTTGTACAATACACCCATTTCAAAATGGACACGTTTGAAACAGCTAAACAGATGCTTTCCTCCAGGGCACTTTAATGGCATGCAATCGATTTAAAGGATGCATATTATACGGTACCCATTGCAGTGGCTTCTAGGAAATTTTTGAAGTTTGTCTGGAAAGGTCAGTTATGGGAGTTGCCCAATGGAATTACAACAGCTCCTAGGCTGTTTACCAAATTGGTAAAACCTATATATATTGGCTCTTTCTCAGACGACAAAATTATATAGTAAAATGGCATATTTGGACGATATCCTTATAGTAGGTCCGACCCTGCAATTGGCAATTAAAGGAGTGGCGGCAGCCAAGGATTTGTTTGAGAAGCTGGGGTTTGTAATTCATCCAGACAAATCAAAATTGCACCCGGTACGGGTTATGGATTATTAGGGGTTCACCCTAGACACTAAATCAATGAAGATTACCATTCCAACTAATAAAGCTACATCTATTATAGAAGAGTGCCTCAATCTTGCTTGCGCCAGGGTACCAACTATTCCGGACAAACGGCAAAAGTTATAGGGAAATTAGTGGCTGCATTCCCAGCAGCACGATTCGGTTCGGACCGTTACAACTACCGAAATTTACAAAGATCTAAAATATCAGCGTTAAAAGCAAATGCTGGTCACTTTGATCGGCCCAATTCGGTTACCGTCAGAAGCCAGGAATGAGCTACAATGGTGGGTTGAGAACATTAAAGAGTGTCATAAATCTATCATAGTGGGCAACCCTGATGTGGTGTTACAAACTGACGCAAGCGCACAAGGTTGGGGTGCAACTGATACGATGTCCAGTTGTGGTGGCAGATGGAATTCTCAGGAGGCTACATTTCTGGAAGCACATGGGAATAAATTATGTAGAAATGTTGGGCGCATTTCATGGGTTGCGGGCTTACTGTTCTAATATCACAGAAGTTACATGTCCGCCTGCAGATAGATAAACACTACAGTGGTGGCTTACATCAATCATATGGGTGGTATCAGGTCGCTATCTTGTGATGAATTGGCTAATACAATTTTGGCACTGGTGCATTGAAAGAAACATTTGGATTACTGCGACCTATTTACCTGGGAAGCTCAATACAGTGGCGGACACCAGGTCACGAGTCTTCAATGACAACATTGAGTGGATGTTAAATCCCCAAATTTTTGGAGATATTATAGCTCGGTTTGGACACCAGATATTGACCTATTTGCGTCCAGGTTGAACCATCTGATACCAACCTATGTGTCATGGGAACCAGACCTTGGGGCAATAGCGATGGATGCGCTTTCAATCCATTGGGGGAAATGGGTTTGCTACGCTTTTCCCCCATTCTGCCCTCATTCATCGGGTGTTGCAGAAAATTAAGCTAGACGCTGCAACTGGTATATTGATTATTCCCGACTGGCCTACACAACCATGGTACCCGATGGTTGAGGGAATTTTAAAACAACCATGGATGACGATTGGTAAACACCCCAAATTAATTACTCACCCTATTACGGGGATCAGTCATCCTTGCCATGGTCATTTAAACTTGTTGGCTTGCAGGTTCTGAAAAGACCTCTCATCCGGAGCAGGCATCTCATCAAGAGCCATGAACCTCATTGCAGCATCATGCCGGGAATCCACCCGGAAACAATACCTCACTCAAATTAGGAAGTGGGAAGACTTCTGTGCCCGGAACAACAAGTCCTCCAAACTCGGCGACAATACCGGATGTGTTGGAGTTTCTCGCAGCCTACACTTTGATGCTGGCCTCAGCTACAGTGCCATCAACAGCGCCAGGAGTGCGCTGTCTTCATACCTGGATATAGGTGTCGGCTCCCACCACCTGGTGTCTAAATTAATGAGGGGAGTTTTCAATACCAACCCTCCACGACCCAGATATACAGTAACGTGGGATGTGGGGATCGTGCTGACCCTACTGAGGAGCTGGGCTCCAATAGATGAGCTATCATTAAAGCAGCTCACACCTTAAGGTGGTGATGCTCATGGCACTGACGACAGCCCAAAGAGTCCAGATGTTACAAAAACTGCGTCTGGACAGCATGGTGGCCACCCCTGGCCAAATAAAATTTTTTGTTAGAGAATTATTGAAACAGCACAGGCCAGGGGCGCATGGGCTGCAGCTGGATTTTCGGGCGTACCCTGTGGATGCCACACTCTGCATAGTGACCCATCTCCACTACTACATCCAAGTTACTGGTGCTATCAGGATGAAGGAACAGGGACTCTTCATCAGCCATAAACCTCCGCACCGTCGAATAACTACACAGACTATTGCCAGGTGGCTCAGGACAGTGTTTGGATGCAGCAGGGGTTTCCTACTGACATTTTTAAGCCTCATTCCACCAGAGCTGCATCCACATCGGCAGCGAGAGCCATGGCGGTGCCCATGGACCACATTCTCACCACTGCGGGCTGGGCCAGTGAGAAAACGTTTCAGGAGTTTTATAATAAACCTCTGGCCGCCCCTGCGACATTCGCAGAAGCTGTTCTGGGTATGGCTCAGTAAATGTTATCCCCGAATTAGGGGTTGTTGTTTAGTTGATTAATAAATTGTGTTGATTTTTCAGCTACTGTCAACTGAATTCCATTAACAGTCTTACTCCATCAGAATGGCGGCAGTGTGATAAGCATGGACGTTGTTCAGGGCGTGAAATCACAGAGCTTTGAAATCTTCACGAAGTCACTCACGTGACTCCGAAGTAAAATAGTAAGATTAAACAAGAACTTACCAAGTTTGAAGTTTGATCTGTATTTTACGAGGAGTCGCGGTGAGGGATTTCGTGCCCACCGCTCCCACCCTCTATCATCAGGTCAAACAGGTAGTTCTACGTTTTTCATCTTACTATTTTTAGTCATGGTGGTTCTGTGATTCCACACCGCTGCTTTGAAGGATGCTGCGCAGGCGTGCTGACGGGTTCTTCACGAAATCCCTCACCGCGACTCCTCGTAAAATACAGATCAAACTTCAAACTTGGTAAGTTCTTGTTTAATCTTACTATTTTCTTTCATTGAGTCATTGAACTAAGGAATCAACAAGCCCTTTGATTCATGTTGTCCATGCCTTCCATCAGTTACCAACTGCACTAATCCCATTGAGTAGCAGTTGGGTTAGCAACAGGGCTGTGCACAGCACAACAGCTGTGGATTAGACAGTTTCATTGTCCTATCTGGGACACATGACAATAAACTCTCTTGAGTATATCATGGTGTGCTCAGCACTGTTCACCACGATATAGCAAGAACACGAGATGGTGCAGAGGAGGCTGTTTGGGACAGAGTGTTTCATCTAAGTAGAGAGACTGGATTAGGCTAGCATATTTTCTTTCGTGGTGAAGGCTGGGGCAGGAAGCTAACAAAGACAGGCACAATTATGGAGGGTGAAAGTAGAATAAATGTGAAAATGTCAGTGATTTTCTAAGAGATAATGGAAGCATTGTGAGAGGACTTATTGTTGAGATTAATAGTTCTTAATTCTCTCTGTCAGTATATTTCATCTAATTATATCACAGCTTCGCTGCCCTTATACTCTGTCTAAGTGGTACATTACTTTACCTATAGTTTCAATGTTGTCTCAACCTGACCTTTTTTTCTACTTTGTTACTTGATTTTTCTGGGCAAATTGAGAATGCCTCAAGTTAATGTAGTGTTGTGAGCAATTGTGGGCCCCATATATCTGAGGAAGGATGTGCTGGAACTAGAGAGGGTCCAGCGGAGGTTTACGAGAATGATCCAGGAAAGAGTATGAAGAGCATTTGGCGGCACTGGGCCTGTACACGGTGGAGTTTAGAAGAATCACGGGGACCTCATTGAAACTTACCAAATAGTGAAAGGCCTGGATAGAGTGGATGTGGAGAGTATGTTTCTACCAGTGGGAGAGTCTAGGACCAGAGGTCATAGCCTCAGAATTAAAGGACGTTCATTTAGGAAGAAGATGAGTGAATCTGTGGAATTCTTTGCACAGGAGGCAGTGGAGGCCAAATAAATGGATATTTTTAAGGCACCTCTTATTTAAGATTCTTGTTTAGTACGGGTGTCAAAGGTCATGAGGAGAAGACAGGAGAATGGGGTTTGGAGGGAGAGATTGATCAGCCATGATTGAATGACGGAGTGATGGGCCAAATGGCCTATTTCTACACCTATAACTAATGAACACTTATGAACTGATAAACTTAACATTTATTTCACAACATGTTGGATGGTTATTGGTCCTCAGCCAGTTTGGTGTTATAGAGTCATTGTGAGCCTTCAACAGCCTCTGCGTCTCCATCTAGGTGTGCCATGTGCATTGGATTATATTGTAGCACTGGAAAATACAATCATTGTGATATAACATCAATTAATAAGAAAGCAGAGTGCAACAATATGAATTATGCCTTGTGGGGCATACCGAGAGAACCAGATTAATTGTGAGCCACTATCAAGGACGTTGATTATTGCTTTTTACTAAGCAGCAAGGCAGTTGGCAGTTTCACAAATATTTTACATTGACACTTACAATTAATGGAAGAGCTACTGCAATATGTAAAAAAAAATGCATTGTTTTGACTTGTTTCAAAGACAATGAAAATGGGGAGTTTTGAAAGATTGGAAACATTGGCCTGTTTGGTAAAAGAATGAAGGCAGGAAGTGCCATAATTTTCTTGTTCCATGTATATCTGTTATGAATGTGTCGAGTGGTTTCAAAATCTGACAGTGCGACTGTGTTATGTTTCATTCTCAGACAGCTACATACTGAAACAATGATGGCAAACGTGGGAGATAGTGAGTGGCTACTGATGTTCTGGAAAATATTTTATTATGAAATATATTAGTAAATTATGAGAGACAACATGTAATGAAAAGGAAGTGAAGCAGCAATGATATTTACCACATCTGATCTTCCTGAAAAGAGTCTGCAGCGTGTATGATTTTAAAGGCAAATTTCCCAAGCCAGACAGAGAGAAAAAAATATTCCATAACAGGATGATGCAAGTTTTGATAAAGAACTTGATATTCATAGAATTGTTACAGCACAGCAAAAGGCCATTTGGCCCATTGAGTCTACATTAAACTATATCAAATATTCCACATGGGGCACAATTAATACCATTAATTTTACTTCGGAGTAATGTGAGTGACTATGTGAAGAAGTCTGCTGACCCGCTCAGTGCGAACGAGCCGACTGGCAGCAGCTTCGCTCGGTCCAGCGGTAAGTTCAACCCGACGGTAAGTTACCTCTTTCCCAGATTTCTTCTGTTTTCTTTTTTATAGGACTCTCTGTTCAGAGAGGTACCTGCACGACTGGGGCGAAGTCTGGACACGCTGCGGAACCGGGCGTGGACACGCGGAAGATATCGGGAACGAGGGGAAACCGGCTACATAGACCGCGGAAGTGTGGGTATCCGGCGGCCGTCGGACGCTCCCCCCTTCCCTAAAGTCACTGATATCGCAGTCAGTGCTTTCCAGACCAGCTGTGGCTCCCCGGAAGGGGGTTAAACTACCACACACCGGCAAGGTCTGTAGCCTGGCCAGGATAGTTCCCCCGACACACAGGGGACATCTGCTCCAGACCGGCAGTGATTCCCCGGGAGGGGGTTCAGCCAACCACACGCCGGCAAGGTTTGCGAGCCAGGCCAGGAGGGTCCCATCACCCGACTACAGGGGACATCTGCTTCCAGGCCGGCTGTGGTTCCCAGGAAGGGGGTAAACGAACCACAGGCCGGAAAGGTCTAGGAAGTCAGGCATGGAGGGTTCCCCCCACATACAGGGGCCAGCTATATCCAGACCGCTGTAGTTCCCCACATAGGGGGTAAACCTACAGCAGTGGGGCAGGCCTGTGGAAGTCAGGCCAGGAAGGACCCCACCAACATATAGCAGTCAGCCGCTTCCAGACCGCTCTGGATCCCCAGAAAGGGGGTCAAACCTAAGGTAAGACGGTCAGGCCTGTGGATTACGGGAGTCAGGTCAGGAGGTTTCCTGATGAACAGGGCCACCTCCTACATGGGAAACGTTTTTCAAACGTTCAAACCCACATGGAGCACCTGATGCAGAGGCGCTCCACAATGATATACTACAAAGAAGGGAGTTATCAGCCAAGTATTATGGAGAACCCGCAGGCAGAGGCACCTGTTTCAGGGCTGCACAATGTCTCCTCTCTGAGGAGGGGAGAATTCAGGGTCAGTTTCAGTCTGACCCAGAGAAAAAACCTGACATTAGGCCGCTGGAGGGGATATGTCAGCGCAGGTGCCTCAGGGGCCTGCGGCAGCACTGTTTTCAGGGCTGCCTACGAATCTCCCTCTCTGTGGAGAGGAGTGTGAGTGAACAGTATGGAACTGACTTCAAAGTCTAAGTATGTCCGTGGAACATACTGGAGCCTATGCATATGGCTTCAGGAGATACTCGCAAATGCTACAAGTGCCGGCAGTGAACAGCGCTACCCGGGTGACATTGGAGAGCATGCAATCCAAGAAATAAAACCAGCCGCCGAATCCTCTCTTCGGGTAAGACTTTTCCCACAGGTAAGACCAGGATGTGGAAGCAAAAGCTGTCAGACTAATTAAGATACCGATGACGAGCAAAGCTTCATTGGCAGGCGATGACACACCCCACGCCTCCATTGGGGGCTGCATTCACTGAAGCCGGTGGCTGGTGGGCACGGAAATATGGCCAGCGTTGTCTTTCGAGGCAGGCTCAGAATTGTGGCCAGAGCTGTCTTACGAGGCAGGCTCAGTATGATGAGAGTTTTCAGACCAAAGCCTAACGGCTTAGCATATGACCGCTGGTAGCCATGGAGGTAGGTGGGTCTTGTTCTCCCAAAACATGGGTTTGTGGACCATTTACATGTTGTTAATATTAACACTTGTGTTTTTCTACAAGTGACCATGCTTGCATGAGATTTAGATCTGGGTTTAACAAACTGATGATAACATGTGGTTACTTTATACTGCACAACATACTAGGTTCCAAGCAGGCTTGGAATTGGGGCCGGAGTTGTCTTTCGAGACAGGCCCAGTATAATGGATTGGATTGCCTTTCAGGATAGGGTGAAAGATGCAGGATGTCACTTCATCCAGATTTAACTCCTATGTGCAGTATAAACTTTCAAAATGGGATAAATCGTTACCGTCCAATTATTGATTCTATAGGAGCTATATTGCAAGCATCGATCTCAAAGATGCATGCTATTCAGTTCACAGGGATCACCAGAGATATTTTAAATTTATCTGGATGGGACAATACAACAGAAAACCGTTGCAAATGGGCTACTTCAGTTCCCAGGTGTGTTAACCAAATTAGTTAAACCGGTGCTTGGGATGCTCAGAGCTCTAGAACATTTGTTATTGCCTATCTGGATAATGTTTTTAAACGCTGTATTTTATTAAATTAACTGTTGCAGCCCAAACTATATTTGAGGATTGGGGTCCTTTAATCCTTCCAGTTAAATTTAAATTGATACCAATCAGAACAATTGACTGTTGGGATTACATGTTACTATCAACTTAACAGGGACCTGGGGCAGGAGGTGGAATTATCAGAAGCCTGCAACAACCTCATTGTTATAAGCAGCAATCTACTCATTAGATGTAATTGGCAATTTTTATTTTATTTTTAACAGTTTTGTGAAGATTTCAAAGATTTCATTCCAAAACCTTTTAATTTTTGTACAAAAGATGAATGACTGTGCTATGTGTTAAAGAAGGAACTGCAGATGCTGGAGAATCGAGGGTACACAAAAGGCTGGAGAAACTCAGCGGGTGCAGCAGCATCTAAGGAGCGAAGGAGATAGGTGACGTTTCGGGTCGAGACCCTTCTTCAGATGGAGGGTCTCGACACGAAACGTCGCCTATCTCCTTCGCTCCTTAGATGCTGCTGCACCCGCTGAGTTTCTCCAGCCTTTTGTGTACCCAATGACTGTGCTATAGTAGCTTCTCATAGTAGCAATAAA
Source organism: Okamejei kenojei (assembly GCA_035221665.1). Lineage (NCBI taxonomy): Eukaryota > Metazoa > Chordata > Chondrichthyes > Rajiformes > Rajidae > Okamejei > Okamejei kenojei. Next base: position 1,850,758 of record CM069134.1, read on the forward strand.
AATTACACCAAAGACAGATTGAATTATTTTTGGAATAACAGAAGGTAGCCCGGAATTAAATGTGTTTCAAAAGAATCTATTTGATTTCGGCTTATAATTGGAAAAAAGCTAATCTTAAAATTCTGGAACAACGCCCCTATACCAACAGTAAATATGTGGATTTCAACTATGTTTGAAACACTACATCTGGAAGATATGAGACTCCACCTGGCAGGAAAAACCGATAGTTTCTATCAGACGTGCCCTGCATTTATAGATTTGCTACAAAGATAGGGTGCAAGACTACCTCAAAAAGGCACTGACGTTGGGCCGTAGGGGGATGAAAAACTATTGAGTGGGTCAATTCTTTTTGCGTGATGTATATAATATAGTAACTGGCTTTGTTTTTCTCTCTCTATTTTCTTTTTTCTCTTTTCTAGGGTCTATCTCTTAATCCCCTTTCTCTAACTCCTTGACCAAGGGTTTTTTTTGTCCCTTTGGCACGCTTTCTCACTTTCACAACTCTTTTCACCTACTCCATTCTCTGTTTCTATTATTTTTCTTTAAAAGCCTTAAAATTATGGGGTACAATGATTGTAACAATATATATGTGATGTACGTTGATGTATTTGCCGCTATTAAATAAAATTATTAAAAAATAAATTAATAAAAAGTGTAATTGGCAATATAGCAGCTGTGTTCCAGTGGTGCAAATTGGGCCTTTGCATTATCAGAACCTACTACGTGCAAAGAATTAACTCCTCAGTACCATGTAGGTCTTTGTTAAATAGACCCAGGCCCACCCCAGCTGAAGCTACCAAAGTCACAATGGTGGCAGTATTCAGCATTGCTCCAGGAAGTTTGGTCAGTTATCCTCAGTAATTACAAACTGATACTAGTCCTCAAAGATGAGAAATTACGACTGCCATCTCCAGTTATGGAGGTGGATGCGGTTTGCATCAGTCACCAATTTTCAGTTTGGTATCAACTACCTATAACTCTAGTTGCATCCTATAGGTTAAATGTTATTGTGCAAATATGCATAATCTGCATGCTCAATTCCAAGTTAATATGGTGGTGGCATATGTTAATCACATGTGCGCAATAAAGTTAAACTATCCCATGAATTTTACCTAACCTCATTTGAGCTATTGTATTATTAAGTGAAATCAATGACAACACAGAATGGATGTTGGATCACTAAGTGTTTAATGTCATTATGACTCGATAGAACACCGAATATCGATATGTTTACATCCAGGCTCATTTTCCAGTTGTAAATACATGGCATACAGTGGCGAGAATACACTATTGCCACCCTAGGGAGGAATGTTTTTCTTGCATTTCTTTCCTCCATACTGCCACTTCAGTCGAGTCTTGCAATAAATCCAGCAAGACTACCGTTTCAGGCATTCAAACGCAGCCACGGGTGCCCGCTAATGTTCGGAATTATATAGAACCTAATATGGTCATTCTAAACATAACACTTGCTGGTTCTGCCTGTGACATGGGGAACCAGCCACTGCAAAAAAATCAATTAATTGACTTGCAGACTCTGAGACGATTATGCTTATGGCTCGGGTTGTCTGACCGATCCATGTAGTGCACACTGCAGAGTGCAGGGGAGGCACCATAAGGCAGTACATTCCACTTCAGCAGATGGGAACAGTTTTTTGTTCTAATATACATGTTACGTACAACACAGCATGGATACTGATGTCTTACAGTTCATTTTCAAATTGGTCCATGACAATAACTAAGGAAAGTGCCATTCACTATGCCAACGTGCTTTCTCATCATATTTGCTGCAGCAGTGGTACCCACACTGTCGGGCCTCACGCTCCGATCTCCAGAATATGAGGATATCTTTAATACAAGTTCTTCCAGGCCCAGTACAACGGAAGTATGGGACATAGACGTAATGTTAACATTACTTCACCAGGGGGCACCAGCTACATCCTCAGCTTTAGCCGGCTCTCTAAGGTTCTTATCCTCAAGGCATTGACCTCAGTGCAATGGGTCCAGTCACAACGTACATTGCGACTGGACAAGGTGGTACATCTGCTAATACATAACATCTTATGTTTTTGATTTAATTAACCAGAACTAACCAGGGACTTAGGTCTCAAACAAGTTTGATGGCATACCCTATGGTCCTTCGGTAATGTGTGGTCAGACATTTACACTATATGTATAGGTCACCTCACTAGCAATGTTAGTTACGAAAAAAAACAAAAAAACTTCATAGAAGTATTAGTTCCACCATCTCCAGGTGGTAAAACTGTGGTTTTGGCTAATGTATGAGTTGATACTAATATTTACCACACTCACTCCACCACGGCTGCTACTACATCAGCTCCAAGGGTAATGTATGTGCCCCAGGACCACAGCCTAGCAGCTGCAGGATGGTCAAACGAACATACGTTACCAATATTTTAAATAACCCATTGCCAAACCGGGGGTATTTGCCAACTCCATTTAAGACTCTGTTTCATAGTTTCCCCCTTGATGAAAGGGGTCACTATTATTTTCTTTTGATGATTAAAGCATCAGCATTTTAACGAATTAAGTCATGTCTGAATGCATTAATCTTTTTCACTCATCCATGGTCACTTGATGCAGTGTGAAATTCAAGGATTCGTTTCCGGCATGAAATCACAGAGCTTTGAAATCTTCACGTAGTCACTCACGTGACTCTGAAGTAAAATAGTAAGATTAAATGAGAACTTACCAGTTTGAAGTTTAATCTTGATTTTATGAGGAGTTACATTGAGCGTTTACGTGCCCACCGCTCCCAACCTTCATATTATTAAGGTCATTTGGTAGTTCTACTCTTCTCTAATCCTACTATGTTCAGTTCAACTACTGTTATCTGTGATTTCACACCGCTGCTTTGAAGATTGACGCACTAAACGGACTGACGGCCTTCTTCAATTAAACGCTCATCGTAACTCCTCATAAAATCAAGATCAAACTTAAAACTGCTAAGTTCTCATTTAATCTTACTATAAAACAATGCTGGGGATATTCAATGTGAAGTTGCAAATGTCTATAATTATCTACATAATTTCCACAGTGCTCAGTTGCCTTTGACAGAGACAACCTTGCCGGTAGCCCACCTACATTTAAGAACTTGCTGGATTTACAAATCAATTATTCAGAAAACTTGGCGCAGAAAATTAGGGCTTTCATATACTGCTCAAGTACCCTTAACAGCAATAATTTTATTTAATACACAACGCAGCAATTTAGGCAATAATTCAATTTCGACCTGCAGTTAATCATTTGTAAATATTTTGAAAATGTCATGTTTTGCGTGCCAACAAGTTTTTTTTAGTACTTTTCTTTTGTTCTTGCCTCTCTAAATCCAATTTCCTCTCTCTGGACCTGATTTACCGCTAATTCTCTCCCTTCATTCTTGTTGTGCTCCTTTTTCATGATGTAACATTTATTGGTTATGTGGGTGAATTGTTCAGTTCTGTTTAGTTTATTGTCACATGTACCGAGGTACATTGAAAAGCTTTTGTTGCATGCTAACCAGTCAGCAGAAAGACAATAATGGTTGCAATCAATCCATTTACAGTGTATAGACACATGGTAAGGGAATAACATTTCATGCAAGGTAATTCCAGCAAAGTCCGATCAATGATAGTCCGAGAGTCACCAATTAGGTAGATAGTAGTTCAGCACTGCTTTCTGGTTGTGGTAGGATGATTCATTTGACTGATAACAGCTGGGAAGAAACTGTCCCTGAATCTGGAGGTGTGTGTTTTCACACCTCTACCTTTTGCCTGATTTAGTGAGGGGAGAAGAGTGAGTGGCCAGGGTGTTAATTCCATTTTTGATAAAGCTGCAGGTACCCATTGCCTTTTACTTCAATTTTGTTTAGAGATACAGCGCGGAAACAGGCCATTCGGCGCATCGAGTCTGCACTGACCAGTGATGTCCACATATTAACACTACCCTGCTCGCACTAGGGACAATTTACACTTACACCAAGCCAATTAACCTATTTATTTGGAGTGTTAGAGGAAATCGAAAATCTCAGAGAAGACCCATGTGGTCATGGGGAGAATGTACAAACTCAGTACAGACAGCACCCGTAGTCGGTATCGAACCCGGGTCTCCGGTATTGTAAGGCAGCAACTGTACCATTGTGCCACCGTGCCGCCTTCAACAAACTGTTATCAGCAAGTTAGACTGTCCAAATCTCATCCAAAGTTTGAGAGATGGTAATAGAAGCAATTGCTTAAAAAACTACTGTTTCTTTTTACCAAACTGAATATTTTCATTGCATGCTACTTGTGATCATCTTTATCCTGCACACTTGCAAATTAAAGATACACTAAGGTTTGGGTGGATGTAAGGGTTGGGAAGGGGATGAGTTTAGTTCAGACTACACCCCTAATAATCATTGTGTTCAATAATAACATATACTATTAGCCTTTATGTGTTCGACCAGGTTTAATGAGTTGCTATAAATGTTGTGAGATTTAATCTCCATTAAATGCTCTTGATATCCAATAAAGAAGTCTAACCTAAATTTTCAGATGGGTTTTATTATGATGGTAACAATGGATCTGTGTAACTCATAATACAGCTGTCTTAGTAACGTACTTTGCTTAAATTTTGCGGCATGGTGGTGTAGTGGTAGAGCTACAGCGCCAGAGATCTGGTTTTGATCCTGACCATGGATGCTGTCTGTGCGGAGTTTACACGTTCTTCCCATGACCTGCATGGGTGTTCTCCGAGATCTTCGGTTTCCTCCCACACTCCAAAGACGTACAAGTTTGAGTACAATTAATACAATTGAATACAGATACAATGTAAATTGTCCATAGTGTGTGTAGGATAGTGTAATGTGCGGAGAGCGCTGATAGGCATGGACTCGGTGGGAAGAATGGCCGATTTTCACGCTGTATCTCTAAACTGAACTAAAACTAAATGATCCAGTGAACAGACTTTCCTACTGAGAGTAAGTAATGTGTTTGCATGGCCTTCAGGCTATTCTTTTAATTTATTGATAAAAGAAGATTTATTTATATACAAAGATTTTTGACACAAGATCTTAGTAGGTGGTCCTCTTTAGAGAATTTGTCCTCATGTCCCCTGTGCAAATGAAGTGCAACACCAAGTGCTTGGCAGATGAGGTGCTGCCTGAAGACGCTTCTTTGAAGGTGAGAATTTACACTGATGTCCCATTGCTTACTGATTCAGTTTACACTGAACACCAGGGGGTGCTGCACGTTGGCAGCCTTGCCATTGTGACTGTCTTTTTGACATTTTTTGTTATTTTTAGTGTGTTTTAAAAGTATGTGTTAATTTTCTCTGGTTTATTTTATGTGGGGGGCGGGGGGAGGGGGTCGGGAGAAACTCTTTTCAATCTCTTACCTTGCCGGAGATGCGATTGTTTTCCGGATCGTATCTCCGGTCACTCTGAGGCCTAATATCATGGAGCTGGAGGCCTTGCTCAGGACTGACTTTGAGCCCCACCGCGGGGGCGTGGACTTACCATCGGAGCCTGCAATCCCTTGCCTGGGATTGACACTCCAACCTCGGCCTGCAGATTTCATCATCAAGGAACACGCAGTGTCGGGTAGAGACCGTAGATGTCGGGAGCTCGAAATGACGCAGAAGGTTTTTGACCAGCCCTGACCTGGGGTCAGATCGCCCGGCGCAGTGGAGCTGAGATTCCCCCCTGATGCAGGAGCTTGATCACCCCAATGCGAGGGCCCAAACGCTGCTGGCTACGGGAGTCAAGATCGTCTCGTCAACGGAAGGCTCGAGGCCCCTGACCGCAGGAGAAGAAAGAAGGGAAGAGATTTAACTTTTTTTCGCTTTCCATCACAGTGAGGAATGTGGAGGAGTCACTATGGTGGATGTTTATGTTCAAATGTATTTTGTATGTTCTGTTGCTTTTTATTGGTATGACTCCATGGCAAATGAAATTCCTCGTATGTTGCAAAACATACTAGGCTAATAAAGTAGGATTATGCTTATGATTATTCTTTCTCATATTCTGATTCTGACATTGAGAGTTATTGAATAATCTAACACAGAAACAGGCCCTTTGGTTCAACTTGCCAATGCTAATCAAGATCCTCCATCTACACTAGCCCCACCTGCCTGCTTTTGGGTCATATCCCTCTAATTATCTCTATCCATGTACCTGAGCAATTGTCTTTTAAATGTTAAATCTTTTAAATCTGCCTCAATTATCTCCTATGGCAGCTCATTCCAGATATCCACAAACCCATCTGACGAATGAAGAGATCCCAGATGATCACAGAAATCGGAATATTGAGTAAACTTCCCATGGGAGCCAAGATTACTTGGTGTCTGCTGAGCAATTCAGGAAGGGACTGTGCTTGAATCTTTCACCTGTCCATTTCTCCTCATCCAATTATATTCCAGTGGAAATCTGAAGTTATCAGATCATCCTTTTAACCTGATTTGTTGCTTGAATTCGGTCATTAGCGCCATTGTTCCATTGTTCCAGTGAAGAGGTTGTTCGAACATTTGTTTTTTTAACATCATATTTAAATAACATTTTAAGGAAATGATGCCCTCAATGTGGTTTACCAGAATTATTGTCATGAGAGATAAAGTAAAACTATGAGAGAAAAAAAAAATCATACATGAACAGTTTTCATTTTCCTGGTCCAGAGGATAGTGACAATAATGAAGATAAAATTGAATATATTTGGTTAGCATTGAAATGGCACTTCTACAAGTGCCTGTCGTGGACAACTGTCAAATTTCTGGAAGAATAGCTGAAACAAATCTATTTCTCTTTTGCTCCTCTTTTACATTGTTTCACATTTCAGAAGTAATGTGGAAATGCGATGTTTCAGAGTTGTGCAACATTTGCATTCTTTATGCCGATTTTTGTAAACATGGTGTTTGGGAGCAACCCAAGGGAGCAGCAAAATTATTTTTTGACTGTTTGCACTAAATGTATTCGAGCTAAAGTGTCTAGTACTGGTCATCTATTTACAAGTTCCTGTATGTTAACTTTTACTAAATCAATGGTGTCAAAAGTGAAAGAGTTGCAGAATTAGTGGTAGATTCAATAGTGCTTTTTGTGTCAGCAATGAATGACATATTTCTATCTCATATTGTTTTAATATGGAAATTTAATTGCCGGTCTCTGATTCTGGAAGCATTCCTTTCCTGAAAAACGTTTGTAAATCAGAAACATTATTTTTACAGCACCACGCATTATATCACAGGAGATAGACACAAAATCCTGGAGTAACTCAGCGGGACAGGCAGCATCTCTGAATAGAAGGAATGGGTGATGTTTCGGGTCAGGGGAGAGTACTTTGAAGTTCATGATAAAATAGGCTGAAGTCAGCATGGATTTGTGAAGGGAAGATCTTGCCTGACAAATTTGCTGGAATTCTTTGAAGAAGTAAATAGCAGGACAGACAAAAGAGAGTCAGAAAGCCTTTGATAAGATGCCACACGGGAGGTTGCTAAGGAAGTTGAGAGCCCACGGAATCAAAGGGCAGATACTAGCATGAATAGCAGGTTGGCTGGATGGCAGAAGACAAAGAGTGGCAATAAACGGAGGGTTTTCTGGTTGGCTGCCAGTGACTAGCGGAGTTCCGCAGGGGTCAGTGCTGGGGCCGCTGCTCTTTAAGTTCTATATTAATGATTTGGACAAGGGTATTGAAGACTTTGTGCCCAAGATTGCGGACTATCCAAAAAATAGGTGGAGGGGCAGGTAGTGTAGAGAAAGCAGGGACTCTGCAGAAGGACTTGGACCGGTTGGAAGAGTGGGTAGAGAAGTGGCAGATGGAATATAGTGTAGCAAAGTGTGGAGCCATGCATTTTGGTAGTAGGAAAAAAGGCATGAATTATTTTCTAAATGGGGAGAGAATCCAGAAATCAGAGGTGCAAAGGGACTTGGGTGTGCTGGTGCAGGACTCCCAAAAAGTTAATCTGCAGGTCGAATCAGTAGTAAAGAAAGCAAACACAATGCTCGAGAGGGCTTGTGTAAAAAAACAGGGTTGTAATGCTGAGGCTCTATAAGGCGCTGGTCAGGCCACATTTGGAATATTGTGATCAATTTTGGGCACCATACCTGAGGAAGAATGTGCTGGCTCTGGCGAGGGTCCAGAGGAGGTTTAGAAGAATGATCCCAGGAATGTGTAGGTTAACGTATGATGAGCATTTGTTGGTACTGAGCCTGTACTCGCTGTAGTTTAGAAGTATGAGGGGGGATCTCATTGAAACATACAGAATAGTGAAAGGCTTGGATAGAGGGGATGTGGAGAGGATTTTTACACAAGTAGAAGAGTCTTGTACTAGAGGTCTTAGCAACCAAATTAAAGGATGTTCATTTAGGAAGGAGATGAGGAGGAATTACTTTAGTCAAAGGGTGGTGAATTCTTTGGAATTCTTTGCCAGAGAAGGCTGTGGAGTCAACGTCAGTGATGAGTACAGGTGTCAGAGGTTATGGGGAGAAGGCAGGAGAACGGGGTTGGGAGGGAGAGATAGATCAGCCATGATTGAATGGCAGAGTAGACTTGATGGGCCGAATGGCTTATTTCTAGTCCTATTCCTTATGATCTTGTGATCTATGAGAGGGAGATAGAGATATGAAAGGTTAAGGTGTGAAAACAAGAGATAAAACAAGAAGGGTCTTGACCCGAAACATCACCCATTTTTTCTATCCAGAGATGCTGCCTGTTCCGCTGAGTTACTCCATTATTTTGTGTCTATCTTCGGTGTAAACCAGCATCTGCAGTTCCTTCCTACTCGTATTGTATCACTCTACATGCACTTGCTATAATTATTTTATTTTTACTCTGTAATCACCCTAACACTACCCATAATTAAACCAATTATTCAGAAAGAATATATATTATATCCAGCTATAAATCAATTCCATGAAACATTTTATCATTATTATTATTATTAGCATGGAAAATGCTTTAAATATGTAAGTGGATATTTGTGTAGTCAGATTTCTATAAATTGTGTAATTTTTAACCGTTGTCCCTAACCCCAAGAAAATGCAGCTGCTAAAATATCCAGTTCATTGAAGCCCTCCTTCTTTTCCTAGGATTAAAGTAGATTAAAGTAGGATTAAAGTTCCTAACATTAAAGTAGAAGAGGACATTACACCACCAGGGATCCAGATTCATAAAGTATAGAACAGAATTAGGCCATTCAGCCCATTGAGATTCAAGATTGAGCTCAAGTTTCAGATTCAACCTTGATCTCGTGTTGTCCATGTGGAGTTTGCACGTTCCCCTTGTGACCGCATGAGATTCCTTCAGATGCTCTGTTTTCCTCCCACATTCAAAAGACTTGTGGGTTTGTACATTAATTGGCACCTGTAAATTACCCTTGGCATCTAGGGAGTGGATCAACGGGTGAGCAATGGTCGGCATGGACTCGGTGGGCTGAAGGGCCTGTTTCCATGTTGTATTAATAAACTAAACTCAACTATGAAGGAAACAGTGATGGCCTATCACCATCTATACTTTTCAGAGAGTTCTGAACCTCTGAAATTCTCTGCCCCGAGGGCGGTGGAGACCAGATCATTAGGTCTATTCAAGGTACGGTTGGAGAAAGATCTAAAGGATTGAGTAATTGAGGCCACAGAAGAGGAGCAGATGGCAGCATAAATCCTCCAGGAGCACATTGAATGGTGGGCCAGGTTTGAGGGCCTGGTGGATGTTTCGTGTGTTTTTAAGGTCATAAGGAATAGGAATCAAATTAGGCCATTCAGCCCATCAAGTCTACTCTGCCATTCAACCATGGCTGATCTATCTCTCCCTCTTCACCCCATTCTTATTTCTGCTTTGGAGCTGGGAAAGTGTGTCACTGCTTGCAACTGTAGATTTAGTGAAATATTTAAATTATGGTGATACTTGATATTCTTTTAGATTATGCTGGTCCGCTTAGCAGTTAGGCAGCATGATGAGTTAGTGCTCTCAAAGAATCAGAGGTGTATAAACTCATGAGAGGAATAGATTGGGTAGATGCACAGAATCTCTTGCCCAGAGTAGGGGAATTGAGGAGCAGAGGACATAGGTTTAGGGTGAAGGAGAAAAGGTTTAATAGGAATCACATTATATGGGTGTATGGAACAAGCTGCCAGAGGAGGTAGTTAAGGCAAGGACTCAACTACCTCTTATCTAAAGAAAAGAGTCAGACAGGTACATGGATAGGATGGGTTTAGAGGGATATGGACGAAACGTGGGCAGGTAGCTGGGAAACGTGTAGCTGGGACACGTTGGCCAGTGTGGGCGAGTTGAGACGAGGGGCCCATTTCCACACTGTGCCAATCTATGACTCTAATCAGGACCAGTGTTAATTGCTTTCTGATTCCGTCAACTGTAGAAGGTGGTTCACGTCCCTGTGATTCAACTCACATCTTTCTACAAACTGTTCTTCTCCATCGGATCTTGAGAATGCAATCTAGTCTAAATAGATCTTAAATAAGGGCATATTGCTATGCAAACATTGAGGGTCAAATGAGTACTTAAAGCGCTTTGTTTAAGAAAGAACTGCAGATGCTGGAAAAATCGAAGGTAGACAAATGCTGGAAAAACTCAGCGGGTGAGGCAGCATCTATGGAGAGATGGAATAGGTGGCGTTTCAGGCCGAGACCTATCCTCAGACTCAGTCTACTTAAAGTCCTTTGCTAGGTTGTGGCAGGCATACATATAACATATATAATATATAACAATTACCGCACGGAAACAGGCTATCTCGGCCCTTCTAGACCGTGACAAACACTTCTAGTCCCATCTACCTGCACTCAGACCATAACCTTCCATTCCTTTCCCGTCCATATAGCTATTCAATTTATTTTTAAATGATTAAATTGAACCTGCCTCCACCACTTCCACTGGAAGCTCATTCCGCACAGCTACCACTCTCTGAGTAAAGAAGTCCCCCCTCATGTTACCGCTACACTTCCGCCCCTTAATTCTCAAATCATATCCTCTTGTTTCAATCTTCCCTACTCTCAATGGAAAAAGCTTATCCACGTCAACTCTGTCTATCCCTCTCATCATTTTAAAGACCTCTATCAAGTCCCCCCTTAACCTTCTGCACTCCAAAGAATAAAGACCTAACTTGTTCAACCTTTCTCTATAACTTAGGAGCTAAAACCCAGGCAACATTCTAGTAAATCTCCTCTGTACTCTCTCTATTTTGTTGACATCTTTCCTATAATTTGGCGACCAAAATTGTACACCATACTCCAGAATTGGCCTCACCAATGCCTTGTACAATTTTAACATTACATCCCAACTTCTATCCTTAATGCTCTGATTTATAAAGGCCAGCACACCAAAAGCTTTCTTCACCACCCTATCTACATGAGATTCCACCTTCAGGTACTTACTATTCCAATTTACCACACCATCACCAGATCATTGATGTATATGACAAACAACAGTGGACCCAACACGAAATCAATCCCAAAATGTAAACTGTCTGAAGAAGGATCTTGACCTACAACGTTACCCATTCCTTCTCTCCAGAGATGCTGCCTGTCCCGCTGAGTTACTCCAGCATTTTGTATCTACCCAAAATTTAAACTGACAGTCACTCAGTAAAACTCTGGCAACAGCCATGTTGCTCAATAGTTCACATCCACCAGCTCAAATATCAACACCAGGGGGCAAATAATTTCACTCATCATATCTTACAAGGAATATTTGTACTATATGAATTCAAAATTATTTAATTTTGCATGGATAAATTGTGTTATGCGCTTTTAGGACTTGAAATGTTGGAAGTGCCAACCTCATCATATGGTGTAATTCTCATTTTCATTTTAAAGCTTGGCCAATGGCAGACCCAGGAACCCACTAAACCCTGCTTGTCCCCCAAAGACCCGAGAATTGATGAGGAGGGAACATCGGACATGAGTCAGCGGGTAATGCCTCCAGGGCCTTCAAGGTCAGCAGGTAATGCCTCCAGGGGCTTCAAGGTCAGCTGCAGGAGACTCCTCTGGGAAAACAAGATGGCCGGGCGACAAGAGAGACGTCTGTTCACCGATCCAGTCGAAGTGATGGAGGATGCCCAGCACAGCTTGGGGCTTATCTGGATCAGGAACCTGTCTCCAGCAGACCGAGGGGGCGGGTGGATGGGACTTTGGACTTTGGAAATGGTACCAAAACATGGCAGCGACTGCATGTGTAAATATGCAAAAAGAATTTCACTGTGCAGTTAGTTGCGCATGTGATAAATAACGCACCATTAAACCACTGAACCATTCATTTTTCCATGGGACAAAAGTCTTCAGTTTCAGGAATACTAGTTTGCCTCTCGTAAAAAGGTAGTCCTAATTAGCATAGCTTCATCAATTGAACAAAGCTTAGTCGAGAAATATTTATAATCTAGTTATATTTGCAATATTCTTGTGACTGTAGGCTTTATCTCTGAACATACCTAAACTATCCCTGATTGATCTGTAATGATATTGTACTTCAAAGAATGGTCACATGGAAAGGTGGTGAGAAATCGTAATTGACTTATCTCTCTACTTGCTTTGCTGTCTGGAACCCATAACTACAGGACCAGAACATGAAACCAGATATGCGTAATGATCTAATTACATGAAAACGCAATATAGAACATATAACAGTAAAGAAGATAGACACAAAAAGCTGGAGTAACTCAGTGGGGCAGGCAGCATCTCTAGGGAGAAGGAATGGTGACGTTTTGGATGGAGACCCTTCAGTCTAAAGAAGGGTCTCGACCTGAAACGTCAACCCTTCCTTCTCTCCAGATATGCTGCCTGTCTCACCGAGTTACTCCGGATTTTGGTGTCTATCTTAGGTTTAAACCAACATCTTCAGTTCCATCCTACATATAACAGTACAGCACCTGAACAGGCAGACCAGGAATGTCAATCTAACTAATCCCATCAGTCTGGGATTTGCCATTTGTTGTGCATATTAAAGTATAAAGCTGTGGAAGTGAGCAACAGGGATGAAATGGTGAGATCTAGCTATTCTTTCATTCATTTAATGCCCATTGCTGGGAAGATAATGCCTTCTTGAATCATTTATTGTGGCTTGCCGAGCCTTAGGGGAAAACAAATGGTCGGCACGGACTGGAAGGGCCGAGAGGGCCTGTTTCCGTGCTGTAATTGTTATATGTTATATGGTTATGGTTATAAGAGAGCAATTAAGAGTTCATCGCAATGAGACTAAAGCCTCGTGCTAACCAGAATGAATTGGAAGGACAGTTATTTTCCCTAAAGGCTGTTAATGAAACAATTTTATAACAGTTTGAGAAGTTTGCAAGATCTTCACTTTTAGTAGCTTTTTATTTTCCATTAGATTTTAGGTTGCCAGTTACTAGCTGCGGGATGCGAGATCATATTTTCTGGATTGTCTGTCTGGGAATCATTCTTTTTTAAGCTTTTCCCATTTGACTTAAGAAAGGCAGGGATGTATAGAAGGGCAATAAGATACTAATTTAATTTGTGATCTACTACAGTTACTGGAATACTGGCTTGCCTCTATTACAAAGGTATTCCCAATCAGAGCAGCTTCATCAACTGAACATGTCTTAGTCATATAGTATTTATAATCCTGTTTTAGATTAATTTGCAGTGTTCTGAAGACTACAGGCTTTTTCTGTAAACATCTCTAAATAATCCCCCGTTGAACTCAATGATATATTACTTGAAGGAATGGCCACATGGAAATGTGAACACAGAAACAAAGAACTGCAGATGCTGATTTATACAAAAGATAGACACAAAGTGCTGGAGTAACTCAGTGGGTCAGGCAGCATCAGGCAGCAAATCTGGGGGAAAAGGATAGGTGACGTTTCCTGTCAGGACCCTTCTTCAGACTTGCCATTAACAATGAAGAGGAAGAATTGTTTGTCAATGGAATTATCGGGAAATGTTGGTTCTGGAACAGAGCTCTTTCCCCTCACAATGGATCAAAATATCTTAACAAGGATGCTGATGTCTGGTTCAATGTAGTCCAGTAAACATAGCACTCTTCTCACTTCATTTGTCCAATGTGACAACAATGTCTCCTGGTTGAACCCGTTTCCAAAGCATATTCCTTAAAAGGCCTTAGCTGGTAGTTTTTGATAAGAGCAGTTCATCTTGGTCACAAAGATTATCAATCTACTAGTTAGAAAGGAAAAGGTGAGGAACCATTCACATGCCTTCATTGACAGGACGGTGTTGGAGAGAATGAACAGTTTCAACTAACTGGGCATATATATCCTGGCTGACCTGTCCTGGCCCCAGCACATTGATGAAATCAGAAAGACAGCTCACCAATGCCTCGACTTCCTCAGAAGGTTGAGGAGATTCAGCTTGTTGTTCAGCATGTTGGGGATTTCAGCATGGCCATCATGGACACTGACTTCCCCATCATCAAAAGGGTGGGTATGAAGCCCAGCCTCAAGAAGGCAGCTTTGATCGTTAAAGAGCCATATAGCCCGAGCCACACTCACTTCTCGCTGCTACTATTGGGAAGAATGTAGAGGGTCCCGAGAGGACCATGATCTCCAGATTGAAGAACAGCTTTTCCCATGAACCATCAGGTTCTTGAACCACTGTGCACAACCCTATTCACACCCGACCTCAGTACCAAACCACGGTGGATGGCACTGCTATGGTTGCTCTACATGCCTTAGGTTTTGCACAGTCATGGTCTGCTTCACTTTAAATAACTGATAATGTTTTGTATGCTTACTGTTTGTGCCATTGTGTGCAATGTGACTGTAAAGCTGCAGCAAATAGGACTTTCATTGTTTCAGTTCACATCCGGAACATACGACAAATAAACAGTCTTGATCTCTTGATCTATTTTCTTGCAAATGCTAAGTTATTCCGAAGTTGTCCCAACACACAACAGGGCAATCTAAGATACTTATCCATAGCTGTACATTTAATGTGATAATTGTGTTATCATTTATCTTGGATTGATTCCACAAACCCTGTTCTACCTCCTGCCCTTGCACCAGTTTTGTGCCTAAATATGTGTGACTGAACTTTGGTATATTGTTGCCCATTTTGTTGATGGTTGCTCCATTTGATTCCCTGCAATGTTATCCATATAACCATATAACCATATAACAATTACAGCACGGAGACAGGCCCTCTCGGCCCTTCCAGTCCGTGCCGACCATTTGTTTTCCCCTAGTCCCATCTACCTGCACTCAGACCATACCCCTCCATTCCCTTCACGTCCATATACCTATCCACTTTACTTTTAAATGTTAAAATCGATCCTGCCTCCACCACCTCTGCTGGAAGCTCATTCCACACAGCCATCACCCTCTGAGTAAAGAAGTTCCCCCTCACGTTACCCCTAAACTTCTGTCCCTTAATTCTCATGTCATGCCCTCCTTGTTTGAATCTTCCTACCCTCAATGGGAAAAGCTTATCCACGTCAACTCTGTCTATCCCTTTCATCATTTTAAAGACCTCAATCAAGTCACCCCTTAACCTTCTGCGCTCCAAAGAATAAAGACCTAACTTGTTCAACCTTTCTCTGTAACATAGTTGCTGGAACCCTGGCAACATTCTAGTAAATCTCCTCTGTACTCTCTCTATTTTGTTGACATCCTTCCTATATCTAGGCGACCAAAAATTGTACACCATACTCCAGAATTGGTCTTACCAATGCCTTGTACAATTAATTACCGCTTCAAAAAATTCAAGAAGGTTTGTCAAACATGACCACTTCCAGGCACAAATCCATGTTGACTGTTCCTGATCAGACCCTGTTTATCCAGATGCTTATATTATATTATCTCTAAGTATCCTTTCCATTAATTTGCCCACCACTGACGTCAAACTAATAGGTCTATAATTTGCTAGGTTTTATTCTTTGAACCCTTTTTAAACAATGGAACAACATGCGCAGTACGCCAATCCTCTGGCACTATTCCCGTTTCTAATGACATTTGAAATATTTCTGTCATAGCTCCTGCTATTTCTACACTAACTTCCCTCAATGTCCTAGGGAAATATCCTGTCAGGACCTGGAGACTTATCCACTTTTATATTTTTCAAAAGTGTCAGTACTTCCTCCTCTTTGAATCTCATAGCTTCCATAGCTACTCTACTTTTTTCCCTTACCTCACAGAGTTCAATATCCTTCTCCTTGGTGAATACCGAAGAAAAGAAATTGTTCAATATCTCCCCCATCTCTTTTGGCTCTGCAGATAGCTGTCCATTCTGGTTCTCTAATGGTCCAATTTTATCCCTCGTTATCCTTTTGCTATTAATATAGCTGCAGAAACCCTTTGGATTTACTTTCACCTTTCTTGCCAAAGCAACCTCATATCTTCTTTTAGCCTTCCTAATTTCTTTCTTGAGATTCTTTTTACATTCTTTATACTCCTCTAGCACCTCATTTACTCCATGCCTCCTAAATTTATTGTAGATATCTCTCTTTTTTCGAAACAAGTGTCTAATTTCCCTTGAAAACCATGGCTCTTTCCAATTTTTACTATTTCCTTTCAACCTAACAGGGACATAAAGATTCTGTACTCTTACAATTTTCCCCTTTAAATGTCCTCCATTTCTCTTCTACATCCTTCCCATGAAACAAAGTGTCCCAATTCACTCCTTTAAAATCCTCACGCATTCCCTCAAAGTTAGCCTTTCTCCAATCAAAAATCTCCACTCTAGGTCCTGTTCTGACTAGCTCCATAATTATATTGAAACTAATGGTATTGTGATCACTGGTCCCGAAGTGCTCACCAACGCATACCTCCGTCACCTTTCCTGCCTCATTTCCTAACAGGAGGTCCAGCACTGCCCTTCTCTGGTCGGTACCTCTATGTACTGCTGCAAAAAACTATCCTGCACACATTTTACAAACTCCAAACCATCCAGCCCATTTACAGAATGTGTTTCCCAGTCTATTTTTGGGAAATTGAAATCTCCCACAATCACTACCTTGTGCTTACTACTAATATCTGCTATCTCCTTACATATTTTGCTCTTCCAATTCTCGCTCCCCATTTGGCGGTCTATAGTACACCCCTAAAAGTGTTGCTACACCGTTCCCACTTCTCAGTTCCACCCAAATAGCCTCCCTAGACGAACCCTCTAAAATCTATCCTGCCAAAGCACTGCTGTAATATCCTCTCTGACAAGCAATGCAACACCTCCACCTCTGGTCACTCCAATTCTATCACCCCGGAAGCAACGAAATCCTGGAATATTTAGTTTCCAATCACAGCCCTCCTGCAACCATGTTTCACTGATTGCCACAAACATCATATTTCCAGGTGTCAATCCAGGCTCTAAGTTCATCCACCTACTTACAATACTCCTAGCATTAAAATATGCACATTTTATAAAACCCACCATCCTTTATTCTCTGTTATTATCTTTTTTCATCTTTCTCGCCTACATTTTGGGTCCGAGTGTTTCCCTTCTCTGCCTCTTGCCCCACACCCTGTCCCCTAGCCCCCTCTACCCGAGTCCCTCCCCCCAGCCTTTCTAGTTTAAAGTCTCCCCAGTAGCCTTTGCAAATCTCCCTGCCAGGATAATTGGTCCCCCTTCGGGTTCAAGTGCAACCCGTCCTCTGCGTACAGATCATGCCTTCCCCAAAAGAGGTCCAGTGATCAAGAAACTTGAATCGCTGCCCACTGCACCAGTCCTTCAGCCACGCATTTAGCCTCCACCTCATTTCATTCCTACTCTCACTGTCACGCGGCACAGGCAGTAATCCTGAAATCGTTACCCTTTTGGTCTTCTCTTTAACTTTCCCCCAACTCCCTAAATTCTCCCTTCAGGACCTCGTCACTTTTTCTGCCTATGTCATTGGTACCTATTGTGTACCACAACATCAGGCTCCTCTCCCTCCCTTATCAGAATCTTTTGGACACGTTCTGACACATGCGAGACCCTGGCACCAGGGAGGCAAACTACCATCCGGGTCTCCCGACTGCGTCCACAGAATCGCCTATCCGACCCCCTAACTATAGAGTCCCCTATTACAATTGCCCTCCTCTTTTTGCCTACCCTTCTGAGCATCAGGGCCGGTCTCTGTGCCGGAGGCCCGGCCGCTGTTGCTGCCCCCAGCTAGGCTGTCCCCTCCAATCGTACTCAAACCCGAGTACCGATTTTCCAGTTGTACGGTCACAGGGGTACTCTCTAGCCCTGCCTCTGCCCCTTGCCCTTCCTATCCATGACCCACTTGTCTGGCCTCCTGTGGTCTGGGAGTGACTACCTCCCTGTAGCTCCTCTCTATGACCTCCTCACTCTCCCTGATCAGACGGAGGTCGTCGAGCTGCTGCTCAGGTTCCTAACACGATCCTTTAGGAGCCCCATCTCGACACACCTGGCGCTGATGTGTACGTCGGGAGGGCTATCAGATTCCCTGACCTCCCACATCTGACATCCAGAAACAGTAACACTGCCCTGGCCTTCATACTGCCCCCCCTACACAGGATACAATAGCAACACAATATAAAATCACTACAAACTGCTGGGATCTGACTGTAAATCAGCTGCTATTCCCTAGTCCACTTCCCACCAATCAGCTGCTTTCCCTAGTCCACTTCCCACCAATCAGCGGGTTCCTCAAAAAAACCCCACTTCTCCAAATGGAATGTTATGGATTTGGGTAAAAACAAGCCCCGCGCTGGATTTTATAGCTTACCGGTCGGGTGTCGCTCCTCCCCCTCCTCCTCTTCCAACGGCTCCTGTGGGCCTCTGAAAAAACAAGCCCCGCGCTGGATTTTATAGCTCTTACGGTCGGGTGTCGCTCCTCCCCCTCCTCCTCTTCCAACGGCTCCTGTGGGCCTCTGAAAAAACAAGCCCCGCGCTGGATTTTATAGCTTACCGGTCGGGTGTCGCTCCTCCCCCTCCTCCTCTTCCAACGGCTCCTGTGGGCCTCTGAAAAAACAAGCCCCGCGCTGGATTTTATAGCTTACCGGTCGGGTGTCGCTCCTCCCCCTCCTCCTCTTCCAACGGCTCCTGTGGGCCTCACATTGTTCAGTTGTGCATGAATTCCACATCAAAGCCATGAATAATGTCCTCAGCAGACATCCCTCGTTACCCATGATTTTATTGCCCAGTTTTATTTGATGAAGAAAAACTTTGTGGAATGAATCGGTTATGATTGCAGATAACAATCCAGAGCTGCACGATTAGCTGTGATGGTCGCACACGAGTTGGACATTTAGTCTAGTTTAGTTTAGAGATACAGCGCGGAAACAGGTCTTTCGGCCCACCGAGTCCACACTGGCCATCGACCCCCAAACACTAATACTACCCTACACACATTGGGGACAATTTAGATTTATACCAAGCCAATTAACCAACATGCCTGTGCTTCTTTGGAGTGTGGGATGAAACCGAAGATCTCGGAGAAAACCCACACAGGTGAAAGGGAGAACAAACAAACTCCGTTCAGCACCCGTCATCAGGATTCAACCCGGGTCTCTGGCTCTACTGCTGCACCACATACCTGAATTGAAGGAATTAAACCCCTTTTGGCTTTAGTGGGTGACTAAGTTGACGAGAAACTCTCTCTAAATGATGTGCACAAAATCTACAGCATCTTGCATTGTGGGAGAAACCTTGAATCCTTTGCAAATATCAGTCTTTGCTCAATGTACCTGGCCCACTCTTGCAACAGGAAATTAAATTGTAATGTTATTCATCTTTACATGGACTCTGTTACATTATGCAACTGCGAAATATGAACTGTTTGATGTTCCGCAGGCCATTCAAATCTCCAAACATTTGAGAAAGAATCGGCAATATAAAACTGCTGAATCAGCCAGAAGAAATATTTCAGAAATTTACCCATGTCGTTGATGATCATTTTAAACCCACTAGTATGAGTGTCCTTCGTGCTGCTGAATGCATGTTCAGTTGTGCATGGCTAAAAAAAGCATAGGCCAAATTGAGCTCCAGTTACATAGTAATTATGCAGTCTTCTCAAGGTCTAAAGGTTTCAAGGTCAGTTTATTGTCACATGTATCAATTAAGGAACAGTGAAATTTGAGCTACCATACAGCCATACTAAAGGGCCTGTCCTACCAGCATCCGACTCCATGCGGTGAGCGCGACCAAACTGGCAGCGGGGGCCGCGCGGAGGTAGGGCGATCCCTGTACAGGGCCGTTCCCAACAGCATGCGCCTGCATGCGAAGAGCATGACCAAACCGGCAGCGGGGGCCGCGCGGAGTTGGGGTGAGTGACGCAACGCGGCAGGAAGTGAGGCGAACTTGGAGCGAAGTCTGAAAGGTTAGTTCGCCAGGACAGAGAGGGATACACAGAGAGGGCCATGGAGCCACACACACAGAGGGTCACGGAGGCACCTACAGAGAGGGTCACGGAGGAACGACGTCGAGGCGGTGTGTAATGCGTCGAGGCGATTGCAAGCCGACAAGCCACTGCCGCGCGGAATCTTTGAACATGGTCAGTTTTTCGGAGCCCCGCGCGATGTCGGGACGAACTCTGCACAATTCTGCACGGCTCCGGCGATCGAAGTGGGACCGGCCCCGCGATGCCGGACGGCTCAAGCGACCGTGTTAGGTCGCGCTCATTGCATGGAGTTGCATGCTGGTGGGACAGGCCCTTAAGTGATAAGCAACAAGACCACACCCACATAAAAATTAACGTAAACATTCATCACAGTGGATTCCACATTCCTCACTGTGATGGAAGGCAATAAAGTTCAATTTTCTTCTTTTGTTCTCCTGCGGTGGGGGCAGTCAAACCATCCGCAGTCTGGGTGATCAAATCCCCTGCAGCTGATGATCGAAGCTCCCGTCGGGGTGATCGAAACTCCCGTGTCAGGGTGGTTGAAACTCTCTCCGCGGCATGGAGCTCCCGTGTCGGCCTCTTCTTACCAGAGACCGCGGGCTTCACAATGTTAAAGTCCACAGGCCCACCGCAGTTGGAGCTTCGATCCCCGGCAAAGGGATCGCAAACTCCGCGATGTTAAAGTTCCACAGACTCCAGTGGCTTGGGCACCCGTCGGACTCCAGGAAAGGCCGCCAACTCCACGATGTTAGGTTGTAGTGGGGACGGAGGTATGATATGGAGAAAAAAATCGCATCTATGTTGATGTAAGAGATTGACAAAAAGTTTCCCCCAGCCTCCACCCCCCACATAAAACAAAACAAGGAACACTAAAACATACTGTTTAACACATACTAAAAATAAGAAAGGACAGACAGACTGTTGGCGAGGCAAACACTGCTCTCTGTTTACTTAAACTTAGAAACATAGAAAATAGATGCAGGAGGAGGCCATTCGGCCCTTCGAGCCATCATTGCCATTCATTGTGATCATGGCTGATCGTCCCCAATCAATAACCCGTGACTGCCTAAAAGATGAAATAGCCGAACATTTGGATAGCAGTAACAGGATCGGTCCGAGTCAGCATGGATTTACGAAGGGGAAATCATGCTTGACTAATCATCTGGAATTATTTGAGGATGTAATTAGGAAAATGGACAAGGGAGAGTCAATGGATGTACCATACGTGGACTTTCAGAAAGCATTTGATAAGGTCCCACATAGGAGATTAGTGGGCAAAATTAGGGTACATGGTATTGGGGGTAGAATACTGACATGGATAGAAAATTGGTTGGCAGGCAGCAAACAAAGAGTAGTGATTAAATAGTCCCTTTCAGAATGGCATGCGGCGACTAGTAGGGTACCGCAAGGCTCGGTGCTGAGTCTGCAGCTATTTACAATATACATCAATGATTTGGATGAAAGGATTCAAAGTAACATTAGCAAATTTGCAGATGGCACAAAGCTGGGTGGCAGTGCAAACTGAGAGGAGGATGTTATGAGAAAGCAGGGTGACTTGGACAGGTTGGTGGAGTGGGCAGATGCATGGCAGATGAGGTTCAATGTGGATAAATGTGGTAGCAAAAAACAGGAAGGCAGATTACTATCTAAATGGCGTCAAGTTGGGAAAAGAGGAAGTACAACGGGATCTGGGGGTCCTTGTTCATCAGTCTATGAAAGTAAGCATACAAGTACAGCAGGCAGTGAAGAAAGCGAATGGCATATTGGCCTTTATAACAAGAGGAGTCGAGTATAGGAACAAAGAGGTCCTTCTGCAGTTGTACACAGCCCTAGTGAGACCACACCTGGAGTATTGTGTGCAGTTTTGGTCCCCTAATTTGAGGAAGGACATTCGTGCTATTGAGGGAGTGCAGCGTAGGTTTACAAGGTTAATTCCCGGGAAGGCAGGACTGCAATATGCTAAGAGAATGGAGCGGCTGGGCTTGTACACTCTGGAGTTTGGAAGGATCAGAGGGCATCTTATTGAAACATAACAGATTGTCAAGGGTTTGGACATGCTAGAGGCAGGAAACATGTTCCCGATGTTGGGGGAGTCCAGAACCAGGGGCCACAGTTTAAGAATAACGGGCAAGCCATTTAGAATGGAGATGAGGAAACACTTTTTCTCACAGAGAGTTGTGAGTTTGTGGAATGCTCTGCCTCAGAGGGCGGTGGAGGCCGGTTCTCTGAATAATTTCAAGACAGAGCTGGAAAGGGCTCCTAAAGATAGTGGAATCAGGGTCGAAAGGGAGAAGTCAGGAATGGGGTACAAATTGGGGATGATCGGCCATGATCACATTGAATGGCAGTGCTGGCTCCAAGGGCCGAATGGCCTACTCCTGCATCTATTGTCCATTGTCCCCATATCCCTTGATTCCACTAGCCCTTAGAGCTCTATCTAACTCTCTCTTAAATCCATCCAGTGATTTGACCTCCACTGCTCTCTGTGGCAGGGAATTTCACAAATTCACAACTCCCTGGGTGAAAAAGTTTGTTCTCACCTCAGTCATAAATGGCCTCCCCTTTATTCTAAGACTGTGGCCCCTGGTTCTGGACTCGCCCAACATTGGGAACATTTTTCCTGCATCTAGCTTGTCCAGTCCTTTTATAATTTCATATGTTCGTATAAGATTCCCCTCATCCTTCTAAACTCCAGTGAATACAAACCTAGTCTTTTCAATCTTTCCTCATATGGCTGCCCCGCCATCCAAGGAATCACTCTCGTGAACCTACGCTGCCCTGCCTCAATCACAAGGATGTCCTTCCTCAAATTAGGAGACAAAAACTGTACACAATACTCCAGATGTGGTCTTACCAGAGCCCTATACAACTGCAGAAGAACCTCTTTACTCCTATACTGAAATCCTCTTGAAACATAGAAACATTAGCTTTCTTCACTGCCTGCTGCACCTGCACGCCAACTTTCAGTGACTGATATACAAGGACACCCAGGTCTCACTGCTCCTCCCCCTTACGTAACATTACCTCCATGAGATAATAATCTTCCCCCTATTTTTGCCGCCGAAGTGGATAACCTCACATATATCTATATTATACTGCATCTGCCACACATATGCCCATTCACTCAACCTGTCCAGGTCACCCTGCAACCTCCTAACACCCTCTTCACAGTTCACACTGTCACCCAGCTTTGTGTCATCCGCAAACTTGCTAGTGTTGGTCCTAATTCCCTCTTCCAAATCATTAATATATATATATGGTAAACAGTTGCAGTGCCAACATCGAGCCTTGCGGCACTCCACTCGCCACTGCCTGCCATTCTGAAAAGGACCCGATCACTCCTACTCTTTGCTTCCTGTCTGCCTACCAATTTTCTATCCATGTCAACACCCCACCGCCAATACTATGTGCTCCAATTTTAGTCACCAGTCTCCCGTGCAGGACCTTATCAAAGGTTTTGTGAAAGTCTAGATACACTACATCCTCTGGCTCCTCTTCATCCATTTTACTTGTCACATCCTCAAAACATTCCAGAAGATTAGTCAAGCATGATTTCCCTTTTATAAATCCATGTTGACTTGGACTAATCCTTTTACTGCAATCCAAATGCCCCATTATTACCTCTTTAATAATTGACTCCAGCATCTTTCCCACCACCGAAGTCAGGTTAACTTGTCTGCAATTCCCAGTTTTCTCTCTCACTCCTTTCTTGAAAAGTGGGATAACATTAGCTATCCTCCAATGCACAGGAACTGATCCTGAATCTATTGAACATTGGAAAATGATCACCCATGCGTCCACTATTTCTAGAGCCACCTCCCTGATGCCCCTGGGATGCAGACCACCCGGCCCAGGGGATTTATCATCCTTCAGTTCCGTTAGCCTACCCAATACTTTTTCGTGCCTAATGAAAATGTATTTGTTCTGAAGTACCCGATCAACTCTTCTGCCATTTCCTTGTTCCCCATAATAATTTCACCCGTGTCTGCATTCAAGGGACCCACATTTGACTTTGCTACTCTTTTTCCCCTTAACATATCTAAAGAAGCTTTTACTGCCCTTCTTTATTTTCCTAGCCAGCTTCCCCTCGTACTTCATCATTTCAGCCCGTATTGCCCGTTTTGTTTCCTTCTGTTGTCCTATGAAAGTTTCCCAGTCCTCTGGCTTCCGGCTACTCTTTGCTGTGTTATATATCTTTTCTTTTAGTTTTATTCTATCCCTAACGTCTCTTGTCAGCCACGGTTGCCTCCGATTCCCCTTAGAATCTTTCTTCCTTTTTGGAATGAAATGATCCTGCGTCTTCCGTATTATGCCCAGAAATTCCTGCCATTGCTATTCCACCGTCATTCCCTCTAGGATCACATTTAGAGTCGACCTTGGCCAGTTCCTCTCTCATGCCTTCATAGTCCCCTTTGTTCAACTGCATCACTGACACTTCCGATTTAACCTTCTCCTTCTCAAATTGCAGATTAAAACTAATCATATTATGATCACTACCTCCAAGTGGTTCCTTTACTTCAAGTTCTCTTATCAAATTTGGTTCATTGGAGAACACTAAATCCAGAATTGCCTTTTCTCTGGTCAGCTCCATTACAAGCTGCTCTAAGAATCCATCTCGGAGGCACCCAACAAACTCTCTTTCTTGGGGTCCTGAACCAACCTGATTTTCCCAGTCTACCTGCATATTGAAATCCCCCATCACCACAGTGGCATTACCTTTGTTACATGCCAGTTTTAACTCCTGCTGCAACTTATAACCTACATCTGGGCTACTATTTAGGGGTCTGTAGATAACACCAATTAGTGTCTTCTTGCCTTTACAATTCCTCAACTCAATCCACAGTTACTCTACGTCTTCCTTCTCAAGGGACTGAATTCCATCCCTCACCAGCAGAGCAAACCCCCCTTGTCTGCCCACCTGCCTTTCCTTTCTATAGGATGTATAACCCTGATATTAAGTTCCCAGGCCCGATCCTCCTGCAGCCACATCTCAGTAATCCTCACAATGTCATATCTTCCAACCTCTAACTGAGCCTCAAGTTCATCTACTTTACTTCGCGCATTCATATACAATACTTTTAATTCCTTACGCATCTCACCTTTCATGTCAATCCCTATTACACTTGGCCATACTCTTGTGTCCCTTTGCGAGTTTTCTTTCTTGTTATTCTGGCATCGTTAACTATCCCTTTACTCTCTTTCCCTTTAATTCCGTCCTTGACTATCCCATTTGGCACCCCCCCCCCCCCTATTTAGTTTAAAACCACCCGTGTAGCAGTGGAAAACCTGCCTGCCAGAATGCTGGTCCCCCACCTATTAAGGTGCAATCTGCCTCTTCTGTACAGTTCCCCCTTACTCCAAAACAAATGCCAGTGGTCTAAGAATCTAAATCCCTGCCCCCTGCACCAGTTCCTCAACTACACATTCAGATCCTGTATCTCCCTGGAACTGGAAGCAAACCAGAGATAACCACCCTGGAGGTCCTGCTTTTCAGCACTTTTCCGAGCTCTCTAGTCACGCTGCAGAATATTCATCCCCTTCTTTTTGACATAGTTTGTGCTGACGTGCAATACAACTTCCGGCTGTTCACCTTCACCCTTGAGGATTTCTTCCAACAGATGAACATGTCTTACCTGTTTATCAATATGTCAGCAACTACCTTCTGCTTTGGAAACTTCCTAGATGGCATTTTGGAACTTTAGAAATAAGTTAAGCCTAATTTTACCCTTTGTGCCTCCAAACCTGACGGGTCAAGCTGGATTTTGTACTCCGGGTTTCAGAATAAGGTTTGAGCCTGCAGCTTCTCAAGTCAAGTCAAGACCAAGTCAAGAGAGTTTATTGTCATGTGTCCCAGATAGGACGATGAAATTCTTGCTTTGCTTCAGCACCACAGAATATAATAGGCATGAATGCAGAACATATCAGTGAGTCCATATACCATTATATACACACATCTCTCCACCGTTATGAGAATTATTTAACTGATCCAAGATTGTCACAGAATGAAGATAAAAGATCTCAGATGAAATAAATATGCTTGATGAAAATAACATATAGACCTACAATAAATTCAAGTTCAAGTTCACATTTATTGTCACATGCACCAATTAATGTCCAGTGATATTTGAGTGACCATACAGTCATACAATTAAAAAAGGAATGCAATACACAATAATTTTAACATAAACATCCACCACAGCGGAATCAACATTCCTCACTGTGATGGAAGGCAATAAAGTTCAGACATCTTCCTCCTTTGTTCACCCTTGGTGGTTGGGGCTTTGAACCCTCAGCACTGCCGACTACCCGATGTTAAAGCCCTCTCGTCGAGATGATAGAGATTCCAGCATCGGGACGGAACAGAAACACTCCTTGGCAGTGAGCTGCCGAGTCTGCTGTTTCTTACTGGAGAGCGCGGTTTCACAGTGTTAAAGTCTACAGGCCCCGCGGTCGGAGCACTTCCACAGCTCCACGATGGTAAGTCCGCGCTGCGATTGTGGCTTGAAGCTCCAGGCTGGTCTCCAGGAAAGGCTGCACCAATTCAGTTGTTAGGCCATGGGGAGGGGTTGGAGACATGACATGGAAAAAGATCACATCTCCATCGAGGTAAGTGACTGAAAACGGTTTCTTCCTATTCCTCCCCCCCCCCTCACCCCCCACATAAAAACATACCAAGAAACATTAAAACAGACAAATGTTACCCCTTTACAGATTTACATTTACTTCTGCATTTTTCACCATATCTGAATGATCTATATTTTGTATGCCTGCAAACTCATTGTAGTGGTAAATTTTTAGATTGTTCAAGAAATCTTTCCTCTAGCCAGTATGATTGAAGACAGGGGTTAGGAGATTATCGAAACACATTCACGAGCTCTCCACGAGTCATTCAATGCTGTCGAAAGATAAATCTTCAAAACACAGTCTCCTAATTAATTGTTTTTTTTATTGCAGTAGTAAAACAGTAAGATATTCATCAAAACTTCTTCATGTTTAAGTACATTTTGATCTTACTCGTAGACTAGATATTTCCATACTTGTAATGTAAAAATATAGTAAAAATTGGAAAGAGCCATGGTTTTCAAGGGAAATTGGGCACTTGTTTCAAAAAAAGAGAGATATCTACAATAATTATAGGAGGCATGGAGTAAATGAGGTGCTAGAGGAGTATAAAGAATGTAAAAAGAATCGTAAGAAAGACATTAGGAAGGCTAAAAGAAGATATGAGGTTGCTTTGGCAAGAAAGGTGAAAGTAAATCCAAAGGGTTTCTACAGCTATATTAATAACAAAAGGATAACGAGGGATAAAATTGGACATTAGAGAACCAGAATGGACAGCTATCTGCAGAGCCAAAAGAGATAGGGGAGATATTGAACAATTTCTTTTCTTCGGTATTCACCAAGGAGAAGGATATTGAACTCTGTGAGTTAGAAGGGAAAAAAAGTTAGAGTAGCTATGGAAACTATGAGATTCAAAGAGGAGGAAGAACTGACACTTTGAAAAATATAAAAGTGGATAAGTCTCCAGGTCCTGACAGGATATTCCCTAGGACAATTGAGGGAAGTTAGTGTAGAAATAGCTGGAAGCTATGACAGAAATATTTCAATTGGCATTTGAAACGGGAATAGTGCCGGAGGATTGGTTTTACTGCGCATGTTGTTTCCATTGTTTAAAAAGGGTTCAAAGAATAAACCTAGCAATTATAGACCTATTAGTTTGACGTCAGTGGTGGGCAAATTAATGGAAAGGATACTTAGAGATAATATATATAAGCATCCGGAATAAACAGGGTCTGATCAGGAACAGTCAACATGGATTTGTGCCTGGCAAGGTCATGTTTGACAAACCTTCTTGAATTTTTTGAAGCGATAAATAGGGAAATTGATGAGGGTAAAGCAGTGGATGTTGTCTATATGGATTTCAGTAAGGCCTTTGACAAGGTTCCCCATGAAAGGTGTGGTTAGAAGGTTCAATCTTTGGGTGTTAATGGTGGAGTAGGCAAGATGGATTCAACAGTGGCTGAATGGGAGCTGTCTCAGAGAGTAATGGTGGATGGCTGTAATTGTCAGGTTGGAAGCCGGTGACCGTGGGGTGCCTCAGGGGGGATCTGTGTTGGGTCCACTGTTGTTTGTCATGTACATTCAATGATCTGGAGATGGGGTGGAAAATTGGATAAGTAAATATGCAGATGATACTAAGATAGGTGGTGTTGTGGATAATGAAGTAGATTTTCAAAGTCTACAGAGAGATTTGGGCCATTTGGAAAAAAGTGGGCTGAAAGATGGCAGATGGAGTTTTAATGCTGTTAAGTGTGAAGTGCTACATCTTGGCAGGACAAATCAAAATAGGATGTACATGGTAAATTGTAGGGAATTGAGGAATGCTGTGGAACAGAGGGTATGTAGGAATAACTGTGCATAGTTCCCTGAAGGTGGAATCGCATCGAGATAGGTGGGTAAAGAAAGCCTTTGGTGTGCTGGCCTTTATAATCAGAGCATTGAATATAGGAGTAGGGAAGTAAATGTTAAAAATTGTTACAAGGCATTGGTAAGAGCCAATTCTGGAGTATGGTGTACAATTTTGGTCGCCTAATTATAGGAAAGATGTCAACAAAATAGAGAGAGTACAGAGGAGATTTACTAGAATGTTGCCAGGGTTCAGCAAACTATGTTACAGAGAAAGGTTGAACAAGTTAGGTCTTTATTCTTTGGAGCGCAGAAGGTTAAGGGGGGACTTGATTGAGGTCTTTAAAATGATGAAAGGGATAGACAGAGTTGACGTGGATAAGCTTTTCCCATTGGAGGGTAGGGGAGATTCAAACAAGAAGGGCATGACATGAGAATTAAGGGACAGAAGTTTAGGGGTAACTTGAGGGGGAATTTCTTTACTCAGAGGGTGGTGGCTGTGTGGAATGAGCTTCCAGCAGAAGTGGTGGAGGCAGGATCGATTTTAACATTTAAAAGTAAAGTGGATAGGTATATGGACGTGAAGGGAATGGAGGGGTATGGTCTGAGTGCAGGTAGATGGGACTAGGGGAAAACAAATGGTCGGCACGGACTGGAAGGGCCGAGAGGGCCTGTTTCTGTGCTGTAATTGTTATATGGTTATATGGTAATGACTAACGCACTCCTTCTCTTCATTCATGGTACGCAATAAAACCTTAGTTTTCTTTCCTGTAATGTCCAGCCTTCTCATCAAGCTTTCTGTACAAATGGTAGCCAAACCTCCATGATCCAAAAATGCAGATGTATGCAACAATGTATTCGAGTTGCTATTCCTTACCTGTACTGGTAAGATAGAGAATATACAGGTTTCTACCCCGGCCCCAATATGGGCAATTATCTGAGGTGAGGTGAGGTGACAGCATCACAAGTAGCTGGCTTCTCCTTCTGTTATATTTGCTCTGGCTTCTTCTGCTCAGTGTGATGTGCTTCAGGATGATCTTGCTTGCACTTATCACAAGTTATAGGACTCTCACAATCTTTAACCAGGTGTCCTTTTTTCCAACACCTCTTGAACTTTGGTCCTCCAGTATCTCAATCTTCGTCCTGGCTTCTTCCAACTTCGTATCCAGTTCCAACCGTTCCTTCTCTCACTTTAACTGCCTTCTTTGATCCTCAACCTCTCTGCTTGTCTATTCCACATGCGTCTCAGCTTCTCTCCTCATCTGTTCCAACTGTGCTTCCAGTGCTTCAATATCATGCTTTCTCATCAAGGTGGCGACTCTTATCGAAAGAGCATCCATAGTTGCTTCAGCTTCCAAATGAAAAGAGGTTCTTGAACTTCAACTGGCTTCTGAACTAGTCTTATATCTTGACCTTCGTGTTGCAATGTTTGAGATACATTCTTGTGGTGTTACTTCGTTCCATTTCAGCACCTTGTTGCATCGCACTACCTGCTTCAGCACACGCTGTCCTTTGATCAACTTCAGCTAACCATCTCTTCGCATCTTCCATAGAATCATCAAATAACTCCACCTTTTCTTTGAACCGCTGGGTGTGTCTTTCGAGTTCTTCCTGAGGCAGCTGTGAATCCAACAGCGCATTTTGTTTATCTCCAACCTCTTTGCCGAGGTTGAATATTTATCCCAGATTGCACTCTTTCAGCATTCTCTTCAAGGCACATGAGTTAATCCTGGATCTCTATTAAATCAATAACCTGCCTCCATACCTTGTTTTTCTCCTTCTCTCTTCTCTCAAACTCTTCTCTCCAGAAATGCAACTCGGGGCCTTTGCGCTGAGCTTAACTTCTCTCTTCGGATATGTTGGCTTCTCTCCACCACCTTGTGGCTCCTCTGACTCACCGGCTCCATCTTGCTCCTTGAATTAATCAGGTCTTGGCAGACTGCCAAATCTGCTAATTGGACTACCAGGACTTCTTCAGTTTGCTTCTGTCATTATTGATAAACATTCTGAACCGTGTACAATCAACACCCGATAAGAATCCAAAATAAAACTGGACTTTCAGAAAACATCCAAACATCCAAATGACTTCAGTTCAGAAAGAATATATCTTATCTTGACTTCAAAACATACCAAGGCCAGCATCTGGATTCCAGTTTTACTCACGTCTTGGCTCCCTTCCAAAACTTAGCAGAACTGGCTTCTAATACTTCTCTGCTCTTTATCAGAGCCTGTAATTTTACTTTAAAATACGACTTTTCGAACTTTCACAGCATCTCGTTAAGAAACTGTTCTAATTAAAGCATTCCACTTTCAAATTTACAGCATAATACAATAGCCGTTCTACTCATGCTCTCAAGCAGTGAAGTTTTCAATCTTCAGATAAGTCGCGTGGCTTTGTTGATTATCCTACTGAACAGGTAGATTGAAGGCTGTCCCTATGCGGCAACCTAATCGACGAGTTCAGAAGAGTTTGCCCTCGACTCATATTCGCAGCATGGTCGACATGAGGTCCTAGGAGGTCTTTGTAACTCTCCTTCTTGCTCGAGAGTAGTCCCCGCACACTAGGGGCTTCAGCTAGGTTACGGCGTATTTTTCAAAATGCCCGCGAGTAAAAAAGGTCACTATGGAAAAAATGTATATTTTATTTACTCGTGGGTTTAGTAGGTCGGCATGTTATTCGTAGTTAATTGAGGGAGGTCGTAGGTCATCGAAGGTAGTCGAAGGTAGTCATAGATAGTTTGCAACATATTCGAAGGGAGGTCGAAGGAGATCAAAGGAGATCGTCTTCACTCTCCTCTATTCGGTTAAATTTTCCAGAAGCTCGTCGAAGAAGGTCTTCCACAGTCGAAGGAGGTCGAAGGAGGTCTTCCACATAATCGAAGGAAGTCTTCAACATGATATTTTTTCAAACTCTGAAACTCTTTTAAACTCACCAATTAGGTTGCTGCAGTGGGACAGCCCCTTTAACCAATCTCTTGCTGAGATCTAGTTTATTCCGTTCCTCCACTCAGCCCAATCTTCTATCCCTCTTCTATGGGACCAATCTTCTACCTCCCCTTACTGTAAGGTAGCTTTCTACTAGATGTAGTGACAGATTTTTATATCGTTCAAGGAATCTTTCCTCTAGCCACTATGATTGAACACAGGGGTTAGGAGATTATCGAAACAAGCTCTCCATGAGACATTCAATGCCGTCGAAAGATAAATCTTCAAAACACAGTCTCTTAATAGTTAATAGTTAATAGTTTCTTTATTGTAGTCGTGAAACAGTAAGATATTCATCCAAACTTCTTCATGTTTAAGTAGATGCATGGTCGAAAGCTGTGACCTCTCCCCCATGCTTCTTCAAATTAAAATAAACTTATTATTAGAGCATCTGCGCGAGAATCCCAGCCGCAAACACACCTCAGACTACATAATAAATCCCACCCACATAATTATAGGCAGATAAAATTTAAAGGTAACTTAAAGGTTATAGTTATAACATACTGAGTTAAGCTCAATGGCTACTAAAATTAAGGGACAGAAGTTTAGGGGTAACGTGAGGGGGAACTTCTTTACTCAGAGGGTGGTGGCTGTGTGGAATCAGCTTCCAGCAGAGGTGGTGGAGGTAGGATCGATTTTAACATTTAAAAGAAAAGTGGATAGGTATATGGACGTGAAGGGAATGGAGGGGTATGGTCTGAGTGCAGGTAGATGGGACTAGGGGAAAACAAATGGTCGGCACAGACTGGAAGGGCCGAGAGGGCCTGTTTCCGTGCTGTAATTGTTATATGGTTGTTATATGGTTATATGGTGTTATACTACACTCATGTCCCACTCCACCTTAGATATAATTACTTGCCACTATGTTTCATAGATTTTGCCATACTCCATTTTCCAGTTTCCAGCTCATTGCTTGAAGCTTCTGAATTGTTTTTGCTGGTTTTCTGGACATGCATATGCAAATTGCTTCATCCTGAAATTATACCATCCAAGCTAGAAGTAGGACAAATGATTCTGAGGAGATTCTGAGCAGGGTGGCACAGTAGTAGAGTTGCTGCCTTACAGCGTTTGCAGTGCCAGAGGTGCGGGTTCCATCCTGACTACGGGTACTGTTTGTACGGAGTTTGTATTTTCTCCCCGTGATCACGTGTTAAGTGTAAAATTATAATTTGTCTCTAGTGCGTGTAGGCTAGTGTTAATGTGCGTAGATCGCTGGTCTGTGCGGACTCGGTGGGCCAAAGGGCCTGTTTCCGTGCTGTATCACTAAAAGTGAATTGACAGGTTAAATGCAGTGAGGGGGATTTATAGGGACGTAGTCTCATGATCAAGGATCAATCACTAAACACTGAAATGAGGAGGAATCTTTGTATTAGGCATTGTACAGAGTTGTGGATGTTGGGCCTTTAAGGCTGAGACAGAATTTTTTTAATTACAGGATTAGCAGAATAGATCGGGTAGATGCACAGAGTCTCTTGCCCAGAGTAGGTGAATCGAGGACCAGAGGACATTGGTTTAAGATGTGGGGGAAAAGATTTAATAGGAATCTGAGGGGTACCGTTTTCACACAAAAGGTGGTGGGTGTATGGAACAAGCTGCCGGAGGAGGCAGGGACTAACCCAACATTTATGAAATAGTTAGACAGGTACATGGATAGGATAGGTTTGGAGGGATATTGACCAAATGCGGGCCGGTGGGACTCATGTAGCTGGGACATGTTAGCCAGTGTGGGCAAATTCGGCCAAAGGGCCTCTTTCCACACTGTATCACACTATAACTCTATGAGGATTATTATAGATGAGAGGAAGCAGACAAGAAAATTGAGTTGGTGTCACAGATTAGATCAGTTATGAACTTACTGAATGGATGAATAAATAAAGCTGAGGGGCCAAATTGCCTACATCCACTCTGATTTATTGCATTCTCATGTTCATTAAACTGAATGGGAGGATTGTGAGTATGTCTATTTCTTCTGGCATTTAGCACGAGTGAAATCCGTCTCCATTCCTCTTGATTTCTTCCTGCGTTATTGTGGTAGGAGATGATCTTGGCGTGTACTTCAGTTACCAAGAATTCAAACATGTTTATTACCACTTTATGTTTAGAATGGTCAGCCTGTGATGTGTCAACAATGCATCTCCAGATGGTTTTATAGCTTAACTCTGGATATTTTGCATTAAAATGCCTCATTGAGGGAAAATAACAGAAAGCATTTCAAATAAGCTTAAGAAGTTTTATTGTGAAATGCTATCAGCATTTGTAATGCCTTTGGAAAAGTTCCATTTTTGAATGCACTGCATTTTCCATTAAAGCACAGCTCACTAAAATTCTATTTGCTAATAAAGGTCATTAGATAGTGTATCACAACGTAATTGCGCTAACTGCTAATGATAATTAGAACTGTTATCAAGTTCTCTGCAATAAAATGATTTAGGTATATTTGTTAATGGACAAATCAGACTAGATGTGATGATGTCTTTAACCATTTCTCTGCAGGGCTTAATGAATATTAATTCTTATGAGCAACAAGTTTGCTTTAAAGGAATCAATCCCTAATTATTTTCATCATGTGAAAACTGGGTGAGGAGGTTTCTTTTTCAGCTGTCAGTGCTAAATCCCTCAACCACAAAGCATTAAAATAAAAATCAAGTGCTGGTTTCCCATCACTGCCTCTTACCCACAATATAATCATGTTGTCAAAAGGTTAATGGCTTGATGATGATGCTACTCAGCTAATCATCACACCATGTTCAATGTTTACTCCTCTCAATTTATCATGTATCCCTTGGGTAACTAACGTCTGTTGGAGTCATTTTTTGTTTTGATTTCTGACAGGTAAGTGTCTATCATTTCACTACCCAAACATGCAATTGCGATAACTATCTTTGTCTCTTAAACTAATCAAAAGAAAAACTAAAAAGGAAGTGTTTAAACAGAACAAAAGTTTAATCACAAAAAAATATTTTAATAGGCTTTTTAAGATTAATTCACTAATTGGGTCATTGGTTAATCATGTCTCTGTGACCTGAAATCAGATGTTCATAATATTTACCCTTATTTTCATGCTTTCAGTGGACAAACAGTACTAACAAGGACAATGCTAGCATTAGTCTGTAAATACAAGGCCCAATTTCATGAGCAGTTAGCACCAATTAAATCCTTTGAGTGCTGATTAAAGGCATACCCACGTTTCTTAAAGACCATGGCATTAAAATCATTCCAAGCCTCAGAGTATACACTTTTAATGTACTGAGGTACTTATGGGTGGCGTAAACATGGCCTCCATCTGCCCACCTTCCCCCCATATTCTTGTATGTTCAAGGTACAGGGTGTGATGTACATTAAATTGTACCTCATGCTGAAAATACCCACAAAGGTTCCTCCTCCTTTAGTGAATCAGACAAATG
The DNA here is from genome assembly GCA_035221665.1 of Okamejei kenojei. Classification (NCBI taxonomy): domain Eukaryota; kingdom Metazoa; phylum Chordata; class Chondrichthyes; order Rajiformes; family Rajidae; genus Okamejei; species Okamejei kenojei. Next base: position 1,885,778 of record CM069134.1, read on the forward strand.
GAAGACACTATAAGAAGCTTCATTCTGACAAAAAGTCATAGTTCTAAAACATTAATGGGCCTGTCCCACTTACGCGACTTTTTCGATAACTGCTGGCACCCGCCATAGGTAGTTGCAGGTTGGTAAAACATTTCAACATGTTGAAAATCCAGTGGCGACCAAAAAGACGCTACGACTCTTTTGGCGACTGAGGAGACTACTCACGACCATACACGCAACGCCCTGGCAACATGTCGCGGGGTGAAGCCTGTATGGTCGTGAGTAGTCGCCCAAAGAGTCGTACCTTGTTCTGGTCGCCGCTGGTAACCTGCAACGACCTATGACGGGTTCCAGCAGTTGTGTAAGTGGGGCAGGCCCATGTGTAGGAAGGAAATGCAGATGCTACTTTACACCAACGATAGACACAAAATGCTGGAATAACTCAGCAGGTCACGCAGCATCCCTGGAGAAAAGGCATAGGTGACATTTCGGGTCGAGATCCTTCCTCAAGCTGAGTTAACCCAGCATTTTTTATCTATCTTCAGTGGAAGATTACACATCTGCAAGCAAATCCAGCTTCCCGTCTCATCAGTCTGGGCAGCAATGTTCAATAGGGCTCTGAAGGGTCCCACAGATAAACGTGCTGTGACACATTGCCCAGTAAAGTGACAGTGACTCTATAAGTATTCATCTGAAGCTTCTTATCAGCATTGTATCATTCCACCTCTGCCAATCTACATGTCCTTGCATTGCCTGTCAGTCTGCCAGTTCTGACCGTTCTCATTTGTTACAAGGGAGTGCAGTCCAAAACCAAGTCAGAGCTGCACAAGATGTGGACTTTCATATAGCAAGCCGGCAGCCTACCGCCACCCAAAGAAAGACCCCCACAATAACACATCTTGCCAGCCAAATTAATTTGGAATTGGCTCTGAGGGATAATTGGTCGATATTTGTACTTTTCAATCAAAATAGATAAGTTAATAAGAGTTGGGTGCAGAATTACGACTTTCAGCCCATCACATCTACGTCATTCAACCATGGCTGATCTATTTCTCCCCATAACCTCTGACACAGTACTAATCAAGAATCCATCTATATCACTTGCCTTGGCCTCCACAGCCTTCTGTGGAAAAGAATACCACAAATTAAACACCCTCTAAATAAATTCCTCCACATTTCCTTCCTAAATGAAGGTCCTTTAATTCTGAGGCTATGTCCTCTGGTCCTAGACTCTCCCACTTGTGGAAGTATCCTCTCCATGTCCACTCTATCCAGGCCTTTCACAGATTATAGGATTTATCTGACCGTCCCATCTTAGCGCATTTGTATTCCTAATGTCCCATGTAACACACAATAACAGTAATTTGATAATGGTACCCACATCTCTGAAACATAGGTAGAGTCAAACAGCATGGAAATAGGCCTTTCAATCCAATTCATTAATGCTGACCAAGATGCCCTATTGAAGCTAGTCACATTTTTCTCTTTAGTTTGCAAATATAAAGTATGTTTTAATCTCTATGGAAAAGAGTGTGTTTGCAGTTATTGGCTTAGGCATCATTGAGAGCATAGATCTGATAATACAGAAGCAATTAATAATGGAAGTGTACAATAACCTAATTTGCCGTCCCTCATTTTACTTTTCCCTCATCCTTTCGCATTTTGCAATTGAAACATGCTGAGGGTAAAGCTTGCATTTAAAAAAAATGTCTCCTCTCCCATCACTACAAATTCAACGTTATCTTTTTCCATTCCAGAATCAGAAAATTTGAAACTTGTCCAACCAGCCAGCACATTATAAAAAATGTTTAACTGCATAGAGATTGTCACTTCATCTCTGCAGCTCAGTTACACATTAGACTTCACACAGTGGGGGAATTTACAACGTTTAATGAATAGATATTGCAGAATAATTTAAATAGCAGAAAATGGTGCATTCTGCATGAACTCTAGATTGCTCAGAGAATTTTGAAATGCAATCTTTGTAATGCTCTGAAAAAAAAGAATCACTTTAAGCATAGTCTGCTCATAAACCTAAACGCATTAAATTGTTAATATTTTATTTGCTGACATTGATTTATTTTTTCTCTATTTTGTAAACTAACCTAGCTGCCACTCCATTGAACTCATGTGTTTCAATTAAAGTGTCAATTGATGCATATTGATTTCATTGCTTTGATAGCATCATAAAGTTATAGAGTGATACAATCAATGATCTGGATGATGGGGTGGAAAATTGGATAAGTAAGTATGCAGATGATACTAAGATAGGTGGTGTTGTGGATAATGAAGTAGATTTTCAAAGTCTACAGAGAGATTTGGGCCATTTGGAGCGCAGAAGGTTAAGGGGGGACTTGATTGAGGTCTTTAAAATGATGAAAGGGATAGACAGAGTTGACGTGGATACATTTTTCCCATTGAGGGTAGGGAAGTTTCCAACAAGAGGGCATGACATGAGAATTAAGGGACAGAGGTTTCGGGGTAACGTGAGGGGGAACTTCTTTACTCAGAGGGTGGTGGCTGTGTGGAATCAGCTTCCAGCAGAAGTGGTGGAGGCAGGATCGATTTTAACATTTAAGAGTAAAGTGGATAGATATATGGACGTGAAGGGATTGGAGGGGTATGGTCTGAGTGCAGGTAGATGGGACTAGGGGAAAACAAATGGTCGGCACGGACTGGAAGGGCCGAGAGGGCCTGTTTCCGTGCTGTAATTGTTATATGGTGTTATATGGTTATTTGGAAAAGTGGGCTGAAAGATGGCAGATGGAGTTTAATGCTGATAAGTGTGAAGTGCTACATCTTGGCAGGACAAATCAAAATAGGACGTACATGGTAAATGGTAGGGAATTGAGGAATGCTGTGGAACAGAGGGATCTAGGAATAACTGTGCATACTTCCCTGAAGGTGGAATCGCATGTAGATAGGGTGGTAAAGAAAGCCTTTGGTGTGCTGTCCTTTATAAATCAGAGCATTGAATATAGGAGTAGGGAAGTAATGTTAAAATTGTACAAGGCATTGGTAAGACCAATTCTGCAGTATGGTGTACAATTTTGGTCGCCTAGTTATAGGAAGGATGTCAACAAAATAGAGAGAGTACAGAGGAAATTTACTAGAATGTTGCCAGGGTTCCAGCAACTATGTTACAGAGAAAGGTTGAACAAGTTAGGTCTTTATTCTTTGGAGCGCAGAAGGTTAAGGGAGGACTTGATTGAGGTCTTTAAAATGATGAAAGGGATAGACAGAGTTGACGTGGATATGTTTTTCCCATTGAGGGTAGGGAAGATTCAAACAAGAGGGCATGACATGAGAATTAAGGGACAGAAGTTTAGGGGTAACTTGAGGGGGAACTTCTTTACTCAGAGGGTGGTGGCTGTGTGGAATGAGCTTCCAGCAGAAGTGGTGGAGGCAGGATCGATTTTAACATTTAAGAGTAAAGTGGATAGGTATATGGACGTGAAGGGAATGGAGGGGTATGGTCTGAGTGCAGGTAGATGGGACTAGGGGAAAACAAATGGTCGGCACGGACTGGAAGGGCCGAGAGGGCCTGTTTCCGTGCTGTAATTGTTATATGGTTATATGGTTATAATCAGGCATGTGCCATCAGGGTAGGCAAGGTAGGCACTGCCTATCCTGACTAAAATTATGACATGGTAATCATTAAATATAAATAGTAAAGGCATTGGAGAATTATGCGTATCTAAGAGATTGATTTCTTAGGTAGGCATAATCCTCCATGCCTTTCAACCGCAGCGCTTGTAACTCAGGAAGGTCTGTGCAGCCCATGTGCCTTCAACGCTGCTTGAAGCCGTCAATTTCAAGCGGAGCTGAAGGCAGCTGAAATTCAGCCTTTGCTGTACTGCGCAGGTTTCTTGGTGGGTTTTTCAAATATGGATTGCCATTATCTGAAGGGTATGTTAGGAAGCAAAGAGAGAAGAATGGAGTTTGTGTACTGATAACGTGGTAAGTACATTTTTTTGGTGCTTAAAGTTTTTTAATACTGTATTTCCCGTGGTGGGGGGAGAGCTCCTTTCACGGAATCTGACCCGGGGTAAATTTGCGGGGAAGGCAGGAGCGTTGTGGAGGAGGGGACCCGGGCCAGTAACCCACTTGCGACGCTCCGGGCATGGAACCACCGCATTGTGGCCGGGGAGTGAAGTAGCTTGGGTGGCTGCGAGTGGCCGTTGGGACCGGACAGCCCATTCTGCCGGTCCCCGCACACCTCTGGCAGTGCTCTCCATCTGAAAACCTCTCTCCTGCCGCTTATTGGCCTGATTCAGAGACGGCCAGTTCTGCTGTCCATGCCCGGAGCATTGCGGCAAAAGTGAGTGAGTCTGATATGATCTCCGACCCCCTCCTTCTCAACATCCTGCCCTCCCCGCAACTTTAAACCCTGGCACAGACTCTCCACACACTGTGAAAGGAACTCTCCCTCCAATTGGACCCTTGAATTAGTATTGTCATTTAGTAAGATGACAACTGATTCAACGTCCCGGTGTGCTCCCGTTTTTCCCACCATCTCTCCACCTGCCTTCATCCTCCATCCCCCACCCATTCGGTAATTAAAAAATGAAGGAAATTTAGAAGCCTTGGGCAAATTGAATTGTTACATATTTTTATTTTTTATTTTTAAGGAGACGAACAATCTGCACATGCGCGGTTTAAGATTTTTTTTTTAAAGCCGCATGCCTACCCTGAGTAATTACTCACGGCACATGTCTGGATACAGTGTGGAAACAGGCCCTTCAGCCCAACTTGCCCACACTGTCCAATAATGTCACAGCCACACTAGTCCCACTTGCCTGAGCTTGGTCCATATCCCACCAAACCTGTCCTATGCATGTACCTGTCTAACTGTTTCTCCAATGCTGGGATAGTCCCAGCCTCAACTACCTCCCCTGGCACCTTATTCCATACACCCACCACCCTTGTGTGAAAAAGTTACCTCTCAGATTCCTATTAAATCTTTTCTCCTTCACCTTGAACCTATGTCACCTGGTTTCAATTCCCCTACTCTGGGCAAGAGACTCGGTGCATCTACCCGATCTATTCCTCTCATGATTTTATACACCTCTATAAAATCCCCTTCTCATCATCCTGTGCTCCATGGAATAGAGACCCAGCCTATTCAATCTCTCCCTATAGCTCACATCCTCTAGTCCTGGCAACATCCACAGAAATCTTTTCTGAACCCTTTCAAGCTTGACAATATCTTTCCTATAACATGGTGCCCAGAACTGAATGCAATGTTCTAAATGCTGTCTCACCAAAGTCTTATACAACTGCAGCATGACCTCCCAACCTCTATACTCACTTTCATATAGGATGAATTGGAAATTGACAAAAATAGTAGAGTGAAGTGTTAACTTACTTTTAAAATTTATTGCCTGGAAAAAAAGGGTTTAATGATTTTCCTAATGCGCCTATGAAATTGGTACAAATGGTGTTCTGAGCAATTAATGTGATAGTCAAGGAAAGAAAAGGCTTGCAGCTAACAAGGCAGCAAACTCAATTGTTCTTCACATTTAATTGCATTGTTACTCCTGACGATATATAACTCCAGTCATCAGACTTTGGAAAAGCTAATTATGGTGAAGTTAAGAATTTAATCAGAATGCTCTGCTTGGAAAAAGTTTAGTTCATGTATTGGATAGATAGGATGGTAGCCTTTGTCTTCAGGCGATCTTTCACAATTTTATAATGAATAGAATTATTGTATCCCCACACATAAACATGCTAGTTACTTTAGTATGTTGTAATCATAGATTGGCTTACTTCTGAAACAATGTTTAGTTTTAGTTTAGAGATACAGGGCAAAAACAGGCCCTTGGCCCACCGAGTCCGCACCGACCAGCAATCCCTGCACATTAACACTATCCTACACACACTTGGCACAATTTACATTTATACCAAGGCAATTAACCTCCAAACCTGTACATCTTTGGGGTGTGGAAGGAAACCAAAGATCTCAATAGGTCATGGAGGGAATGTACAAACTCTGTACAGACAGCATCCGTAGTCTGGCGCTGTAAGGCAGCAACTTCAGGCTGCGCCACCGTGCCACAATATGTTAATCAAAGTCTTGTGACCCTCATATAATGCATTATTTCAGAAATAAGCCTATCTATAAAGGGCCTGTCCCACTTAAGCGATTTTTTTCGGCGACTGTCGCAGTCGTAGCAGGTCGCCTAAAAAGCGGCAACTGGACCCCCCCAACGACAATGTCTACGACAATGGAATTCACCAAAGTCAGCACCCAGCGACAACCAATGTCACCTGGCAACAACCTGTGTCATCCTGGCGACAACCTACAACAGCACCTACGACAGGAGAAGACAAGCTACGTCAAGCCCACGGTCACCGAAAAGTTTTCAACATTTCAAAATCCAGCGGCAACCAGAAAAATGTTACGATTCTTTAGGCGACTTCAGGAGACTACTCATGACCATACAGCCGTCACCCTGTGAGCATGCTGTGACAGCCTGGTCGCTGGAAAAATCGCCTAAGTGGGACAGGGCCTTAAATAACATTCTAACCTAATAATTAAGAAGGAACTGCAGATGCTGGAAAAATCAAAAGTAGACAAAAAATGCTGAGAAACTCAGTGAGTGAGGCAGCATCTAAGGAGAAAAGGAGTAGATAATGTTTCAGGTCTAGACCCTTCTTCAGTCTGAAGAAGGTTCTCGACCCGACATGTCATCTACTCCTTTTCTCCTTAGATGCTGCCTCACCTGCTGAGTTTCTCCAGCATTTTTGTCTACTTTATAACCTAATTAAATTACAACATGCTAAAGTTATGTGCATGCTAAACTGTGGAAGTGGAGTTACAGAAATAACTAAATAATCCCACAAACAATGGATTAGATCAAAACTTTACAGCCATGCCATGCTAATTTGTGATGGGTAATAGTAAGATTAAACGGGAACTTACCAGTTTGAAGTTTGATCTTTATTTTATGAGGAGTTACGTTGAGGGATTACGTGAAGAAGCCCCGCCAGGCGCATGCGTGTCATACTTCAAAGCAGCAGCGTGAAAACACAGAAACAAATAGCCGAAGTAACATAGTAAGGCTTTTAGAAGACTAGAGCTACCAGATGATCTCTTAGATTAAGAGGGTGGGAGCGGAGGGCATGTAATCCCTCAACGTTATTCCTCATGAAATAAGGATCAAACTTCAAACTGGTAAGTTCTCGTTTAATCTTACTATTTTACGTCGGAGTCACATGAGTGACTACGTGAAGATTTCAAAGCTCTGTTTTCATGCCGTAGATGCACTCCATACGACAATCTGCTTCGGTTGAAACAGTAGGGAATAAATAATATATTGAACATTGCTTTGAATTATTCAATAACTATTTTTAATAATAACAAAATCAGGAATAACCCCTCTGTCCCAGGGGGAATTACAAACAATGATAGAAAACAAAGCAAATGAATTAAATGGAACCTAAAACAGCATGCCCAAACCGTGGCAATGTCTGTACAGGTTTGTCATAAAATTGAGAAAATGTTGCTTCTCTAGACCATCCTGCGGCCGCGAGGATTTAGTTTAGCGGCACGTCCTGAGCCTTCACCGCGGAGGTTGATGCCGCTCTGGTGGAGTGAGATTTAAAGACATGAGTGTTTGTCATGTTTGACAAACCTTCTTGAATTTTTTGAAGCGGTAACTAGGGAAATTGATGAGGGTAAAGCAGTGGATGTTGTCTATATGGATTTCAGTAAGGCCTTTGACAAGGTTCCCCATGGAAGGTTGGTTAAGAAGGTTCAATCTTTGGGTGTTAATGGCGGAGTAGCAAGATGGATTCAACAGTGGCTGAATGGGAGATGTCAGAGAGTAATGGTGGATGGCTGTTTGTCAGGTTGGAAGCCGGTGACCAGTGGGGTGCCTCAGGAATCTGTGTTGGGTCCACTGTTGTTTGTCATGTACGTCAATGATCTGGATGATGGGGTGGAAAATTGGATAAGTAGGTATGCAGATGATACTAAGATAGGTGGTGTTGTGGATAATGAAGTAGATTTTCAAAGTCTACAGAGAGATTTGGGCCATTTGGAAAAGTGGGCTGAAAGATGGCAGATGGAGTTTAATGCTGTTAAGTGTGAAGTGCTACATCTTGGCAGGACAAATCAAAATAGGACGTACATGGTAAATGGTAGGGAATTGAGGAATGCTGTGGAACAGAGGGATGTAGGAATAACTATGCATAGTTCCCTGAAGGTGGAATCGCATGTAGATAGGGTGGTAAAGACAGGCTTTGGTGTGCTGGCCTTTATAAATCAGAGCATTGAATAGGAGTAGGGAAGTAATGTTAAAATTGTACAAGGCATTGGTAAGACCAGTTCTGGAGTATGGTGTACAATTTTGGTCGCCTAATTATAGGAAGGATGTCAACAAAATAGAGAGAGTACAGAGGAGATTTACTAGAATGTTGCCAGGGTTCCAGCAACTATGTTACAGAGAAAGGTTGAACAAGTTAGGTCTTTATTCTTTGGAGCGCAGAAGGTTAAGGGGGGACTTGATTGAGGTCTTTAAAATGATGAAAGGGATAGACAGAGTTGACATGGATACGTTTTTCCCATTGAGGGTAGGGAAGATTCAAACAAGAGGGCATGACATGAGAATTAAGGAACAGATGTTTAGAGGTAACGTGAGGGGGAACTTCTTTACTCAGAGGGTGGTGGCTGTGTGGAATGAGCTTCCAGCAGAAGTGATGGAGGCAGGATTGATTTTAACATTTAAAATAAAGTGGATAGGTGTATGGACGTGAAGGGAATGGAGGCGTATGGTCTGAGTGTAGGGTAGGGGACTAGGGGAAAACAAATGGTCGGCACGGACTGGAAAGGCCGAGAGGGCCTGTTTCCGTGCTGTAATTGTTATATGGTTATATGGAGTGTCGACTCCAGCATAATTGAGAACCTGTTTCAACCATCTGGAAATATTTTGTGCTGACACTCTTTTTTGTATGGCTTTTTGTGACTAATGAGCAGTCCTGTCTCAGAACCTTTGAGACTCCTTGTTACCTCAATATATTGGCTTAAGTGTTTAACTACACATAACATTTGGTCAACAGGATAAGCTTTAAACGTCACCTTGGTTCCTGCCATACCTGGCCTGCTTTGTTTGATTAAATCATAAACATAGAGGTAATGTCATTTACAGAAAAATGCATATAATACATTCGTAACAATTCTAATGTTTGTACACGTTGTGCTGAAACCAGCGCTATTAGATTAACCACTTTAAGAGTTAATCTCTGCATAGATAATGAAGTAATTGGAGCCCATTGCGTGAGAACAAGACTGATATCCCATATTTCTGTATATCGAGGTTTCGGAGGGTTTTTATTAAAAATTCCTCTCATAAATCAGGATTCTAACGGATGAGACCCGATAGGTTGTTGCTCTGAAGACTGCCCTAAATAAGAGGACAACGCACTCCGAGCACTGTTAATGGCACTATAACTCAAGTGCTCATCAAAATGCAACTTAGCAAGGAACTCCAACACATCACATATGCTTGCATTATGATAAGATATATTGGATTGTACACAGAACAGCTCCCATTTCTTTATGTGAACCATATATTGTTTTTGAGTGCTATTTCTCCAGCCTGCAGTGAGAACCTCCATGGCCCTATTCGACAATCCAACTTCTTGGAATGGTCTGGTCAGAACCTGCAGACCAACAAATTAATACGGTCATGTAAAGGGTGACTTTCTCCTGTAACCGGATGCACCAACGAATTACTGCAGCTGGGAATCATCATGAAAGGCTGAACCATCATTCGAAGCTCTAATGGGAACGATGGTTTTGTTGGCCAATCTGGGATGACCAAAACGTCTGTGGCGGAGTCATGCTCTATTTTGGTGAGGCATTTCGGGATGAGACAAAATAGAGGAAATGCATTAAAATAATTAGTGCCCCCAATGTAACGAGAATGCATCCACGGCTACTGCTCCTGGATCGGGCTCCCATGAAACATATTTAGGCAACTGGTGATTTAATCTGGATGTAAACAGATCAATCTCTGGCAACCCAAATCGAGTGATAATTGTGTGAAAAATTTTAGAATTCAACATCCATTCTATATTGTCCTTAAACTTACGCGACCTATGCTCTGCCACCACATTGTCTATACCTGGTAAATAAATGGCTGAAACCTAGATATTCCTTGGAATACACCAATGCCACATGACGTTAGCCAAGTTATCACATGATAGTGATCGTGCTCCTCCCATATGATTAATATATGCCACTGCTGTTGTGTTATCAATCTGGAGTTGAATGTGTAAATCCTTCATTCTGGAGCAATATGCTTTTAACCCCATAAAATGACCCCAATAACTGTCTCATTCATTCCATCTACCCCCACAGCTAGACTCAGTGTCTGTAGCCCCCCATCCGAGAGCACTTACATCAGTCTGTAAGATCACTGAAGGTTCGTGCACCAAAATGTTATTGGTAGCTTGACTCACATTAACAATCCACCACTACAATGCTGCTAGCAATTTCCCAATGACCTTTGCGACTTCTTGGATGGAGGGATAAAGCTTTTGTGTGAGGCAAATACAGACATTAGCAATATTCACAATCTTGGCTGTTGGTAATGTTACTGTCATATCAACTGAATCGATAAGAAATCCCAAATACTCAATATTTTGGGTTGGCTGTAACTGGGACTTAGGTGGATGGACCAAGAACCCTAATTTTTAAAACACATTTTTGGTTACTGCAACTGACCCTTCAGCTGACTCTTTAGTGTTGCGGATAAGTAAGATATCATCTAAATAGGCCATGACAATGTGATTGTGGGCCCTCGATATCCCCAGCACAGGTTTTAACAATTTAGTAAATAGCCTAGGTGCTGATCTTAATCCATTAGGCAATGCTTTGTATTGCCACAGCTGTCCCATCCAATTAAATTTCAAGTACCTGCGATAATGAGCATGAATTGGCACCGAATAATATGCATCTTGCAAATCAATAGTTGCCATATAACAACCCTGTGATACCAGCTGCTTTGCAGTAACGAAGGTGTCCATTTTAAAGTGCCTGTAGAGAACTAAAGAGTTTAAGTGAGTGAGGTCCAGAATTACTCTACAACCCCCATCTTGTTTAGGTCTGGGGAATATTTTAGACACAAATTGTTGAGAATGATTAATGGCTTTCTCAATCACTCCTTTTTGGCATAAATTCTTAATCTCATCGTTTACCTGTTCAGTCTCTGGAGCAGAAAACGCCAACATTTTGTTACGCTTGTGCTGTTGAGGTGGATCTATCCCTGAGATAAACTCAATGGTAGAACCTGACACAGTCTTTAGTATAAACATATCAGACGTTATACAGCACCATTCATTATAAAACAATTGTAATCTACCTCCAATAGGAGGTTGTCCACCAGAAACTTTATCATGAACAAAAAGTCCCTGTACCTCTCCAGTTGGCCTGTAAGCCTGTTGTCTGCCCATATTGGGGTTGTAGCCGATCTGTCTAGGTGGGTATCCTCGTTGCCCCACTGGCCTCCCCCTGCTGGGCCCAGCACCTAGATCCGAGCTTCGGTACGTAAACCCAGGCTGTCGAATAATAGGTGGTTGGCTTCATTAAGCCAATAGTTTTTGCCTCATCGTCAATCTCACGGATTGGCTTTACAAGATCCGTTCCAAACAGGAATACAGGCGTTTGAATATTCGTTGCCTTACATAGAGCAGCAAATTTCTGATTGAGAGTAGGCCTGATGACGATTTTTCTAATACAATTAACCTCAAAAAAGGCATTGCATAATATAGCCAACATATCTTTTTGTATTTGAGTTATCATTGTCCCTTTTACCATAGTGCCAAATGCAGTGATTGTAGCCGCCACCAATTGGAGGACGTGTTGATATCGAACCTCCTGTCCCCTCATAGAAGGACTCATGGGTGCCCATATTGCTGGGTTCACCGTCGGCACTGTCAGTGAAGCACAGTTGACAGGTGTCTTATACTTATTTGTTGACAGGTGTCTTATACTTATACAGTTGACAGGTGTTTTATACTTATACTGGTCTCAGTCATCAGAGACTGCTGGAGCTGGTGAGACACTAAATAGTTGATGTTGTTGGCAAGGTACTCTTCCATTGCCTCACCAGTCCCCTCCGGAACAGCAAAGCTCATTGCTATTTCCGGGACACCCGGAGCGTGGCTCTTGTGCGCTGGTGTTTGCACATAAGCAGGGACACCAGAATCAGGGTCAGCTGCATCCTGCCCTGCTTCTCCCAAATCATATTGTAGGGAGGCATCCTCCAATCCTAAACAAGGCACTGGAAGGAAACCCCCTTGCTGGTACTCCATATATATTTCTTGGTATGGGCCCTCTTGGACAGCTGGCTGGGGAAGCACTGGGCCCTTGGACCCTTGTGTAATCAAAGTTTGGAGCATCTTCTCCTTCTTTTCCATCCTTCCCCACATTATTTTATTATCAGGGGGAGAGTCACCATTGTCGTCAGACTCGTCTGACATCACAGGTCTGTTAGACTTTCTCTTTGCCTTTCTATGGCTATCAGTAGCCTCAGGCTGCTGATTATCTGGAGCTAGTGCGGAAGATTCGCTCGCTATCATAACTGCTCCCGGTAAAACGGCACCCGGCATCGGAACCTGAGTTGCCGCGCTAATCTCCCGACCCGATCGAATTCGTGAATCCTCACTGGACCCACGGTTAGTATGAATCCTCCTACCTGACCGCTCCATTTCTCCAACTCCTACTGACTGCTCGAGCCAGCTTTACGGAGTTTAAATACTTCTGGGTAAAGTTTTTAAAACACGTACCTGAGAAGTTCCTACTTACCGCTGGTGGAGCTGTGCCCTCCAGCCCGTTCAGTGCGACATGCGCGGACGTAATGACACGCATGCGCCTGGCGGGGCTTCTTCACATTGTCACTCACGTGACTCCGAAGTAAAATTGAGAATTAAGCACATAACAGGGGGAGGAATACTTCAAGAATATCTCTATCCTAAAAACAGAGCCAACATGTGTGTAAAAGGATAAGCTAACAAAACTTGCACCATCTTCACTCAAACACACCAAATATATTATCTAGGGTACACAAAAAGCTGGAGAAACTCAGCGGGTGCAGCAGCATCTAAGGAGCGAAGGCGACGTTTCGGGTCGAGACCCTTCTTCATATTATCTATGCTCGTCTTTGTTAAGTTTCCTGTAAGCACAGCAGGCGGTGTTGTGCTGATTTGAGAACCAATCTTCAAAATTGCAAAATGACTTGTTCTTCAACACCCTCCAATTAATACCCTTTGTCTTGTGCTACACTATGTGGTGTGAACATATGGAAGGACTTTGTATTTTTCTGCACTTTGATTTCCTTTGTCTGTCACAGTGAGTAGATAAGATTCTCACCTCTGGATCTGAAGGTTGTGGGTTAAATTCCAAATTCAGGAGCAGCTCCTTCCCAACAATCAGCAGGCTGTGAACACTACCATCCAGGGCCTCTGAGAGGAATTTTATCAGTGGGTACAAAGTTTATTTCGGGCCCCCTTCCCGTCTCCATTAGTTATCCCATTTTTATCCACTACAGTTTTATGCCATGAGCTATAGCCTGTAAGGCCAAAAAGGCGTATGGAAGATGAGAGAGAGGTGGATTGGAGCGCTCTGTAGATTTTCTGCATTTGAGGCCTGATGCTCTTATACTCCCTCCAAGATAAAAATAAATAAATATAAATAAAATAAAAGGATCAGAGCGAAGAAAGCACATTTGTTTTGAATATCTTTGTTTATGCTACAATACACATGAGGAGAAATAATTCACAGTGAAACATCCTCAATGCAGATCAGATCATCAGAAGACATAATTATTAGTATAAAGTTAAAAAAAAGGTAAATAGGCTTAGTATTTACTTTAAACAAAGTGCTTTCCTGGGCTTTTTTTGTGAAAAATTTTGAATCACAGCATGAATATTTATTGTTCTGGCAATGTTTGGTTCAATACTTAGCCTGGGCAAATCCACAAGACGTTCCTGAGATATTGTAGACCTTAAATAAGTCTTAATCAGCTAGAGTTTGCTAAATGACTTCTCTGCAGAAGCTACTGTTGCTGGAATTGTTAATGGTATTCTTAAGCTAACACAAAGATTTGGAAACAGGTCACCAAGTCTATACTCTGTTAACATTCACACACACCAACCCACACACCCACCCACGCACACGCCCACCCACGCCGACCCACGCCCACACAGGCCCACATTCGCCCACACCCACACACATCCACACACATCCACACACCCACTCACACCCACACACTCACACACAAACATTCACACACACCCGCTCACACACACCCACACCCACACCCACCCACACCCACCCACACCCACTCACACCCACTCAAACCCACTCACACTCACACACCCACACACCCATGCACACATGCACACATACACCCACCCACACCCACTCACCCACACACACACACACCCACACACACACCCACTGACACACGCCCGCACCCACCCACACATGCACACCCACACATACACCCACACACACCCATCCACACCCACCCACCCACACCCACTCACCCACACACACACACACCCACTCACACACACCCACTCACACACACCCGCACCCACCCACTCCAGACCGATGCCTCCACCGACACTCCTCGTCTCCAGCCCGCCCGCTGGACCGTGGCGCTGCCTGCCTGATCACCACGAGGCCGAGATGTCCACCACGAGGAGCAGCAATAACATCCACCCCTCTCCGACGCTCACCGCCTACCCGGCCAAACCCGGGCCCGGACCACCGAAACTGCCGCCCGCGGCTGCCAACTATCACCACCTCCCCGGGTGGGGCCACAGCAGCCACGGTCACCAACCTTCACTGTCTTCAGAAAGCCACTGATGCTGCTGCCCTTACCTCTACTCCAGCCCCCCACGTACCTCCACCAGTGACTCTGCCGACCCTCGCCTCCCCACCGGCCACCAGCGGGCCAGAAACGTCGCCTCACCAGAGTTCCAGGCGCAGCACGAGGCACACAACCTCCACCATTCAGACAGAACGTGGTTTGATTCTGCTGGGTCCTAATGCTTCCACCCCCCACCCCCCCACAGGGAAGACCTATCAGTGGTGATGGGTCTTCCCCTTCCCCCTCTTTTAATCAGGTTACCCTGACCACACAGCCGCTAGTTAAAATTCCCGGCTAATTATGGATCACAATTTCTATGAATTACGATATATAAAACTATGTTGGCTCACACAAAATGTGAATGCTAGTCTTCACAAAATATATGCAAACATTTTCTGAGACTTCAGGAAATTCCCGCCCCCCCCCCCCCTCCCCTTTTGGACCCCGGGCCCGGGTACGATGTACTCCCTGCACCCCCTCTCATGGGCCCTGCACCAACTGCCTTAATTGCACTAGGGACTTGTAGCTTTGTTTTTGTCTTTGAACTATATTGTCTGATTGCTTTTATATATTGAGCTATTTCTATTTGCTGTTTACTATGGTTCCGGCTGAGTACTATGTTTACATATCTGTTGTGCAGCTGCAAGTAAGAATTCCATTGATCCATTTCAGGACATATACCTTTTTACACTCTTAACCCTTGACTTATTGGACGCATAATCAAGATTGATGCGTGAGTCCAGGATAAAACAGGTACGCCATTTGTAAGTGCATACTTTGGACATGACATTAAATCAAGATACTGCCTAACCTCATAGGTGCCCATTGAAAATCCTGTGCGACCACTAGAAAACAGAACAGTGCTAGAAAGAATTCCTCTTTGTTTAAAATAAACTTCCCACCATTAATCACTAAACTATATGCCTACATCCAATTTTGGAAAACACTTACTATCTCCCTTATTGGTAGATTAAATGCCATAAAGATGATCTTCCTTCTGCAACTTTTATATCTATTTCAATCATTACCGATATATCTCCCTAAAAGCTTTAAAAAAAAATGTTTCAACATGGATTTGTGCCTGGAAGGTCATGTTTGACAAACCTTCTTGAATTTTTTGAAGCGGTAACTAGGGAAATTGATGAGGGTAAAGCAGTGGATGTTGTCTATATGGATTTCAGTAAGGCCTTTGACAAGGTTCCCCATGGAAGGTTGGTTCAGAAGGTTCAATCTTTGGGTGTTAATGGCGGAGTAGCAAGATGGATTCAACAGTGGCTGAATGGGAGATGTCAGAGAGTAATGGTGGATGGCTGTTTGTCAGGTTGGAAGCCGGTGACCAGTGGGGTGCCTCAGGGATCTGTGTTGGGTCCACTGTTGTTTGTCATGTACATCAATGATCTGGATGATGGGGTGGAAAATTGGATAAGTAAGTATGCAGATGATACTAAGATAGGTGGTATTGTGGATAATGAAGTAGATTCTCAAAGTCTACAGAGAGATTTGGGCCATTTGGAAAAGTGGGCTGAAAGATGGCAGATGGAGTTTAATGCTGATAAGTGTGAAGTGCTACATCTTGGCAGGACAAATCAAAATAGGACGTACATGGTAAATGGTAGGGAATTGAGGAATGCTGTGGAACAGAGGGATCTAGGAATAACTGTGCATAGTTCCCTGAAGGTGGAATCGCATGTAGTAAAGAAAGCCTTTGGTGTGCTGGCCTTTATAAATCAGAGCATTGAATATAGGAGTAGGGAAGTAATGTTAAAATTGTACAAGGCATTGGTAAGACCAATTCTGGAGTATGGTGTACAATTTTGGTCGCCTAGTTATAGGAAGGATGTCAACAAAATAGAGAGAGTACAGAGGAGATTTACTAGAATGTTGCCAGGGTTCCAGCAACTATGTTACAGAGAAAGGTTGAACAAGTTAGGTCTTTATTCTTTGGAGCGCAGAAGGTTAAGGGGGGACTTGATTGAGGTCTTTAAAATGATGAAAGGGATAGACAGAGTTGACGTGGATAAGCTTTTCCCATTGAGGGTAGGGAAGATTCAAACAAGAGGGCATGACATGAGAATTAAGGGACAGAAGTTTAGGGGTAACGTGAGGGGGAACTTCTTTACTCAGAGGGGGGTGGCTGTGTGGAATGAGCTTCCAGCAGAGGTGGTGGAGGCAGGATCGATTTTAACATTTAAAAGTAAAGTGGATAGGTATATGGACGTGAAGGGAATGGAGGGGTATGGTCTGAGTGCAGGTAGATGGGACTAGGGGAAAACAAATGGTCGGCACGGACTGGAAGGGCCGAGAGGGCCTGTCTCCATGCTGTAATTGTTATATGGTTATATGGTTATATGGTGTATTCTATGGGTTTTGTATTCCAAAATAAAGTTAGTGACAATAACCATATAACCATGTACAATTTTAACATTACTTCCCTACTCCTATATTCAATGCTCTGATTTATAAAGGCCAGCACACCAAAGGCTTTCTTTACCACCCTATCTACATGCGATTCCACCTTCAGGGAACTATGCACAGTTATTCCTAGATCCCTCTGTTCCACAGCATTCCTCAATTCCCTACCATTTACCATGTACGTCCTATTTTGATTTGTCCTGCCAAGATGTAGCACTTCACACTTATCAGCATTAAACTCCATCTGCCATCTTTCAGCCCACTTTTCCAAATGGCCCAAATCTCTCTATAGACTTTGAGAATCTACTTCATTATCCACAATACCACCTATCTTAGTATCATCTGCATACTTACTTATCCAATTTTCCACCCCATCATCCAGATCATTGATGTACATGACAAACAACAGTGGACCCAACACAGATCCCTGAGGCACCCCACTGGTCACCGGCTTCCAACCTGACAAACAGCCATCCACCATTACTCTCTGACATCTCCCATTCAGCCACTGTTGAATCCATCTTGCTACTCCGCCATTAACACCCAAAGATTGAACCTTCTGAACCAACCTTCCATGGGGAACCTTGTCAAAGGCCTTACTGAAATCCATATAGACAACATCCACTGCTTTACCCTCATCAATTTCCCTAGTTACCGCTTCAAAAAATTCAAGAAGGTTTGTCAAACATGACCTTCCAGGCACAATTCCATGTTGACTGTTCCTGATCAGACCCTGTTTATCCAGATGCTTATATATATTATCTCTAAGTATCCTTTCCATTAATTTGCCCACCACTGACGTCAAAGTAATAGGTCTATAATTGCTAGGTTTATTCTTTGAACACTTTTTAAACAATGGAACAACATGCGCAGTACGCCAATCCTCCGGCACTATTCCCGTTTCTAATGACATTTGAAATATTTCTGTCATAGCTCCTGCTATTTCTACACTAACTTCCCTCAATGTCCTAGGGAATATCCTGTCAGGACCTGGAGACTTATCCACTTTTATATTTTTCAAAAGTGTCAGTACTTCCTCCTCTTTGAATCTCATAGCTTCCATAGCTACTCTACTTTTTTCCCTTACCTCACAGAGTTCAATATCCTTCTCCTTGGTGAATACCGAAGAAAGAAATTGTTCAATATCTCCCCCATCTCTTTTGGCTCTGCATATAGCTGTCCATTCTGGTTCTCTAATGGTCCAATTTTATCCCTCGTTATCCTTTTGCTATTAATATAGCTGTAGAAACCCTTTGGATTTACTTTCACCTTTCTTGCCAAAGCAACCTCATATCTTCTTTTAGCCTTCCTAATTTCTTTCTTAAGATTCTTTTTACATTCTTTATACTCCTCTAGCACCTCATTTACTCCATGCCTCCTATAATTATTGTAGATATCTCTCTTTTTTCGAAACAAGTGTCTAATTTCCCTTGAAAACCATGGCTCTTTCCAATTTTTACTATTTCCTTTCAACCTAACAGGGACATAAATATTCTGTACTCTTACAATTTCCCCTTTAAATGTCCTCCATTTCTCTTCTACATCCTTCCCATGAAACAAAGTGTCCCAATTCACTCCTTTAAAATCCTCACGCATTCCCTCAAAGTTAGCCTTTCTCCAATCAAAAATCTCCACTCTAGGTCCTGTTCTGACTCGCTCCATAATTATATTGAAACTAATGGTATTGTGATCACTGGTCCCGAAGTGCTCACCAACGCATACCTCCGTCACCTGTCCTGCCTCATTTCCTAACAGGAGGTCCAGCACTGCCCCTTCTCTGGTCGGTACCTCTATGTACTGCTGCAAAAAACTATCCTGCACACATTTAACAAACTCCAAACCATCCAGCCCATTTACAGAATGTGTTTCCCAGTCTATTTTTGGGAAATTGAAATCTCCCACAATCACTACCTTGTGCTTACTACTAATATCTGCTATCTCCTTACATATTTGCTCTTCCAATTCTCGCTCCCCATTTGGCGGTCTATAGTACACCCCTAAAAGTGTTGCTACACCGTTCCCACTTCTCAGTTCCACCCAAATAGCCTCCCTAGACGAACCCTCTAATCTATCCTGCCAAAGCACTGCTGTAATATCCTCTCTGACAAGCAATGCAACACCTCCACCTCTGGTCCCTCCAATTCTATCACCCCGGAAGCAACGAAATCCTGGAATATTTAGTTTCCAATCACAGCCCTCCTGCAACCATGTTTCACTGATTGCCACAACATCACATTTCCAGGTGCCAATCCAGGCTCTAAGTTCATCCACCTTACTTACAATGCTCCTAGCATTAAAATATGCACATTTTATAAACCCACCATCCTTTATTCTCTGTCTATTATCTTTTTCATCTTTCTCGCCTACATTTTGGGTCCGAGTGCTTCCCTTCTCTGCCTCTTGCCCCACACCCTGTCCCCTAGCCCCCTTTACCCGAGTCCCTCCCCCCAGCCTTTCTAGTTTAAAGTCTCCCCAGTAGGCCTTTGCAAATCTCCCTGCCAGGATATTGGTCCCCTTCGGGTTCAAGTGCAACCCGTCCTCTGCGTACAGATCATGCCTTCCCCAAAAGAGGTCCCAGTGATCAAGAAACTTGAATCACTGCCCACTGCACCAGTCCCTCAGCCACGCATTTAGCCTCCACCTCATTTCATTCCTACTCTCACTGTCACACGGCACAGGCAGTAATCCTGAAATCGTTACCCTTTTGGTCCTTCTCTTTAACTTTCCCCCCAACTCCCTAAATTCTCCCTTCAGGACCTCGTCACTTTTTCTGCCTATGTCATTGGTACCTATGTGTACCACAACATCAGGCTCCTCTCCCTCCCTTATCAGAATCTTTTGGACACGTTCTGACACATGCGAGACCCTGGCACCAGGGAGGCAAACTACCATCCGGGTCTCCCGACTGCGTCCACAGAATCGCCTATCCGACCCCTTAACTATTACAATTGCCCTCCTCTTTTTGCTACCCTTCTGAGCATCAGGGCCGGTCTCTGTGCCGGAGGCCCGGCCGCTGTTGTTGCCCCCAGCTAGGCTGTCCCCTCCAATTGTACTCAAACCCGAGTACCTATTTTCCAGTTGTACGGTCACAGGGGTACTCTCTAGCCCCTGCCTCTGCCCCTTGCCCTTCCTAACCGTGACCCACTTGTCTGCCTCCTGTGGTCTGGGAGTGACTACCTCCCTGTAGCTCCTCTCTATGACCTCCTCACTCTCCCTGACCAGACGGAGGTCGTCGAGCTGCTGCTCCAGGTTCCTAACACGATCCTTTAGGAGCCCCATCTCGACACACCTGGCGCAGATGTGTACGTCTGGAGGGCTATCAGATTCCCTGACCTCCCACATCTGACATCCAGAACAGTACACTGCCCTGGCCTTCATACTGCCCCCCTTACACAGGATACAATAGCAACAGAATATAAAATCACTACAAACTGCTGGGATCTGACTGTAAATCAGCTGCGTTCCCTAGTCCACTACCCACCAATCAGCGGCTTCCTCAAAAAAACCCACTTCTCCAAATGGAATGTTATGGATTTTGGTAAGCCTCTGAAAAAAACAAGCCCCGCGCTTGATTTTATAGCTTACCGGTCGGGTGTCGCTCCTTCCCCTCCTCCTCTTCCAACGGCTCCTGTGGGCCTCTGAAAAAACAAGCCCCGCGCTTGATTTTATAGCTTACCAGTCGGGTGTCGCTCCTCCCCCTCCTCCTCTTCCAACGGCTCCTGTGGGCCTCTTACACAAAAGACATTTGTGCAAATCCAAAGAAAATGGAGGAGTAGCTCTACATAATTTTCTTTTTTACTACTGGGCAACTAATATTAAAAATATAACTTTCTCGTTGGACGATACCGGCCACAAATAAATTGGTTAAAAATGGAGATGGAAGATTGTTTGCCTTTTAGTATAGGCTCGATCGTCCTATCTCCAAAACATCTGAATAAGTCAACATATGAGCAAAATCCGATAATACTTAGAACTATCCGTATCTGGAAACAGCTGAAATTCAGTCTTAAATTGAGAAACATGTCTCTCCTTCTTCCTATTACAAACACTCCCTCCTTTAAACCATCTACTTTAGATATGGTGTTTGTTCAATGGAAGAACCTGGCAATTAATACTGTGGGAGACCTCTATAAGAAGGGGACTCTCTCTTCTTTTCAAGAACTACAGGAGAAATATCACTTTGATGCCAATAATTTTTTTAGATACCTTCAAATCTGAGATTATGTGAAAACATATACACAAGACTGTCCTCTTATGGGTCCAGATATATAGGCAATTGTTTGAATAGACATGCCAATACAAGTAAGTTGATATCTTACATTTATAATACTCTTCTACACATTGACACCCCACCCTCTGCGATTTATAGGCGAGTATGGGAGGACGAGCTGGGTTACCCATTTCGAAAGATATATGGGAGGAAAGCCTACTATACATACACTACTGTTCTTTAAATGCCAGGCAATGCCTGAAACAATTTAAAGTATTGCATAGGTTATACTACTCAAAGACCAAACTGAACTAGTACATCCTGTATAAAAATACAAAACTTCTGGACGGGAATATTCAATATAATTTCTAAAACACTTAAAATTCAATTGGAGTTAGATTCAAAATTAATTATATTAGGAATGTCAGAGGGCTGCCCTAATTTAACGATATCCCAAAGACGCTTCCTTGACTATAGTTTAATCACAGCGAAAAAACTTATACTTAAATTCTGGAAAAAGGTAACAGTCCCCGCAGTGGAGATGTGGATCACAGAAATGACCGACACACTACATTTAGAAAAAATAAGCCTTGTCTTGACTGACAAACCAGATCAATTTTCCAAAATATGGTCTCCTTTCATTGAATTTCTTCAACAACACAACGGTCGAACACAAATTCAAAACCAACGCTAGGGTTGGGTGAGCAGGCGTAGGGAAGGGTAGTGGGATATAGCTCTGCTTCTTTCACTTCTTCGTTAGTTCAGGGGTTTTTCTTTTTTCTCTTTCGTGTCTCTTTCGAAATTCTTTATTTTCTTTTTTCTTTTCCCTTTTTTCCTTTTTCTTTTTTCCAATTTAGTTATTCGTTTATAAAACGTTAAAATTGAAGCTGTACGAAAATTGCATAATTGTTTTGTCGATTACTTTCTCCTTGTACAATTGCTTCTAATAAAATAAATTATAAAAAAAAGAAAACAGAACAGTGCAGCACATGACCAGGCCCTTCGGCCCACAATGTGTGTGTAGAACATGATGTTGATGAGCTAACTTGGCACATGATCCATATCCCCCCATTCCCTACAAAAACTATGTGCCCATCTGTAAGCTTCTCGAACGCCATTTAGTTTAGTTTAGCTTAGTTTAGAGATACAGTGTAGAAACAGGTCCTTCAGCCCACTGACCTCACACCGCCCAGTTATCACCGCACATTAACACACAGTAGGGACAACTTTACATTTATACCAAGCCAATTAACCTACAAACCTGTACGTCTATGGAGTGTGGAAGTAAAACGAACATCATGTAGAAAACCCATGCTGGTGATGGAGAGAATGAACAAACGGCGTACAGGCAGCACCCGTAGTCGGGATGGAACCTGTGTCTCTGGCTCTGTAAGCGCTGTAAGGCAGCAACTTTACTGCCGTGCCACCATGCCGGCCGTTCCATTGGTGTGGGCCATTGTTACATCTGCCTCTGCCAGTGTGTTCCAGGCACACACCGCAACTCTGTATAAAAACCCGCCACATGCATCTTCTTTAAACTTAGCCACTCTCAACTTAAGCCAATGCCCTCTTGATCTTGTCATTTCCAACCTTGGGAAAATGTCTGACTGTCTATCTATGTTTCTTCTAATTTTATTAAGAGCAACTGAGATTCTTATTGCAATGATTTGAACAAAATGTATCCCTTAACCAGTTTCACAGTGGAATGATTATCTTGTCATTAACACAGTGCTGTTTATAGAAGCTTGCTCTTCAGAAAGGAATAACTGCATTTGTTACAGCAGTGATTACACATTGACTCCATTTCACTGAGTATTAAACACTTTACTTCTTTACAAGCACCATAGACATACAGTGGCTTGCAAAAGTATTCATAGCCCTTGAACTTTACCACATTTTGTCACGTTACAACCACAAACGTAAATGTATTTTATTGGGATTTTATGTGATAGACCAACACAAAGTGGTGCATAATTGTGAAGTGGAAGGAAAATGATACATGGTTTCCAAATTTTATTACAAATAAAAAACTGAAAAGTGTGGCGTGCAAAAGTATTCAGCCCCCCTGAGTCAATACTTTGTAGAACCACCTTTCGCTGCAATTACAGCTGCAAGTCTTTTGGGGTATGTCTCTACCAGCTTTGCACATCTAGAGACTGAAATCTTTGCCCATTCTTCTTTGTAAAATAGCTCAAGCTCAGTCAGATTGGATGGAGAGCGTCTGTGAACAGCAATTTTCAAGTCTTGCCAGAGATTCTCAATTGGATTTAGGTCTGGACTTTTACTGGGCCATTCTAACACATGAATATGCTTTGATCCAAACCATTCCATTGTAGCTCTGGCTGTATGTTTAGGGTCGTTATCCTGCTGGAAGGTGAACCTCTGCCCCAGTCTCAAGTCTTTTGCAGACTCTAACAGGTTTTCTTCCAAGATTGCCCTGTATTTGGGTCCATCCAACTTCCCATCAACTCTGACCAGCTTCCCTGTCCCTGCTGAAGAAAAGCATCCCCACAGCATGATGCTGCCACCACCATGTTTCACAGTGGGGATGGTGTGTTCAGGGTGATGTGCCGTGTTAGTTTTCCACCACACATAGAGTTTTGCATTTAGGCCAAAAACTTCAATTTTGGTCTCATCAGACCAGAGCACCTTCCTCCACATGTTTGTTGTGTCCCCCACATGGCTTGTGGCAAACTGCAAACGGGACTTCTTATGGCTTTGTTTCAACAATGGCTTTCTTCTTGCCACTCTTCCATAAAGGCCTGATTTGTGGAGTGCACGACTAATAGTTGTCCGTGGACAGATTCTCCCACCTGAGCTGTGGATCTCTGCAGCTCCTCCAGAGTTACCATGGGCCTCTTGGCTGCTTTTCTGATCAATGCTCTCCTTACCCTGCCTGTCAGTTTAGGTGGACGGCCATGTCTTGGTAGGTTTGCAGTTGTGCCATACTCTTTCCATTTTAGGATGATGGATTCAACAGTGCTCCATGAATGAGATGTTCAAACTTGGGATATTTTTGTATAAACTAACCCTGTTTTGAACTTCTCCACAGCTTTATCCCTGACCTGTCTGGTGTGTTCCTTGGGCTTCATGTTTGTTCACTAATGTTCTCTAACAAACCTCTGAGGCCTTCACAGAACAGCTGTATTTATACTGAGATAAGATTACACACAAGTGGACTCTATTTACTAATTAGGTGAGTTCTGAAGGCAATTGGTTGCACTGGATTTTATTTAGGGGTATCAGAGTAAAGGGGGCTGAATACTTTTGCACGCCACACTTTTCAGTTTTTTTATTTGTAAAAAAATTTGAAAACCATGTATCATTTTCCTTCCACTTCACAAATATGCGCCACTTTGTGTTGGTCTATCACATAAAATCCCAATAAAATATATTTACGTTTGTGGTTGTAACGCGACCAAATGTGGAAAAGTTCAAGGGGTATGAAGACTTTTGCAAGCCACTGTAAGTAGTGCTCTTATTATAAGTACGTTTAATTATTATTATTTTTTTTAATTTACTAACATACTGACCATAATCATAATTGATAAATGGCTTCCCCAAGGGGATATAAATTATTTAAATTTAGAATTATGGATTAAATCATTTAAAATCTGATAGTAATGGCACTGGCTCAAAATGCTTAACGTTTGAAGAGAACCAGTTTTTAACTGCAATGTTAAAACTGCACCAGTTTACCATCTATTTCCATTAACTAATATGTGAATGCAGATTTATTTTCTAATCAGTGGAAATTAAGAGATAATATGCAGTTTTCAACACCAGTGGAAATCTGAATACATTGCACCTGGATCGCTGATTGTGCTGAGATCTATATACACCGGGTGGCATCGATGGCAGCCTTGCCAACAGTCTGTCTCGCCCTTTTCTTTCTTTGTTATTTTAGTGTGTTGTTAAATGTATGTTTTAGAGTATCTTTAGTTTTGTATTATGAGTGGGAGTGGTTAGGGGGGTACGGGGGTTGGGGGAAACATTTAGTAATCTCTTTCCTTGACGGAGATGCGATTTTTTTCTGTATCGTATCGTATCTCTGTCCGCACTGCGGCCTAACATCGAGGAGCTGGTGGTCAGGGATCGGCCTTGGAGCTCCAACCTGCGGGAGCCTGCAGACTTAACATTGTGGACCTCACGAGCTTTGGTTAGGGACCGACTTCGGGAGCTCCAAGCCGCTGGAGCTTCGACTGCCCCGATCGCAGGAGCTTCGACCACCCCGACACGGGAGCTTTGATCGCCCCAACTGCGGATGGTGCGACTGCCCCATCCGTGGGAGAATAAGGTGGAAAGAAGATAAGACTTTATTGCCGTCCATCACAGTGAGGAATATGGGGAAGCCGCTGTGGTGGGTTTTTATGTTAACTTTTATGTAGTTGTGTGTCTTTTTTCTCGTATGAATGTATGGTAAATCAAATTTCACTGTACCTTAAATGGTATGTGACAATAAAGGACCATTGAACCATTGAAGTTTGACAGAACTTTTTGACGACTAAAACTAGAATATGTTTATTCTAGAATTAATCAATGTGAGCTATTCAAATCAAACCTTGACATTTTCTGCAGAGATAAATGTTGCGGCCCATTGCAATCATTTTACTGAAGCTGCTGAGAATATAAATCATCGACTGCTCTTGTGTTGGACATATCATTGATAATATAAGGCATAGCAGCAGGTGAAACATTGAACAGCATCTCACATTTGTGGTGAGACTGTTCAACAACGCAGGATTTCCATTGCCACCATTTTTTTATTTATTTTTATTTTTATTTTATTTATTATAGAAACAAAATAATAACAGAGTACATTATTTTACTATAATGAAAGTACGTGATAATAATGATAAATTCATACTATTAATATTATTTGTATTATTATTAATTATAAATTTCAAAGTTATATGTTTTATATAATTAAGAATACATGGTACTAATAATGAATTTATAATATTAGCAATATACTCATACTGTTAATAATATTTGTATTATCTCAGATTTTTAAATATAAGACCAAATTTTATGTAATTAATAATACATAATACTAGTAAAACTTTTATAATATTCATTATATTTTCATTATGTTAACAATATTTATATTATCATTGATTTAAAATTTAAAATTATTATATAATTGAAAATACACAGTTTTATATAATTGAAAATATAAGATACTAATAATATTTTCATGAAGTTAATGATATTTATATTCATACTGATATTAAGAATTTAAGATAATGTGTTTTCTATACTATTTTCTAATTTTTTATATAGATATAAAGAAAATAGAAAATAGAGTAAAGAGTAAGAAAAGTTTGATGGAGAGTAAAATATTCCTCATTAGTCCGTACTTGGAAATATATTCATGATTTATTATATATTTTTCATCCATTCAAATATTCAGGCCTCAGTCAGGTCCTCGCGCCGAACCGTTATGACCCTGTAAATATTTAATATATGGAGGCCAAATCCCTTTGAGAAGTCTAACCTATCCATAAGGACGAGCCTCAGTCTCTCCAAATGGAGTGTCTCCGACATTTCTGTATTCCACATTTTGATTGTTGGGAATGCAGGGCCTTTCCAAAATTTTAATATTAATTTTTTCCCAATTATTAGACAATAGTCGATAAAAATTCTTTGGTTCATTGTTATTAGTTGGTCAGTTTCAAGTATTCCAAGTATTATTAACTTTGGATCAGGGGTCATACTTATATTGACAACATTCGAAATTATCTTAAATATTTCGTTCCAATATTCTACAATTTTTATTACAGTTAGTAAATGAATGTGACAAATTTGCTTCTGAGATTTTGGCATTTATCACATGTAGGAGATATTTTTGGGAAAATATTATGTAATTTTAGATTTAGAGTAATGTAATCTATGTAATATTTTAAATTGTATAAGGGAATGTTTAGCATTTAACGAGCAATGATGTATATGTTGTAGACTTTCACCCCATATTTCTGGTCTTATAATTTGGCCTAATTCATTTTCCCAAGACTCTCTATATGTTTCTGTTAATGGGATATCACTTTCCAATAAAATATTGGTATATATATGATATCATTTTTTTCGCTAATTTGGATGTTTATTCAAGCATTAATCTAAAATTTTCTGTCTTTCTATTTCTAAATTCTTGTGTATTTGCAGAAACATAGTTTCTTAATTTGTAAATATCTAAAATATTCTTTATTATGTAGTCCACAAGTTTGTTGTAACTCTTGAAATGAAAGAAAAGAGTTTTCCTTATAAAGATCACCTATCTTAGAAATTCCTTTATTTTTCCATTGTAAAAAAGCTTTATCCAACATTGAAGGTTTAAACGTAAAATTATTGGCAATGGTAAGACCTAGTGGTATGAATTTTAGTTTTACTTCGGAGTCACGTGAGTGACTACGTGAAGAACCCGCCTCACGCTGGCAACGGCATGACGTCAACGCTGACGGCGGAAGGAGGAGCTGCAGTAAGGAGCAGCTCCTCGCAGCGGTCGGAACGGCCCGCAGGTAAGTGCAGCTAGATCGGGGCGTTTTTTAGGTTACGCTGGGTGGCTCCAGCAAACGAAACCAAAAGTAAAATTTAGAGCCACGTTAACGTGCTGATTGAGCACTGATTATTAAAGAAAAATGGAGAAATCGGGAAAGAAGTTTTCGCGGGTAAAAAGATCTTCCCGGGGTGAAAGTAAAAAATACGGGACGCGAAGTTAGTGCGGACCCGGTTCCGATAACCGTTGGCCGCCGATTTACCCGATAGTGAGTTTCCAGATTCTCCAGAAATAATAACCACGGAGGAAAATGTTCCTAAAAAATGCAAAAAAGAAATCTGAGAGGCCCGTGGTTTCTGATGACTCTGATACTGAAAGACCTCCAGACAATAAAACTATGTGGCTAAAAATGGAGCATATGGAGAAAGTTCTCCAAACAATTATGAGACAAGGGTCACAGTACCCAGATGAATCCCAAAAAATCCCTGAGGGGTTTGAATATGATGAATATGGCTGTGGGCCAAGTTGGGAATATGATACTCCGGACCCAGGATTTGGGCTGGAAGAAGTCTCATGGGGTGATATCCCAATTGATTTAGGGCTGCGGAAGGCAGACCCTGCTGGTGGTTATATGGCTTTGAAAGCACACCACAAAGTAAAAAGAAAAGGCCTAATGTGCCTGGGATAGCACAAGATTTTGCTATACCTGAAGGAAGTGGTGAGGCTATGGAAGAAAACCTAGCTGCCAACATAAATTATATGGTATCTCACCAACTTCACAATTCTGTGATGAATGAAATATCAGAATTATATAAAGCTCCAAGAAATTGTGCCTCATTGGAAGTGCCACGGTGAATCCGATGATATGGACGTCTATGACTCCAAGTATGAGAGCCCAAGAAGTGAAGTTTCAAAAGGTGCTCAAATTAATTTCTGCTGCCATTACGGCCTATGGCAGGCAAATGGAGAATCTGGAAATGGAAAAGATTCAAAAGGATACTTTGGGCTTATTGTGTAATTCGTTCTATGAAATTAACTTGTATGTGGAAAAATGGCGATTCGGCCCATATTTCACCCTAGGTTTGCAAGCCTGTGTCAAGAAAGTGGTGTTCAAGCTCCTGGGTATTTTGTTTGGAGAAAATCTGCCGAAACAGCTGAAAGAGTTGGATGAAGAAGCTAAATATTTTAGCAATGTTAAACCTTTTGTCTTTGGACAAAGAAGGGTTTTTTCGACCCGAAGGGGGTTTCGATTTTCGTTATAGAGGCAGAAATTTGTCACGAAAATACTATCGTGCTGTGCAGGCGAGTGCTTCCCTGTATTCGGGAAGAAGGAGACCACCACGCTCATACGGAGAGGTATTAAAGACTTATATCCTTAAAGAAAACTGTGGATGACTCTCCAGTTGGAGGGAGATTGCAAAAATTTTATATGCCTGGCTTAACATTACTTCTGATCGATATGTATTACAAGCAGTTTCGGGAGCCATTGTTATTTTTAAAGAAGGGGTTAATCTCCTGTACAGAATAAACCTGCTTATGCTTATGTGTTTTCTGCAGAGGAAAGAATGGAGATTAATGTGGAAATTGACAAATTTATCTGGTAAAAGGCGTAATTGAAAAGACTTATGAACATAAGCATCAATTTGTCTCTAATATATTTCGAAGAGAGATACAAAAGATGGTGGTTGCAGAATTATTCTGGACCTTACAGATCTGAATAAGTTTGTAGAATACCAAACATTTTAAGATGGAGACATTCAGTACTACTGCAAAATATCTTATCTCAGCAGGGTGTTATGGCTAAGATTGATTTGAAGGATGCCTATTATTCTGTAGCAATTCATCATTTCTTCAGGAGGTACTTAAAATTTAATTGGCTGGGACAATTATGGCAGTTTAAAGCTTTACCAAATGGATTGAGTTCGGCTCCTAGACTCTTTACAAAACTGTTGAAACCAGTTTTAGCCCAATTAAGAGCACAGAAACACATTGTTATGGCTTATCTGGATGATATTCTGATCATTAATGATCTCAAGAGTCAGCTGAGCACTCAGTTTCAGTTACTAAAGCTTTGTTTGAAAAGCTAGGGTTCTTGATTCATCCAATTAAGTCCCAGCTGCAGCCAGCACAAACAATTAACTTTTTGGGGTTTTGTAATTAACTCAGTGACTATGTTAGTTACTTTGCCAACAGAGAAGGACAATGACATTTTGATGACTTGTAATTACCTCATTCACAAACCTTATCCTCCATCCGAGAAGAAGTGGCGAAAACCATTGGTAAACTGGTAGCAGCATTTCCGGCAGTGGAATTTGGTCCATTACATTGTCAAAATCTTCAAAGGGACAAAATAAGGGCTCTTAAAGAGAAGGCAGGTCACTTTGACAGGCCTATGCAATTAACAAAAGAAGCCGTGTTGGAATTACAATGGTGGGTTGAAAATGTCCCACAAGCTGCTAAGAATATCATGATTGAACAGCCTGAAATGGTTTTACAAACGGATGCTAGGTGCTCTCGGATGGGGGGCTACAGATTCGTCCTCCAGTTGTGGAGGTAGATGGAAAGCTCAAGAAGAAGCGTTTCTTCAAGCTTATGGGTATTAACTATTTGGAGTTATTGGGTGCTTTTTATGGACTTAAAGCATATTGTTGTGCTAAACAAGGTCTACATGTGTTAATACAGTTAGACAATAAAACGGCTGTTGCATACATTTAATCACATGGGGGGAGTTAGATCAGTATCATGTGATTGTCTGGTCAATGAGATATGGCAATGGTGTATTGGTCGCCAAATATGGATTTCAGCAAGCTACATTCCAGGTAAGGACAATGTGGTAGCAGATGAAAGGTCCAGGATTTTTAAAGATAATACGGAATGGAATGCTTAAGCCAGCAATATTTTAAGAATATTGTGAACCGATTTGGGTTGCCAGAAATTGATTTGTTTGCATCTAGGCTTAATCATCAATTGCCTACTTATGTGTCTTGGGAACACGATCCAGATGCAGTAGCAGTAGATGCTTTTTCATTACACTGGGGAAAGATGTTCTTTATGCTTTTCCACCATTTGCTTTGATTCAGAGATTGCCTGAAGAAGATAGAACAAGATTCTGCTTCTGGATTGTTGGTAGTTCCAAATTGGCCAACTCAACCTTGGTTCCCAGTAATGCTGAATATGATTAAAGAACCATATATGTCGATTCCTAACTGTAGTGATATCTTGACTAATCCGGGTAAAACTAAAGAAATTTACCCATTGTATGCATATATGAAATTTATTAATCTGCAGGCTTTGACCAGACCACTACAGGAGCTGGGATTGTCGGACAAAACTATGGAAGTTATAGTCGCAATCATGGCGAGATAGCACACAAAAGCAATATATGACACATATTAAGAAATGGGAAGACTTTTGCACACAGTCAAATATTTCTTATGATACTGTAAATATTGCAAATGTTTTGGATTCCTTGCCAATTTGCATTTTGAGCAACATTTAAGTTACAGTGCCATTAACACTGCACGCAGTGCCTTGTCGTCCTATTTAGGACTTATGACTGATCAGAGATCAATTGGGTCGCATCCATTAATATCTAGATTCATGAAAGGAATCTTTAATATTAATCCACCCAAACCAAGATACACAGAGATTTGGGATGTGAGCATTGTACTTACGCTACTTAGACAATGGACTCCAATTGAAGGGTTGACATTGGAAAGATTGACATTGAGATTAATTATGTTTAATGTCACTGGTCTCAGCTCAAAGAGTGCAAAACTTTACAAATGTTGCGTTTAGACTGTATGCATGTGACTACAGATAATGTTTGTGTTCTATGTTTACGATCTGATCAAACAAAGCAGACCAGGGAGATCTGGAACAAAGGTAACCTTTCAAGCTTATCATATTGATCCTACTTTGTGTGTGGTTTAAACATTTGAACCAATTATATTAAAATTACTGACACCCTTCGAGGAAATGAAAAAACGTTAATGGTTTTACGCACAAAAACCACACACAAAAGCTTCAGTTCAAACTATCTCAAAATGGTTGAAACAGGTGTTGGTTTTAGCGGGAGTAGACACTGATGTGTTTCAAATCTCACTCCACCAGGGCGGCAGCTACGTCCGCGGCAAAGGGGGCGGGACGTACCTCTCGAGCATTTTTTTAAAAGTTGCAGGGTGGAGTAAAGAAGAAACTTTTTCAAAGTTCTACAATAAACCTGTTCACACTATGACAAGCTTTGGACACGCGGTGTTGGGAGCACTATAATCACCTGCTTTGTTTACTATTAATTGCTATAATCAGTGTGTAGTCACTTCTATCTTTTATCGCTTGTAATCATTTCCCTCAGATATAAGGAGGGTTATTATATGGTCTTTAAACCATTAAAAAAGTTAATTGTGAAATGATCTAACATTAGTCTGGTTTCTCATGTATGTGTTTACTTAGCCGGACTGTCGTACGGATTAATTCTACGACATAAAAAACACAGAAAGCTTTAAAATCTTCACGTTGTCACTCACGTGACTCCGAAGTAAAATAGTAAGATTAAACGAGAACTTACCAGTTCGAAGTTTGATCGTTATTTTATGAGGAGTTACGATGAGGGATTACGTGCCTCCACTCCCGTCCTCATAAAATAAATGATCAAATGGTAGTTCTAAGTCTTTTTATGAAGCCTTACTATGTTACTCCGGCTTTTGGTGTTCTGTGTTTTTCATGCCGCTGCTTTGAAGTATGCCGTTGCCAGCGTGAGGCGGGTTCTTCACGTAATCCCTCATCGTAACTCCTCATAAAATAACGATCAAACTTCGAACTGGTAAGTTCTCGTTTAATCTTACTATTTTAGTGTTTTCTTTATTTGTTTCCAGATGCGGATTCCATTTTCTATTATCGGATTTTCACTATAAACTTTCCTAGCTACGTTAGTGTTAGCAAATATTATAGAGCTAATTTCAAATGGAGAACAGTCTTCTTTTTCCATATTTAACCAATTTGGTTTATTATCTATTTCTTCTAACCAAAAATTAATATTTTTAATATTAACTGCCCAGTAATAGAACATAAGATTTGGTAATGCTAATCCTCCATTTATTTTGGGTTTACATAAATGTTTTTTACTTATTCTATGGCTCTTATAATCCCAGATAAAGTTAGTAATTAGAGAATCTACTTTTTTGAAAAAATTTTAGGAAGATATATCGGAATTAATTGAAATAAGTATAATAATTGTGTGGAGAAAAAATCATTTTTATTGCATTAATTTTACTATCATTGAAATAGGTAAGCTTTTCCAATATAAAATATTCTTATTTAATTTATTCAGTAATGGAGGGAAATTAAATTTAAATAAAGAATCAAATCTTTTTGTAACAAAAATCCCAAGATATTTAATATTTTCATTTGTTATCTTGAAAGGGAATTGTTGTAATATATGTAAATTATTCAGCGTTATTGGCATGTTCACTTTTATTCCAATTGATACTGTATCCTGAGAGTGATCCAAATTCCGTTATTAGTTTTAACAAATTTTCGGATACTTATTTCTGGCTCAGTGATGTAAAGTAATACATCATCCGCTTATAAGGAGATTTTATTCTTAGTATCTCTAGTATCATATCCATGTATTTCCGGGTGTAATCTCACCCTCTGGGCAAGAGGTTCTATTGCTAACGCAAACAATAAAGGTGATAGAGGACAACCTTGTCTACAACCTCTAGATAAAACTAAATTTAGTTGATAACATTCGGTTTGTTGTTATTCTAGTTATTGGATTTGCATATAGCAATTTAATCCAATTAGTAAATTTCTCTCCCAGTTTAAAAGCTTCCATCACCGAAAATAGATAAGGCCATGCCACTTGATCAAAAGCTTTTTCTGCATCAAGCGAAATGACTACTAAATCTTTTTTTTCACTTCTTTTCGAATATATAATATTGAATAACCGTCTTAGATTGTATGAACTAGAATATCTTTTTGGTATAAATCCTGTTTGATCGGGGTGGATTAATTCGTTAACGACTGAACTCAGTCTTTGTGCTAATATTTTTGTTAGTATCTTTTGATCTGTATTTATAGAGCTATTGCTCTATATGATCCTGGTTCATCCAAGTCTTTATTTATTTTAGGTATAAGTGTTACAATAGATTAATTCAACGTATCTGGTAATTTCTGTTGTGTATATATCTGTTCATATTAATGATTTCAGACGCGGAACCATATAGTCATGAAACATTTTTATAAAATTCCGAACCTATACCATCGGGTCCCGGTGTTTTACCATTTTTTAATGATCTAATAGATTCTTGGATTTCTTTTATTGAAATATCAGCATTTAATTATTCTCTATTTTGTAAATCCAATCCTTTCAGGTTACATTTTTTTAAGAATGCATCTATTTCTGTTTTATTTACTGTTGCTTTAGCAGTGTATAAGTTTTTATAATATTGCATAAATCTTTCATTAATATCTTTAGGTTGTATTAATAATTCATCCGTTTTGTGATTTGATCTATGTATGATTTTTTCCGCTTCAAATTTTCCTTAATTGTCGAGCCAATAATTTTTGGGGGTTTGTCCCCAAAATTCAAACTGTAAATTGTTTAGTATGTTGATAAAATGTTATAATTTGCTCTGTGTATATTTTATTTAATTTATATTTCAATGCTACAATTTTATTATGTAATATTATATCTGGTTTTGTTGCATTCTGTATATCTAATTGTTTAATCTCCCTTTCCAAATCTTGTTGTTCTTTCCGAATCTTTTTGTTATGGAATGCTTGTGAAGAAATCATGATTCCCTGAAGATATGCTTTAAATGTTTCCCATAATAAGGAGCGAGATATTTCTGGTTGATCATTTATTTCAAAGAAAATCTTAATTTGAGTTATGATATATTCCTGAGTGGTTTTATTTTTTAAAATTTGTGGGTTTCCACTGTCCTGAATTTTCTGTTTTGCCATTTATTTTAATTTTAAATGTTAATGGCGCATGATCTGAGATTATAATATTATGATATTTAGATTCATAAGTAAGTGAAATGAGTTTTGCATCCACCAAGAAATAATCTATTCTTGAATAAGTTTTATGTACTGGCGAGTAAAAAGAGTATTCTCGTCCCGTAGGGTTTTCTGTTCTCCAAACATCTTTAATATTAGTCGTTTGTATATATGCGTTTAATAAATCACTAGAATGTGATTTAGTTTTTCTTTGTTTTGTAGATCTGTCTAAGTAGGGGTCTAGTGTACAGTTAAAATCTCCTCCTATTATCAAATTATATTGTGTTAATTCCGGAATATTGTTAAATACTTTCTTAAAAAACAATGGGCTATCAAAATTTGGTCCATATATATTAACAAAAATCATTT
Organism: Okamejei kenojei; assembly: GCA_035221665.1. NCBI lineage: Eukaryota > Metazoa > Chordata > Chondrichthyes > Rajiformes > Rajidae > Okamejei > Okamejei kenojei. The sequence goes on from CM069134.1 coordinate 1,921,131, forward strand.
TTCTGTATTTAATTCTCCTATCACAATGATGTATCTGCCCTCTTTATCAGCTATGGTTGATATATGTTTAAATAAAGTACCTTTACGAAATAATATTGCTACACCTCTTGATTTATGCGTAAAAGAAGAATGATATATTTTATCTATCCATTTAGCTTTCAACCTGTTTTCCGCATCTTTTTTTAAGTGAGTTTCTTGAATGTAGATTACATCAGCTTTGCTTGTCTTTAAAATGTGCCAATACTTTTCTCTTTTTATCGGTTCGTTAATGCCTTTAACATTCCAACTACAAAACGTTAATCCCTCATTCCCCGTATTTCTTTTTAAGTCTTGCATTTTAAGTTTGTAGAGATCTACAATAGAGTCTAAGGATCAGCGCGCCAGACCCAACCTTACACCCGAACTCTGAATAGATAAATTTTAAATCTCGTTTGTGTCCCTCACGAATATATCTCCATTTGTCCAATGTGTTACTCCATTCAAACTGAAAAATACAATAGGTATAAAAGAAGAATAAAGTATAGTTCAAGAAATTAGTGTTGTGTTTTAAGGTGGAAAGAACTACATCTAGAGTAGATGAGTTTGTGCTAGCCATACTAACATGGCTATCCATCTAATGACTTCCGTCATTGATGTTATTAACTCGGTCAGCTCCAAGATTTAGGGAATTATTATTCCATAGTAATATTTTAGCGGGGGTATAATATTTAAGGAAAAAGGAAAAAGGGGAGAGATAATAGAAAGGGAAAAAAAAAAAAGGGAAAGGAGTAGGATTCATCATATAAACGTATCTATATCTAGAGATAATTTAAAAATCTAAGTAATATTAAACATAAAAGATAAAGGCTATATAAAAAAAGAAAAAATGGTATACAAATTAACTCTATTCAATAAAAAAACATTAGTATGTTATTTATATGTTAGGACTAATTATCAATATCCAGTTAACGCTTTCCAATCCAGTTTTATTCCTGTCCATTCCGTTCGACATTGTGGCGGTGGCGCTATGGAGAACTAGAGAACAGCGCCAGTCAGCTCCGTGAAAAAATCGGAAAAAAACGGGGGATTAAAGGACTTACCCGCTGCCTGCTGCTGACTGCTTGCCGTTTCTGCACCGACTGTGCCGAGTGACGTCATCAGGCGCGCGACAAACTATGTCAACAGCACGGAGCCCTACCGACAAGGGGAAAGGTCGACAAACCCGGCAGAGACCGGGAGAAGGCCGAACTGAAGCCTCGGACTCGAGTAGGACCCGATCCCTGGAAGATGTATCAAAAAAACAGGGACAAAAATGGAAGGTGAGGAGTTTGAAAACTTTCATTTCTCAACAGATGGCTGGCTTAAAGGAAGAAATAAAGGAAGAAATAAAGGATATAAAGGAAGAAATAAACCAGATGAATAGCCAGATGGATACTCAGATGAATCAGAATGAAAAAATCAACTGCAGCAATTCCAAACAAGAAAAACAAAGTCAAAATATTGGAAAAAAAAAAGGCAAAAAATTATCGGAAGATTTGAAGAATGAACTCACTGAAATGTTTTATGAAAATGGAAAAGAAGATGGACAAAAAACTTGAAAAGGTTTAAAAAAGACTTTCATAATAGGATTAATCCTATTGTGGATGTACAGGAACAACAGATGGCTGGTATAAAGAACCTTGAACAAAAAGCTGAGACGAGTGCTTTGACTACAGCAAAGCTGATTACAGAAAATGAACGTCTAAAGAGCCTGCTGACTAAAACAACAGAGAAATGCACTGAGCTAGAAGGACATCAAAGAAGACAAAATCTTCGAATTGCAGTGGGATTCCTGAAGGTCGAGAGAAAAAAGACGGTCCTCGAGAATTCACTGCTAAATTACTTAAAGAGGTTCTATCTCTGGAAGAAAATGCCTTTACTAGCTCGTGCCCATAGGAGTCAACAGACGTCAGACCAGACCAAACGCCCCTCCAAGACAAATGATTATAAAGGTACAAATATGACTTTTGTTCTGGATGAGAATTTTTCCGAAAAGCTTCAAGAATCAAAGACCTGACATTTGAAGGACAGAGGATTAGTATCTATCGAGACTACCCACCAGAGGTCGCTAGGAAACGGAAAGCATTTAATGAAGCCAAAAGTCTTATGAGGGGAGTAGAAAACCTGAGATACGGTTTGAATTATCCAGCTATTTTAAGAGTTACTTATAACAACGCGGAACACTTTTTTAAAACACCAGCTGCAGCATTGGAATTTGCCCAGCAGTTCAAGACCTGAAAAGTTTCTACAAGTAAATATACTGACTCTTACTACTTTTAGAGATCCAACACAGACTTTTAACATCCTGTGAGATCCTACAAGATAATATTGGACTAGATGGGCCACCATTTTTATGACATCAAATTTGACAAGAAGTGAGAGCAAAGGCATAAAGAAAGGAAGACACAGCTCACGTTAACAAGAATCATGTGACACATAAAGCATTATTGAACTATTGAACTATTGAACCCCTCACACCTTTCTTGCACTATGATCTGATTCCCTAGTAACCAAGATCTTTATCTTGAGCAAACAGAATGACGGAACCTTCAGATATTTTGAAAAAAATCATTTTTAACCTTGTCTGAAATGGCTGATAAAAGAACAATAGCTGGTCGGTGCGGACTCAGTGGGCCGAAGGCCTGTTTCCGTGCTGTGTCTCCAAACTAAACTAAACTAAACTAAACCTCGCCAAATACATTTATCCCTATTCACATTCACCTGGTGAATGATCATCTCTTAGAGCATAGAACATTGGAGAGGACCTTAAGCCCACAATGTCTGTGCCAAACGTGATGCCAGGTTAAACTAATCTCTGCCATATCTCTCCATTTCATGCATATCCATATAAATGCAAGTGAAGTCGGTCCCAATCTGCTTAATTTCTCATCTTTCAACAAATACAACATTTCCAACAACACAAAAAGCAAAGGCATTCAAAAACAATTGGTAACAAAAGCAAAACGTGCTGGAATCCTTTGGCAGACCATACATCATCAATGGAAAGAGAAACAGAGTTAATGTTTTAGGCATCCTTCATCAGAACTGGAACAACAAAAGAACAATTGAGTTCCAAATTGCAGCAAGGGTAGGAGAGGGATAGATAGGAAATAGGAACTGCTGAGGGAGACCAAGGCTAAAGAGACGTCTTGCAATCCTGTTGGGCAGAGAAGCAGAACTTCTTCAAGTTTGACACACCCAGAAAAGAGCAGTGGGCTGAAACATTGCCTTTTTCCATCTCCACTGTTCTCTGAAGCTTTAACATTATATTCTGCAGAGTTTTCATTCTCCGTTGTATTAATTTTCTCCGCAGATGCTGTGTAACCCACAGAGGACTTTGTGTTCCTGTGCGGTACTGTTATATCATCTATGTTGTGAACCTATTTTATGTTAGCCATCTTCATATTCTAGGGAGGGGCTCATGTTGTCTACCTCCCCGTGGCGAGCCCTGTCAACTGACCTCAGTCAGACGAACGATAACAAACAGAGACAGCAGCAGCGCCGCAGCTTGGTGCCAACCCGGAGCATGCATCCTTTTTAGGGTGGGCACCTACGGATGTGGAACCAGATGGCATCACCCTGCTGCAGACTTCTGCTGCCTCAAACGCAAGAAGAAGACATTCTAGGGAGCATGCTGAAACAAAGCGTAAGTCTCTCATTAACGTATTTCTCTTTTAGGCATCTGTCAGGGATGGCTAGGTGCATATTTTATTGCTTTGAGCTATGGGCCACGTATCAGTGCCATTGCTAATATTTTCATTTTCACCTTCATTGCATTTGTTGAATGTATCCCTGGCTCAGCTCATCTGCCACTGAAACATTCATCCTTGACCTTATTACATCTCAACCTGACTGTTCTAATGCACTTCCAGATGGCTTCGCTCTTTTACTTCCAATGGGAATTATGTCATCGGAATATTCTCCGTGTCCTAACTCCTTGGGCCTCCTTATCCATTTATCTAATGTTTGCTGAATTACTGAATAATGAAGGTTTCTGAATAACGAATGACTAGGCTCTCATCCTTATATTCAAATCTTTGTATTCATATACTTCATGAACCTGTCCATGCAATCTCCTGAAATATCGGAACCTTGTAAGAGATCTGTACTCCTGTAACCCTGACCACAGTCCAATCCGTCAAATCCTGATTTTAATCACTCAATTATTTTCATTGTGTAGGTTTTGCTCTCTCTACCATCTTACTGTGTCCCGGTTTATTATTCTGCAAGATATTTGTGTTACTTTAATCCTGGCCCCTTGTCCACCACTGAATGAACTGATGCTCCATTGGTGTGCTACAATTAGGAGGTCTCTGCCTCAACCACTTTGCCTCTCTATCTATCTTTCCTTGTGTTCCTTGTTTATAGCACTTCTTATGACCGACCACTTTGACCAAGCTTATGGTTATCTTCCATAATGACTCTTTTGTGGCTCACCATCAATTTATTGATAACAGTGCTGAAATACCTTGAAGACAAAAGGTTTAAGCCCCTGTCCCACTTTGGAGACCTAAACAGCAAACTCTGATGATCTTGCCCGCCACCCAAGGTTTCCACGAGGTCAGTGGAGGTTTTCGTCACTCTCCCCAATGGTCGAAAGTAGTTTCCATGTGTTCGAGGCGTCATCTAGGTTGCTGCTATTTTTTCATCGTATTTAAAACCGGGCTTGATTAAAAATAGGTTGCCTTTTTAAAAATCGATAATTTATTTGTCGCAGTTTTGAAGCCGGTTTTCTTCATAGTCGAGGAAGGTTTTCAACATCTGCATGGGAGGTGGTAGGAGATTGCAGGTCACCTCGACCTTGATTTTTTTTTGGGTGGTGGGCAAGGTCACCAGAGGTTGCTGTTTAGGTCGCCTAAGTGGGACTGGGGCTTAAGTACAAAAGTAGGCAAATCTTACTAAAATTGTGTAAAAGGTGCCAGTGAGACTACTGTTATTAAGGGAAATATATCCTCATTCATGGCAATTCAAGAGTAGATTAATTTAAGTAAGGTGAGGAAAGACATCTTTTCTCAAAACGTGAATTATTGGAATTCCTTGCCCCAGAAAGATGTGGAGGTTGAATCGTTGACTATATCCAAAGCTGGTATAGGTAGATTTATGATCAGTAGGGGTATCAAGGGTAATGGACTGAGGCTTGGAAAGTAGATGAGGAATGAATAGATTGGGGGAAGAGATTGAATAGAAGAAGGGAAGAGATTGAACTTTTTTTCACCTTCCATCACAGTGAGGAGAGTGGAGGAGTCACTGTGGTGGATGTTTATGTTAAAATGGACTTTGTGTGTTCTGTTGCTTTATATTGGTATGACTGCCTTATTGAATTATCTTGTTGAATAGCAGATATAAGAGGTTTGGTTTAGTTTTGTTTAAAGATACAGAGCAGAAACAGACCTTTCTGCCCACCGTGTCAGCGCATATTAACACTCACTACGGGCAGTTTTTACATTTACCAAGCCAATTTATCTACAAACCTGTACTCAATGCAACTAGCTCCCCTCTCAACCCCTCCTTGCTCATTAACCTAGGTAATTTTAGTTTAGGAATGAATGGCAGATGCTGGTTTAAACTGAAGATAAGTTCACCAAAGCCAATTTACGACACAATAAGCTGGAGTAACTCAGTGGGACAGGCAGCATCTCTGGATAGAAGGAATGGGTGACGTTTCGGGTTGAGACCCTTCTTCAGACGTAAAGTGACGGGAAAGGCAAACGAGAAATATAGATGATGATGTCGAGAGATATCGAACATTGAATGAATGATATGCTAAACCATTATGATTTTTAAAGAAAAAAGGCCGTTGTTAGCTGTTTGTTTGTGGAGAAAGAGAAGCTGGTGTGATGGGTGGGGAAGGATAGAGAAAAGGGGAATGCAGGGGTTACTTGAAGTGAGAGAAATCAACATTCGCTGTGGTAGATGTTGCTGTGTTAGGAGTCGCTGTGGTAGATATTTATATTAAAATGTATTTTGTGTGTTCTTTTGTTTTATATTAGTATGACTGTATGGCAAACTGCCCAAGCAAAATATGAGACGCTGTCCTCCAAATTGCATTTAGCCTCACTCTGACAATGGAGGAGGTTTAGGACAGAAAGGTCTGTGTGGGAATGGGAAGGTGAATTAAAGTGTTTAGCAAACAGGAGATCAGGTAGGTCCAGGCAGACTGAGCAAAGGTATTCAGCAAAAGGAATCTCCCAGTCTATGTTTGGTCTTGTCTTAACCACAAGGGGGTGCCGCACAATGGCAGCCTCACCAACAGTCTGTCAGCCTTTTTGTCAATCTCTTACCTTGCCGGAGATGCGATTGTTTTCCAGATCGTATCTCCGGTCGCTCTGCGGCCTAACATCATTGAGCTGGAAGCCTTGCTCAAGACTGACTTTGAGCCCCATCAGTGGGCCGTGGACTTACCTGGGATCGACGCTCCAACCACGGCCTGCAGATTTCACCATCGAGGGCCTCGCAGTATCGGGTAGAGACCGAGGTCGGGAAGCTCCATACTACGCAAAAGGTTTTTACCAGACCCGACCCAGTATTAGATCGCCCAGCGCAGGGGAGCTGAGATCCCCCCCCCCACCGATTTGATCGCCCTGATGCAGAGAGCCTGACCACCGGCTACGGGAGTCAAGATTGCCCCGTCAACAGAAGGCTCGAGGCCATCGACCGCGAGAGAACAAAGAAGCTTAGATATTGAACTTTTTTTCACCTTCCATCACAGCGAGGAATGTGGAGGAGTCGCTGTGGTAGATGTTTATATTTAAATGTATTTTGTATGTTCTTTTGCTTTATCTTGGTATGACTGTATGGCAAATAAAATTCCTTGTATTTTGCAAAACCTACTTGGTTAATAAAGTATGATTATAGACAATAGACAATAGGTGCAGGAGTAGGCCATTCGGCCCCTCGAGCCAGCACAGCCATTCACTGTGATCATGGCTGATCATGCACATTCAGTATCCCGTTCCTGCCTTCTCCCCATATCCCCTGACTCCACTATCTTTAGGAGCTCTATCTAACTCTCACTTGAAAGCATCCAGAGAGTTGGCCTCAACTGCCTTCTGAGGCAAAGAATTCCACAGATCCACAACTGGGTAAAGAAGTTTTTCCTCACCTCCGTTCTAAATGGCCTACATCTTATTCTAAAACTGTCAGCCTATTTCTGTACTCCCCCAAAATGGGGAACATGTTCACAGCCTCTAGCATGTCCAACCACTTAATAGTCTTATACGTTTCAATAAGAACCCCTCATCCTTCCAAATTTCAGAGTATACAAGCCCAGTCACTCCATTCTATCAACAGTCCAGCCATGCCGGGAATTAACCTCGTGATCCTATGCTGCACTCCCTCAATAACAAGATTGTCCTTCCTCAAATTTGGAGACCAAAACTACACACAATACTCCAGGTGAGGTCTCACTAGGGCCTTGTACATCTACAGAAGGACATATGTGCTCCTATACTCAACGCTTCTTGTTATGAAGGCCAACATGCCATTAGCTTTCTTCACTGCTTGTTGTACCTGCATGCTTACTTTCAGTGAGTGATGAACAAGAACCCCCAGATCTCTTTGTACTTCCCCTTTTCCTAACTTGACACCATTTAGATAATAATCTGCCTTCCTTTTTTTGCCATTCAAAATGGATAACCTCACATTTATCCACATTAAACTACATCTGCCATGCATCCGCCCACTCACCCAACCTGTCCAAGTCACCCTGCATCCTCATAGCATCCTCCTCACAGTTCACACTGCCACCCAGCTTTGTGTCATCTGCAAATTTTTTGATGTTACTTTGAATCCCTTCATCTAAATCATTGATATATATTGTAAATTGCTGCGGTCCCACCACCGAGCCTTTGCGGTACCCCACTAGTCACTGCCCGTCATTCTGAAAGGGACCCGTTAATCTCTATATATTTTTTCCTGTCTGCCAACCAATTTTCTATTCATGTCAGTACCCTACCCCCAATACCATGTGCTCCAACTTTGTCCACTAATCATCTGCGTGGGACATTACCAAATGCTTTCTGAAAGTCCAGGTACACTACATCCACTGGCTCTTCCTTGTCCATTTTCCTAGTTTCCTTCCTCAGAAAATTCCAGAAGATTAGTCAAGCATGATTTACCCTTTGTAAATCCATGCTGACTTGGACCGATCCTGTTATTGCTTTCCAAATATGCCGCTATTTCATATTTTATAATTGACCAGCATCTTCCCCACCACCGATGTCAGGCTAACTGTTCTATAATTCCCTGTTTTCTCTCCTCCGTCTTTCTTAAAAAGTGGGATAACATTAACTACCCTCCAATCCACAGGAACTGATCCTTAATCTATAGAACATTGGAAAATGATCAACAATGCGTCCACGATTTCTAGAGCCACTTCCTTAAATATCCCGTATTTAAGAAAGACCTGCAGATGCTGGAAACATTGAAGGTAGACAAAAATGCTTGAGGAACTCAGCGAGTGAGGCAGCATCTATGGAGAGAAAGAATAGGCGATGTTTCCGGTTGAGACCCAGTCTGAAGAAGGGTCTCAACCCAAAACGTCGCCTATTCCTTCTCTCCATAGATACTGCCTCACTCGCTGAGTTTCTACAGCATTTTTGTCTACCTCTTTAAGTACCCTGGGATGCAGACCATCAGGCCCTGGGGATTTATCAGCCTTCAGTTGCATCAGTCCACCCAACACTGTAAATGACTTCTAGACTCAGTACATGATTCAAACACATCTTTAATCAGCACTAAAACTTAAGCATGAAGGATGATTAGTTGTCAATACATCCTGGCTGCTCTAACTGTCGGTGCTGGGAAATAGTATTAGTATATGTATTACAGTGGGGTGGAGTTAGAGATGCTGGCTGGTGTGTGATTGGTTAACATGCAACATCAAACTACATCCTTCCCCCCAAATATTAAGTGTGAAAGGGCACCCATGCCATGGGGTTAAACACACTCGCCATATCTGTCTGGTAGTCTACCAACACGCCCCGAGCGCGTGCAGACCAAACCCTCCCCCGCCTCGCCTGAAAGATGAGGCGGAGAGCCTGGAGGCAAAAATGTCGTGGCAAAGGCTTGTGGTGACCGAAAGGGGAAACATGCGGTGGGTGAGGCCCCGTGGTTAGTGGAGGGGTGCAAGGCATGCGGGAACTTGTGGGAGACATTACAAAAGGCGGCTGAAACAGGCCCTCTCGGCCCTTCCAGTCCGTGCCGACCATTTGTTTTCCCCTAGTCCCATCTACCTGCACTCAGACCATACCCCTCCATTCCCTTCACGTCCATATACCTATCCACTTTACTCTTAAATGTTAAAATCGATCCTGCCTCCACCACTTCTGCTGGAAGCTGATTCCACACAGCCACCACCCTCTGAGTAAAGAAGTTCCCCCTCACGTTACCCCGAAACCTCTGTCCCTTAATTCTCATGTCATGCCCTCTTGTTTGAATCTTCCCTACCCTCAATGGGAAAAACGTATCCACGTCAACTCTGTCTATCCCTTTCATCATTTTAAAGACCTCAATCAAGTCCCCCTTAACCTTCTGCGCTCCAAAGAATAAAGACCTAACTTGTTCACCTTTCTCTGTAACATAGTTGCTGGAACCCTGGCAACATTCTAGTAAATCTCCTCTGTACTCTCTCTATTTTGTTGACATCCTTCCTATAACTAGGCGACCAAAATTGTACACCATATCCAGAATTGGTCTTACAATGCCCTTGTACAATTTTAACATTACTTCCCTACTCCTATATTTCAATGCTCTGATTTATAAAGGCAATGCACACCCAAAGGCTTTCTTTACCACCTATCTACATGCGATTCCACCTTCAGGGAACTATGCACAGTTATTCCTAGGTCCCTCTGTTCCACAGCATTCCTCAATTCCCTACCTTTACCATGTACATCCTATTTTGATTTGTCCTGCCAAGATGTAGCAACTTCACACTTATCAGCATTAAACTCCATCTGCCATCTTTCAGCCCACTTTTCCAAATGGCCCAAATCTCTCTGTAGACTTTGAGAATCTACTTCATTATCACAATACCACCTATCTTAGTATTCATCTGCATACTTACTTATCCAATTTTTCCACCCCATCATCCAGATCATTGATGTACATGACAAACAACAGTGGACCCAACACAGATCCCTGAGGCACCGTCACTGGTCACCGGCTTCAACCTGACAAACAGCCATCCACCATTACTCTCTGACATATCCCATTCAGCCACTGTTGAATCCATCTGCTACTCCGCCATTAACACCCAAAGATTGAACCTTCTGAACCAACCTTCCATGGGAACCTTGTCAAAGGCCTTACTGAAATCCATATAGACAACATCCACTGCTTTACCCGCATCAATTTCCTAGTTACCGCTTCAAAAAAAATTCAAGAAGGTTTGGTCAAACATGACCTTCCAGGCACAAATCCATGTTGACTGTTCCTGATCAGACCCTGTTTATCAGATGCTTATATATATTATCTCTAAGTATCCTTTTCATTAATTTGCCCACCACTGATGTCAAACTAATAGGTCTATAATTGCTAGGTTTATTCTTTGAACCCTTTTTAAACAATGGAACAACATGCGCAGTACGCCAATCCTCCGGCACTATTCCCGTTTCTAATGACATTTGAAATATTTCTGTCATAGCTCCTGCTATTTCTACACTAACTTCCCTCAATGTCCTAGGGAATATCCTGTCAGGACCTGGAGACTTATCCACCTTTATATTTTTCAAAAGTGTCAGTACTTCCTCCTCTTTGAGTTGTGTTATATCTGGACTTTCAGAAGGCTTTCGACAAGGTCCCACACAAGAGATTGGTATACAAACTTAAAGCACACGGTTCAGTATTGATGTGGATAGAGAACTGGCTGGCAGATAGGAAGCAAAGAGTAGGAGTGAACGGGTCCTTTTCAGGATGGCAGACAGTGACTAGTGGGGTGCCGCAAGGCTCAGTGCTGGGACCCCAGCTATTTACAATATATATTAATGATGTGGACGAGGGAATTAAATGCAACATCTCGATGTTTGCGGATGACACAAAGCTGGGGGACAGTGTTAGCTGTGAGGAGGATGCTAGGAGGCAGCAGGATGACTTGGATAGACTGGGTGTGGGCAAATGCATGGCAGATGCAGTATAATGTGGATAAATGTGAGGTTATCCACTTTGGTGGCAAAAACAGGAAGGTAGAATATTATTTGAATGGTGACCGATTAGGAAAAGGGGGGATGGAGCGAGACCTGGGTGTCATGGTACACCAATCATTGAAAGTAGGCATGCAGGTGCAGCAGGCTGTGAAGAAAGCGAATGGTATGTTGGCATTCATAGCATTCCATTTGAAGAAAGACTGGATAGACTTGGCTTGCACTCGCTGGAATTTAGAAGATTGAAGGGTGATCTCATAGAGACTTACAAAATTCTTAAGGGGTTGGACAGGCTAGATGCAGGAAGATTGTTCCCGAAGTCCAGGACAAGGGGTCACTGTTTAAGGATAAGGGGGAAGTCTTTTAGGACCGAGATGAGAAAACCGTTTTTCACACAGAGAGTGGTGAATCTGTGGAATTCTCTGCCACAGAAGGTAGTTGAGGCCAGTTCGTTGGCCATATTTAAGAGGGAGTTGGATGTGGCCCTTGTGGCTGAAGGGATCAGGGGGTATGGAGAGAAGGCCGGTACAGGATATTAAGTTGGATGATCAGCCATGATCATATTGAATGGCGGTGCAGGCTCAAAGGGCCGAATGGCCTGCTCCTGCACCTAATTTCTATGTTTCTATTTTTCTATGTCTGCCGCCAGCGACGTCCAGGGCCGAGCTGGTGGAGGTTGTTGCAGAAGAGGCTGCCGCTGCTGATGAGGCGCAAGGCTATTGCAAGCGGGGCAGGAGGCTACGCAGTCCCGGATGTCACTGGCCATTCGAGGCCAATAGAACAGACTATGGGTGTGTGCCAGTGTGGTGTCGGTTCCTGGGTGACCGCTGTGTGCCTCTTTGAAGTATACGTCTTGTAGCAATGATGGTATCACCACCTTGTGACCGCTGATGACAATACCATCCTGAACTACCAGTTCATCACGAACCAGGAAGAAAGGCTGCACCTCTGTGAGCGTGTTGGATTGTCTGTCTGGCCAGCCTGTTTTGATGATGGAGGAGAGGATTTGTCAGTGGCGTTGTGCACGGCCAAGGTGCGCAGTTGCTTGCTGGAGACGAAATCGACACCAAGGACAGTTAAATTTTCCTGTTCATAGGGATGTTGTCCGCGAGATGCCTGAAGTGCACAGGAGAGAGTGTCAGCGACGTGCATGTCCTTACCCTTGGTGTAGGTAATAGAGAAATCGTACTGCTGCAGCTGCATCATCATACGCTGCAAACGAGCTGGCGGCGTGGATGGGCTGGTTCAGGATTGTCACCAGTGGTTGGTGGTGCGTCCCGACCGTGAAGGTGTTGCCAAAGATGAAGTCGTGGAATTTGGAGCAAGCAAAAACGACGGCCAACAGTTTCTTTTCGATTTGCGTGTAGTGCTGCTCCGTGTCAGTCATGGTGCAAGAGGCATACAAGACGGGTAGTAGGGTGCCGTCGGCAGATGGTTGCAAGCAGGCTGCGCCGAGCCCAAATTTCGAAGCATCGCAGGTGATCGTTACCGGACATTTCATGTAAAAAAAATTAGGGTCGGTGCACTGGTCAGTTTGGACTTTAAGACATCGAAAGCAATCTGATGTTGCTGGAGCCATGACCATGCTGTGTCCTTTTTTCTCAGCTCCCGCAGTGTGGAGCTTAGTTCACTGAGGTTTGGTATGAACTTGCCGAGATAGTTTACCATGCCCAGAAAACGCTGCAGTCCTTTCACATCTGTGGGGGCAGGCATTTCTGTGATGGCAGTAGCCTTCTTCAGATCGGGTTTGAGACCATTAGGAGTGAAGATGTGGCCGACGTAGGAAACCTCTGGAACCCGGAACTTGCACTTGTCAGGATTGAGCTTGAGGTTGATCTTGCGTGAGCATTCCAAGATGAGCCTGAGATTGTGGTCGTACTCCGTTGAATCTTTGAATCGTCGACAATGATGGCACACGGTAGGTCCTCGAATAATAGCTCCATAGTTCTTTGGAAGACTTCACTGGCAGAGTTGATTCCGAATGGCATTCTCAGAAACTCAACTTCTGGTCTCCAATTGGAGGCGTGGGTTCGTATCCCACTTCTGACTCCCATGTAAATGATTTCCAGACTCAGTACATGATTCAAACACATCTTTAATCAGCACTAAAACCTAACAGCATGAAGGATGATTAGTTGTCAATACATCCTGGCTGCTCTAACGGCCGGTGCTGGGAAATAGTGGGAAGTGGGATATGAACCCACGCCTCCAATTGGAGACCAGGTTGAGTTTCTGAGAATGCCATTCAGAATCAACTCTGCCAGTGAAGTCTTCCAAAGAACTATGGAGCTATTATTCGAGGACCTACCTTGTGCCATCCTGGTATTACAGTGGGGTGGAGTTAGAGATGCTGGCTGGTGTGTGATTGGTTAACATGCAACATTTCCTGCCTAATGTGAATTTCCTTCAGTTTCTCCGTCACTGCAGATCGTCTGGCCACTAGTGCATCAGGGAAATTGTTTGTGTCTTCATTAGTGAAGATGGATCAAAAGTACCTGTTCAACTCGTCTGCCATTTCCTTGTTCCCCACAATAAATTCACCTGTTTCAGTCTTCATGATTATGATTATGATTATGATTGAGCAACAGATACAGTAGATGAGGTTAGAGGAAGTGCAAGTGAACCTCTGCCTCACCTGAAAGGGCTGTCGGGGTCCCTGGACAGAGTTGAAGGATTTGGTATAGGGACAGGTGCTGCATCTCCTGCGGTTGCAGGGGAAGGTACCTGGGGAGGGATTGGTTTGGGTGGGATGGTATGAGTTAACCAGGGAGTTGTGGAGGTTAACGGTCCCCGCGGAAGGTGGAAATGTGTCGAGATGGGAGGATGTGGCTAGAGGTGGGATCCCGTTGGAGGTGGGGAAAATGTGTTGTTTGCGATGGCTGATGGGGTGAAAGGTAAGGACAAGGGGGATTGAGGGAGAAAACCAGAGATCCCGGTGAAAACCCGCGCAGATCATGGGGAGAATGTACAAACTCTGTACAAACAGACTGCAGCTATAAGTCAGGATTGAACCCGGGAGTCTTGTGCTGTAAGGTAGCAATTCTACTGTTGTGTCATCGTGCCGTCCATTTTTCAAAGTATTTCAAAGAAGACCCAAGGAATTGTACCCAGTTCCCACCAATTACTTAAGGAAGTAGCTCAGGAAATAGTGGATGCATTAGTGATAATCTTTCAAAACTCTTTAGATTCTGGAGTAGTTCCTGAGGATTGGCGGGTAGCAAATGTAACCCCTCTTTTTAAGAAGGGAGGGAGAGAGAAAACGGGGAATTACAGACCAGTTAGTCTAACATCGGTAGTGGGGAAACTGCTAGAGTCAGTTATTAAAGATGGGATAGCAGCACATTTGGAAAGTGGTGAAATCATTGGACAAAGGTCAGCATGGATTTACAAAAGGTAAATCATGTCTGACGAATCTTGTGGAATTTTTCGAGGATGTAACTAGTAGCGTGGATAAGGGAGAACCAGTGGATGTGGTATATCTGGACTTCCAGAAGGCTTTCGAACAGGTCCCACATAAGAGATTAGTATACAAACTAAAGCATACGGTATTAGGGGTTCAGTATTGATATGGATAGAGAACTGGCTGGCAAACAGGAAGCAAAGAGTAGGAGTAAACGGGTCCTTTTCACAATGGCAGGCAGTAACTAGTGGGGTACCGCAGGGCTCAGTGCTGGTACCCCAGCTATTTACAATATATATTAATGATCTGGATGAGGGAATTGAAGGCAATATCTCCAAGTTTGCGGATGACACTAAGCTGGGGGGCAGTGTTCGCTGTGAGGAGGATGCTAGGAGACTGCAAGGTGACTTGGATAGGCTGGGTGAGTGGGCAAATGTTTGGCAGATGCAGTATAATGTGGATAAATGTGAGGTTATCCACTTTGGTGGCAAAAACAGGAAAGCAGACTATTATTTAAATGGTGGCCGATTAGAAAAGGGGAGATGCAGCGAGACCTGGGTGTCATGGTACACCAGTCATTGAAAGTAGGCATGCAGGGCAGCAGGCAGTGAAAAAAGCGAATGGTATGTTAGCTTTCATAGCAAAAGGATTTGAGTACAGGAGCAGGAGGTTCTACTTCAGTTGTACAGGGTCTTGGTGAGACCACACCTGGAGTATTGCGTACAGTTTTGGTCTCCAAATCTGAGGAAGGACATTATTGCCATAGAGGGAGTGCAGAGAAGGTTCACCAGACTGATTCCTGGTATGTCAGGAATGTCTTATGAAGAAAGACTGGATAGACTTGGTTTATACTCTCTGGAATTTAGGAGATTTGAGAGGGGATCTTATAGAAACTTACAAAATTCTTAAGGGGTTGGACAGGCTAGATGCAGGAAGATTGTTCCCGATGTTGGGGAAGTCCAGGACAAGGGGTCACAGCTTAAGGATAAGGGGGAAATCCTTTAAGACCGAGATGAGAAAGACTTTTTTCACACAGAGAGTGGTGAGTCTCTGGAACTCTCTGCCACAGAGGGTAGTTGAGGCCAGTTCATTGGCTATATTTAAGAGTGAGTTGGATGTGGCCCTTGTGGCTAAGGGGATCAGAGGGTATGGAGAGAAGGCAGGTACGGGATACTGAGTTGGATGATCAGCCATGATCATATTGAATGGCGGTGCAGGCTCGAAGGGCTGAATGGCCTACTCCTGCACCTAATTTCTATGTTTCTATGTTTCTATGTTTCTATGTAATATTTACTTGTCCGGCAAAAATATTGGCAAAGCACATTTTTCTTCAAGGTGTTTGCCCCGCATAAATGGATTCCATGGAGTCTACAATGGAAGCTAGGTTTTTAAAATATTTAATCAGCTTTAAACTGTTTGCAGCTTCAGATCAAAATGATTTATTTTCTTTTTGCGAAAACGCTTGTTTAACTAACTAGAGGGCACGAGTTCCTTCCACAGGAGCAATATCTTGTTAGTACTTCTGCAAATGATGCCTGCATTGTCTCTCAACATTAGTGAGATACCCACACTATTTAATGGCCTCATCCCATTTTAAAATAATACAACTACTTCATGCAGACAAACAATAGATCCTGCTTCTCCTTCGTGCCATTCTATAATTATGTGAACCATTCAGAAGCACCAACACTAACTAGTTTAAGGCAGTCTGGAACCAAGAGCAGTAGAAGTTATTGACCATAAATTGACCATAAATAAATGGTGGCACTGCGGTAAAGTTGCTGCATTACAGCGGCAGAGACCCAGGTTCGAATCTGACTATTTGGAGTTTGTCCGTTCTCCCTTTGACTGCGAGGGTTTTCTCCGGCGTTCCTCCCACACTCCAAAGACATACAGGTTTGTAGGTTAATAGGATTTAGTGAAATTGTAAATTGTCCCTAGTGTGTAGGATAATGCTTGTATACGGGGTGATTGCTGGTCGGTGCGGATTCGGTGTGCCGAAGGGCCTGTTTCCTTGCTGTACCTCTAAAGTCTCATTTAAAGTAATTAACATTATTTTTTAAATATTTCCACAGGACAATTGCACTCAGATGGAAATGACTTTTTAATAATTAATCAACTGCCTAATAATCTCTCTGCCATCCACTTATTAATTTCACATTTAATATATGTTGTAAACCTTCAAAATAAAGCATTTCATACATTTTCTGTCCCTCCTTTATTCCACTTTCTAAATTCCATTTTCATTCTTTCCCTTTATTTTACTTCTGATACTAGACTTTGAACTAATTGAAATATCATTGCCTATAATTCCTGGCTCAGAGTCTGTGCGGGTTAACTGTGCCAACCTTGTATTCCAGAAATGAGAGAAATAATTATTGTAATTGTTGCCTCTCCAATTGTTCCTGTCTGTTTTACCTTCCTCCCTCTCTCATCCCTTTTCTTTCTTCTTTCCTCTCTCTTCCCGACTCTCTCCCCTTACATTCCTTTCTTCTTTGTTTCTGACCTCCCCACCTCCTCCTTCTTCCCTTCCTCCTTCCATACCCTCCTCCTTCCCTTCCTTACACCTTTCTTTCTCTCCTTCACCGCTCAGTTCTGCCTCCCCCCCCCCCCCCCCCCCCCCCCCACCTCCAACTATCAACACATATCCTCTGAATCTGCTCTGTCATCTAATAAAATCATGGCTGAGCTGAATGTAAAGCCAGTTCAACATCCCTATCCATGGTAACCTTTCTTATCAAGAGTCTGTCTGTCTGTCTGTCTGTCTGTCTGTCTGTCTGTCTGTCTGTCTGTCTGTCTGTCTGTCTGTTTGTCTGACTGTCTGATGTCTGTCTGTCTGTCTGCCTGCCTGTATGTCTGTCCGTCTAATCTATTTCTTAAAAACATGTTTTTTCTTCCACCACCCTTTCAAGAAATCTTTCAATGATCCTTCAAGAGAGAAAAAAAATCAGTACATCTCCAAGCAAATTCATATTTTTAAACAGTTTTCTACAATGTTTTTGCAAGGAGGAACATCCTATTATTAATCCTGAATACCCAAGATTTTGTATGTTTCCAACATTACCTCTCAATCTTTAACTCTACTGATATAAGATGAGCCTCTTCAACCTATCCTCATAAGACAAGTACAGATTCCAGGTACTAGTTCAGTCAACTTCTGTGAACTGTTTCCAATTCATATGCCATCTTGTGTAAATAAGGAGATCAGTACTGCACTCAGTACTCCAGATGTAATCTCACCAACAGCCCGTATAAACAAATCAATACCACTGCGTTGAATATCATGATGTTGCCATGAGCTGCCGATGTGCAGGTTTATTGTGCTTCCTGACTATACCTCTAACTGACTTACTTATTTGATAGTGGATAAGTTTCTTCAATGAGAAGATGGATTCTCAATTTTAAAAATAATTTCACATTTGCAATTCCATTTGGTGTATTTTGAGATGATACCAATTTACACCATCGCAACATAGCATGCACAGGAAGTACCATTTCAAGAAGATGCATTTTATGGAAGGCATCAACATTAGGGTGGCACAGTGGCGCACCAGTGGAGCTGCTGCCTCACAGCACCAGGGACCCGGCTTCGATCCTGACTATGTGCTGTCTGTATGTTTGTATGTTCTACCTGTGACTGCCTGGGATTTCTCCGGGTGCTCCGCTTTCCTCCCACATTCCAAAGTGCAGGGTTGTAGGTTGATTGGCTTCTGTAAATTGTTTCTTGTGCATCAGATATAACTAGTGTACAGATGATCGTTGGTCGTCGTGGACCTAAGAGCCTGTTTCTAGGTTGTATCTTTAAATTTAACCGAATACACAAATCAGTCATGAATATAGCTGTTAGATTAGGAGAATAGTCCTAAAGGTGTAAGAAGGAACCGCAGATGCTGGTTTGAACCAGTGACAGACACAAAAAGCTTCAGTAACTCTATGGGACAGGCAGCATCCCTGGAGAGAAGGAATGGGTGACGTTTCAGGTCGAGACCCTTCTTCACAATGGTTAGGGATGAGGGAAACAAGAGATATAGACAGTGATGTGGAGAGTGAATGCACTAAAAGAGAAAGCTCGAAGAGCTCTGTATGCAATAAAAAGAAGATTCTACAATATCCAAATCCCAATTAAAATCTGGCTTAAAATATTTGACAGTGTAATCCAGCCTATTGCACTTCATGGTGGTGAATAATGGGGTCCGCTCAGTCACCATAGTTATAGTAAATGGGAAAAACATACAATGGAAGCCCTGCATGCGGAATTTTGTCGGAACATCCTCCATATCCAAAGGAAAACACCAATAAACGCATGTAGGGCGGAATTAGGTAGATACCCAATGATAATAAATATCCAGAAAGGAGCACTAACTTTTTGGAATCACCTTAAATCTAGCCCCCCAGATACCCTCCAGTTTAAAGCCCTTCAAACACAAAAGGGAGCCCAGAAAAGAGTTCACTGTGTCAGTTGGTACTGAGACTAACTACCCCTATTCAGTTAAACCCTATCCAGTTAAATCCTGACCAGCCTCAGATCAATACTGATCCCCAATCATCAGTTAGAGTGAACCAAATTATCAAACAATGTAAAGAAACGTATTTGGAACATTTGGATAAAGAAACCAAAAGCCAAAGCAGATTAGAATGTTACTGTGCCCTAAAAAGAGATTACAAATTGGCAGACTATCTCTCGACTGTTAGAGACATAAAGCAGAGACAGACCCTCACCAAATACAGGTTAAGTGACCACTACTTGGCAGTTGAAAAAGGAAGACAGAAAATATTCTGTTAAAGAAGGAACTGCAGATGCTGGAGAATCGAGGGTACACAAAAGGCTGGAGAAACTCAGCGGGTGCAGCAGCATCTAAGGAGCGAAGGAGATAGGCGACGTTTCGGGTCGAGACCCTTCTTCAGACTGGTCAGGGATCAGAGAAACGAGAGATATAGATGGTGATGTGGAGAGATAAAGAACAATGAATGAAAGATATGCAAAAAAGTATCGATGATAAAGGGAACAAGCCATTGTAAGCTGTTTGTGGTGTGAAAATGAGAAGCTGGTGCGACTAGGGTGGGGGAGGGAGATAGAGAGAGAGGGAATGCCAGGGCCCGAGGGCTAAGGGAGAGGTGGGAAGGGGAGGAGACACCCAGACACAACTGACTGACTTCATCCATTTCACCACCAACTTCCATCAAGTGCACTCAAATACACTTGGACCATTTCCGACATTTCCCTGCCATTCCTTGACCTCACCATCTCTATTGCAGGTGATACACTCCTGACCGACATCCACTACAAACCAACTGACTCCCACAGCTAACTGGACTACTCTTCCTCCCACCCTGCTTCCTGTAAGGACTCCATCCCCTATTCCCAATTCCTCCGTCTACGCTGCATCTGCTCCCAGGATGAGGTGTTCCACACCAGGTCATCACAAATGGCCTCATTCTTCAGAGAACGGGGATTCCCTTCCCCCATTATAGATGAGGCTCGCACCAGGGTCTCCTCCATACCCGCAACACTGTCCTCTCTCCCCATTCCCCCATTCGCAAACAGGGCAGAGTCCCCCTGGTCCTCACCTTTCACCCCACCAGCCGGCAAATACAACACATAGTCCTCCGCCAGTTTCGCCACCTCCAACGTGACCCCTCCACTCGCCACATCTTCCCATCTCCCCCCCTGTCTGCCTTCCGCAAAAACCGCTCCCTCCGTAACTCCCTTGTCAATTCTTCCCTTCCCTCCCGCTCTACCCCTTTCCCAGGCACTTTCCCTTGCAACCGCAAGAAATGCTACACTTGTCCCTTCACCTCCCCCCTCCACTCCTTTCAGGGACCCAAGCAGTCCTTCCAGGTCTGACAGAGGTTCACCTGCACCTCCTCCAACCTCATCTACTGCATCCGCTGCTCCAGATCCCAGATGATCTATATCGGTGAGACCAAGCGGAGGCTTGGCGATCGTTTCGCCGAACACCTCCGCTCGGTCCGCATTAACCAACCCGACCTCCCGGTGGCTCAGCACTTCAACTCCCCCTCCCATTCCGTATCCGACCTCTCGGTCCTGGGCCTCCTCCACGGCCAGAGTGAGCAACACCGCAAGAGGGAGGAACAGCACCTCATATTCCGCTTGGGGAGTCTGCATCCTTTGGGCTTGAACATTGAATTTTCTCAATTCTGTTAACCCTTGCTGTCTCCTCCCCTTCCCACCTCTCCCTCAGCCCTCGGGCCCTGGCATTCCCTTTCTCTCTATCTCCCTCCTCCACCCTAGTCGCACCAACTTCTCATTTTCACACCACAAACAGCTTACAATGGCTTGTTCCCTTTATCATCGATATTTTTTTGCACATCTTTCATTCATTGTTCTTTATCTCTCCACATCACCGTCTATATCTCTCGTTTCCCTGATCCCTGACCAGTCTGAAGAAGGGTCTCGACCCGAAACGTCGCCTATCTCCTTCGCTCCTTAGATGCTGCTGTACCCGCTGAGTTTCTCCAGCCTTTTGTGTACCCACAGAAAATATTCTGGCAACCAAGAGAAAATAGAATATGCGGCCACTGTTTGATAGTTAAAACAGAGGTGCACTTCCTCCTAAAATGCAAAAAAATTGACAAAACAAGGAAACTTACTTTGACAAACTCAGTTTGGCAACCCCTGATTTTAAAGAACTAGATGATATATCAAAACTAAGAATAATCCTTGGTGAAGGATATACGGCACATCTTGGTGCACAATACGTAACAGCATGCCATAACTTGAGAGACGGTGAATGACCAATATGCACGCACACACAAATTGACATTAACTGACACTAAGAAATTAATATTGAATTGCTAAACTTGCTATTCTGTTGTACTGCTTACAGCTACAAGAACGTGTAGCAATCAATAAAGGGCTATAGGCCTATTGCGACTTTATGTACAGGGACATATCTATCCATGCACTATATACTTGTATTTATGCATTTTAAATATGTATGTCATGTTTTATACGTTGGCAATATAACAATGTATTTTATCATGCCAATAAAGTTTTTAATTGAATTGAATTGAAATTGATAAAGAACAATGAATGAAAGATATGCAAAAAAGTAACGATGATAAAGGAAACAGGCCATTGTAAGCTGTTGGGTTACACAAAAAGCTGGAGAAACTCAGCGGGTTGTAGGGTGAAAATGAGCAACTAGTGCGACTTGGGTGGGGGAGGGATAGAGAGAGAGAGGGAATGCCGGGGTTACCTGAAGTGAGAGAAATAGTAATATTCATACCACTGCCCAAGCAAAATATGAGATGCTGTTTCTCCAATTTGCGTTTAGCCCCATTCTGACAATGGAGGAGACCGAGGACAGAAAGGTCAGTGTAGGAATGGGAAGGAGAATTAAAGTGTCCAGAACTGGGAGATCAGGTTGGTTCAAGCGGGCTGAGCGAAAGTGTTCCGCAAAACGATCACCCAATCTGCGTTTGGTATCGCCGATGTATAAGAGTCCACATCTTGAACAACAGATACAGTAGATGAGGTTGGAGGAGCTGCAGGTGAACCTCTGCCTAACCTGAAAGGACTGTCAGGGCCCTTGGACAGAGTTGAGGGAGGAGGTATAGGGAAGCTGTTGCATCTTCTGCGGTTGCAGGGGAAGGTTCCTGGGGAGGGATTGGTTTGGGTGGGATGGTATGAGTTAACAAGGGAGTTGCAGAGGGAACGTTCTCTATGGAAGGAGGAAAGAGTGGAGCCGGGAAGATGTGGCTAGTGGTGAGATGCCGTGGAGGGTGGCGGAAGTTTCAAATGTGTTATATGCGATGGCTGATGGATGGATGGGAAGCACTAGGGGGACTCTGTCTCTGTTGCGACAGAGGTGGAACAAGGGCAGCGCTGTGGGGTACCGAGGAGAAATGAGTGAGGG
The DNA here is from genome assembly GCA_035221665.1 of Okamejei kenojei. Lineage (NCBI taxonomy): Eukaryota > Metazoa > Chordata > Chondrichthyes > Rajiformes > Rajidae > Okamejei > Okamejei kenojei. The sequence goes on from CM069134.1 coordinate 1,943,570, forward strand.
CCTCATCTATGATGGCACAGGGGAATCCACGTTTACTAAAGAATGAGGACATCACAGATGCTCTAGTATGTACACCTCATCTTGGGCGCAGATGCATGGTAGATGGATGAATTAAGAGTAGGGGGTAGAGTCTTTACAGGAAGCAGGGTGGGAAGAAGTGTAGTCACGATAGTTGTGGGAGTCAGTGGGTTTGTAATAGACGTCAGTCAATAGTCTATCTCCTGTGATGGAGATTGTGAGATCAAGAAAGGGGAGGGAGGTGTCGGAGATGGTCCAAGAAAATTTGAGTGCAGGATGAAAATTGGTGGTGAAGTTGATGAAGTCCATGAGTTCTGCATGGGTGCAGAGGTAGCACCGATGCAGTCATCAGACTTACAGGGATAGATATTGGGGATAGGGCCAGTGTACGCCTGAAACAGAGATTGTTCCCTACAAAGAGGCAGGAATAGCTGGGTCCCATGCACATAGCTACCCATTGGACTTGGAGGAAGTGGGAGGAGTCAAAGGAGAAGTTGTTAAGGGTGAGGTCCAGCTCTGCTAGACGGAGTAGAGTGTTACTAGAAGGACATTGGATGGTTCTGCGGTCGAAGTAGAAACGGAGGACTTTAAGGCCTTCCGGATGGGGGATGGAGGTATAGAGTGACTGGACAACCATAGTAAAGATGGGGGAGTGGGATTTCGGAAAGTGGAAGTCATTAAAGAGACGAAGCGCATGTGAGGCACCTTGGACATAGGTTGGGAGAGATTGCACCGGGGGGGGGGGGGGGGGGGGGGGGGGGGGGGGGGGGATAGGATAGAGTCAAGGTACATGGAAATCATTTCCATGGGACAGGAGCAGGCAGAAACATTAGGTCTGCCTATAGGATTGCCAGAAACAATAGGATTTTGGGGAGATGGTAAAAATGGGCTGTGCGGGGCTGTGAAACGATAATTTTGGAGACTGTGGAAGGCAGACAGCCAGAAATGGTGATATCAGAAATGATGTTTGAGATTAAGGCCTGGTGCTCGTCTGTGGGATCATGGTCCAAGGATAAGTAGGAGGAGGTGTCTGAGAGTTGTCACTTGGCCTCAGCTCAGTAGAGGTCAGCGCACCAGACTACCACAACACCTCCCATGTCGGAGGGTTTGATTATAATGTCAGGATTGCTATAGAGTGAGCGGAGGGCTGTACGTTCAGAGGGGGTGAGGTTGGAGTAGGTTAGGGGAGTGGAAAAGTTGAGATGGTTGATGTCACGCCGGCAGTTAGAAATAAAGAGGTCTCGAGAGGGTAGAAGGCTGTTCTGGGGAGTCCAAGAGGAGGGGGACCGGTGGAAATGGGAGAAGGTGTCATCACTACGTAATTAGCACCTCAAGGTGCTGCCCTCACCCTTTAATTAGCGCCATTATCTTTTGTAATTAAATTCAGATTTTTCAGATCTTACAGTGCTTTGAGTCTTCTTAATCCATTATTCAATCAATATATTTGACTGAAAATATATTGAGTATTCCAATGTTTTTAAGGTTTGACAAGATTATTTTTACTCATGCTTTTCAAACATGATTTTCAAATTTATATTATAATTTCTTTGATGTTATAATTTGCACTCACCTTATCTGTAGTCCTTAATATTTTGTATAATTAGAAAATGTCTCCATTTCCCTTTTAATATTCTCTGAAGATGATAGTACTTCAGTTATTGATTAAAAAAGATTTACTTCAGACTGCTGTCTTACTTTGCTCTTGAAATGTCTTACTACTATTTTGGATGAGATATTAATCAGTTTAAGATGAGTGGGCTCACAACTATGGTAAAACACAGAAGGGTTTTGGATAATGATAGTTTACAGCCTAATTCAAGGCTCTGGGTGGCACGGTGGTGCAGCGGTAGAGTTGTGGTCTTACAGCGCCAGAGCCCCAGGTCGCAGGTTCAATCCTGACTACGGGTGCCGTCTGTACAGTGTTTGTACGTTCCCTCCGTGACCTGCGTGGGTTCCTCTGAGATCATTGCTTTCCTCCCACATTCCAAAGACGTACAGGTTTGTAGATTAATTGGCTTGCTGTAAATGTAAATTGCCCTTAGGGTTGTTTTAATAGAAACATAGAAACATAGAAATTAGGTGCAGGAGCAGGCCATTCGGCCCTTCGAGCCTGCACCGCCATTCAATATGATCATGGCTGATCATCCAACTCAGTATCCTGTACCTGCCTTCTCTCCATACCCTCTGATCCCTTCAGCCACAAGGGCCACATCCAACTCCCTCTTAAATATGGCCAACGAACTGGCCTCAACTACCTTCTGTGGCAGAGAATTCCACAGATTTACCACTCTCTGTGTGAAAAACAATTTTCTCATCTCGGTCCTAAAAGACTTCCCCCTTATCCTTAAACTGTGACCCCTTGTCCTGGACTTCCCCAACATCGGGAACAATCTTCCTGCATCTAGCCTGTCCAACCCCTTAAGAATTTTGTAAGTCTCTATGAGATCACCCCTCAATCTTCTAAATTCCAGCGAGTACAAGCCGAGTCCATCCAGCCTTTCTTCATATGGAAGTCGTGCCATCCCATGTGCGGGGATCGCTGGTCGGTGCGGACTCGGTTGGCCGAAGAGTCTGTTTCCTGCGATACATTTCATCTAGCTCTTGGATTTATTCATTTAAACTTGTAGAGACACCTCGTACATTTTCCTTCCTCATGAAACATCCTTGTATAAATCAAGCAAGTTTGTTACAAATGATTTCCTTCCATGAAAGCTGGATGATGATGTGATTCCTTTGAACTTTGCTCAATGACTAATTATTTCTTCCGACATTATGTATTACAGCATCTTGTCACCAACTGGTCCGTACTTTCCTGCTTTTCACCTCCCTGCTTGAACAAATGTGACACATTTGCAGTCTCCCAATCCTCTGGCAACTTTCTACAACTCAGTAAGTTCTGAAGAACTTCATGCAACTGCTTTCTTGTGTCTGAGCCATTTTATAATTATTGGATGCAGGCTCTCAGGCCCCATTCACCAGTTTGTCTTTAGTCCTATTAGTCCTCAAAACCTGGCTGGGATTATGCGGACATCTTTAACCTTTCAAGGCTGAGGTCTGAGGATCCCACCTAATTTAAAATAATACTAGTGTCCATGAAGAGTACATTCAAGATTCAAGAGTCAATGTAATTGTCACACGTACCAATTAAGGTACAGTAAAATTTGAGTTACCATACAGCCATACTAAAAGAGCAAAAATACACACAGCACATAAAATAAAGTTTAACATAAACATCCGCCATAGTGGAATAAACATTCCTCACTCTGATGGAAGGCAATAAATTTCAGTCATCTTCCTCCTTTGTTCACCCGTGGTCGGGGCCTTTGAATGGGGCTGTTGCCGACGGTCCACTGTTCAAGCCCTCTCGTCGGGATGATCGAAACTCCGGCATCGTGATGGATCGGAACTAGAGCTCCCGAGTCGGCCGCTTCTTACTGAACTGCTGCTTCGCGGTGTTAAAGTCGATAGGCCTCATGGTCGGTGCTCCACACTGGAGATCCTCGGCCAAAGATCCCAGGCTCCGTGATGGTAAGTCCGTGCCGCACCCATGGGTCTCCAGGAAAGGCCGCAGGGGGAGACGGAGATGCGACATGGAGATGCGACATAATACTATGGCATTATGATTCTCCATGACTCTTGATCACAGCACTGTCCGCATCTTAACTGTTATGTCTTCAAGTTACTTTACAAGATTTTAATTTCCCATTCGGTGCTTTTGGGTTTATTTAGAAATACTGTAATCCCTTATGTATGGTTTAATGCGGAACATAATTTGAATTTGTCTCTTGGCGAATTGAAGTAGCTAACAAATCTCTTTCTGAGCAGTAATAGGTTTATCAGCCACTAACCAATTTCAGTGGTTAATTATACTGGAGCTAATTAGAACAGCTAATTCAAGTACTTACAAATTAGAAGTAGGAGTTGAAATTCCTTAAAGTTACATTGTTACAGTATAAGGCAAAATGCTGATTAAGCTTACAAAAAGTCAAGCATTCTATAACATTACTTTATTTACTTACAAAATGCTGAACCCTATTTGACACACATGGCTTATTATAATTAACTCTGAACCTACATTTACATCTTTAAATATATTCACATTGGCGATGGTATTAACAAGAACGTGCTACTTAGCAGGTTCAAAGCCAATTTCATATGCATGAAATGTTGACCTAACATCCATCTGATCTGTAAACAATTGGGAAATGAGTTACTAATGGCACTACTTAGAATATTCAGGAACTGATGTAAATTATTGCATAAGGTCATAAGTGATAGGAGCAGAATGAGGCCATTCAGCCCATCATCTACTCTGCAATTCCCTTTTAACCCCATTCTCCTGCCCTCTCTCCATAACCCCAGAAGTCCTCACAGAAGAAAGATTTCATGGCACAAAAGATAATTCTTGCATGATCAAAGTCAAAACTACTTAGGTCATATCTAGGAAGCAGGATGATGAGCATAGAAGATATTCAAAGGAATTGAAGGAAATTCAATTATTGAATTGAACTGTAAATCCAAAAATAAGCCATTGGTGTACTGCATAAAATTGAGGACTGTTCTCAGCATAGGGTTAGAGGACAACTCGGTTTTAGCAGAGCTGGCAATTACAGCAATTCCGATGAAATTAGGGTAATATCACAGTTAGCAATATCACAATTGCTAGATTTTCTTTCAAGGAACGTTGCAACTGTAAGGGACATTAACGAATCACCACAACAATTAGGTCCCATTGAAATCACATGAACAATAATGGGTGTTGCTCGAGCATCTCTACATGATATATTATTAAATATTTGCTATTATCCTATAAGATATATGATTTTATAGTATTACGTTATATTGTAGTATAATACATATGATATGATATTATACTATATCAAAAGCAATTATCAAAACAAAATTGACATTGACCCACATTGATAGAAACAATTTTAAATAAATAGACGTAATTATATTTTAAGGACTGTCTTAAAGGAGAAAATATAAATTTTGTGAGTGTGGGAATATTTAATACCAATAGAATAATGTGACATCTTGTGACAGTTCCTCCTCAACTGTAGATCTCTGGGATGCACAAATCAAAAAATACAAAAGCGAGCACAAGATCTTATCAAATCAAAATGACCAAAAGTGCTTGGTTTTCATGAGACACGAGAGAACCTCTCAGCAGTATTACCCCTGCCTCTCAACACATCATGATCTACATGGCAAGGGTGATGTAGGAAATGGGAGCACAAAAATAAAATCTAGTGCATAATGAACAGATTATGCACCAAAACAATTGGGCAATTGGGAAGAAAATCATGAGTTGAAATAATGGGAGTGAAACTTACCAATACATACTCATAAATCCCATGTCCTAATCAGATGGACAACCTATTTGGAGCAGCCAAATAGTAAACTGATATTTTAAAAAAACAGGTGAATGGAGATTTTAGCATATTAATCCATGCACCAACCTTCCCTCTTGACAAAATACAGTAAAATAGTCAAAGGGGTAGTCAACACAGAAATAGGCCCATCATGTTCATGCCGAGTGATATGCCTCATCTAAGTGAGTCCCTTTTGCCTGCATTTGGCCTATATTCCTCTAAATCTTTTGTATCCCTGTACTTTTCAAGTATCTTTTAAATGACATTACAACATTTGCCTTCACTACCTCTTCTGAAAACTCGTTCCATATATACACAACCTTCTGTGTGAAATACTTCTCTTTTCCTCCTGAATTCGTTAACTTGCCCCACATTTCCCATATGCACCAATTCAAAGGTATTACCATCTGGTACTTGACATGATCCTCTGCAGGTTCTATACAGTGCTTCAAATTGCAAAGTGACATTTTCACTAATGAACCATGCTTAATTGGAGTTCAGAACAAATGTCAAAACAGTTACACCAGAGACTATTTAAAGTGATTAGGAAAACATTTGTAGCCCATGCAGCTAAGCCGTTGGATTGGTATGAATAATTGCCACAATTATTTTTGTGGAGGTGAAATATTTTATTCACTAGTAGTATTATAAACCAGGTTTTTTTTTAGGGAATGTCAGAGAAGCAGAAACTGAAACCAATGCTGTAGTTAATTTTATCCAAGATAATTTGGGATTACCTAAAAGCATTGAACATTGTTTTAGTAGACATTTATATTGAATTATATTAGATTTGTCTGAAGATACTTACATGCACAGTCCCAAAGTGTGAAGATAATTTTGCTGCTAAATATGAATCCATAGCCAATGAATATCCCCTACTTCGAAGTAACAACTATTGGACATTTTGGTCACAAGTTAATCTGTTCTCATGTAAGAATTTTGGTTTTATTACTCTGCAATGCAGAAAGGTCTGAGATAAGAATAATAATAGGAAAAACCAATTGGTTAATTAAAGCTAAATCTGAATAATTGGCTGGCATTTCAATGATTATAATTATGAAAATATGTTATTATTTGCATTTGAGGTGTTCATGTCATTTTACTGCTCTCTTTAAAGCACTTTATTAATCGAAACAATAAATTATTTCAACAGTTTAATAATAAATTCTGTCCTGGGGGTGGAGTTGGATTCATGGGAGATGGTCTTGGAGAGAAGGATGCTCCTTAAACTGCAGAGCATCTGGACCATACAGCTCACCCCCTCCACGACACACTGTTCAACCTGAGAAGTACCTTCAGCAACAAACTGGTTCCACCAAGATGCACCACAGGAGATCCTTTTTCCCTGTGGCTATCAAACTGTTCAACTCCTCCCCCTTCTGTCGTGGGGTTGACTGGCTCCCCTTCCCCCACCCCACCACCCCCACCCCCCCCTCCAATCTTTGCACATCCCAAATCCTGGACTTTCCACTCATCATTTTAATTTCATATTTCATGTATTTTGTTGTGTTTTATGATTGTTGGCAGCCCAATTTCCCTCCTGGGATAAATAAAGTTATATCATATTGTATCGTATAAACTTACAAAGGAAAGTAAATACAGTAATTACATTAGAACAAAATAAAATATTTGCTTCTAATCAGTAATTAAGGTGAAAAGAGAGGTCAATGTAAATAATCCACAATCTTAGTTTGTTTCATTTAGACAGATGATGTAGGCATCGTTTGCAATACCAACAATGAAAGGCGGTGCTGGATCGAAGGGCCAAATCGCCTCCTCCTGCACCTATTTTCTATGTTTCTATGTTTCTAACATTTAATAGTAAGATTAAACGAGAACTTACCAGTTCGAAGTTTGATCGTTATTTTATGAGGAGTTACGATGAGGGATTACGTGAAGAACCCGCCTGGCGCTGGCAAACGGCATACTTCAAAGCAGCGGCATGAAAAACACAGAACACAAAAATAGCCGAAGTAACATAGTAAGGCTCATAATAGACTTAGAACTACCAGATGATCATTTATTTTATGAGGGTGGGGAGTGGAGGGCACGTAATCCCTCATCGTAACTCCTCATAAAATAACGATCAAACTTCGAAACTGGTAAGTTCTCGTTTAATCTTACTATTTTACTTCGGAGTCACGTGAGTGACTAACGTGAAGAGTTTAAAAAGCTTTCTATGTTTTTCGTGTCGTAGAATTTATTCCATACGACAGTACGGCTCATTAACACAATAACGAGCGAATAACACATTTTCCCCAAACATTGCCTCAAGTTAATGTGATAAATAATTTTCACATTATAAAAAATGAAAATAATGCCCTTTCTATTGAAAAGCAAATTTATCACAAATACCAATTGATATATATTTTTTATGGCATGACAAAGCAACAATTATAGTGAACCGAACACTGCGTGTCTAAATCTGACACCATGACTGGTTCCTTTATTTTAACAGTAATCTACAGCCTCCTGTGGCCTTGCATCTTTGCTCGAGTGGCTCATCCTGTGCCATTCCTGTGAATGTATTTTCCTCATTAACAGAGTGATTTTCCACCTTTCAGTGTCTAGTTCCTACTGAATGTATCCAATTATTAACCATCTAGAAATACATTCCTCTATAACCCATCAGTTTTACTGAACCCAATGTGGTTTTTGTGTGTAATAAGCAGTCTCATTGCCACAGACTCTTACCTACTGCAACATTTTCATCAATGTTCACACACACACACACACACACACACACACAACTTAAAGCCAGCAGGATGTGCTTATAGGTTTACCTTGGTTTTGTTTTCAGGTCTTCTTGGCGTGCTTTGTTTGGTAGATTCATAAAACATATATGATAATGCAATTTGTATCCACATGCCATTATAACGTAACATTTGCAACGTTTGCACTCTTATATTGATACTAAAGTTATCAGAATTATTATTTTCAATGTTTAAGTTTTTTGAATCATAGATAGAGTTAAAGTCCATTTTCTTAAGGCATTTCAAGATTTTTTATCTCCTGCCTTTATATTTTTTTACAATTTTGGACAGATTATATATACATATACCCATATCTATATCTATATCTATATCTATATCTATATATATAATATATAACACACACACATATATATATTTTATTAACTTTTACATATATATCCCTTTCCATATTGGGATATTATGAATGCATCTGATAACTTCTTGGTTAATATATTATCCGTTTTATAAGACGGTAACACTCTGAGCCCTATAATTGGCTCTATCAATTAGATACTTAGAAAATGCAATCCACAAGGAATTCACATATATCTAAATGAAAAAATAACTTTACTGTATATACAGACCTCCAATTTCTTATAACAAAATATAGTTATTTAGACTTATTTCCGCAAATTGCAGGTATAACACTTCTTTATACATAATTATTTTTATTGATATATCGTAATATTGTTTTACATTCATAGACTTCTTTGACCATCAGCTGTTGAGATGGTCTAGTCAAACCTGTAGATAGTCAAATTCATATTTTCACTTATGGAGGTTTTTGTACAACAATAAATTACTGCAGGGTTTCTCAACCTGGAGATCCCAGTGGGTGCAGCAGCATCCAAAGAAACAAAGGGAGACAGGCAACGACCTAGGTCGAGACCCCTTTTTTGACCAATAAATTACTGCCATTATGAATCATCACTAGCAGTTCAAAATCACACAATATAAATGAACCATAAAGGACCCATATTGGGCCACCAAAATGCCTCTGGCAGTGTCCTGCTACATATTCATCAGACACTGCCCTATTAAACAAAAATGAGGAACACAAAGAATCTTTTCCTCATGTAATTTGGAGAAAAGCATCCACCTTCACTGTTCTTAGATTACCCACAAGAATATTCGAAAGATCAGTGATTTAATCTGTATGCAATCAGATTAATCGTAAGTAATCCATATTAATGACAATATGTTTTTTCTTCCCAAATTTGTTATCTTCCGATACCATTGTCTCTTCCTTAGAGATAAACAGGTGGACTAAACTTTAAAACATACCACATCTGTTTACTTAGATAATCCCATAATTGTTGTTTGACTTATCTTGTGACCCACAAGAAATATTTAAAATCAGTGATTTAATCTGTATACAAACCTGATTAATCGTAAGTATGCAAAATAATGACAATATATTTTCCTCCCAAATTTGACCATAGTTAACATATGCCACAGCCGTGGTATTGTTCATCTTGATACGACATGGACAGTTCCATAATAAAACAATCGATCTTTTTTATCCATAACTCCTTATACTTCAACAATTAATACGAATGTTTGGAAAATTCTTAGGACAAACCATTTATGTTTGCCTGGTATAATTGTCTGCAGTCCGTTTAACAAAAAACATATCAATTATTGTTTATAAGAATAGATAATATTATTATCTTTACCCAAACATTCACAGAAGCTGTACATCATCTGTAACACTTGCTTCAGTTGTAATTTTATAGTTGAAGCAGCTTATGAACCTTTTTACATTACTAATAATAATGATAACGTATCATTTGATATTTTGCATAAGCCTCTTCACAAGGCATACATATTCTATAAGCTTCTGTATTCCTTCTTTTGGAACTTTATTTATATTTTCCCCTAACCTAATGGAGGAACAAAGTATGTCAACAACAATAATACATATTTGTATCATGGAACAAATTTCCCCACTCTTATGGTGCTTAAATTACTTCTGAATTCAGAATAGTAATTTAAAAATATTTTATTAATGCCTGAGCATATGCTTTATGTAATGGGTCAAGTCCCTACCTACCACCAGGTTTGTAATGGCAGGCACTAATTTGCAGCTGCTCTTTATCTCTTCTAATTTAAATGTAATCGAGATAACCCATACCATGTACCTCATTTAGTGCAAGTGCTGATCTTTTATCAGTATATTGTTCCTTCAGTGTTCAGTTTAACAACTTGAACTGATTGATTGTTTGAACAAGTTTTAACTTGCACAGCTTGACCCACTTTAATTAATTTCAAGCACCTGTAATATTGATTAACACTTTGTTAATCACAACAGTTTTCCATGTTCTAGATGTTTCTATTTTCTTACACTGTGAAAGTGTAAATAATGATATTATCGTATGGTTTATACCATGAATCTTTACACTAAGGTAATTTTATAATATACATGTACGTTCCCCTTCTTTTTAAAATTTACTTTTGAGTGCAAATCTGAAATCAGTTTTCCCCTTATACAGGTGAACCAATCCTCCTTAGTTATATTAAGTTTTAACCATCATAATACACCTGTAATCCCCCATAATTGGAGATTTCATGACTTATTTTGTAACCAGATATTTGCACCTCTTCAACGTACATCAAGCCTTCTTTTCCCCAATTATATAGGTTAAGATAAGGCTATGTTTGGATAATACCACTTCTGCCTTTATTTTGATCCATCATCAATTTTTTCCATTGGATCATAGTTTTTTCACCGTAAGATAAAAGATCTTTGTCTTTGTTTTGATCCATAATCAAAATTTTTATTGGATCATAGTTTTTCCTTCCCAAAGTTTAAAGATCAGTGGTCTGTTCTTTTGTAATTAATATCTTTGATTTATCATAAGGCAGGTATTCTATAATAATCAGGAGTTTTAATATATCCTGATTTGTATTAATCTGCAACCCTAATGATGCAGATTCGGTAAATTATATATATTTCTTCCTATTAAGCTCCACAACTAATGGCAATTTATTTTATATTGCAAGTATTACATATTTGCACCATTTTGAAACTTTGAAATTGTATTTCTTATATCTCATATATTTGAGACATGGATAATTATAAATGGATTAACCATTGATATTTAAATAAAACATAAAGTTTTATCGTATTCTTGAAGTTGGTGAGATACCATATAATTAATGTAGGCAGCTAGGTTTTTCCATAGCCTCACCACTTTCTTTAGATATAGCAAAACTTTTGCTATCTGAGGCACACCTGGCCTCACTTTTATTATTATTTTATTTGTGGTGTGCATTCATAATTCACATCACCACTTGCAGGGTCTGTCTTTTGCAGCCCTGATCCACTTGGAACTATATCCAAAGAGACTTCCTCCACCCTATCCAGGGTCAGAGTTTTTATTTCTCAATTTGGCACATAGCCATATTTTGTATATTCAAGCCCCTCAGGATCTTTTTTGGGGAACTGTTTGGGTACTGTGACCCTGGTCTTTAGTACATTCAAGCCCCTCAGGGTCTTTTTTGGAGAACTGTTTGGGTACTGTGACCCTAGTCTCTTTTTATATTATGGAGTACTTTCTCCATATCGCGAATTTTATTAACTTTTTTAAAAAAAAAATACAATCTTTCTGACTTTTAAAATATCCTGCCAAAATTGTGGAGCATTTAAAACTTTCTACCGTATTTTAAACGGTACCAGTATCGGAACCGGCCCCGTAATTAATCTCTCGTCCCGATCGCTGGGTATTCCCCTGGGACGTTCTTTTTAAAACTCCGTTATTTTAACAGAGTATATCTGTTCAATTTAAACTTTTAGTTAGTTTTTAAAACCTTTAAAATCCTGGTTTCCACCAGGCACGGAGTTTTCTAGTCCTAAAAAATGTTTTCAACAGCACTTACCTGCCGGTTCCGAACCTACCGCTGTCGAGGAGCTGTCTGTGCAGCTCCTGCTTCTGCCGTCAGCGTCGACGTAATGCCGTTTGCCAGCGCCAGGCGGGTTCTTCACGTAGTCACTCACGTGACTCCGAAGTAAAATAAGCTCTGCTAATTTCTCATGATGATGTGATCCACGTGGTAATCACATTCACGTCACTTTGTAATCAGGGTTTTCTAGGTTATGGATCAGCTGTGACGAACAAGTGGCCAGGTTAAGATAGTACATGACATGGACATGATGGTGGACTCCTGCAACGGATGTCTCTGTGATTTTAATCAGTAACAGTTGGATTTCTGCTGTTCATGTCGTTTTAGTAAATTGCTGCGGTATATCTTGTGAGTGGTACTCATTATAACTATATGGTATCCATGCTGGAGGGATTGAATGTGTGAAGGATGGTACATTGGTCGGATAATATCAGGCAGCTTCGATGTTATAAAAGTTGAACTGATTCCGGAAGAACTACTACCTCACAGCGCCAGAGACCCAGGTTTGATCCTGATCTCAGTTGTTGTCTGTGTGGAGCTTGCATGTGACTGCATGAGTTTCCTTAGTGTGCTCCAACATCCCAAAGAAGTGCAGGTTTCTAGGTTAATTAACCTCTGTAAATGGCCCCTGGTGTGGGGAATGGTGGTAAAATGGGATAATGGAACTAATGTGAATGGGTGATGGATGGTTGGTGTGGACTCAGTGGACTGAAGGGTCTGTTTCTGTGCTGTATCTCTAAACGACTAAGCAGCGGAATATCAGAAAAATTAGCTCGGACCATTTCTGCCATATCCCACAACATTACATAAGACGGGCAAATTACACTTCAAAAATCCATCCCTTCTTTCCCAAACCATCAAACTAGGGATGACCACACCGTGCACATTTCTCAAGCCTTTTATTCCCATCACTATAAACATGAAGGCCAAATATTAAAAATAAATTCAAGATGCTTCATTTGTCTTGGTTTTTTTTTGCCAAAAAGAACACAAAAAACTCAAGTGCCTCCTCATGCAAAACTCTAAAGTCCAATATTTGGCCTTTTTCTTGCTCCAGTGTTTCATAGTGTTCTATGAGAGATTTGGATGAGCATTGCTACAGTACAGAGCTACCAGTGAGGTCTCATAAATTTAGAAATTACACGGATGTTATTCATGCTGTAGAGTTGCAGAAGTGGTCATTTGGTCCATGATTAATTGTATAGTCCCAATGCCACAGAAAGGGTTATAAGGCCATAAGGTCATAAGGAATAGGAGTAGAATTAGGACATTCAGCCCATCAAGTCTACTCCGCCATTCAATCATGGCTAATCTATCTATCCCGCCTAACCCCATTCTCCTGCCTTCTCCCCATAACCTCGGACATTCGTACTAATCAAGAATCTATCCATCTCAGCCTTAAAAACATCCACTGATCACCTCCACAGCCTGTGGCAATGAATTCCACAGTTTCACCACCCTCTGACTAAAGACATTTCTCATCGTCTCCTTCCGAAAAGAATGTCCTTTAATTCTGAGGCTATGACCTCTAGAATGAAAATCATGGCCCATTTTACTTCTTGACTATCTGAATTACATCCTCGTCTTCCATCACATACGCTCTCATGAGTGAAAACATCCTCTCCACATCCACTCTATCCAAGCATTTCACTATTCTGTATGTTTCAAAGAGGTCCCCCCTCATTCTTCTAAACTCCAGCGAGTACAGGCCCAGTGCTGACAAACGCTCATCATAGGCTAACCTGCTAATTTATGGGATCACTGTTGTAAACCTCTGCTGGACCCTATCCAGAGCCAGTACTTCCTTCCTCAGATATGGTGCCCAAAATTGCTCCCAGTATACTCCAAATGCGGCCTTCCCAGCACCTTATAGAGCCTCAACATTGCATCCCTGTTTTTGTATACAAGCCCTCAAAATAAATGCTAGAGGTCCACATTGTTGCTGTTGGCCTCCTCTCATATTCTCTACCACAAGGCACTTTCTGGGCACAGACTTGCCAATGCTTGCCGAAGAACCTTCCGTAGCACAGTCACGTTTCTTATGCTGTCTGTATCTTCAGCAGAAGCACTATAATGCACATTGTTCCTCTTTCTGCATTATCCCTTCCCAGCTATATAACCATATAACCATATAACCATATAACAATTACAGCACGGAGACAGGCCCTCTCGGCCCTTCCAGTCCGTGCCGACCATTTGTTTTCCCCTAGTCCCATCTACCTGCACTCAGACCATACCCCTCCATTCCCTTCACGTCCATATACCTATCCACTTTACTTTTAAATGTTAAAATCGATCCTGCCTCCACCACCTCTGCTGGAAGCTCCACACAGCCACCACCCTCTGAGTAAAGAAGTTCCCCCTCACGTTACCCCTAAACTTCTGTCCCTTAATTCTCATGTCATGCCCTCTTGTTTGAATCTTCCCTACCCTCAATGGGAAAAGCTTATCCACGTCAACTCTGTCTATCCCTTTCATCATTTTAAAGACCTCAATCAAGTCCCCCCTTAACCTTCTGCGCTCCAAAGAATAAAGACCTAACTTGTTCAACCTTTCTCTGTAACATAGTTGCTGGAACCCTGGCAACATTCTAGTAAATCTCCTCTGTACTCTCTCTATTTTGTTGACATCCTTCCTATAACTAGGCGACCAAAATTGGTCTTACCAATGCCTTGTACAATTTTAACATTACTTCCCTACTCCTATATTCAATGCTCTGATTTATAAAGGCCAGCACACCAAAGGCTTTCTTTACCACCCTATCTACATGCGATTCCACCTTCAGGGAACTATGCACAGTTATTCCTAGATCCCTCTGTTCCACAGCATTCCTCAATTCCCTACCATTTACCATGTACGTCCTATTTTGATTTGTCCTGCCAAGATGTAGCACTTCACACTATGCTTGGGTTGAATCTCATACTGCAGAATGTGGGTGCCCATCTCTGAGATGCTTCTTGCCTGGGGGGATATTTCAATGTCCCTTTATGTTCCATATATGCACTCCTCCTTCTGATGCTGGCCTAGAACTCAAGGAGAGGGACATTGATTTGTCTCTTATTGCAACAGCATTGTTCATGAATACATTTTTTAATAACACTTTAGCTTAAGCAATACCCTCTGGCCATAATACCATATAACCATATAACAATTACAGCACGGAAACAGGCCCTCTCGGCCCTTCCAGTCCGTGCCGACCATTTGTTTTCCCCTAGTCCCATCTACCTGCACTCAGACCATACCCCTCCATTCCCTTCACGTCCATATACCTATCCACTTTACTCTTAAATGTTAAAATCGATCCTGCCTCCACCACTTCTGCTGGAAGCTGATTCCACACAGACCACCACCCTCTGAGTAAAGAAGCTCCCCCTCACGTTACCCCTAAACTTCTGTCCCTTAATTCTCATGTCATGCCCTCTTGTTTGAATCTTCCCTACCCTCAATGGGAAAAGCTTATCCATGTCAACTCTGTCTATCCCTTTCATCATTTTAAAGACCTCAATCAAGTCCCCCTTAACCTTCTGCGCTCCAAAGAATAAAAGACCTAACTTGTTCAACCTTTCTCTGTAACATAGTTGCTGGAACCCTGGCAACATTCTAGTAAATCTCCTCTGTACTCTCTCTATTTTGTTGACATCCTTCCTATAACTAGGCAACCAAAATTGTACACCATACTCCAGAATTGGTCTTACCAATGCCTTGTACAATTTTAACATTACTTCCCTACTCCTATATTCAATGCTCTGATTTATAAAGGCCAGCACACCAAAGGCTTTCTTTACCACCCTATCTACATGCGATTCCACCTTCAGGGAACTATGCACAGTTATTCCTAGATCCCTCTGTTCCACAGCATTCCTCAATTCCCTAACATTTACCATGTACGTTCTATTTTGATTTGTCCTGCCAAGATGTAGCACTTCGCACTTAACAGCATTAAACTCCATCTGCCATCTTTCAGCCCACTTTCCCAAATGGCCCAAATCTCTCTGCAGACTTTGAAAATCTACTTCATTATCCACAACACCATCTATCTTAGTATCATCTGCATACTTACTTATCCAATTTTCCACCCCATCATCCAGATCATTGATGTACATGACAAACAACAGTGGACCCAACACAGATCCTTGAGGCACCCCACTGGTCACCGGCTTCCAACCTGACAAACAGCCATCCACCATTACTCTCTGACATCTCCCATTCAGCCACTGTTGAATCCATCTTGCTACTCCGCCATTAACACCCAAAGATTGAACCTTCTTAACCAACCTTCCATGGGGAACCTTGTCAAAGGCCTTACTGAAATCCATATAGACAACATGGAATCCATATAGACAACTAATGTAGTTTACATTGTCTTCCATTATGCATTCAACTTTCTTCAGTATTTCATTTCTATTTATTGCAGGAAAGGCATCAATGTGTTCATTTATTTTATTCCTATGTTGCCAAAGTGTCTCCCCTAATGCTGCTTTATCACTTCTGCCCACTGATGTTATGTAGCTCTCCTTGATAGCCTCCACCATTGACTGCATGGAGAACGTCTACCAATAGAACGCTCAAAGATATTGGGATAATGTGAGATCTAAAATCATGGGTTTCATTTACAACTTCACATTTATCCATCATTTTTCCATTTATTTAATGCTAGGTGATTGTATGCAAGCAGTGCTGCCGTTTAAATAATGCTTTTGACTTACATCAAGGTTGATCAATGCCAGTGAAGGATGTGAATACTGGCAGATTGACGCAACAAATTTGGGCAACTCAACGGGTCAAGTAGCATCTCTGAAGAAAAGGAATTGGTGACATTTTGGGTCGGAAACCTTCTTCAGACTGAAAGATGGAGAAGGACAGAACAAAACAGGGCCAGCGACAAATGACCTCAGGAAGGGTGGAGTCCATAATGGCCCATTGTTGGCTGGGGAAGATGTACTAATGACTGGAATAAATGGAGGCGAACAGTAGAACTAATAACATGACTAGGTATGCAGGAGTTATGTAAAGTTGGATAAATCAATGTTCATATCGCAGGGTTCATAACACTGGCAGTGTCTCTATACTAAGCCAATGACTTAGTAGTAAGGGACCTAATGACTCCTTTTATCTCCTGAAATGATTGCATGTACACACTTGCAGGTTACCATTTTACTGTAACAAAGAGCAATTTCTACCTCATGGGCCTGTCCCACTTAGACGATTTTTCACCGGACTCCCGGCGACTGTCAAGTCGCCGGCAGTCGCCTGAAAAACCGGCAACTGGGAATCATGCCATTAAACTGGTAAGACTGTCAGAGTGGAACACACACACAAAAACACATCGCTTCCTTCACCAGCCTGTTATGCAGGCAGGGGACAGTTCAAGCAGGGCGAGTGCTGTCTAAAAAATTCACACGATGCAAAGCCAAGGTGAAATAGACACACACACATGAACAGGAAGGTTGGCGCTGTAAAAAGACGGCTAAAGCACAGTGTACGGTAAGTCCTTCAAAAGGGGGGGCAGAGGGGGGGAGACGGGGGAAAAGGAGTGGAGACCACATTTAAGAAACCAGAGATAGACCACTGTGAAGCTCGGCGGACATTTAACATTACTGGTCTGTTATCCTTGGTTCTGAAAACTACTGCTTACGTTTTTTCCCCCAAATGAGCCAATGAAATTCACCGGCCAGCACCGGCTACAACCTATGAGAACCTCCCATAGAAACATAGAAACATAGAAATTAGGTGCAGGAGCAGGCCATTCGGCCCTTCGAGCCTGCACCGCCATTCAATATGATCATGGCTGATCATCCAACTCAGTATCCTGTACCTGCCGTCTCTCCATACCCCTGATCCCTTCAGCCACAAGGGCCACATCCAACTCCCTCTTAAATATGGCCAACGAACTGGCCTCAACTACCTTCTGTGGCAGAGAATTCCACAGATTCACCACTCTCTGTGTGAAAAACGATTTTCTCATCTCGGTCCTAAAAGACTTCCCCCTTATCCTTAAACTGTGACCCCTTGTCCTGGACTTCCCCAACATCGGGAACAATCTTCCTGCATCTAGCCTGTCCAACCCCTTCAGAATGTTGTAAGTCTCTATGAGATCACCCCTCAATCTTCTAAATTCCAGCGAGTACAAGCCGAGTCTATCCAGTCTTTCTTCATATGGAAGTCGTGCCATCCCAGGAATCAGTCTGGTGAACCTTCTCTGTACTCCCTCTATGGCTAGAATGTCTTTCCTCAGATTAGGAGACCAAAACTGCACGCAATACTCCAGGTGTGGCCTCACCATGACCCTGTACAACTGCAGTAGAACCTCCCTGCTCTTGTACTCAAATCCTTTTACTATGAATGCCAACATACCATTCGCTTTCTTCACAGCCTGCTGCACCTGCATGCCTACTTTCAATGACTGGTGTACCATGACACCCAGGTCTCGCTGCATCTCCCCTTTTCCTAATCCGTCACCATTCAAATAATAGTCTACCTTCCTGTTTTTGCCACCAAAGTGGATAACCTCACATTTATCCACATTATACTGCATCTGCCATGCATTTGCCCACTCACCCAGTCTATCCAAGTCATCCTGCAGCCTCCTAGCATCCTCCTCACAGCTAACACTGCCCCCCAGCTTCGTGCCATCCGCAAACTTCGAGATGTTGCATTTAATTTCCTCGTCCAAATCATTAATGTATGTTGTAAATAGCTGGGGTCCCAGCACTGAGCCTTGCGGCACCCCACTAGTCACTGTCTGCCATCCTGAAAAGGACCCGTTCACTCCTACTATTTGCTTCCTGTCTGCCAGCCAGTTTTCTATCCACATCAATACTGAACCACCAATACCGTGTGCTTTAAGTTTGTATACAATCTCTTGTGTGGGACCTTGTTGAAAGCCTTCTGAAAGTCCAGATACAACACATCCACTGCTTCTCCCTTATCCACTCTACTAGTTACATCCTCAGAAAATTCAATAAGATTCGTCAGACACGATTTACCCTTCGTAAATCCATGCTGACTTTGTCCAATGATTTCACCACTTTCCAAATGCGCTGCTATCCCATCTTTAATAATTGACTCTAGCAGTTTCCCCACTACCGATGTAAGACTAACTGGTCTGTAATTCCCCGTTTTCTCTCTCCCTCCCTTTTTAAAAAGTGGGGTTACATTAGCTACCCTCCAATCCTCAGGAACTACTCCAGAATCTAAAGTGTTTTGAAAAATTATCACTAAGGCATCTGCTATTTCTGGGGCTACTTCCTTAAGTACCCTGGGATCTGGCCCTGGGGATTTATCGGCCTTTAATCCATTCAATTTACCTAACACCACTTTCCGGCTAACCTGGATTTCACTCATTTCCTCCATCTCATTTGACGCGCGATCCCCTGCTATTTCCGGCAAATTATTTATGTCTTCCTTAGTGAAGACAGAACCATAGCAGTTATTCAATTGGTCTGCCATGTCCTTGTTCCCCATGATCAATTCACCCGTTTCTGACTGCAAGGGACCTAAATTTGTTTTAACTAATCTTTTGCGCTTCACATATCGATAAAAACTTTTGCAGTCAGTTTTTATGTTTCCTGCCAGTTTTCTTTCATACTCCATTTTCCCTTTCCTAATTAAGCCCTTTGTCCTCCTCTGTTGGTCTCTGAATTTCTCCCAATCCCCTGGTAGGCTGCTTTTTCTGGCTAATTTGTACGCTTCATCTTTTTCTTTGATACTTTCCCTGATTTCCCTCGTTATCCATGGATGCGCCACCTTCCCTGATTTATTCTTTTGCCATACTGGGATGAACAATTGTTGTAGTTCATCCATGCAGTCTTTAAATGCCTTCCATTGCATATCCACCGTTAACCCTTCAAGAATCAATTGCCAGTCCATCTTGGCCAATTCACGTCTCATACCCTCAGTTACCTTTCTTTAAGTTCAGGACCCGTGTTTCTGAATTAACAATGTCACTCTCCATCATAATGAAGAACTCAACCATATTATGGTCACTCTTGCCCAAGGGGACACGTACAACAAGGCTGCTAACTAACCCTTCCTCATTACTCAATATCCAGTCTAGAATAGCCTGCTCTCTCGTTGGTTCCTCCACATGTTGGTTTAGAAAACTATCCCGCATACATTCCAAGAAATCCTCTTCCTCAGCACCCCTGCCAATTTGATTCACCCAATCTATATGTAGATTGAAGTCACCCATTATAACGGTTTTACCTTCGTTGCACTCATTTCTAATTTCCTGTTTGATGCCATCCCCAACTCCACTACTACTGTTAGGTGGCCTGTACACAACGCCCACTAGCGTTTTCTGTCCCTTAGTGTTTCGCAGCTCCACCCATATCGATTCCACATCCTCCAAGCTAATGTCATTCCTTTCTATTGCGTTAATCTCCTCTCTAACCAGCAACGCTACCCCACCTCCTTTTCCTCTCTATCTATCCTTCCTGAATATTGAATACCCCTGGATGTTCAGCTCCCAGCCTTGGTCACCCTGGAGCCATGTCTCCGTGATCCCAACTATATCATAATTATTAATAGCTATCTGCACATTCAACTCATCCACCTTATTACGAATACTCCTCGCATTGAGGGACACAAAGTCTTCAGGCTTGTTTTTACAACACTCTTGGCCCTTTTACAATTATGTTGAAAAGTGGCCCTTTTAGATTTTTGCCCTGGATTTGTTTTCCTGCCACTTTTCACCTTGCTACCTATTGCTCCTATCCTCATTTTACACCCCTCTGTCTCTCTGCTCACACATTTAAGAAACCCTCCACTTCTTATTCTCCGTTTGTTATTTTTTTCTTCTTTCCTCCCTACGTGTTGCGTCTGACTGCTTCTCTTCTCTGCCTCCTGCCTCACAAACGGACTACTTGCCTTCTCTATTTGAGTCCTCCCCCCAACCGATCTAGTTTAAAGTCTCCCCAGTAGCCTTTGCAAATCTCCCCGCCAGGATATTGGTTCCCCTCGGGTTCAAGTGCAACCCGTCCTTTTTGTACAGGTCACACCTTCCCAAAAGAGGTCCCAATGATCCAGAAACTTGAATCTCTGCACTCTGCACCAGTCCTTTAGCCACGCATTTATCTTCCACCTTGCATTCCTACTCTCACTGTCGCATGGCACAGGCAGTAATCCTGAGATTGTTACCTTTGCGGTCCTTCTCCTTAACCCTTTCCTAACTCCCTAAATTCTCATTTCAGGACCTCCTCTCTTTTTCTACCTATGTCATTGGTACCTATATGTACCACGACCTCTGGCTCCTCTCCCTCCCATTTCAAGATATCTTGGACACGTTCAGTCACATCCCGGACCCTGGCACCAGGGAGGCAAACTACCATCCGGGTCTCCTGACTGCGTCCACAGAATCGCCTGTCTGACCCCCTAACTATAGAGTCCCCTATTACTGCTGCCCTCCTCTTCTTTTCCTTACCCTTCTGAGCAACAGGGCCGGTCTTTGTACCGGAGGCCCGTTCGCTGTTGCTACCCGCAGGTAGGCTGTGCCCTCCAACAGTACTCAAACAGGAATACTTATTGCCAAGGTGTACAGCCAGCGGGGTACTCTCTAGTCCCTGCCTCTGCCCCTTGCCTCTCCTAACCGTGACCCACTTTTCCGCCTCCTGTGGTTTTGGAGTGACCTCCTGTCTGTAGCTCCTCTCTATGGCTTCCTCACTCTCCCTGACCAGACGGAGGTCATCGAGCTGCTGCTCCAGGTACCGAATACGGTCCATTTGGAGCGCCATCTTGACGCACCTGGCGCAGATGTGGACGTCTGGAGAGCTATCTGACTGCATGACCACCCACATCTGACATCCAGAACAGTAAACTGCCCTGGCACTCATCCTCCCCCTTACCCTGGATACAATACAATACAATGTACAATACAATGCAAGGATTTTAGCTGAAAGAAATCAGCAGGGATCTGACTGCCAATCAGCTGCTCCCTTGAGTCATCTTCCACCAATCAGCGGCTTCCTCAAGCCCACTTATTGCGAGCTGCGAATGGAACGTTACGGATTTGAGTTCTCCTCCCACTGCAACCGCTCCTGGGCCTCTGTGGAAACAAGCCCCGCGATAGAGTTTTTAAACTTACAGCTTGGACGTCGCTCCTCCCACTGCAACCGCTCCTGGGCCTCTGAACCTTTGACTTCCTGGCGGCCCACTATGACCTCCTGGTGACCCACCTACGGCACGAAAATTCTCACTACTCTCCATGATGGCTTCATTCTAGTCGCCGTTAATTTTTCAGCGTCGAAAAATTCATGGCGACCATAATGAGGCCGCGACTAGTTCCCAGAATGCGGGAACACCTCACGACGACAAAGGCGACTCCCTGGCAACCACCTGCGAACATGTGGTGACCATGTGGCGACTGCATAATCTCCTGCAGTCGCCTAAAAAGTCACCTAAGTGGGACAGGCCCATTAGGCTTTCCAATGGCATGGTGAGCCATGGAGATTGTACTTTGGCCTTTTTTACTGGCTTAGGGAAACACATTAAAATTACCTGCAGGTCTGACCATAAAACAGGTTATTAACCATATAACCATATAACAATTACAGCACGGAAACAGGCCCTCTCGGCCTTTCCAGTCCGTGCCGACCATTTGTTTTCCCCTAGTCCCATCTACCTGCACTCAGACCATACCCCTCCATTCCCTTCACGTCCATATACCTATCCACTTTACTCTTAAATGTTAAAATCGATCCTGCCTCCACCACTTCTGCTGGAAGCTGATTCCACACAGCCACCACCCTCTGAGTAAAGAAGTTCCCCCTCACGTTACCCCGAAACCTCTGTCCCTTAATTCTCATGTCATGCCCTCTTGTTTGAATCTTCCCTACCCTCAATGGGAAAAATGTATCCACGTCAACTCTGTCTATCCCTTTCATCATTTTAAAGACCTCAATCAAGTCCCCCCTTAACCTTCTGCGCTCCAAAGAATAAAGACCTAACTTGTTCAACCTTTCTGCCAAAGGTTGATCAGTTTTTTTAAAATCCATTTTTCCAAACATTTGTGCCGATAGAGAAGTTGCATAAAATACGGTAAGTAGATTTTACATGTACGCTCTCTCTGTGATTGCCTTGAACACTGATCTCTGGAAAAAAATCACCACTTCCAGATTTGTGTGCAGCTTCGTAAATTCACTGTCTCTTTGTACATCCACATCACTTTAAGTGATTATGATGGAGATCAGCCAGTTGTCACCCGCATCAGCATCTTTTAGTTTCATAACGTTCCCTCATTAAAAGCAAGCCATCTGACAACTTGAACAAGGGCCAAGATTTCTATATGGAATATACAAGTGTCACTTTAGCTTCACTTTTAATGTGTTAAGTTCAGTTTGATCTCGCCAATGTACAGTTCAGGATATGGTGGGTCAATCTGTGCTGGCTGTGGCCAGCAGTCATACGGTGAAAGTCAAAGTCATTTTTATTCATCACATGTGATGATGAAGGTGCAGTGAAATGAATTTGCCAGCAGCGATACACTTAAAAAAACACACAATACACACTAAAATTTAACACAAACATCCACCACAGCATTCTTCACTGTGGTCAGTCCTCCTCCTTGTTCACCCGTGGTCAGGGCCATAGACCCTCCGTGGTCGCCGCTATGGACGGCCCAATGTACAGGCCCTTTCGTCGGGATGATTGGAACTCCAATGTCGGGATGGTCCAACACACCGTGGTCCTGAATCGGCACATTACTACCCGAGACCGTGGCTTCAAGATGTTATAGGCTGCAGGCCGGCAGTTGGAGCTCTTCTCCAGCAATCCCCGGCAAGGGATCCCAGACTCTGGATGGTAAGTCCACGCCCCGCCTGCAGCTAGAAGCTCCGCAGACCACAGTCCCATGATGCCAAAGTCACCAGGCCAATATTCGGAGCACTCCTCTCTGGCGACCCCCGGCAAGGGTTCGCCCGCTCCACGATGGAACGTCTATGCTGCACCTGCTGCCAATGCTCCAGGCCCGACTCCAGGAAAGGCCGCTCCAATCCATGCTGTTGGGCCGCGAGGGAGGCGACCGAAAACGGTTGCCCCCTTTCCCCTCCTCACCACCCCTCACACAAAACACACCAAGAGACACCCAAATCAACACTAGGCACACCAGAAAAAAACAAAAAAAGTAGAAATAATGAACACGCTGCTGGTAGGGCAGCTGACATGCACTGATCAGTCAGGATTATATAGCATGAATGAACAAATGAATGATACTTTATTATGAATGAATGCTACATTATTATCACATGTGACATGTCACAGTGAGATTCTTTGTTTTGTCCACCCAAAGTATACAAAGAGCCACCATATATAGGGTGCGGACATAGTTACAAACAATTCCATTTAGTTCCCAATGGTCTCCCTATGGCCTCGGGTCCCACTTTGTTCCAGGTGGCGTGTCTGACCTCCGGCACCCAGGTGACCATCTGACCTCCGGCACCTTCCGCCGATCCCTCCTCAACCACCGGCACCTTCCCTGGCCACGGGCCCGATCCCGACCTCAATGCCCATCCTTGACTGCTGGCGCCCGTCCTCAACCTCGACCTCGACTAAGGGGAGCATATACAGGGAAAAGAGAATGGGGCCAAGGATGGAACCTTGTGGAACCCCGCAGCAGAGGCTAGCTGGGGAGGAGAAAGAGTTGCCTATCTTAGTAGAGAAACTCCTACCTTTGAGAAAGGAGATAAACCAGTTCAGGGCAGTGCCATCAGTACCAACCCTGTACTGGAGACGGTCAATTAGGATGGTGTGGTCGAATGTATCAAATGCTGCTCTGAGGTCGAGAAGGAGCAATTTTGCACAGTCGCCGGAGTCAACGGTGAGCAGTAGGTCATTATGTACCGTCAACAAGGCAGACTCTGTGCTGTGGTGGGCCATGAAACCTGATTAGAAAGTTTCCAGGATGGTATTTTGGTGAAGGTAAGGCATAAGTTGACAAAATTACCTTTGCAAGGACTTTTGAAAGGAATGGCAATTTGGAAATAGGTCTGTAGTTGCTAGGCAAGGTGGGGTCTAGGTTAGGTTTTTACAGGAGCGGCTGGACCACCACGTGCTTGAAGCAGGTAGGAACAATGCCAGTGGCCAGAGAACTGTTGATGATGGCGACGATGCTGGGACTGGCTATTGTAATGACATCCTTCAGAAGGGCCGAGGGGACAACGTCGAGGGGGCAGGTAGCAGGTTTCATGGTGGTGATCTGCTTTAAGTGCTAAAAGTGTGAAAAGACATTTAAGTGCTTTAATGCTCTAAAAGCCTTCTTCACCACCCTATCTACTTGCAACACCACTCTCTGGGAACTGTATACATCCTCCTAGATCTCTCTGCTCTACAACATTGCCCAAGGCACTACCATTCACTGTGATAGTCCAGCCATGGTTTGACGTCCCAAAATGCAAAATGTCACGCATATCTGAATTAAAATGTATTTGCCATTCCTTGGCCTACTTGCCCGGCTGCTCAAGATCCTGTTCCATTTCTTGATAACCATCATCACTGTCTATGATACTACCTATTATATTATTTAAATTGAAACTGGGTTGCAACATGCAAATTAAGTGCATGACATAGTTATGTGGTATGATCTAGTTAGCGTGAATATTTTCAGCCTGTAGAAGCCATTTTATTAGATGCAACTATCAAAAGAGGACTAAGACACAAAGTGCTGTCTCAGTTCTTTATCATGAAGATAGACTTCAAAGGAAACACAAAACATAACACTACCTATTATTGTTATGCAGGGAACTGTTGGTGCCGATGCATGAGGAAATTAGTGTGGCCACTTCAAGTTGGTGCGAGGTGTTGGCTACAACTCGCACCAACTTCTACAGATGCACCACAGAAAGCATTTTATCAGGATGCATCACAGGTTGGTTTAGGTGCAGCTCCATCCAGGACCGCAAAAAATTGCAACGAATTGTGGATGCAGCCCAGACCATCACACAAACCACATCCCTTCTATTGACTCAATTTATACCTCACGCTGTCTCGGCAAGGCCAGCAGCATAATCAAGGACCAGTCACACCCTGGCCATTGCCACTTCTCCTCTCTCCCATCAGGCAAAAGGTAAACAAGTGTGAAAACGCACACGTCCAGATTCAGGGACAGTTTCTTCCCAGCTGTTATCAGGCAACTGAATCATCCTACCACAACCAGAGAGCACTGCTGAACTACTATATACTTCTTTGATGCTCCTCTGAATATCCTTGACCGAACTTTGCTGACTTTACCTTTCACTAAATATTATTCCCTTATTATGTGACCGGATAGCGGGCCACATCTATCACGTGTACAGATGGATCCCGCCCCCATCCCGCCTTGGATGGCAGGCATCAAATCACGTTTTCACATAGATCCCGCCCCTTCGAGGACGCCACCTGGAGCACTGGCCCCTAGTTACGGGTGCTCATGAACATGGCGCACCTACGGACCATTGCCTTGGCTCTGTCCTGAAGGCAGTGGCTAAAATACTCACACTCACTCATCCCTGATCTATTGACAACCCCAATCCCAACAGTATGTTTAAGAAAGAACTACAGATTCTTTCTTAAACAATCTTTTTGTCAATGGTCATCAGTGCATTATGAGGCTGGGCCTCAGTGGCCTTGCTGTTCAACTCCTGGGTGTGGAAGGCCAGCTCTACATCTGACCAGGTTAAGTACAGGCAGGCAGGAAGGCAGCTTGCGAGTCTGGCAAAGGGCTAGATTCAGCTTCACAATACGTCCGTGACCTAGTTCCGATGCCAAGGGTGCAGGAGGTGCACTAGTGATGGGTGGATTATTATTTTCCAAAGGAGAAGAATCTAACAATGTGCTGGGTGGGGAATCAGGTAATCTCAGTTATCTTAGTGAAGCTCCCCTTCTTTTGCGAGCCCGCAATCAGGGATTCAAAACTACTGATCTCCTTCCCATACAGCAAACCATACAGCAATTACAGCACGGAAACAGGCCATCTCGGCCCTTTTACTCCATGCCGAACACTTACTGTCACCTCGTCCCATCTACCTGCACTCAGACCGGAGCGTGGCAAGTGGGTTACTGACCCCAAACACTGTGAACTGAGCTCTCCCCCCACCCCGGGAAATACAGTATTTAAAATCAATCCTCACCGTACACCCCTTAAGATGCTGGCTTTTTCTGGGCCCGACAACCCCAACCAAACAGAGATGAAATGAACTGAAATGTCACCATTCACTGAAATGGTGAACCCCCTGCAGCACTGAGTTACATTGAAATATTGAATAAAATGACTCTCATCTAATGAGTGAGTTGGTCAACACCTCGGAAAAACTGAGACCAAATGGTTGATCAGAGCTCTCATTCCATTATAAGTAAGTAAGTAAGTTTATTGGCCAAGTATTCACATACAAGGAATTTGCCTTGGTGCTCCGCCCACCAGTAACAACATGACATACAGTTACGAATGACTCAGAAAACACTAAACATTAATAATAATCTGATGTGTAACGGTGCCTATGTTTGCTTTAACTGAGTTAATTTGAAAATGTACAAGTCCATATACAGGTATTTAAAATGACCTAAATAGATGCACAACACTCTGGTACAATATCACGAGGCCCCACAGAATGTTACAGAATCTATCGCGTGCATACCTGATAATAGCAATCTATTGAACAGCATGATGAAATGGACACCTTTTCACCTCTAGCCTTTGTCACTTAGTCCATCCATCTACCAATCGTATTTCCCACACCTACTGTATGTTCACTTTCGCACTTGCCAAGCTATGTCCTGGTCTCATTTATTTTTTCCCCGTCTTTCTTCTCCCTATCCATACGAGTTTGATGAAGAGTCTCAACCTGAAACATCACCTGCCCACTCCCTGCTCATTTGGACAAAAAATGGACAATTCTGAAATTATGCTTTAATGTGAAAATAAAACCGTTATGAAACGGGTTTCTGAGGAAGACAAATGTGAACACATTTCTGGTTCTATTTCATTGGCTGCATCTATTTTCTGAAGAAACGCATTCCCTGACATTCTGTGGATTTAATTGGATTGGACTAATAATATATTTTAATTTCAGAAATCTGACTTTATTCTTAAAATTTCCAAATAAATGAAGCAAAGTGTTTACACATCCACCATTCTCTATACAAGTCACATAATTCAATTTACATTGCATCAGCATTAGTTTAATTTAGAGAAACAGGGCATAAACAGACCCTTCAGCCCACTGAACCGTGCTGACCAGCGATCCCCGCACACTAGCATTTTCCTATAGATATGGGAGACAATTTACTATTCACAGAAGCCAATTAGCCTATAAACCTGTACATCTTTGGAGCGTGGGAGGAAAGCGGAGCTCCCAGAGAAAACCCACGCAGGTCATGGGGAGAACGTGCAAACTCGTACAGACAGCACCCAAAGTCGGGATCGTACCTGGGTCTCTGGTGCTGTAAGGTATCAACTTTACCACTGCGCCACCGTGCAGCCCTACATTTAAATGATAAAAACATATTAGCAAACGTGGCAAAGATGAGCGGGAAGCAAGAGGATTGGGTAATGTTTAAAGAACAACAGAAGATAACCAAAAAGACAATACGGGGCGAAAAGATGAGGTACGAAGGTAAGCTAGCCAAGAATATAAAGCATGATAGTAAAAGCTTCTTTAGATATGTGAAGAGGAAAAAATTAGTTAAGACCAAAGTTGGACCCTTGAAGACCGAAAAAGTTGAATTTATTATGGGGAACAAGGAAATGGCAGATGAGTTGAACAGGTAGTTTGAATCTGTCTTGACTAAGGAGGACACAAACAATCTTCCTGATATAGTAGTGGCCAGAGGATCTGGGGTAACAGAGGAACTGAAGGAAATCCACATTAGGCAGGAAATGGTGTTGGATCAACTGATGGGACTGAAGGCTGATTAATCCGCAGGGCCTGATGGTCTGCATCCCAGGGTTCTTAAGGAAGTGGCTCTAGAAATCGTGGATACATTGGTGATAATTTTCCAATGTTCTATAGACTCAGGATCAGTTCCTGTGGATTGGAGGGTAGCTAATGTTATCCCACTTTTTAAGAAAGGAGGCAGAGAGGAAACAGGGAATTATAGACCAGTTAGCCTGACATCGGTGGTGGGGAAGATGCTGGAGTCAATTATAAAAGATGAAATAGCTGAACATTTGGATAGCAGTAACAGGATCGGTCCGAGTCAGCATGGATTTACGAAGGGGAAATCATGCTTGACTAATAGACAATAGACAATAAACAATAGACAATAGGTGCAGGAGTGGGCCATTTGGCCCTTCGAGCCAGCACCGCCATTCAATGTGATCATGACCTTATCAAATGCTTGCTGAAAGTCCAGGTACATCACATCCACTTGCTCTCCCTTGACCATTTTCCTAGTTACATCTTCAAAACATTCCAGAAAATTCCAAAATGGCGTCAAGTTGGGAAAAGGGGAAGTACAACGGGATTTGGGGGTCCTTGTACATCAGTCTATGAAAGTAAGCATGCAGGTAAAACAGGCAGTGAAGAAAGCGAATGGCATGTTGTCCTTTATAACAAGAGGGATCAAATATAGGAGCAAAGAGGTCATTCTGCAGTTGTATAGAGCCCTAGTGAGACCACACCTGTAGTATTGTGTGCAGTTTTGGTCCCCTAATTTGAGGAAGGACATTCTTGCTATTGAGGGAGTGCAGTGTAGGTTTACAAGGTTAATTCCCGGGATGGTGGGATTATCATATGCTGAGAGAATGAAGCAGCTGGGCTTGTACACTCTGGAGTTTAGAAGGATGAGAGGAGATCTCATTGAAACATATAAGATTGTTAAGGGCTTGGACACACTAGAGGCAGGAAACATGTTCCTGATGTTGAGGGAATCCAGAACCAGGGGCAACAGTTTAAGAATAAGGAGTAAGCCATTTAGAACGGAGACGGTGAAACACTTTTTCTCACAGAGAGTGGTGAGTCTGTGGAATTCTCTGCCTCAGAGGGCAGTGCAGGCAGGTTCTCTGGATGCTTTCAAGAGAGAGTTAGATAGGGCTCTTAAAAATAGCAGCACCAAGGGATATGGGGAGAAGGCAGGAATGGGGTACTGATCGGGGATGATCAGCCATGATCACATTGAATGGCAGTGCTGGCTCGAAGGGCCATATGGCCTACTCCTGCACCTATTGTCTATTGTCTATTGCCTATTGTCTATATATCAGTGATGTCATTTGTCTGCATGAAGGGGTTGTCCTACTTGGGCAACCTAATCCGCGAGTTAAGAAGAGTGTCTTCGACCTTCAAGCTCGAGGGCACTTGCCTGGAAAGCCTTGAGCTGGATCGACCGTCCACGTCGAAACCACGAGCTGGATCGACTGTCCGCGTTGAAACCGCGAGCTGGATCGACCGACCGCGCACACACACACATACACACAAACACATCGCAGAGGCGGGGCCCAGGGAAAGCGGGGGAGTGCTGTCTGAAATTCACACCCACGATGAAGAGGAAAGTAAAACGGCAGCACAGTAACGGTAAGTCCTTCATAGAGCGCGGAGGGTGGGGGGGGGGGGGGGGGGGGGGGGGGGGGGGGGGGGGGGGGGGAGAGGGGGAGAGAGAAGGAGGGGAGAAGGGTACCCGTTGGGTCCCATATTCACACGGGAGAGTTGGTCCTCCAACGCAATATCCCATCTCTCCACCAATTCCAATATTGGTGGCCATGGGGGGGGGGGGGGGGGGGGGGGGGGGGGGGGGGGGGGGGGGTTTCTTGAGTGCTAGTATGGGTATTGTGGGCTGAAGGGACTGGTTTCCAGAGGGCTAGTATGGATATTGTAAGCCAAATGGATTATTGGGGTGGCAGGTCAGACACTCAAGCCCGATGTGCTGGGATCTCACTCACGGCTGGTGGGCTAGCATTTGACTCATGGCTATTCCTTGAAATTCCATTTCAAGCAGGGTGCAAGGCAACCAAATTAAAATGCAGTTTCCTACCATTTCAAGCAGAGTGCGAGGGCACCAAATTCAAGTGCAGTTTCTTACCACTTCAAGCAGGGTGGAAGGCTACCAAATTTGGTGCAGTTTCCTTCCACTTCAAACAGGGCGCAAGGTCATTAAATTAATGTGCAGTTTCCTACCATTTCAAGCAGGGTGCAAGGCCACCAAATGCTAGAGCTGTTTCATGCCATTTCAAACAGGGTACAAGGCCACCAAACCCAAGTGCAGTTTCATACCACTTCAAGCAGGGTGGAAGACAACCAAATTGAAATGCAGTTTCATACTATTTCAAGCAGGATGCAAGGCCACCAAATTCAGGTGAAACATAGAAACATGGAAAATAGGTGCAGGAGAAGGCCATTTGGCCCTTAGAGCCAGCACCGCCATTCATTGTGATCATGGCTGATCATCCGCTATCAATAACCCGTGCCTGCCTTCTCCCCATATCCCTTGACTCCACTTACCCCTAGAGCTCTATCCAACTCTCTCTAAAATCCATCCAGTGATTTGGCCTCCACTGCCCTCTGTGGCAGGGAATTCCATAAATGCACATCTCTCTGGGTAAAAAAGCTTTTTCTCACCTCAATCTTAAATAACCTCCCCTTTATTGGCCACTGGTCCCTGGTTCTGGACTCACCCAACATTGGGAAAATTTTTCCTGCATCTAGCTTGTCCAGTCCTTTTATAATTTTATGAAATTACACCATTTTCATACCATTTCATGCAGGGTGCAAGGCCACCAAATTCAAATGCAGTTTCATACTATTTCATGCTGGGTGCCAGGCCACCACATTCAAATGCAGTTTCATACCATTTCAAGCAGGGTGAAACCACCATAAACGACTTTAAAACCACACAAAACACCACATAAACAACACATAAACACCACACACAATTCAGTAGACATTCAGTGAGTTCAGTTGATTCACAGCTCAGACTGAGTCGTGACCTCTCCCTCTCACATCTTGCAGAGACTGAGCCACACCCACACAAAACCGGGTTTTATAATCCCTCCCGCACCAACCGGAAGGGGTGTGGCCTTCATGGCGTGATTGACAGGAGAGAGATTCTCAACATTTTCTTTAAATACTAATAACAATTTTATTTTTCATTGATAGGAAGAATCCTCTGCACCTGATGAGCAGCGGGGGACTGGGTAAGATGGCCAAAAATCACAACCGTAATTGGTAGCGTTGTATCTAAAATCAATATACAGTGCAAACAGGAAGTTGTCAAGTTTCCAATAACAACCATTTTGTGCAGTGCAGTATTTCAAAGCAGTTACCACTACTAACAACAACTATTTTTTTGCAGTGCAGCATTTCAAAGCAATTACCACCACCAACAACAACCATTTTTTGGAGTGCAGCATTTCAAAGCAGTTACCACCACTAACAACAAACATTTTTTTGCAGTGCAGCATTTCAAAGCAGTCACAACCACCAACAACAACCATTTTTTGCAGTGTAGCATTTCTAAGCATTTACCAGCACCAAACACAACCATTTTTTGCAGTGCAGCATTTCAAAGCAGTTACCACCACCAACAACAACCATTTTTGCAGTGCAGCATTTCAAAGCAATTTCCACCAGCAACAACCATTTGCGGTGCAGCATTTCAAAGCAACCACATTTTCATTTTCAAACCTCCTTAAGGGCACTTAGTTGAGTAGACATGTGTTTAGTGTTATTCACGGCTCAGAGATGTGACCCTCTTGCTTCGTCCATCTTGCAGCGACTGCGTGAGGCACAACACTTCCGGGTTTTATAGTCCCTCCCCCCTCCCACCAACAGGGGCAGCAGAGAGAATGTCAACATTTTTTAAACATTAATAACTCTTATATTTTTCATCTATGGTAAAATCCCTCTTTTCCTGTGCAGTGGAGGAGGATTCTGAGTAAGATGGCCAAAAATCACATCCGTAAGTGGCAGCATTTTTTCAAAAATCATGAAACAGAAAACACAAAGTGATCAAGATCTTACTTTTAGTAATATAGATAATAAAGTTTAGCGGGCATTTTACCTACTGGTAGGTTTTCCTTGGTCCTGAAAACTCCAATGAGCCAATCAAAATGCCCGGTCAGTCGAAGGAGATTGCCTACGGCTGCCCTCAACTGCCTGTAACTAATTAGTGAGCTCACTCCACTGCAAAGGAACCATGCTGACCAAATTTTACTCGCGGAAAATGTTTCAACATGCTGTAAAATTTTCCGTGACCTAGCTGAGGTCACAAGTATTCGGGAACTTCTCTCGTGCTAGAAAGAGAGTTCCAGCAATCTCGTAGGACCTCCTAGGACCACCTGTCGACCATTCTGCGAGTTTGAAGGTCAAAGACACTCTTCTAAACTCGCAGTATAGGTCGCCCAAGTGGGACAGCCTCTTGATATCAATTTTATTTTATAGACAGTGGGAACTAGACGTTTGGGGGGGCTTATTTTGCATGGGTTCCAACCTGGCACAATGCAGAGATGGAAGGGTCTTAAACTGTGCCCTATCCCCATAGATAACCATATAACCATATAACAATTACAGCACGGATACAGGCCCTCTCGGCCCTTCCAGTCCGTGCCGACCATTTGTTTTCCCCTAGTCCCATCTACCTGCACTCAGACCATACCCCTCCATTCCCTTCACGTCCATATACCTATCCACTTTACTTTTAAATGTTAAAATCAATCCTGCCTCCACCACTTCTGCTGGAAGCTCATTCCACACAGCCACCACCCTCTGAGTAAAGAAGTTCCCCCTCACGTTACCCCTAAACTTCTGTCCCTTAATTCTCATGTCATGCCCTCTTGTTTGAATCTTCCCTACCCTCAATGGGAAAAAGCTTATCCACGTCAACTCTGTCTATCCCTTTCATCATTTTAAAGACCTCAATCAAGTCCCCCCTTAACCTTCTGTGCTCCAAAGAATAAAGACCTAACTTGTTCAATCTTTCTCTGTAACATAGTTGCTGGAACCCTGGCAACATTCTAGTAAATCTCCTCTGTACTCTCTCTATTTTGTTGACATCCTTCCTATAACTAGGCGACCAAAATTGTACGCCATACTCCAGAATTGGTCTTACCAATGCCTTGTACAATTTTAACATTACTTCCCTACTCCTATATTCAATGCTCTGATTTATAAAGGCCAGCACACCAAAGGCTTTCTTTACCACCCTATCTACATGCGATTCCACCTTCAGGGAACTATGCATAGTTATTCCTAGATTCCCTCTGGTCCACAGCATTCCTCAATTCCCTACCATTTACCATGTACGTCCTATTTTGATTTGTCCTGCCAAGATGTAGCACTTCACACTTATCAGCATTAAACTCCATCTGCCATCTTTCAGCCCACTTTTCATTACTTCATTATCCACAACACCACCTATCTTAGTATCATCTGCATACTTACTTATCCAATTTTCCACCCCATCATCCAGATCATTGATGTACATGACAAACAACAGTGGACCCAACACAGATCCCTGAGGCACCCCACTGGTCACCGGCTTCCAACCTGACAAACAGCCATCCACCATTACTCTCTGACATCTCCCATTCAGCCACTGTTGAATCCATCTTGCTACTCCGCCATTAACACCCAAAGATTGAACCTTCTGAACCAACCTTCCATGGGGAACCTTGTCAAAGGCCTTACTGAAATCCATATAGACAACATCCACTGCTTTACCCTCATCAATTTCCCTAGTTACCGCTTCAAAAAATTCAAGGTTTGTCAAACATGACCTTCGAGGCACAAATCCATGTTGACTGTTCCTGATCAGACCCTGTTTATCCAGATGCTTATATATATTATCTCTAAGTATCCTTTCCATTAATTTGCCCACCACTGACGTCAAACTAATAGGTCTATAATTGCTAGTTTATTCTTTGAACCCTTTTTAAACAATGGAACAACATGCGCAGTACGCCAATCCTCCGGCACTATTCCCGTTTCTAATGACATTTGAAATATTTCTGTCATAGCTCCTGCTATTTCTACACTAACTTCCTCAATGTCCTAGGGAATATCTTGTCAGGACCTGGAGACTTATCCACCTTTATATTTTTCAAAAGTGTCTGTATTTCCTCTTCTTTGAATCTCATAGTTTCCATAGCTACTCTAATTTTTTCCCTTACCTCACAGAGTTCAATATCCTTCTCCTTGATGAATACCGAAGAAAATAAATTGTTCAATATCTCCCCATCTCTTTTGGCTCTGCAGATAACTGTCCATTCTGGTTCTCTAATGGTCCAATTTTTATCCCTCGTTATCCTTTTGCTATTAATATAGCTGTAGAAACCCTTTGGATTTACTTTCACCTTTCTTGCCAAAGCAACCTCATATCTTCTTTTAGCCTTCCTAATTTCTTTCTTAAGATTCTTTTTACATTCTTTATACTCCTCTAGCACCTCATTTACTCCATGCCTCCTATAATTCTTGTAGATATCTCTCTTTTTTCGAAACAAGTGTCTAATTTCCCTTGAAAACCATGGCTCTTTCCAATTTTTACTATTTCCTTTCAACCTAACAGGGACATAAAGATTCTGTACTCTTACAATTTCCCCTTTAAATGTCCTCCATTTCTCTTCTACATCCTTCCCATGAAACAAAGTATCCCAATTCACTCCTTTAAAATCCTCACTCATTCCCTCAAAGTTAGCCTTTCTCCAATCAAAAATCTCCACTCTAGGTCCTGTTCTGACTCGCTCCATAATTATATTGAAACTAATGGTATTGTGATCACTGGTCCCGAAGTGCTCACCAACGCATACCTCCGTCACCTGTCCTGCCTCATTTCCTAACAGGAGGTCCAGCACTGCCCCTTCGCTGGTCGGTACCTCTATGTACTGCTGCAAAAAAACTATCCTGCACACATTTTACAAACTCCAAACCATCCAGCCCATTTACAGAATGTGTTTCCCAGTCTATTTTTGGGAAATTGAAATCTCCCACAATCACTACCTTGTGCTTACTATTAATATCTGCTATCTCCTTACATATTTGCTCTTCCAATTCTCGCTCCCCATTTGGCGGTCTATAGTACACCCCTAAAAGTGTTGCTACACCGTTCCCACTTCTCAGTTCCACCCAAATAGCCTCCCTAGACGAATCCTCTAATCTATCCTGCCAAAGCACTGCTGTAATACCTCTCTGACAAGCAATGCAACACCTCCACCTCTGGTCCCTCCAATTCTATCACCCGGAAGCAACGAAATCCTGGAATATTTAGTTTCCAATCACAGCCCTCCTGCAACCATGTTTCACTGATTGCCACAACATCATATTTCCAGGTGTCAATCCAGGCTCTAAGTTCATCCACCTTACTTACAAATGCTCCTAGCATTAAAATATGCACATTTTATAAACCCACCATCCTTTATTCTCTGTCTATTATCTTTTTCATCTTTCTCGCCTACATTTTGGGTCCGAGTGCTTCCCTTCTCTGCCTCTTGCCCCACACCCTGTCCCCTAGCCCCCTCTACCCGAGTCCCTCCCCCCAGCCTTTCTAGTTTAAAGTCTCCCCAGTAGCCTTTGCAAATCTCCCTGCCAGGATATTGGTCCCCTTCGGGTTCAAGTGCAACCCGTCCTCTGCGTACAGATCATGCTTTGTAGCGGCTGGATTAAGCTTCATCACAGTCCCCGGTCCATAGTCCTGGACTTGAGAACATACCACTCTGCAACATTTGTTCCTTAACAATTCTTTACTTTGGAAGACAAGCAAATTCTGGGCAGGCAGGCAGACATTTTTTCTGGAGTTGATAATTTTCAAGCATTTGTCGGTGTGTCTCCGTTTATAATGGAGGCGGATAAATATTTGATTAATCAACGACTAGAGGGATGTAGAGAAAACAGACAAAAAAGTAGCTGGTATCAATCAGCTATCAAAATTCAGTGCTGGAGGAACTCGGCATGTTTGGCAATATCTGAGCAGGGAGTGGACAGGTGAAGATTCAGGTTGAGAACCTTCATCAAACTGGTACGGTCAGAGAGATGAAAGATTGGAAAAAGAGATGGGGCCATTGGGACCTGTTATAAGAGATTTTGCCTGAACAGTCCCCTGCCATTGGTTATCATTTAAATTTGGGAGCAGTGCTATTGCCTGATTTCTTACCTGTATAAAGGCAGGCAGGCGCCAGGAAGTCAGAATTTAGTTCATGTACGAGAGGCGTTCACCGATGGGCTGAGTGACGATCAGCGTCACAGACGAAGGCAGAGCGAGAGAGAGAGAGAGAGAGAGAGAGAGAGAGGTGTCCTGCTGTAAGACAGGCCTCCGTGCACACCAAGACAAGTATTGTTCTGTCTTGCCAGTAAAACTGATTTGCAACTAAACAGACAAGTGAGACTTTTTTTCTGTTCTACTAGTCAGGTCCTTGAACCTGTTCCCTTGTAACATTTGGTGTAGTCAGCAGGATCTGACGAATAGAATAGAAAATGCTTGGTAAAAATAAATAGTAAATTACGAAGGATTTATCAATTATCTCGTTGGACGCAGAGAAAGCTTTTGATCAGATTGAATGGTCTTACTTATTTTCGGTTATGGAATTTTATCAATTGGGAGAGAAGTTTATAACATGGGTTAAATTACTATATACTAGACCAACAGCTAGAATATTAATTAACCAAGTGTTAACAACTAAATTTAACTTATTCCGAGGTTGTAGACAAGGTTGCCCTTTATCTCCACTACTGTTTGCACTTGCAATAGAACCATTAGCAAAATCTGTGAGATCAAACCCTGAAATATATGGGTATGAAACTAAAGAAACTGAAAATAAAATCTCATTGTACGCAGATGATGTATTACTTATATCACAAAACCAGAAATTAGTCTTCCTAACTTGTTAGATTTAATAACTCAATTTGGATCGTTTTCAGGATATAGAATTAATTGGAATAAAGGTGAACTTATGCCAATAATGGGAAATAATTTACATATATTACAACAATACCCTTTTAAGATTGCAAATGAAAAAATTAAATATCTTGGAATTTATGTAACAAAAAGATATAATTCATTATTTAAATCTAATTTTTTACCCTTATTGAATAAACTATTTAAGAATATTCAATATTGGAAAACATTACCTATTTCAATGTTAGGTAAGATTAACGCGATAAAAATGTTTTTTTCTTCCACAATTACTATATTTGTTTCAAATGATCCCGATATATCTTCCTAAAAATTTCTTTAAGAAAGTGGACTCCATGGTTACTAATTTTATTTGGGATTATAAGAATCATAGAATAATTAAAAAGCATCTATGTAAAATCAAAAATAAATGGTGGCTATGCACTGCCTAATTTTATGTTTTATTATTGGGCAGTTAATATAAAAATTATGAATTTTTGGCTGGGTGAACTAGATAAACAACCAAATTGGTTAAAGATGGAAAAAGAAGACTGTACCCTAGTTTGAAATTGGTTCGATTTTATTGCTAATACTCCAATACATAAGAAAACTTATAAAGAAAATCCATTAATAGAAAGTGGAATACGTATTTGGAAACAATTAAAAAAAAACATTAAAATTACAGAATGTACCACTAGCTCTTCCAATAGTAAACAATATTTCTTTTAAACCTTCACTGATGGACAAAGGTTTCTTAAAATGGAAGAACTATGGAATAAATAAGATCGGTGATCTTTATAGGGAAAACTTATTTCTCTCATTTTCAGGAATTACAACAAAATTATGGATTACATTTTAAAGAATATTTTCGATATCTTCAAATTAGAGACTATGTTAAATCAAATACACTGGATTTTAGGAATAGAAAGACAGAAATCTTAGATGAATGTTTAAATAAAACAACCGAATACTGAGAAATTAATATCATATATTTATAATATTTTATTGGAAAATGATTTACCAAATACGGATAAATATAGACAAGCATGGGAAAATGAACTAGGTCAAGTAATCAGTAGAGAAAGTATGGAATGAAAGTTTACAATATATACATCATTGTTCATTAAATGCTAGACACTCCTTGATACAATTTAAAGTTATACATAGATTACATCTCTCAAAGTCCAAATTAAATAGAATTTTCTCAAATGTGTCTGCAATATGCGATAAGTGTCAACAATTAGAAGCTAATTTAACGCATTAATTTACAAAATGTATAAAAATCAGTAATTTTTGGATAGAGATTTTTAAGATAATCTCAATTGTAGTTAATGCAAAGTTGACTCCAGACTCAAAACTAATTATATTGGGAATACTGGAAACAAATCAGATATTAACAACACAACAAATAATTTTTATCGGTTATAGTTTAATAATTGGTAAAAAAAATTAATACTAAGATTTCGGAAAGGTCCTACTTCCCCCACAACTAAAATGTGGATTACAGAAATGTCGGAGACGTGACACTTGGAACGATTAAGGCTTGCCCTGATGGGACAGGCTGGACCAGTTCAGAGGAATATGGTCTCCATTTATTGAATATTTAAAGGGTCAAGATGGTCCAGTTCGAAACCATGACGGAAGCCTGAATGTATGAATGGATGAAGAATTATAGACAATAGTTCAGAAATATATCTCCATTGAAGAATATCTTGTTTAATATTCCACTCAATCAGTTTATCTCTCTTTTTTTTTCTTTTCTTTTTCTCTTTTTTATTTCCTACTGCTATAAAATAAAAAAGAAAATTATAGAAGTAATAAGATTGACTGTTAATTTTAAAAATATTAAGAATGTATGTGACGTTAATATTTTCTTTTGCTTTAATTGGATTTTATATTTCTTCTTAATATGTAATTACTTCTAATAAAAATATCTTACAAAAAAAAAAAAAAAGAAATAGTAAACGAGATGGCGCTGGTGCAAGCCAAGCATCCCCACAGCAAGCTGCTGCCCTCTGTGCAGGGGAGCCCGCAACAGGTGGGACCAAGAACCTTGAGTCTTCAAGCTCCTCTAATGCTTTAACACAGTGCTTCTTAAACTATTTCAGTGTCATTCACCCATGTGTCTTTATCACAAAATTTAATTCACTAAATTTTCTTAATTTTTTGGGTAATTTTCATCTTATTCTCACGTGTATAATTTTATATATAATTTATTTTGTCACATGAGCAAAAAGCATAAATTAACTAATTTCTTTAGTGTTTATTTTATTTAACTTTTTGAACAACCTACAAATATGTAAAGAAATCTAGGAGCGAAAATAAAGTTTAATTACCACTGGAGTTGGAAAATCATTCTGGGAATGATAAAAAACCATTCCAACATAAACTGGGCTTCAGCCCCATCCTACCCTTTTGGGCTTTGATTGCTGCAGTTTTTTTCTTTGAAAACTAGCTCAAAAATCCATGGAGTATGTGATTTAATATATTAGTATGCAACTAATATAACTTTCCATAACTCTCCCTTACAAAACCTTACAATACTACCAAATATCAACTTGCCATATTTAGTATACTTCTCTCCAGAAGCTGGCTCTTCCAAATCCAGGTATATTTTAAAAGTTGTGCATGTGTACTGACATGTATATGTCACATGTATGCTCAAAACATCATCACAACATTGTCTGTTGCTCTGAATATCTGGCGCCTTCCCATCCTCCCATCCTCCCAACTAGGAGTGACAAATAAATTAAGAACAGAAAAATTATTAGAATTTTTCTAGTTTACATAAAGTAAAGTTAGTAAACAACTGCCTTAAAACTTAGAATGATATTCTTAGAAACAATGTTTACTTATTGTGCATGTTTACCACAAACAAATGACAAGCAGTAGACTTCTACACTTACATGTAATGTTTTTTGTCATCAATGACTAGGATGTTCCTGGACTCCTGTGACAAGCTTCTCAAACCGAGTTCAATTTCCTTCTCCAAAGAAACCTGCATTACCTTATCACCATACTGAAGTGAATTCCGTTTTTTGGATATCAGTTCTACCAAGGTGGAAAATCCTCGTTCAGGCAGGAAAGTTGTTGTCATCATTACTAGTAGGTGAAGGGCCTACAAGGCTATTGATTTGTATTCAGGGAAAGCAATAATCCAACCCAATAGTCTCCACAGTAGTATATCTCCAAAGCTGAGTTTTGAGTGAAGTTATAATGATGCTCCATCAACAATTCTGACATTTCCCCAAAATCTGCTCGCTTTATGTGGCTGATGATAAAAAGGATTAACTATCCAAATCTGATTTTCCAAGTCCTGCATATGCTTCTGAGGAAAATATGTTTCACAATTTTTAGACAGCAACTGCAGATTGTCAGAAATGATGTCCCTCTGTGTTTTATCCAGAGCAGGTTGCTTTTCTTCCCACTCACACTCTTTGAGGAAGCTTTGTAAATGTGGGAAATTGGAGAAATTGCCTTGATGAATCTTGTTCTGTGTAGCGTGCGCTGCCTAAAGTTGTAGGACAACTTTTTCTATTTGAGCTTTTGTTTGTGCACGTTGAGTTGATTGCATTAGTCAAAACAGGGCGGACCAGAAGACGGTTGCAATCTTCCAACCTGCTTTTACGAATGCAATGCAATACCAAGCAAAAAAAAATCAGCAAATTCAAGTCAAAATCAGCTGAACAAGTTCTACTGCAGGTTCGATAAACAGAAACATAGCCTAACTCGAGTCTGCAAAGACCGGGCCCTTTCCCACCCATCCCTCTCCAATCCCCACTTAACGCCATCTTACAGCCTGACTGCAATAGAAAATCTATATTACTAAAAGTCTGATCTTGACCGTTTTTGGCCCACTATGCTGCGATTCCCGAGAGAACGGCACCACCTGCGGTCGTCATTTTTGGCCACCTCGCTCAGAGCCCCCCTCCGCCTTCCGGGACCAGAGGATTTTTCCCATGATGAAAAATGAGAGTGATAATTAATGTTATAAAAAGATTCCCCCATTCTCTCTGTTCTCTCTGCTGCCCCCGCTGGCAGAAGGGGGGATGGGGGAGGGGCGAGGGCCTATAAAACCCGTAAGTGTCGTGCCTCACTCAGTCTCTGCCAGACCCAGGAAGTAAGAGGTTCACAGCTCTCGGAGATGCGAATAACACTGAACGCACGTCTACTCCACGGTGGCTTGCGGGTGGCTGCAGTCCAATTGCTTGCCTCGCCTTTTCAAAGAGTTTGTTTTCACAAAATGAATTTTGGTTGTCAGGTGGCTGCAACCCAATTGTTTGCCTTGCCTTTTTAAAGAGTTTGTGTTCACAAAATGGATTTTGGTTGTCTGGTGGCTGCAGCCCAATTGTTTGCCTCACCTTTTTAAAGAGTTTGTTTTCACAACATAAATTTTGGTTGTCAGGTGACTGCAGCCCAATTGTTTGCCTCGCCTTTTTAAAGAGTTTGTGTTCACATAATGGATTTTGGTTGTCAGGTGGATGCAGCCCAATTGTTTGCCTCGCCTTTTTAAAGAGTTTGTGTTCACAAAATAAATTTTGGTTGTCAGGTGGTTGCAGCCCAATTGTTTACCTTGCCTTTTTAAAGAGTTTGTGTTCACAAAATGAATTTTGGTTGTCAGGTGGCTGCAGCCCAATTGTTTGCCTCGCCTTTTTAAAGAGTTTGTGTTCAAAAGGGAGGGAGAGAGAAAACGGGGAATTACAGACCAGTTAGTCTAACATCGGTAGTGGGGAAATTGCTTGAGTCAGTTATTAAAGATGGGATAGCAGCACATTTGGAAAGTGGTGAAATCATTGGACAAAGTCAGCATGGATTTATGAAAGATAAATCAAGTCTGATGAATCTTATAGATTTTTCAAGGATGTAACTAGTAGAGTGGATAAGAAGAACCTGTGGATGTGTTATATCTGGACTTTCAGAATGCTTTCGACAAGGTTCCACATAAGAGATTAGTATACAAACTTAAAGCACACGGTATTGGGGGTTCAGTATTAATGTGGATAGAGAACTGACTGGCAGACAGGAAGCAAAGAGTAGGAATAAATGGGTCATTTTCAGAATGGCAAGCAGTGACTAGTGGGGTACTGCAAGGCTCAGAGCTGAGAACCAGGCTATTTACAATATATATTACTGATCTGGATGAGGGAATTGAATGCAACATCTCCAAGTTTGCAGATGACATGAAGCTGGGGGTGTTAGCTGTGAAGACGATGCTGCAGTGACTTGGATAGGTTGGGGGGAGTGGGCAAATGCATGGCAGATGTGGATAAATGTGAGGTTATCC
The DNA here is from genome assembly GCA_035221665.1 of Okamejei kenojei. NCBI lineage: Eukaryota > Metazoa > Chordata > Chondrichthyes > Rajiformes > Rajidae > Okamejei > Okamejei kenojei. The sequence goes on from CM069134.1 coordinate 1,986,682, forward strand.
ACTTTGGTGGCAAAAACAGACAGTATCTGAATGGTGGACGTTTAGGAAAAGGGGAGATGCAATGAGACCTGGGTGTCATGGTACACCAGTCATTGAAAGTAGGCATGCACGTGCAGCAGGCTGTGAAGAAAGCAAATGGTAGGTTGGCTTTCATAGCAAAATAATCTGAGTACAAGAGCAGGGAGGTTCTACTGCAGTTGTACAGGGTCTTTCCTCCAGATTAGGAAACCGACCTGTACGCAATACCTGGTGTATTGCGTACAGTCTGGTTCTCCTAATCTGAGGAAAGACATTCTTGTCAAAGAGGGAGTACAGAGTAGGTTCACCAGACTGATTCCTGGGATAGCAGGACTTCCATATGAAGAAAGGCTGGATAGACTCAGCTTGTACTCTCTGTAATTTAGAAGATTGAGGAGGAATCTTATAGAGACTTACAAAATTCTGTTGGACAGGCTAGATGCAGGAAGATTGTTCCTGATGTTGGAGAACTCCAGAACAAGGGGTCACAGTTTAAGGATAAGGGGGAAGTCTTTTAGGACCGAGATGAGAAAATCATTTTTCACACAGAGAGTGGTGAATCTGTGGACTTCTCTGCCACAGAAGGTAGTTGAGGCCTGTTCATTGGCTATATTTAAGAGGGAGTTAGATGTGGCCCTTGTGGCTAAAGGGATCGGGGGTATGTAGAGAAGGCAGGTAGAGGATACTGAGTTGGATGATCAGCCATGATCATATTGAATTGTGGTGCAAGCTCGAAGGACCGAATGGCCTACTCCTGCACCTATTTTATATGTTTCTAGGTTTCTATGTTTCACAAAACGAATTTTGGTTGTCAGGTAGCTGCAGCCCAATTGTTTGCCTCGCCTTTTTAAAGAGCTTTTGTTCACAAAATAAAATTTGGTTGTTAGATTGCTGCAGCCCAATTTTTTGCCTCGCCTTTTAAAAATAGTTTGTGTTCACAAAATGGATTTTGGTTGACAGGTGGATGCAGCCAAATTGTTTGCCTCGTCTTTTTTAAAAAGTTTGTGTTCACAAAATCAATTTTGGTTCTCAGGTGGCAGCAGCCCAATTGTTTGCCTCGCCTTTTTAAAAAAGTTTGTATTCACAAAATGGATGTTGGTTGTCAGGTGGCTGCAGCCCAACGGTTTGCCTCGACTTTTTAAAGAGTTTGTGTTCACAAAATGAAGTTTGGCTGTCAGGTGGCTGAAGCCAAACTGTTTACCTTGCCTTTTTAAATAGTTTGTTTTCACAAAATGAATTTTGGTTGTCAGGTGGCTGCAGCCCAATTGTTTGCCTCGCCTTTTTAAAAAGTTTGTGTTCACTAAATGGATTTTGGTTGTCAGGTGGCTGCAGCCCAATTATTTGCTTTGCCTTTTTTTAAAAAAGTTTGTGTTCACAAAATCAGCCATGATCACAATGAATGGCAGTGCTGGCCCGAAGGGCCAATTGGCCTCCTCCTGCACCTATTTTCTATGTTTCTATGTTTCCATGTTTCTAAAGTGGATTTTGCTTGTCAGGTGGCTGCAGATTGATTGTTTGCCTCGCCTTTTTAAAAAGTTTGTGTTCACTAAATGGATTTTGGTTGTCAGGTGGCTGCAGCCCAATTATTTGCCTTGCCTTTTTTAAAAAAAGGTTGTGTTCACAAAATCAGCCATGATCACAATGAATGGCAGTGCTGGCCCGAAGGGCCAAATGGCCTCCTCCAGCACCTATTTTCTATGTTTCTATGTTTCTATGTTTCTAAAGTGGATTTTGCTTGTCAGGTGGCTGCAGACCGATTGTTTGCCTCGCCTTTTTGAAAAAGTTTGAGTCCACAAAATTAATTTTGGTTGTCAGGTGGCTGCAGCTCAATTGCTTGCCTCACCTTTTTAAAGAGTTTGTGTTCTCAAAATGAATTTTGGTTGTCAGGTGGCTGCATACCAATTGTTTGCCTCGCCTTTTTAAAAAGTTTGTGTTCACAAAATGGATTTTGGTTTGACAGGTGGCTGCAGCCAAATTGTTTGCGCTACTTCTTAAAAAGTTTGTGTTCACAAAAAGAATTTTGGTTGTCACGTGGCTGCAGCCCAATTGTTTGCCTCGCCTTTTAAAAAAGTTTGTTGCTGCAGCCCAATTATTTGCCTTGCCTTTTTAAAAAAGTTTGTGTTCACAAAATCAACCATGATCACAATGAATAGTGGTGCTGGCCCGAGGGGCCGAATGGCCTCCTCCTGCACTTATTTTCTATGTTTCTATGCTTCTATGTTTCTAAAATGGATTTTGGGTGTCAGGTGGCTGCAGCTCAATTGTTTGCCTTGCCTTTTTAACGTGTTTGTGTTCAGAAAATGAATTTTGGTTGTCAGGTGGCTGCAGTCCAATTGTTTGTCTCGCCTTTTTGAAAAGTTTGTGTTCACAAAATGGATTTTGGTTGACTGGTGGCTGCAGCCAAATTGTTTGCTATTACTTCTTAAAATGTTTGTGTTCACAAAATGAATTTTGGTTGTCAGGTGGCAGCAGCCAAATAGTTTGCCTTCCCTTTGTAAAAAGTTTGCGTTCAGCCCTTCGAGCCAGCACCACCATTCATTGTGATCATGGCTGCTTTTGTGAACACAAACTGTTCAAAAAGGCATGGCAAATAATTGGGCTGCAGCCACCTGACAACCAAAATCCATTTTTGAAATATAGAAGTATAGAAACATAGAAAATAGGTGCAGGAAAAGGCCATTTTGCCCTTTGAGCCAGCACCACCATTCATTGTGATCATGGCTGATTTTGTGAGCACAAACGTTTTTAAAAGGCAAGGCAAATAATTGGGCTGCAGCCAACTGACAACCCAAATTCATTTTGTGAACACAAACTTTTTAATCGGCGACGCAAACAATTTGGCTGCAGCCACCTGGCAACCAAAATCCATTTTTTGAACACAACTTTTTAAAAAGGCGAGGCAAACAATTTGGATTTTGGTTGTCAAGCGGCTGCAGCCAAATTGTTTGCCTCGCCTTTTTAAAAGGTTTGTTCACAAAATGGATTTTGGTTGTCAGGTGGCTGCAGCCCAATTGTTTGCCTCACCTTTTAAGAAAGTTCATGTTCACAACATGGATTTTAGTTGTCAGGTGGCTGCAGCACAATTGTTTGCCTCACCTTTTAAGAAAGTTCATGTTCACAACATGGATTTTCGTTGTCAGGTAGCTGCAGCCCAATTGTTTGCCTCGCCTTTGAAATAGTTTGTTCACAAAATGGATTTTGGTTGTCAGGTGGCTGCAGCTAAATTGTTTGCCTCGCCTTCTTAAAGAGTTTGTATTCACAAAATGGATTTTGGTTGTCAGGCGGCTGCAGCCACATTGTTTGCCTCACCTTTTTTTAAAAGTTTGTGTTCACAAAATTGATTTTGTTTTTTCACGTGGCTGCAGCCAAATTGTTTGCCTTGGCTTGGCTTTTAAAATCACTGCAACATTTGGCTGCCAGCCCAAGAATCCATTCGACCCACAATGTCTATACTAGCCCTCTGGAAACCAGTACCTTCGGCCCGCAACACCCACAATAGCGCAACAGAAAGCCCCCCCCCCCCCCCCCCCCCCTCCCCACTATTGAGCAATATTGGAATTGGTGGAGATGTGGAATATTGCGTTGGTGACCAGTCCTCCCATGTAATGTTGGGACCCAATGGTTCCCACTTAGTATAGTATATATATAATATCTAAATAAATTAATTACTTCACCCTTCATTCACCCGTCTAGTTTCATTCACCCAAAAATAATTTTCATTCACCCTTGGGTGAACCATTTACCAGTTAAAGAAGCATTGCTTTAACGGGTCACGAGGGAGAAGTTTACTGATATAAATTTCACTTGAATGGATCAACACTGGCATCTGCAGGATTTGATCGACTCATGTTATTTTGGAATGTACAGTGTATGGTATCAATGTTACAAAATTTTGAGATTTGAAAATCAAGTCTGCAATTTATACCATCAGATAAAGCATAAACAGAAGTTTAATTTGACACCTATTTCACTTTCATATCTTCAGTATTAAAAAGCTTATGGCCATTTTCATATTCGGAAATTAGCCCGTAAAATTAATGACCATTTAAGTCAGCTTGCGAGTGGGATTTTATGGAATGCGAAGGATTGGAACGTTCTGGTTGCGGTGAATTTAAACCCCATATTGACAGGAAAAATACTGCCGGTTCATATTCCCCATATGAACCGGCAGTATAACCGGCACATAAGTCACAATTTCACAACATGAAATTTTGATTAAGGTCATCATAACAAGAAAGTTTATATAAAAAAAATAAACAGCTTTCATTTACCTGTCCCCTACGTAAAATCTGCCCCTGTTGTCTGCAAGCTAATTTTTATTTTGCTCCAGCGCTGAAATAGTCAGGCTAATTAAAAAATATTTTTCACTTACCGGCAATCGGAACGAATCTCCAGCAAAAACTCGCAATCTGAGAAAATATAATTCCGGAAGGCAGGGGTAAACCAGATTTTAACCCCGTCCCCCACCCCCCCTCAAATGCGCCAAAGTCGCGCACATGGCCAATGACAGAATTGCAGCGCCGCTGAAGGTAAGTTTTGTAACATACCTATATATATGGCTACTGCGATGATTATCTGTCAACAGTGGTATTAGCAACTGTGGCGCCATCTGGTGGTCGAACACTCATTCATCATGTGATAAGAGGCACGAAACTGAGAGGCGGGGGTTTGAAAGGAAGTAGAGGGTGTGCCCTGCTGCAGACACATGCAGTTACTCTGGGCTCAGCAACACTGCTCTTGTTTTTGATTTATTTTTGTTTAATAAAATTTGTCCTTGAGGTTATAAAGTCTGACTCCTTTATCGCGCTTTATTGGTGACCTTGACGTTTTCCAAACTGTGGTTTTGGATCGCACAATGGAAGCAGCTAACCGCCCGCCCGATGCAGTCGCCGGCCCTCCGGCACTCAGCAGAATGCCGTTGTGGTTATGGACGTTGCAGCTGCACGTATGGTTTGAGTAGGCCGAGGCTCAATTTCATATTCGGCACATTACTGCTGATGACACAAAATATTATTACAGCGCCTTTTACTTGGACACGGCCGGTTGTCTTGTTTGTTTCCTTTGCCAGCCGCCGGCTGACGGCAAGTTTCTCTCGCCAGGAGCACTGTGCCCACCTCCATGCGCTCTGTCAGTGTCTCAGAGAATATGGACTGGCCGTCAACCTCGCAAATTGTCAGTTTGGTCTCAGTTCCATCACTTTTCTGGGGCATCATTTTACACTGCAGGGGGTGGTGCCGCTCCCGAGTAAGGTTAAGGCCATTTGGCAGTTTCCTCGACCATCCATGGTGCGTGGCTGCAGGCATATGTTGGGATGGTCAATTTTTACAATTGTTTCGTACCTGCGGCTGATTGGTTTATGCAGTCATTATATAAGTTCCTGTCCAGCAAGCTGTGGCTGGATGATGTGGCCAGGGGTGCGTTTGAGGGCGTGAAGGAGGCGCTGGCAAAGGCGATGATTTTGGTCCAGCTGATGCTCCGATTGCACTGACGGTTGATGCTTCTGACACTGCTGTTGGGGCCGTATTCGAGCTTTACCTGGCCATTCGCCATTTCCAGTATTTTTTTGAGGGCATGGATTTTACCGCTTTCACAGATCACAAACCTCTTACTTTTGCCTTTGCAAAGATCCCTGGACAGCACAGCAGCAGTGCCATTTGGCTTACATTTCAGAAAACACGACTGACGTCCAGCACATTGCGGGGAAGAGCAACCTAGTTGCAGATGCGTTGCCCCGCACCGCCATCCATGCCGTCAATGAGGTGGCTCCGGGTATTCATTATATTGCCCTGGCTACTGTGCAGCGTGATGATGATGAGGTGCTCGCCTACCGCACTGCTATTTCTGGTTTGGTGTCGGAGGATGTGCGGTGCCACTGGTGCTGTGATGTATCAACTGGTCAGCCAAAACCCACCCTTCCTGCAGCTTGGTGTCGCCGGGTACTCGATCTCATTCATAGTTTGGCTCATCCATCCATCCGGTGACAATTGTGTTGGTGGCGGCCAAGTTTATGTGGCATGGTCAGCATAAGCAGGTAGGTCACTGGGCCAGAATGTGTATCTCCTTTCAGATGTCTAAGATCCAGCATCATGTCAAGGCACCCGTGCAGGGTTATGCTGTGTCCCAGCGGCGTTTTGACCATATCCATGTTGATATTGTGATTCCAATGCCCCCGTCTTGAGGGGTTACTCATCTGTTTACTTTCATTGATCGCTTCACTCGATGGCCGGAAGCCGTTCCGATTGCTGATACCTCTGCCGCTACGTGCGCTCGTGCCCTCGCCACTCATTGGATCGCTCGTTTTGGCGTGCCGGTGGACATCTCATCTGACAGGGGGGCACAGTTCGCTCTGAGTTGTGGTCTGCCATGGCCCGGCTGTTGGGGACTCAGTTGCATCACACCACGGCCTACCACGTGCAATCCAACAGGTTATTGAGTTGTATTGTATTGTATATCTTTATTATCATTTTTCCTGAGTACTTACATACCATATAACCATATAACCATATAACAATTACAGCACGGAAACAGGCCCTCTCGGCCCTTCCAGTCTGTGCCGACCATTTGTTTTCCCCTAGTCCCATCTACCTGCACTCAGACCATACCCCTCCATTCCCTTCACGTCCATATACCTATCCACTTTACTTTTAAATGTTAAAATCGATCCTGCCTCCACCACTTCTGCTGGAAGCTCATTCCACACAGCCACCACCCTCTGAGTAAAGAAGTTCCCCCTCACGTTACCCCGAAACCTCCGTCCCTTAATTCGCATGTCATGCCCTCTTGTTTGAATCTTCCCTACCCTCAATGGGAAAAACTTATCCACGTCAACTCTGTCTATCCCTTTCATCATTGTAAAGACCTCAATCAAGTCCCCCCTTAACCTCCTGCGCTCCAAAGAATAAAGACCTAACTTGTTCAACCTTTTTCTGTAACATAGTTGCTGGATCCCTGGCAACATTCTAGTAAATCTCCTCTGTACTCTCTCTATTTTGTTGACATCCTTCCTATAATTAGGCGACCAAAATTGTACACCATACTCCAGAATTGGTCTTACCAATGCCTTGTACAATTTTAACATTACTTCCCTACTCCTATATTCAATGCTCTGATTTATAAAGGCCAGCACACCAAAGGCTTTCTTTACCACCCTATCTACATGCGATTCCACCTTCAGGGAACTATGCACAGTTATTCCTAGATCCCTTTGTTCCACAGCATTCCTCAATTCCCTACCTAGAGGAAACAAAAAAAAACGTTTCTCAACAGTGCCCATTCAGTGTGCGGTAAAAAAATAAATAGAAATTAAAAAAAAAACATATATCATGAGATCTAATCGCCAGCAGCACGACAATGGCTCGGCTTCAGTGTGTCCAGGTTGGTGGTTGGTGCGCGATACTTTGGCGGGGGCAAAGTCCGTTTATCAGTCTAATTGCCTGCAGGAAGAAGCTGAGGAGCATCCTGCTGGTTTTGCAGCTGATGCTCCTGCACCTCTTCCCAGATGGCAGGATGGAGAATATGTGATGCGATGGGTGGTAGGGGTCTTTGATGATGGAGATGGCTCTGCTGATACATCTGTTCCGGTATATGTCCAGCAATAAAGGGAGTGGAGCACCAATAATCCTGCTGGCGGTCTTCACAATCCTGTCCAGTTGGTGCCACTCGTATGCCTTGCAGCTCCCGAACCAGGAAGTGATGCCGTAGGTTAATGTGCTCTCGATTGTCCTATAAAAAGTTCGTAGGTGTGCAGTGGGGAGACCTGCTTTCCGTAGTCTTCGGAGAGTGTGCAGTCGCTGCTGGGCTCTCTTGACCAGTGCTGTGGTGTTGGTCGTGGACGTCAGGTCATCTGACAGGTGGAGTCCTAGGAACTTCACACTGCTGACCCTTTCCACATCAGCTCCATCGATGTGCAGAGGTGTATGGCGTTGTTTTCCCGTCCTCCTGAAGTCAACCACCATCTCCTTAATTTTTCCCATGTTGAGAATGAGGTTGTGGGATTTGCACCATCCTGTGAGCACCTCCACCTCCATCCTGTACGCCGACTCATCATTGTCACTGATGAGACCCACCACTGTTGTGTCATCAGCGAACTTGTTGATGAAGTTGTTGTTGAGTCTAGCAGTACAGTCGTGTGTAAGCAGATTAAACAGCAGGGGGCTTAGGACACAGCCTTGGGGCAAGTCAGTGCTCACGGCTATGGTTTTTGATGTCCTACTGCCCACCCTAACTGTCTGCTGCCGTTGCGATAGAAAGTTCACGACCCAGTTACATGTGCCAGCATCAACCCCCAATAACAACTTCTCCACCAGCTGCTGCGGAATGATTGTGTTAAAAGCAGAGCTGAAGTCTATGAAGAGGATCCTGGCATAAGTATTTTTCCAATCAAGGTGTGGCAGTACGAGGTTCAGTTTTGTTGAGACTGCGTCCTCTGTGGATCAGTTGGCTCTGTAGGCGAACTGCACTGGGTCTAGGTCGGCAGGTAGGCTATTTTTGATATGCTGCATAACCAGTCGCTCAAAACACTTCATTACAATAGGTGTTCACTTCAGTACTATCGGTTGGTCGAGCAATTCCACCCGCCGTCTCAAGGATGCTTTGAAATCATGGCTCACAGGTCCGGATTGGGTTGCATTGCCCCAAGGAAGATCTAGCTACGTCCTCTGGTGAATTATTGTACGGTACTCTGCTTACGGACCTGGTGATTTCATTCCGGCTGCGCTGGAGCAGCAGGAGTCGCCCTCCTCTGTGCTGTTGCATCTTCGGGAGCAGGTGGGCATGCTTTCTCCTGTTCCAACATCCCGGCACGGGGTTGTTTTTTCCTATGTTCCGTCTACCCTCAAGGACTGCCCATATGTGCCTGCATCGCCGCACTGACAGCCTCTGCCTACAGCCTGTTTGTCCTTTCAATTTTTTTAAATTTTTAGTTAGTTTAAAGTCTGTTTTTGGGGGAACCTTTAACTTTTCTATGTGGGGGAGGGGGGCAGGGTAAAGGGGAAACTGTTTCCCAGTCGCTTCCTGGGAGGGACGCGACTATTTCTCCGAGTCGTGTCCTCGCGCCCCTCCTTGCGGCCTACTAGCTACTGTTGGATCAGAGTGGCCTTTCCTGCCGGGTCCGGGAACCGGATCAGAGCTACAACAGCGGCGGTAGTGTAGCGCTGAACTCATCGCGGAGCATGCGATACCTACCTGGATCGCCGTTTGGAGCTCCGGAGCATTGGGCCGCTGCTCCAACATCATGGAGCTACGGTTTGGGAGAGCTTCCAACACGGGCGGTGCTGAACAACATCGCAGAGTACTGGGGCCCTTTGCTGAGGGCCGCCAGTGTTGCATCTCCGCCCAGCGTGGCCTGCGGACTTTGGGAGCCGTGGACTCCGGTAGGAGGGGACCGACACTGATGTACAGGCCACTGAGGATGTCCCCCAGCCCCAACTTCGGACTTACATCACCCCGGCGAGCAGGCCTGAACGTCGGGCCGCCCGTAGCGGCGACTGTGAGGGCTCGGGGAGGCCCCACCATGGGTGAACATTGGGGAACATTAGTGGAAGAGACTGACTTTGGTACCTTCTCTCACAGTGGGAAACTTTGATTCTGCTGTGTGCGGATGTTTTATGTTGAACTCTTTTGTGTGTTGTGTTCTTTATTTTTATTGTATGGCTGTATGGTAATCACATTTCACTGTGCCATCTGGCAATAATTGTATCTCGTATCTTGTATGTTGTATCTTGTTAGAAACAAAGTAGAGGGTGTGCCCTGCAGCAGACACACGCAGTTGCTCTGGGCTCAGCAACTCTGCTCTTGTTTTTGATTTCTTTTTTGTTTAATAATGCTTGTCCTTGAGTTCACAAAGTCTGACTCCTTTGTCACACTTTACTACATTGGAAATTCGCAGTGGAGCAGCGATGGAATTGCATTAGAACGCAGACGGCAGCATGCTTTTTACAACATCAACAGACAAAACTGTAGCAGTGTGGAACAGTGAAACAGGTGAAAGAATCTAGGGAATTTAAGGTCACACATCCTTTGTGGATTCATGTTACCCATCACGACGGGGACCACAGTTGGTCTGTACAGGAAACGACGAGGAAACAGTGAAACTATGGGACATTCGGAAGAAGGCTGCAATCCATAAGTTTCAAAATACTGGCAGTAACGTTTAATGGCACAAGCGATCAGATTATCTCTGGCAGTATTGATGACGGCATTAAGGATTTGGACCTCTGCCAAAACAAGTTACTTTCTACCATGTGTGGTCATACAGGCTCGGTGACTGGTTTGACCCTGAGTTGAGTAAAAGAGAACATCACTGTAGATTGGTTATTTACTTACTAACCAATGTAATGCTTTATAAACACTATTCATATCATCGCAACCCGACATGTGCAGTCAGTCAATGCTGCTGCACAGTAGAAGCAACATGCTGTAGTGTGTTATCTGAGTTATTCAATAAATACTGCTGTACCAGATCTGTGAGTATGTTTGATTTACTCAACATGGTGTCAGACGTGGTTAACCCACTCCATGTTTAAGTATATCGGTTTTTATTTTATTCCCTGTATTTTGTCTTATCCATCTTTTCGTGTTGCCATGGCCAGCTCATTCCATAAGCCTGACCCTACGATTTTTTACTCCGACATTGCTGAACGTTGGCGGTTTTACGAGCGCAATTTAAACCATTACATCCGTGTTGCTCATCACAACGTTTTCCCAGAACACCGTGCCTCTATGCTTCTCAACGTCGCTGACCCAGAAGCTATCAAACGTGCAGAGCGTTTCGACTATGCACCTGCAGTTCTAGATCACAACAACCAAATCGTGCAACCTGCCAAAACTATTTATGATCCAGCGGTCTTGCTCACTAAATTTAGATAGCTGTGTGACTTTCTCGCCAACTCTATACTGGAATGTACTAAGTTTTTTGCTTGGAACCAACAACAAGGTGAGCCTGTGGAGAATTACATTATTGATCTGAAACATATTGCTGCACGCTGCCGCTTTGCTAATCTGTTTGATGAATTTAACCGTGACAGACTGGTAGGTGGAATCCTCAGTGATAAAGTACGCGATGAAATACTCCGTGATACTGAACTAACCCTGGCCCAAGCTGAACATGCTTGTCATATTGCTGAGATTACGGCCTCTCAAACTGGGTCATCAGAGCTTGGACCACATTTCTCGTACCGTGTTGATGCTACCTGCACCTCCTACCCCCTACCGTAACCAGCGCTTACAGCCCCACACATCATCTCGACAATCTCAAAGATTTATTGAAAAGTGTTCAAACTGTGGAGGCTCCCAACCTGCGGATCGCGAACCGTGTTTGGCTTTCGGAAAAATTTCCCACTTTTCCAAAAGAAGGAATCATTTCTCAAAATGCTGTCGTACCCATGGGACTCGCTCACTCCCAAGGCAGCATGTACACCTGTTAAAACATGAAGATTCTGATAGCGAGTACCAAGAGCTAGCAGCGCCTCCTCCAGTTCCACTCCCTGAGCATGAAGATAACAGTCATAACATAAACTCTCTGGTTGCTTCCACTAACAAGCAACTTGACCCTGAAGTCTCACTTTGTGCCAACAATACCATTACTGTTGCAAAGATCGACACTGGAGCCAAATGCAACATCATGTCATTATCTGAATTTCCACAGATCAGAAATGCCGAACGTATTGTAAACACTTTCAAACAGCTGAACTGCCGCTTGGAGTCACAAGCTCACAAGCTGAACTTTTTCATTGTTCGTGGGAAAGTTGCAACTCTGCTTGGCATTAATGCGTGCCAGGATCTAGGACTGATAACATTTGGGTCTGTTTGAGAGGTAGAATGTTATACGTTAATTTTGCCCGAACAGTCTGTGATCCATAGTAGGTATGTTACAAAACTTACCTTTAGCGGTGCTGCAGTTCTGCCACTGGCCGTGTGCGCGACTTTGGCGCCTTTAAGGGGGGAGGGCAGGGTTAAAATGCGGTTTTCCCCTTGCCACCGGAATAATATTTTGTCGGAGTGCGATCTATTTCTGGAGATTCGTTCTGACTGTCGGTAAGTTAATTTTTTATTTTTAATCGCCCGACTATTTCTGCGCTGCAGTAAAATAAAAATTAGCTCTGAATGCCGTGAACGCCGACAACGGGGACCGATTTTACGTAGGGGACAGGTAAGTGAAAGCTGTTTATTTTTACATATACACTTGCTTGTTTAGGGGATTTTAATCAAAATTTCATGTTGCGAAACGGTGATTTAGTCCCCATACGAACTGGCAGAATTTTTCCTGCCGACATGGGGTTTAAATTCACCGCAACCGCAACGTTCTAATCCATCGCGCTCCATAAAATCCCACTCGCAAGCTGATTAAAATGCCCATTCATTCACAGGCATTAAACACAAATGTCCTTAAATTTGGCCTATAAATTAACGACAATTAGATTTAAAAATCATGTTATATTGTGAATTCTGGTGTGAATTTGTGTGTAGGCTTTAAAAAAATGTTAATAACCATATAACAATTACAGCACGGAAACAGGCCCTCTCAGCCTTTCCAGTCCGTGCTGACCATTTGTTTTCCCCTAGTCCCATCTACCTGCACTCAGACCATACCCCTCCATTCCCTTCACGTCCATATACCTATCCACTTTACTTTTAATATTTTCTTAAGAAATGGATAGATGTTTAGATCTAGTAATTGAATTTTGTAATTAGCTACAATTGGGTAACTAACTAATTATATGCTTTAATTTCAGGTCATCCAAGTAAGATTGTTTCATATTAGTTTCAGAATGCTTCAATCTATAATAACTGAAAATGTCTTTCAGTTCTCTTAGTTTTTAAGAACGTTATGGGCTTTTGACTGTCCTCGATCACAACTTTTGTGTTAAGTCAATGGAAAAGCAATGGGGAACAAGAATTTCCGAGTATGAAAATGGCCATAACTTTTTTAATACTGAAGATATGAAAGTGAATTAGGTGTCAAATTAAACTTCTTTGTATGCCTTATCTGATGGGATAAACTGCAGACTTGATTTTTAAAATCTCAAAATTTTGTAACATTGCTACCCATAGTGCTGTGGCCATAATGTGTGGCCCATAGCATGTGGCCTATAGCATGTGGCCATAACACTGTGTTTAAAGCCCATGGCACTGTGTTTAAAGCCCATAGCATGTGGCCATAACGCTATATTTAAACCCCATAGCGCTGTGGCCATACCATTGTTTAAAACCCATAACTCTGCAGCCGACAGCACTTTGTTTCAATCCCCACAGTGAGTGCCAACAGCGCTCTGTTTAAACCTTTACGTGGCGACAGGCAGTGCTGTGTATATTATCTTTACCCACCATGTCTGTAGCATTGTGTGTATTGATTTGTGCATCAAGTCTGTAGCGCTGTGTATTGCATTACGCGCCAGTCTGTGGCTGATATCGTTTTGTTCACAAAGGGGGGCCTCGCTCGGATGTAGTCCCCTGCCATTGGTTATAGTTTGAGTTTCTGAGTAGCGCTATTGGCCAGGACTTACCCGGTTATTTCAACAACTGATTTCTTACCTGTATAAAGGCAGGCACCAGGAAGCCAGAAGTTAGTTTATGTATGAGAGGGGTTCACCGATGGGCTGAGTCATGATTAGCGCCGTGGACGGAGGCAGAGAGAGATAGAGAGAGAGAGAGGTGTCTTGCTGTAAGACGGGCCCCGCGCACACCGAGGCAAGTATTGTTTTTGTTCTCTTTTGCCATTAAAACTGATTTGTAACTAAACAGACGAGTGAGCTCATAGCCTCAGAAATAAAGGATCTTCCTTTAGGAAGGAGATGAGGAGGAATTTCTTTAGTCAGAGGGTGGTGACTAAAGAAATTCAATAAAATCTTTATGAATTCTTTGCCACAGAAGGCTGCGGAGGCCAAGTCAATGAATATTGTTAAGGCAGAGATGGATAGATTATTGCTTGGTTGAGTGTCAGGGTTTTGTCGAGAAGGCAGGAGAATGTGGTTTACAGGGAGAGATAGATCAGCCAAGATTGAATGGTGGAGTAAACAATGGGCTGAATGGCCTAATTTTGCTTCAATCACATGACTTTATGACAGTTGTACTAAATGAAAGGAAAGTGTTGAGGGGTTTGGTGGCCTACTCCTCAACCATTTTTATAGTGTTTACAGTATGTGTTCTTGTGTGCAGTCACTGATTGAGGGGGGACGCTGCAAGCTGGCAGTTCTGCCAGCAGTGTGTTAGGTTTTTCAACTTTTTAAAAATGTTTTGTGGGATTAATGTATGTTTTTAATGTCTCCGTGTGTGTCTTGTGTGGGGGGTGGTGTGAGGGGTAAGGAGGAAACTGCTTCAGTCGCCTCCTCCACGGAGAGGCAACTTTTTCCATGTCGCTTCCCCCGTGGCCTAACATTGATGATCGGGCGGCCTTTCCCGGAGAAGTGCGCGGGGCTTCAGGAGTGGGCGCAGCGCGGACTCTCGTCGCAGTGCGTGCAAGCCCTCGCCAGGGGCCGCCGGAGGGGAGCGCTCCGTTCGCTGGCCCGTGGCAGCCTGAAGCCGCGGTCTGGGATCCGTTGGGGACCCGGGAGGAGAAGAGCTCCGATGGCCGGTCCACGGCCTACTTCTACCATGGGCGCGGCGGGGACTTACCATCAGGAGCGGGGTCCCTCGCCGGGGACCCCTGGAGAGGAGCTCCTACCACCGGCCCTGCCATCTGCAGTGCTTCTGGCTGCGGCGCAGTGGGAACTTCAAATCTTCGACCGCCGGCCTGCGGCCTACACCAACCTGAAGCCACGGTCTCCGGTGGGGAAGCACCGATTCAGGACTTACCTGGACTTTATCTGGACTTTGACTTGTCTGATCTTCTGGACGCCCGCAGCGGCGGCTGCGGAGCGTTGAGGTCCTGGCCACGGGAGAAAATGGAGGAGGACTGGCCAAATGTTGTACCTTCCACCTCAGTGATAAATGTTGTGGTGGATGTTTGTGTTAAAAAATGTTATTGTGTTTTTGTGTGTTCTTTTTCATTGTTTTGCTGCAGGCAAATTAATTTAACTTGCACTTTATGTGCAAGTGACGAATAAAACTGATATTGATTGATTGATATTGATGGAATCATGCTGCATTTTTTTGTCTGCCTCCTTCCATCTGGAACTACTACATTTAAATCATACCAGAATAATTATTTTTCTAAGCATATAAATATGTGTTAATGCCCAGAATCCATTGTTAGATTACAGATTAGTTACACGTTTAAAACTTAAACTGAACTATAACTTGAATATATCTCCAGAATTTTGCTTGCCATTTGTTCACCATTTTAGTTGAGAGTATGCAAGATGAGATATTTGAATGAAGCAAACATGTTACTGTGTGAAAAATAAGGCACAAACAAATTTCATGATAAATTATCCAAAAGATCCATTGGAGACCAGGACAGCAAATAACAAAGCCACCTTCAGAAACACAATAATATAGAATGAAATTATTTTGTGCAAGAATACCACACTATTTTATTCTTTATAGATGGATGTCACACCAAAAATCTTTATGAATGCATTTAGATTTAAAGGATTTTGCACTGTAGGAACATAACTTTTAAAGATTGATAAATGCCTAAAGCAAAAGCAGTACACTGAACAGAAAAATGAGCTTTCTTCAACTGAGGCCTCAGTATGACCATGAATTGCAAATGTATGGAGAGATGAAATGTAAAGAAAATCCAATAAGGGAAGGAGAGAAAGGACTGATACCACTTATCATGCACAGGTTGAAAGTGCACATAAAATGAAAGAACTCCAACAAATCATTTCGTACTGGGCTAAAACTGGACCTTGGAAAACTGGGTTAACAATTGTAAAGAACCTTGGAGGTTAAAGTGACTGTCATTCGATATTTACATTTATATCGAGATGACAATTAGATTTTGTAAATTACTATTGAAGTATAAATAGGTGTGCAAAGAAGCAAGTCTCCATTCAAGATCAGTGTGTGTCAGCAACATGCATTTGAAGAAACAAATTGCAGGATCTTATAAACTGTACAAACTGTTGTACAAACTGTATTTTGCAATTAATTATGATTACTTTAAATTTATGATTGAAGCATCAACCGCTACTGCCAATTTACTTTATTTTTTATGGGACCACAGAAATTTATGACTCAGAGAAAAATGTACTTGGCACAGCAGATTTTGCAGAGCTCAATTTTAACTGTAGTGTAGTTACAAGCTTGGGGTGTAATGATGTGCTGTAGTTGATAAACACCTTTTCATAATTGAGCCCACCACAATGACGTTGAGGTGATTGTAAATGTTCAGGCTGTGAAATTTTAATGGGTTATCAATGAAATTAATGACAAATGTACTGCGGTGAAATATTTGAAGCAGGCCGAGAGAATATTTCTAGCTGTATTATTTCCCTCTTTCTTCACCATCAAATGTAATTAACTTTTTTTTTAAACTGTCTGAATTTTAACCCCTTTTGTTGTGCAAAACATGTGCTGCCGTTAATGTCAGCACATCATCAGATCTGCAGCACAAATCTGTGAAATTCACGGGTTAACACAGGATTTGTTGGTCCCTTCCAGGAGCAGCTTGGCAGGTGAGTGGCTGCCTTCTCTATGCTGCACTGATCACTGGAAGGAATAACTGGACCTTGAAGCACATATCACCTGCATTGGAGGTGGGGGAAATTTCAAGGGAGGGAAAGCAACGATCTTCTCTGGGATAGACACAGAAAGCTGGAGTAACTCAGCATGCATCTCTGGAGAATAGGAACATGTGACATTTTGGCTCGAGACCTTTCTTCAGACATATGATCTTCTCTGGCAGTCAGCACCTTTTATATGATCATCTACCCAGACAGGTACTCGATTCACCTCCTCTAGGCAAGAGACTCTGTGAATCTACCCGATCTATTCCTCTCATGATCTTATGCACCTATCTGAGATCACCCCCTCATCCTCCTGTGCTCCAAGGAATAGAGTCCCAGCCTACTCAACCTCTGCCTATTGCTCAAACCATCTAGTCCAGCAGCATCCTCGTAAATTTTCTCTCTACTCTTTCCAGCTTGACAACAACATTCCTATAACAGAACTGACCACAACACTATAAATGTGGCCTCATCAATGACTTATACAATTGCAACATGACCTCCCAATTTCTATACTCAAGGTCTGCCCTCTACAGCTCTGCCTTCATCAACCTTTTTGATCACGTCTTCAAAAAACTCAATCAGATATTGAGACATGACCTGCCACATACAAAACCATGTTGACTATCCCTATTCAGCCTGTGTTCTTCCAAATGCCTGTATAACCTATCCCTCTGAATACCCTCAAGTAACTTTCCAACTACAGATGTTTAGCTCACTGGCCTATTGTTCCCAGCATTTTCCCTGCAGCCCATCTTGAATAGAGGCACAACATTTGCCACCCTCCAGTCTTTCGGCACCTCTCCTGTATTTAAAGACCATATAACCATATAACCATATAAGACGAATCATAAATTTCAACCAGGGATCCCGCAATTTCCTCTCTGGTTTCCCACAATGTCCTCAGATATATCTGATCAGATCCTGGAGATTTGTCTACCTTCATACACAATACTACCTTCAGCACCTCTTTGACCGTAACACTGACTGCTCTCAAGACACTTCCATTGACTGCCTCCGGTAAATACAGAGGAGAAATACTCATTGAGGACCTTGTCCATCTCCCGTGGCTCCACACAGAGTTGACTGCTTTGATTCCTGAAGTCTTTAACTAAATCCTCTCCTTTCCTTCCTGTCTGACTGCTGCTCAGTACTGCCTGATTCCTTTTATATTGCTGCAAAGTGTGGCATCATCAAGTGGATGTGGATCATAGCACATTCCTCTGATATAAAGGTACAACCATTGAGTGGTTTCCATGATCCTAGCCACTGGAAGCTGAAACTGACAAATGCATTTTGCAAGACATGCATGTTAAACCGCAGGCCTTTTAACTGACCACGCACACAGATGAGCTCCTAGATATTTGTGAGTGTCCAATGAAGGTCCTGTTGTCATCAAAAGCTCCAATCTATGTTGGCAACCTTCTCTTTGCTGATTCTTTCCCAATCACAAAGCAAAGACATCCCACTGCAATCCCAATGTGTCCTGACAGAATAAGGTGGAGAAAGAGCATCAGAAGGAGCAGCATGTTGAGGAAGGAAGATTTGCACACCGCTTCATTACATCTATCATTCTTATCTCAGATACTGACGCTGGAGGCATTGCCAAGGATAAATGGGTGTGAGGCTCAAGAAGAGGCATCAGACAGTAGTGAGCAGTTGTCAGACTGGAAGGGAAGGAAAGGATTAAGTTAATGAGTCCTATTGTCCTGGAGGAGTTACAGTTCTACAAGAGGAAAGCATTCATGAGAAGGGTAGATGAATCCAATGTGAAAAACTTTAGCTAAATATGAATGAGATGTATGAGATGGTGAGGAACATCTCTGGCATTATGAGGTGGCAGCACTACTGTGATGCCACTGTGCCACCCAGCCACTGTTGATCCCATGCATCTCAATCTTCTGGATCAGTCTACCATGAGGGATTTTATCAAATAACTTACTAAAATCCATGCAGACAACACCACGGCCATATCTTTTGGGCGGTCATGGTGGCACAGCGGTAGAGTTGCTGCCTTACAGCGAATGCAGCACCAGAGACCTGGGTTCGATCCCGATTAGGGGC
Source organism: Okamejei kenojei (assembly GCA_035221665.1). Taxonomy (NCBI): domain Eukaryota; kingdom Metazoa; phylum Chordata; class Chondrichthyes; order Rajiformes; family Rajidae; genus Okamejei; species Okamejei kenojei. The sequence continues at coordinate 2,005,374 of CM069134.1, forward strand.
GCTATCTGTATGGAGTATGTATGTTCACCCTGTGACCTGCGTGAGTTTTCTCCAAGATCTTCGATTTCCTCCCACACTTCCAAGACGTGCAGGTATATAGGTTATTTGGCTTGCTAAACGTAAAAATTGTCCCTAGGGGGTGTAGGATAGTGTTAATGTGTGAGGGTCACTGGTTGGTGCGGACTCCATAGGCCGAAGGGCCTGTTTCCGCATTGTAGCTCTAAATATCCACATCAATCACCTTTGTCACTTTCTCAAAAAATTCAATCTAGTTAGTAAGACTCAACTTGCTGATGTCAAATCCGTGCTGACTGTCCCCAGTTATCCCATTATCTTCCAAATCCAAGTAATTCCTATTCTGAAGAATGCACTTCAGTAGCTTCCCAACCACTGACGTGAGGTTCAGTGGCCTATAATTTCCAGGATTAAATAAAGGAATAAGATGGACTGCTGCAGTTCTCTGGGACCTCTTCTGTGGCTGAGGATGCGATATAATTCTCAATCCATGTCAATATATTACCTAGCGCCCAATTCTATTTGTCCTAACCCTGTGAACCCCTGTCTCACTGTGCGAGTTGGCCCACGAGTGACCCCGAGTTTTCACTCGTGGTGATCACGTAGCGGGAACGTCGGAACTCGCACGAGCAACTTATCGACTCGTGGCGCTAACGGCAGGTACTCGGGAAACTTGTTAACTCGTGAAAAAAATCAAACATGTTTGATTTTTTCCACGAGTCAAATTAACTGTTCAAGTGTAAAATGGAAACATTTTAACTCGTTGTAATAACGTAGTGGCCCCGTGCGTTTATCTTAGTGTCTCGTGAGTGTACCGTGGGAACTTTAATAATCTGTTCTTTTGCTCGTAAGACTGAACCAAAGATAGACACAAAATGCTGGAGTTTATAACTCAGCGGACCAGGCAGCATCTCTGGAGAGAAGGAATAGAGTCGAGACCCTTCTTCAGACTTTCCTTCGCTCCAGAGATGCAGCCTGTCCCGCAGAGTTACTCCAGCATTTCGTGTCTATCTTCGGCCTTTCTGCCACTTGTCCCCGTGGCTTCACTCTGTCTCAATGAACGGCTTAAAGACCTGCCGTAGGGGCAAGTCTGGGGTGGTGGGTGGGATGTGTCCACGTGTGATGCTCCATCCACCCCCCCGGGGCCGAGAGTGTGGGATTGGGAAGGAACTGCAGATGCTGGTTCACACCGGAGATAGACACACACAATGCTGGAGTAACTCGGCGGGACAGGCAGCATCTCTGGAGCGAAGGAATGGGTGGCATTTCGGGTAAGTCTGAAGAAGGGTCTCGACTCTATTCCTTCTCTCCAGAGATGCTGCCTGGTCCGCTGAGTTGTGTGTGTGTGTCTCTCTCCCTCTCTGTCTATCTGTGTGTATCTGTGTGTGTGTCTGCTGTCGGGTCCCGGTGGCCGCTCAAAGTCACCCGAGCTGCTTAATTCCTCTGAAGTGGTGGCCAGCTGCTGTCTGTGTGTATCTCTCTCTCTCTCTGTGTGTGTGTGTGTGTGTGTGTGTGTGTGTGTACTGTCGGGTCCCGGTGGCCGCTCAGTCACCCGAGCTGCTTAATTCCTCTGAAGTGGTGGCCAGCTGCTGTCTGTGTGTATCTCTGTGTGTGTGTGTGTGTGTGTGTGTGTGTGTGTGTGTCTCTCTCTCTCTCCCTCTCTGTCTATCTGTGTGTATCTGTGTGTGTGTCTGATGTCGGGTCCCGGTGGCCGCTCAAAGTCATCCGAGCTGCCTCATTCCTCTGAAGTGGTGACCAGCTGCTGTCTGTGTGTATCTCTGTGTGTGTGTGTGTGTGTGTGTGTGTGTCTCTCTCTCTCTCCCTCTCTGTCTATCTCTGTGTGTGTGTGTGTGTGTACTGTCGGGTCCCGGTGGCCGCTCAGTCACCCGAGCTGCTTAATTCCTCTGAAGTGGTGGCCAGCTGCTGTCTGTGTGTATCTCTGTGTGTGTGTGTGTGTGTGTGTGTGTGTGTGTGTCTCTCTCTCTCTCCCTCTCTGTCTATCTGTGTGTATCTGTGTGTGTGTCTGATGTCGGGTCCCGGTGGCCGCTCAAAGTCATCCGAGCTGCCTCATTCCTCTGAAGTGGTGACCAGCTGCTGTCTGTGTGTATCTCTGTGTGTGTGTGTGTGTGTGTGTGTGTGTGTGTGTGTGTCTCTCTCTCTCTCTCCCTCTCTGTCTATCTCTGTGTGTGTGTGTGTGTGTGTGTGTGTGTGTACTGTCGGGTCCCTGCGGCCGCTCAGTCACCCGAGCTGCTTAATTCCTCTGAAGTGGTGGCCAGCTGCTGTCTGTGTGTATCTCTCTCTCTCTCTGTGTGTGTGTGTGTGTGTGTGTGTGTGTGTGTGTCTGCGTCTGCTGTCGGGTCCCAACGGCCGCTCAATGTCAGTCACCCGGGCTGCTTCCTTTTTTAAAATTATTTAAAATAGAGATCCATTGCAAAAAAGTATTTAAAAACATAAAAAAACAAGAAATGCTTGGTAGAATGCGCATTTTCCCATTGTAGGTCATATCAATAGATGCGGCCGCGCTGAAATAACTCAAAACCACAGGATGGAGATGTATTTTAACATTGTTGCTTTATTAAACCATACCTTCATTCACGGTTGGCTCAAGAGTAACGGGAGAGGAACTTGCTAACTCGGGAGAGGAACTTGCAACATCGCAGCAATTACATACCCGTGGGAACTCGGCCACACACTTGATCATACACTTGCAGTCTCGTGCGCAGCCACAAGTCTATCACTCGGGGTACCTCGTGGGTCAACTCGCACAGTGAGACAGGGGCATTACCCTGTGAGCCAACCTTCTACTTGGTGCGAAGCATGGGGTCTGATTCTAACATGCCATCTTCTACTCCCTCAGAGGTCCATGGAGCCCATTGTGGAGTTTTGTATTGATATGGGCAAATAAGGGTTTTTGAAATGGGTTCCCCATGAAGGGCAGCAGCTCACTTGTGCCAGCCATGGGATAGAGATACTGCTGTGACAATAGATAGTGACAGGCTCCATTAACTCATTGAAGCCTTATGAAAGTATCATGGTAAGCCCAAGGAAAAGAGATGGTGGCTGCCATTATTTGATGAACTGAAATAAGTTAACATCAACTAAGCTCTCCTGCACCTTAACTTCATGTTCGTTTTGGACATTTTGGAGGAAATATACAATTAAGAACTCAAAATCCAAAGCCTGAGACTCATCTACAACCTCTCAGCTGATTGATTCTGGTGAGCTGCAGATGCCTATGTGCCTACTAAATGAGGGCCTGCCTCAATGCCCACCATGGTCATCTTCAACTTGAAAACTGTTCCTTCCTGATCCATCAGTGATTTGCACCAAACATAAGGACATGCAACTTTTAAATCAGCTGCAGTATTTTTATTCCTAAATTCCTCAATGTTGCTCTTTCATTTGCACAAATTCTTCATGTAATATTCACTATTAACATAAAAAGCTGGATTTTTCTTTGAAGGATATTGATGATAGGCCGGTAGACACAAAATGCTGGAGTAACTCAGCATGACAGGCAGCATCTCTGGAGAGAAGGAACAGGTGACGTTTCAGTTCCAGATCCTTACAAGTATGCAATCTGCCCATGTAAGTCATGCAGTAAGTGTTAAGCTTCCTGATGTGGATCTTAATATTTGTTGATGGATTGAAATATTGGAAAACGGCATACTCAAGATCGTTTTAAAATCAATTACGGAAACAACAATGTCAATAGAATATGGTAAACATAAACATAGAAACATAGAATATAGGTGCAGGAGGAGATCATTCGGCCCTTCGAACCAGCACATACATTCATTGCGATCATGGCTGATCGTCCCCAATCAATAACCCGTGCCTGCCTTCTCCCTTGATTCCACTAGCCCGTAGAGCTCTATCAAACTCTCTCTTAAATCCATCCAGTGACTTGACCACCACTGCCCTCTGTGGCAGGGAATTCCACAAATTGACAACTCTCTGCGTGGAAACGTTTTTTCTCACCTCAGTCTTAAATGGCTTCCCCTTTATTCTACGACCGTGGACCCCTGGTTCTGGAGTCGCCCAACATTGGGAACATTTTTCCTCCTTGTCCAGTCCTTTTCTAATTTTATATGTTTCTATATGATCCCCCTCATCCTTCTAAACTCCAGTGAATACAAGCCTAGTATTTTCAATCTTTCCTCATATGACAGTCCCGCCAACCCATGGATCAATCTCGTGAACCTACGCCGTACTGCCTCAATCACAAGGATATCCTTCCTCAAATTAGGAGACCAAAACAGTACGCAATGCTCCAGATGTGGTCTTACCAGAGCCCTAAACAACTGCAGAAGAACCTCGTTACTCCTATACTGAAACCCTCATTATGAAGGCCAACATTCCATTTGCTTTCTTAACCACCTGCACGACAACTTTCAGTGACCGGCGTACAAGGACAACCAGGTCTCGCTGTACTCCCTCTTACCTAACCTAATCCCATTGAGATTATAATCTGCCCCCTTGTTTTTGCCACCAAAATGGATAACCTCACAATTATCCATATTATGCTGCATCTGCCACACATTTGCCCACTCACTCAACCTGTCCAGGGCACCCTGCAACCTTCTAACATCCTCTTCACAGTTCAAACTGCCACCCAGCTTTGTGTCATCCGCAAACTTGCTAGTGTTGCTCCTAATTCCCTCATCCAAATCATTAATATATATGGTAAACAGTTGCGGCCCCAACACCGAGCCTTGCGGTACTCCACTCACCACTGCCTAACATTCTGAAAAGGACCCGTTCACTCCTACACTTCGCTTCCTGTCTGCCAACCAATTTTCTATCCACGTCAACACCCTACCTCCAATACCATGTGCTCTAATTTTAATCACCAGTCTCCCGTGCCGGACCTTATCAAAGGCTTTCTGAAAGTCTAGATACACTACACCCACTGGCTCCCCTTCATCCATTTTACTTGTCACATCAAAAAATTCCAGAAGATTATTCAAGCATGATTTTCCTTTCATAAATCCATGCTGACTTGGACTAATCCTTTTACTGCTATCCTAATGCCCCATTATGAACTCTTTAATAATTGACTCCAGCATCTTTCCCACCACCGAAGTCAGGCTAACTGGTCTGTAATTCCCCATTTTCTCTCTTGCTCCATTCTTGAAAAGTGGGATAACATTAGCTATCCTCCAATCCACAGGAACTGATCCTGAATCTATTGAACATTGGAAAATGATCACCAAAGCATCCACTATTTCTAGAGCCACCTCCCTGAGGACCCTGGGATGCAGTCCATCAGACCCCGGGGATTTATCATCCTTCAGTCCCATTAGCCTACCCAATACTATTTCTCGCCTAATGAAAATTTCTTTCAGTTCCTCGACCCCCTTAGATCGTCTGTCCTCCAGTACTTCTGGGAGATTGTTTGTGTCTTCCTTAGTGAATACAGATCCGAAGTACCTGTTCAACTCTCCTGCCATTTCCTTGTTCCTCATTCCATAGGATAAAATAAAATATAATAAAAAATAACTCCAGATGCTGGTTTATACCAAAGAAAGATATGGAGTTGCGAACTGTGAAACTGGTTAACAGACTTTTAGTGGAGGAAGGGGGAGGAAGGGGGAGGGGGGTGGGAAGGAGGTGCTTGTTGACCTTACCTCATAGTATAGAATTCAACGTTCATACTGTTGGTTTGTAAGCTACCCAAGCAAAATATGTGGTGCTGTTCCTCCAATCTGTGTGTGGCCTCACTCTGGCAATGGAGGAGGCCCAGGACAGAAATGTCAGTATGGGAATGGGAAGGGGGGTTAAAGTGGTTAGCAACCGAGAGATCCAGTCGGCTTTCAATTACCAATTTTGCTCAGTCCACCAAGACCTGCTGGATCTCCTGGATGCCAACCATTAACTCCAATTCCTAGTGCATTCCAGCCACTCACCACCTTCCGTGAAAAATACTTGTCTCACACTTCTCCTTTAAACCTTCGCACATCAAGGATAAGCTCTCCAGTGTTTGATTAAATAAATAATAGCTCAGAACTTGCATTCTTTAGTGTGCCACCAAAGTTTGCTGCCGCGTAAGGACTTTTTCAGGATACTGCAGAGTTAACTGCAGCCTGATGTCATCTTATTACCAAATTGTTACACAGGGTGTAGTGGGTAGACCTCAACCTCAGATAATGCCATCACATGGATGGACCGATAGAAATCCCACAGAAAGCAACTGCAATTTTCTGGGATTATCTGTGGGGAGAGAAATTAGAGTCAGTATTGCAGGTCTATCAGTGTAGTCTCAAAGGAAAAAAAAGTTTATAAAATCGTCTTAAGCCCCCATTGACATCATTATAAAATTGTCCAAACAAACAGGTTGTCAGTAACTATCTGTATTCCGCACAGATTTTTGTGTATCACACAGTCTGGCTCCTGCAATCACACTATCATTAAACGTGTCTATAAATTGTAGCATTGGCATGGTTTATACCATTTAGATTAAGATATTGCTGTTGGCTTAAAATCATAGTTAGTGGCAGGTGGTTTGTGAGTGCCTACCATCTGTAGCTGGAGTTAAGCTCCAAAATAATTCATTAATACTGTTGGTCTAGTAAAAGTCATTTGGTGCCAATCTCATTATTATATTCTGAGTGCCTGAAGGCAGAATATGCATCTAATTATCTTCCTTAAACTTTCAGATAACACGTATACAAATCCAGGAAGCTATATTTCAGAACCAGAAATTTGTTGTAAAAAGATATTTAAGGGGAAGGAGCGGACGGCATTCCATGTCTGTGGGCTCTCACATTCTGTCTCTCTCTGGGTCCTTCGGCACTTTGAGTTGTTTAGGTAGTTTAAGTAATTTTGCAATCAATTACTGGTGCATTTTTGGATTTAGGAAAGAGAAGCAAGTAATGCCCCAGCACTCCCAATGTACTGGTATGATATTACACCACTATTTCTTGACCATTTAGAAGATTGCATTGCATCATTATTGTAGTTAAGCCAGTTTCTGAGCACCAGTCATTGTGGAGTGCGGCAGATTCTTCCTCCTGAACATTATGTAGGAGGTGTGATGGATTCCTGATTAAATAGAATAAACTCAGAAAAAAGAGCAGAACTTTGTTTGGAGAGGACCAGATTGATGAGCCAAAACATTGCTGAGGTCCACAGAGGCAAGCGCCGGTGGCCCAAAGCTCCTGACAGGCCATCCTGAGTGGTCCCCTAGGCTCCAGCAGCCGAGCACCAATCTGCTGCGGGTTCCCAACAGTTTCATTGGAAAACACTCCGGATAAGTTTAACTCGTGCAGTGACGACAAACAAACTTTATTGTCATTTAGAAATACATCGATATATGCAATTCCAAACAAAATTCCGTTGCATTTGGCTCCCCGTGCCACACGATAATAAACAGAAGGATAAAATGGATAAAATGGATAAAAGGATAAAATAGACAATGGTGGCAGCCCATTACATGGCATTCAGGAGTCTGATGGCTCGTGGGAAGAAGCTGTTGCAGAACCTTGATGTTCTGCTCCTTATGCTACAATATCTTTTGCCCGAGGGCAGCAGAGTGAACAGTCCGTGATGGAGATATGTGGGGTCTTTTATAATACTGCTGGCCTTAGACACGCAACGTTTGGTCGCAATATCCCCGATTGAGGGGAGAGAAGTCCCGATGATTTTTTCCGCTGTCCTCACCACTCTCTGCATGGACTTCCAGTCAGAGGCTTTACAGTCCCCAAACCAGACAGAGATACAGCTGGTCAAAATACTCTCTTTGGTGCCCCTGTAAAAAGTGGTGAGGGTGGGATGGGGGAGGTGAGCTCTTCTCATCCGGCGCAAAAAGTGCAACTGCTGCTGTACTCTCTTAACTGTTGATGAGATGTTATTTGACCAGGTCAGATTGTTAGTGATCTGCACCCCCAGGAACTTAGTGCTACTGACAACCTCCACATCGCTGTCATTGATGCGAAGTGGCGTGGGACTGTGCCGGTTTTTCCTGAAGTTGACGATGACCTCCTTTGTTTTTTCGACATTCAGAATCAGGTTGGTCGTATTGCACCAGTCCACCAGTTGTTTCACCTTCTCCCTGTAAGCAAGCTCATTGTCTTCCCGGATGAGGCCCACCACTGTTATGTCATCTGCGTACTTCATGATGTGGTTTGTATTAAACCTGGCACAACAGTCGTGGGTCATCAGGGTAAACAGCAGTGGGCTCAGGACACAGCCCTGAGGGGATCCGGTGCTCAAAGAGATGATGTTTGTGGTGTTATTTCCAACCCTCACTGACTGGGGTCTGTCAGTGAGGAAGTCCAGTAGCCAGTTACACATGGGGGTGTTGAGGCCCAATGGAACCAGTTTGCTTATCAGGTGCTGAGGGAGGATTGTGTTGAATGCTGAACTAAAATCCACGAACAGCATTTGCACATAAGTGTTCTTCTCCTCTAGATGTTCCAGGCTCAGATGGAGTGCGGAGGATATAGAGTCCTTTGTGGAGCAGTTTGGCCTGTAAGCAAACTGGTATGGGTCAATTGTGGAGGCGAGTCTGGAGGTAATATGGCCCCTGACCAGCCTCTCGAAGCACTTCATCATTATGGGAGTGAGTGCTACAGGGCGGTAATCGTTGAGACATTGCATATTGGATTTTTTTGGCACTGGTATGATGGTGGCAGTCTTGAAAGACAATGGGACGACAGCCTGGTTCAGCGAGGTGTTGAAGATGTCCGTAAGGACATGTGCCAGCTGATCAGCACATTCCCTGAGCACCCGCCCTTGTATGTTATCAGGGCCTGCCGCCTTCCGTGCGTTCACTCCCTTTAGGGTCCTCCGGACATCCATTATATCAAGACTGAGTGCCTGTTCATCACAGTGAGGAATACCTTTTCTCGCAGGTGTGTTATTTAATGCCTCGAACCATCCAAAATAGTTGCTGAGTTCATTGAGGATCTCAATGTTGTCATCACAGGGTGCACTGAGAGTGCACTTTTGTCAACAATTCTCAAACGTGAACATATAGACCACCAGGGGCGCCGCACGATGGCAGCCTTGCCAACAGTGTGAATGTCTTTTCATCTTTTATTTTGTTACTTTAGTGTGTTTTAATAGTAAGATTAAATGAGAACTTACTAGTTTGAAGTTTGATCTTTATTTATGAGGAGTTACGATGAGGGATTACATGAAGACCCCGCCAGCATGCGTGCGCGACATTCTTCAAAGAAGTGGTGTGAAATCACAGATACCAAAGTTGACTAACATAGTAAGATAAGAGAGAACTTTATATACCAGTTAACCTTTATAATAGAGGGTTTGGGAGCGGAGGGCACTTCGGAGTCACGTGAGTGACTATGTGAAGATTTCAAAGCTCTGTGATTTCATGCCCTGGAACGAGTCCATGCTCACACACTGCCATGCTAGGAAATGGAGGATGTAACGTATTTCAGACATGAAACTGTGCTGAAAAACATAAAAGGTATTTATTTAATACCTAAAAATAATAATGCCCCTACATTAGGGTAAATCATGAAACAGAACTTAACATTTTTCCAGCAAATGTCTCGGGAGTGGCCACGGGTTTATTATAGAAGCGCTGAAAAGTCCGTTCATTACTCCAACCTGCTGTTGCAAGGATGTGGTCCATTGGAACTTCCAACATCCTTGCCGCCGATGTGGATGCAGCCGTGGAGTGAGGTTTGAAAATATTAGTGTCCACCCCAGCTGCACCCTATACCACCCTTAACCATCTGGAAATGGTTTGTACTGTGACCTTATGGTGAGGGTGTTTGTGGCTAATGAGTAAAGCCCTCTCCGTGCCCCTGAGACTCTTGGTGACCTCAATATATCGCAATATATATGTCACGATGCAGAGCCGACAATCTGCAGGATAGGCCAGAAATTCTAATTTTTTAGCCAGTGGATCCGGGTCTATCCTGTTTAAGTAACCCCTGTATAAAGAAGGTTATCTTGCCATTAGTGATATACATGGCTTCCATACTTAATTTATGTAAGGACTGGACCCGTTGTGCTGTTACAAGTGCCATTAACATAACCATTTTATAGGTTAATTTATCCAGTGTGTCCGATATAGGTGTCCATCCTCAAAGCATAGTCAATACTATGCCTATGTCCCATGTATGGGTGTATCTGGGCCTGGGGGGGATTAGAATTAAATATACCCCTCATATTTTTAGATCCCAGTGGGTGTGATCCCACTGCCAGGTGATCACACCCTCGGCCCAGATAATTGGATAGGGCACTGCGAGCACAATTGATGGCACTGTAGCTCAATCCCTCATCAAAATGAAGGGTAGCCAGGAACTCCAGCACTTCAGTGATGGTGGCTGTGTCGTATGAAGTGTTCGTTCCGGTGCAGAACACTTCCCATTTCTTCACATATGTTAGATATTGTCTTCTGGTGGACTCCCTGCACGACGCTGTGATAACATTTATCGTCCTGTCGGAGAGTCCGTAGTCCAGAAATGGCCTGTTCAGAATCTGCAAACCAACAGGTTTATTCGGCCATGGCACGGATGGCTTTCCCATCACAGAGTGTACCAAAAGGCTCAGACGTTTGTTGATCCGAATGCAGGGTTCTGCGGCCATATTTTGTACTACTGGGAACCATGGTTGGGTAGTCCAGTCGGGAACAACCAAAATACCCATTGCGGAGTCTTGTTTGATTTTTTGTAAGACCCGACTGATGACGCAGAAGGGGGGAAATGCATAGAAAAACAAATCCCCCCAATGCAGCGAGAAAGCATCCATCGCTGCTGCCCCAGGGTCTGGTTCCCAAGCAACATATGTTGGCAGTTTGTGATTTAATCTGGATGCAAAAAAGCTCGATATCTGGTATCTCATATCGTTCTACAATATCGGCAAACACTTTCCGATCCAACATCCATTCGGTGTTGTCGTTGAATTTGCGTGACCTGGTGTCCGCCACTGTATTTAGCTTACCTGGAAGGTAAGTGGCTGAGATTCAAATATTCCTTTCCAGACACCAGTGCCATATATTATTAACCAATTCATCACATGATATCGACTTTATTCCACCCATATGATCAATATAGGCCACCACAGTGGTATTATCAATCTGTAATCGTACATGCAAATGGTGCATGTCTGAGCAGTAGGCCCGGAGTCCATGAAATGCTCCCAGCATTTCTAGATAATTAATCCCTAGTGCTCCAAACAGGATTAATTCTTGTGAACTCCATCTGCCACCATAACTAGAGGTGGTATTAGTTGCTTCCCAACCTTTTGCACTGGCATCAGTCTGTAATGTAACCGAGGGATTCATGATAGTGATGGGGTTAGAACAATGCTGAATATTGTCTATCCACCAATTTAACTCTAATTTTGCTTTCCCTGGTAGTTCCATAGGCCTATTAAAATGGCCTGCATGAGTTTTAAGAGCTAATATTTTTGCTCTTTGTAGATTTTGGTAATGGAGTGGTCCAAATTGTGCTGCTGGAATGCAGCCACTAGTTTCCCAATTACTCTGGCTACTTGCCGAATGGATGGTTTTCTGATGCTAGTGAGGCTTTTACATGCTTCCGTCAAGTCTGCCACTTTGTTTGGTGGCAAGGTGATAGACACTTGAACAGAATCGATAGTGAACCCCAAATAATCCATGGAATTGGAGGGTCTCAATTTTGATTTATCTGGATGAATGATAAATCCCAGCTTTTGAAAAAGATGCTTTGTGGCTGATACTGCCAATGTAGCCAACTCGAAATTTTCCCCTACAATGAGAATATCATCAAGGTAGGCCATAACAATATGGTTTTGTTTCCTCAAATATGCTAAAGCTGGTTTAAACAATTTGGTAAACAGCCTGGGTGCCGATGATAACCCATTGGGTAAGGCCTTATACTGCCAAAGCAGTCCCATCCAGACAAATTTCAGATATTTACGACGATCCTTGTGTATTGGTTCAGAGTTTGTAAGGATCAGAGGTAAAAGTGCTCCACACATGACGAAACAAGTGCAACCGTCCCCCAACCCGTGATGAGTCTAGACATGCAATGTTTTCGAGGTAACCATGGTTGCTGCGGTGTGGGGATGGCGCATTTTCCAAGAAGGCCGGGCTGGGCCATGGTCTAAAAAAGACCGTTGTGCAGGTGGGCCGGCCTTCGAGCTTTCACCACCAGATGGTCTCTCGTTGTAAAGATGCCTGGTGGATGCGTAGGGGTGCTGCCGCCGCTGATATGGGGTTTTGAAGGTGTTCGGCACCTTAATCATGCCAATTGCCTTGGCCTCCTCATCCAGGTCTTTTACCTGCTTTGGGAGGTTGTCCCCAAACAGCAATGTAGACGGCTGTGCACTGCTGGGTCTGCACAATTCCGCAAACTTGGGATTGAGTGCAGGCTTTATGATGCTCTTCCTGTAGCTGTTAATTTCAAATTGTGTATTGCACAGGAGTGCTAGAGCGTCTTGCAGCTCTTCAGGCATCTCAACCCCATCAACTGTTCTGGCTACTGCCGTTCCCAGCAGCCAGCAGCTTAAGAATTCTTTGGAGTTTCACCTCCTGGCTCCTTATGGTTGGGCTCATGTTGCCACAAATGGGCTTGTTGACAGCAGGCACATTAAGAGACATACATTTCTCTGGCGCAAGGTATTTTTCTGCCATATCGTTTATTGCTTTTTCCTGTAGCTGGTTGTTGCCATGCAATTGATACTGGCTGCCAGCTTAGGATGCAATGGCAGCCCTTTTTGGGAAGACATAGCGAATTTGTTGACCATACCCAGTAATTCATCTTGCGGCACCCCTGACACAGGTGAGTCTTCAGCCATGTCCCCTTCTTCAGGGTCAGCTCAGCTCTGACCCCCAATTCTCCGCTGCGAAGAGGGTGGACATTTGGCAGTCCTTGATAGGATGCTGCCGTGGGTCTGCGAAGAGACCCACTGTGACTCTGCCCCTGCAAAAGCAGGTCACGCTGGAGCAATTGCTCTACCATCTGCTCCAAGCGGGTAAGATGACCGCCGTCGCTATCAGCGAACGGGGTGTCCTCAGGTCCAGACCCAGCCGAGTCAACGGACCTGTCTGACTTCCGGGTGGTTTTGCCGCTGGACCGCGGCGCACCTGCGGTCTGTTGCGGCGAGAAGACGGGGGCTGCTGGATGTACCTGCAGCTCTGGAGAGTCGGCACGCTGCTGGCTGCTTTCCACAGCAGAGATTTCTGCCGCTGCTCTCTGCGATTTCCTGGACTCCATGTTCTTTCTTCCACTGTAAAACACACTGTAAAACACACCACACAGAGTCGCCACGAAGCTCTACCAGAATGGTAAGTACTTACCTCCGGCTTGTTACGCTGGAGGAGCGACGCTTCACCCGACTGTCGCTTCCGCAATGCGTTCGATGATATGTCGCGCATGCGTGCTGGCGGGGTCTTCACGTAGTCACTCACGTGACTCAGAAGTAAAATAGCATGTGTTAATGTTCTCTGGTTTGTTTTATGTTGGGGATGGGGGAGGGGGTTGGGGGAAACTTTTCTCAGTATCTTACCATGCCGGAGATGCGATTGTTTTCCAGATCGTATCTCCAGTCGCTCTATGGCCTAACATCGTGGAGCTGGAGGCCTTGCTTGGGACTGACTTTGAGACCCACCATGGAGACGTGGAATTACCATTGGAGCCAATCTCTTGCCTGGGATCGGCACTCCAACTGTGGCCTGTGGATTTCACCATCGAGGAACTCACAGTCTTGGGTAGAGACAGATGTTGGGAATCTCCAAATTACGGAGAAGGTTTTGACCAGTCCCGACCCGGGGTCAGATCACCCGGCGCGAGGGAGCTGAGATCCCCCCCCCGATACAGGTGCTTGATTGCCCTGACACAGAGAGCCCGACCGCCGGCTACGGGAGCCAAGGTTGCCCCGTCAGCGGAAGGTTCGAGGCCCCTGACCGGAGGAGAACAAAAAAGGGAAGAGATTTAACTTTTTAATCCATGACAACGAGGAATGTGGAGAGGTCGCTGTCGTGGATGTTAATGTTAAAATATATTTTGTGTGTTCTTTTGCATTTTATTGGTATGACTATGGCAAATGAATTTCCTCGTATGTTGCAAACAATACTTGGCTAACAAAGTATGATTAAGATTATGATAATGCCACATGATAAATAGAGGCAATTGATAGTTCATAGAATAGAAAATCAATCTGTTTTTGCTGCAGCAGATCAGTCAGTAACATTCTCTGATATGCAGATTGACCATCTCCAGCCAAGAGCCCCTGCCACACATTTTGCTCCCAATTCTACCCCCCTCCATCCGCTCTGTTGCCCATCCTGAGATTTGTGCCACAGGATTTCTTGCTCATCAATCTTCTGGTTGAGAAGAATTAAAAAATATCACCCTGCTTTTAACATCACCTTGGCATCCTTCTTTCTGCCTTCAATAATATTGAAGGACATTTTTTCCAGCATGTAAAGATCTGCTGACCTAGACAGTAACTGTCTTTGAAGAAGGGTCTCGACCCAAAACGTCACCAATTCCTTCGCTCCATAGATGCTGTCTCACCTGCCTCTCAGTACCTTCTCCAGCATTTTTGTCTACGTTAGACAGTAACAGTGGTCATTCTAGCTCCTCAAACTTATAAAACTGAAGAATATTCACATAAAGTTTCCACATAGAAGTTCTGGCTATTCTGTCATTTGTCAAGGTCAGAATCCCTGTGGAAATGTATAACCATGGCTCCTTTCATCAACCGGGCGGCACAGTGGCACAGCGGTAGAGTTGCTGCCTTACACCACAAGAGACCCGGGTTTGATCCTGACTATGACTGCTTGTCTGTACAGAGTTTGTACTTTCTCCCCGTGTCTTGCGTGGGTTTTCTCAGAGATCCTTCTGAACCTTCTGAATTTTGTAGTCAGCAGAGCAGTACTCTGCATATCGCCAACTTGGCCAATTTTACTTTTTTTTTATCAAGCCAATTAATCATGCCAATTAACCTACAAACCTGTATGTCTTTGGAGTGTGGGAGGAAACCGAAGATCTCGGAGAAAACCAATGCAGATCACGGGGAAAATGTACAAACTCCATACAGACAGCACCCGTAGTCGGGATCGAACCCGGGTCTCTGGTACTGTATTTTGCTGTAAAGCAGCAGCTCTATCGCTGCGCCACCGTGATCTTCAGTTTCCTCCCACACTCTAAAGACGTACAAGTTTGTAGGTTAATTGGCTTTGTTTAAATGTAAACTGTCCCTCGTGTGTCTAGGGTAATGTTAATGTGCGGGGATCACTGGTCGGTGCAGACTCGGTGAGCCAAAGGGCCTGTTTCCATGCTGTATCTCTAAACTAAAGTAAACTCTTATTTTTCGTCCAATCAACCATTAAAGCTAAGAAAGGCGATGTGTAAAAATCCCATGTAAGCTATCCCACTTATTTAAGAGGCAAGAAGAAATATCTTAAATCCCAATATATGACATTAGCACATTGAACATCAGCGACAGTTGATAATTAAAAATAGGTACTTGGATTATTCAAATTAATTTGGCCATGTCCTTTAATATTCCACTCACATTGGAAGTGAAAATTACTTTGGCGAATGTTCCTGGAATTTAATAGAAAGATTAAATGAGAACTTACCGTTTGAAGATTGATCTTGATTTTATGAGAAGCTGGAGTGAGAGACTACATGCAGAACCCGCCAGCCCGCATGTGCATCAATCTGCAGAGCAATTGTATGAAACCACAGTCCACTTCAACCAGAATCAAGCTATGGAAAGATTAATAACCCTTGACTTACCAAATTAAATTTATGAGATTCAGGGTTGGGAGTGGAGGGCACATAGTCTCATAAAACTTCTCATAAAACTTTTATGAACTTCTCATAAAATAAAGATTAAAGTTCAAATGGTAAGTTCTCGTTTAATCTTTCTATTTTATTTCACAGTTTCGTGATGACACTACATGAAGCCTTTGAAGCTCTGTGGTTTCATGCAGTAAACCAATCTGCATGAGAAAAAACTACACAGATAAACCGTAATTGGTAGAAAAGACATGGGCCATTAACAACATGATGCTAATTTTACATACACGTACATCACCCTTAATTGGACCACAGTCCCAATTGCCTTTGAGTTAGACAACAGCTGATGTAGCACTGTCCAGAATTCTATCAGCAATCATCTAGCCATGTTCAATAATATTTTATAACTTCCGAAAGTGCGTTCATCTGAGCCTCCTACTGTTGCAAGAATGTGGACAAGAGGAACATCCATTCTATTGACTGCTGACGTGCTAGCAGCCCTGGCAGAGTGTGGCTTGAAATTATTTTTATTCACTCCCGCTTTCATCTGCTTACACTCTATCCATCTTGAAATAGTCTGCACCAACAATCTCTTGTGAGACTATTTTATAACTATGAAGAAACTTTTCCTTCATCTCATAAGTTCTTAGTAACCTCAATGTACTTTTTCATATAATAAACACCCACAATTTCCGATCTGGTGGGTATGATGTCAACTCCAACTTCTACCCAACCGTGCCTGCTCTGCTTTATGAGTTCATTCACATAAAATTCTACCCTCTTGTCAGATATGACTGAGTATCCAGACGGAGATTGCGTAAAGACTGAGCTCTTCATGCTGAAATAAGTGTCATAAGCATGATGAAATTAAGAGTAACTGCTGCAAAGTTAGGGATACAGCTGATGTCAATTTGCATTAAAAAATTAATTCTGATTACACATTCCACACTACTTTGTACCTAGGCTTTAGAGGATTCATATAAAAAACACCTTCCATAACCTATGTCACCAATGGGTGAGAGCCAATCGTTTATTGGTCCCACTTCTAGTACTAGATACGATGCCAAAGCACTATGAGCAGTGTTAATTGCGCTATAACCTAGTCACTTCTCATAAACCCAAACTGAAAGAAACCAACAAACCTCTGCCACTTCTGTTTAAAAGTAGCTCACATGTGTCTCTTCACAAAACTTTTCCATACAACCATGCAGTGAAAGAGGCACGAGTGATAGGTTGAACTAACCACTGTTCGTGCCGGTGAGCAAATACAGTGGCTTGCAAAAGTTTTCATACCCCTTGAACCTTTCCACATTTTGTCACGTTACAACCACAAACGTAAATGTATTTTATTGGGATTTTATGTGATAGACCAACACAAAGTGGTGCATAATTGTGAAGTGGAAGGAAAATGATACATGGTTTCCAAATGTTATTCAAAATAAAAAACTGAAAAGTGTGGCGTGCAAAAGTATTCAGCCCCCCCGAGTCAATACTTTGTAGAACCACCTTTCGCTGCAATTACAGCTGCAAGTCTTTTGAGGTATGTCTACCAGCTTTGCACATCTAGAGACTGAAATTTTTGCCCATTCTTCTTTGCAAAATAGCTCAAGCTCAGTCAGATTGGATGGAGAGCGTCTGTGAACGGCAATTTTCAAGTTTTGCCAGAGATTCTCAATTGGATTTAGGTCTGGACTTTGACTGGGCCATTCTAACACATGAATATGCTTTGATCTAAACTATTCCATTGTACCTCTGGCTGTATGTTTAGGGTCGTTGTCCTGCTGGAAGGCGAACCTCTGCCCCAGTCTCAAGTCTTTTGCAGACTCTAATAGGTTTTCTTCCAAGATTGCCCTGTATTTGGCTACATCCATCTTCCCATCAACCCTGACCAGCTTCCCTGTCCCTGCTGAAGAAAACCATCCCCACAGCATGATGCTGCCACCACCATGTTTCACAGTGGGTATGGTATGTTCAGGGTGATGTGCAGTGTTAGTTTTCCGCCACACATAGCGTTTTGCATTTAGGCCAAAAACTTCAATTTTGGTCTCATCAGACCAGAGCACCTTCCTCCACATGTTTGCTGTGTCCCCCACATGACTTGCGGCAAACTGCAAACGGGACTTCTTATGGCTTTGTTTCAACAATGGCTTTCTTCTTGCCACTCTTCTCGAGGTCTCAATCTACCTCCGACTTGAATATCATCAGCACATCTCATGTGACTGATGGAATAATATTTGCATACCTCAACGGCGTCCACCTGGTGGTCGCTTTGCTGTCCATCACAAGACAGACGGTGGCCGTCGGTGCGATCATGGTAGTTTCTAAGAAATAACTTGCTATAAAAACTACCAAGGCTGCTAATAAAATAATAGGCAAGAGGTGATTATCACCACCAGCCACCAAAATCCAGCAAACCCTGAGACTGACACCACCAAAATGGCCTTAGGCGGTTGATCAATAGAGTCAACTGACCCTAGATTTTGCTCTGTCCCTTTGGCTCTGGCATCGTGGCCTGCTGGTGAACCATATTGAGTATGTGAAGTGCGCTGCCTCCATGGTGAGCACTGTGAACCTGCTCATAAAAAAGGCCTCTGGCTTGGTTTTAATTGTGTAAGCCTGATGCTCCAACCAGCTTCAGTGTAGTAGTATGTGCCGCTAGCTTGGTAGGGATGATATGCACTCCGTTAGCAGGGAGTTTTACCCACAAAGGGTGTCTTTACCACACCTACTGCAGCCTTGAATTCCTCTTGCAAGTTTTTTATTTGCTTGCCCAAATCTTTTCCAAAGAGAGACTTTGCAGACTGCACATTACTTGCCTTGCACAAATGAGCATATATTGGGTTGATCTCAGGCCTTATACCATCCTTGCGAACACAATTGAGCTCAAACTGTGCATTGCACAGAAGTGCCAAGGCGTCTACTGCAAATCAGACAGCTGAGTTCCCTCCACCGACCTTGCAAAGGCCATAATACTTCTTGTGAGAAATCTATGAACTCGCTGGAGTTTTAAGTCTTTTGACTTTGTTTTGCCATTCAGATTGCCCCAAATGGTGGCATTAACCTTCGGAACTTCCAGTGTCTGGCAGTTATCAGGACTAGCATACTTTCCAGCAGTGTCCAGCATGTTCTTCTCATTCAGCTGATGAGAAGTCAAGTAACCAATGCTACTTGCCAGTTCTTCCTCTAACAGTTCTCCTATCCCCGAGGGGATGACAAGTTTATTTACAAATGCCAGCAGCTCTTTTTTATACTTGAGTTGAAGCATATCATCCACTTATTGAGGGAATTCGAGTTTGCTGTCGACTTCCCCACAGACAGAGTCTACCACGTAATACTCCTCTAAACACCGCTCCTCTGAGCGGTAGATATCATGATGCAACCCTGAACCAGGTATTGCTGCCGCAGGCATCTGACTGGAACTACCTGTATCGGTCGCCTCTGTGCAGAGCACATTCCCTTTGACCATCCTCTTAATCAGGTTTTCCAGTTTTGAGAGCTGACAGATGACATCCTCAATGGATGTTGAGGCAGTTACTTTCCTGCCCAATATTGTCCTTTTGGACATAATCTGCCATTTTTGCCTTGGCCTTCCCTAAACATGGGGTCGTCAAACTGCTTCCTTTTGGAGCTTTAGCTTTTAATTTTAATTAATACATATATTTATTTATTTTTTACATCACGAACCTGCAAGTCAGGTAATAATGCTACTTGCCAGTTCAGCCTTTACTGGTTTACCTATCTCCGAGAGGATGGTAAAATATGTTCCAGCGTGCTTGCAGGTCTTTTTTAGCCATGAGCTGAAAGAATTTTGCATGTGTTGAGGGAATCCTCAAACTCCCTGCCTCTGAACAGGAGATATCTGAAATTATCTCAATTATCTGAATTTAACTGCCTGTATCAGTGCAGTGAACCTCCCCCTCTCACTCAGTTATCCTGTGAGCAACCGGATAACCTCAATCTTAGATGTTGAGGCTGTGCTTCCCTGGCCAATATGGTCCTTTTGGAGAGCCAGTTCCGAGTTGGTCTTCCCTGAACCGTGGTCGACAAGCTGCTCCTTTTTGGAGTTTTCACAGGTTGCTGTGCAGGCCATCCTGCCAACGTCTCTGAACGCGGGTCGCCAACCTGCTCTTTTTCAGAGCTAGCGGAGGCTACTGGACAGGCTATGCTGCCACGTCTCCGAGCCCGGGTCGACCAGCAGCTCCTTATCAGAGCTTCAGCGCAGTTACGTGTGCAGGCCGCGCCTGTACACATCTTCGGCCCGGCTTGACAAGCGGCTCCCTTTCGGAACATAAACGGAGGTTGCTGTGCAGGTTGCGCCTGCCAGCGTCTCCGATCCTGGTTCAACAGGCAGCTCCATTTCAGAGCCTTGGAGGAGATTACTGTGCAGGTTACGCCTGCCAGTACTCCGAGACCGGGCTGAGCCCCCTGTTCACTTCCGGAGCTTTAACAGTGGTAGCTGTTCAGGTCGCGCCTGTCAGCATCTCCGAGCCCGCTGTACCGTTCCTGCATAAAAAACACCATATCTGACGGAGCATTTCCGAATGCATCCGTATCTCGCGCCATGCGAGCACATATTGATGCGCATGCGGGCTGGTGGGTTCTTCACATAATCTCATCACAATACTTTGAAATAAAATAGTCTGTGGCATCCTTCAAATAGGGCCAAACCATGTGAGATGTTGTGGTCTTTCTTCTGTGGAAGAAAGAAATCCCTATTTTGTAATTGCCATTTCTTTGACTCAAAAAATAAATCACAGTTTATTGTCCTCCAAAGTTTACAGATTAGCTACCTAATTTAGGAATATACTTCTGATCTGGTTCATCCTCCAAAGTCTTTCATGGTTACCATACTTGGTGTCAACCCAATGCCTTGTTCTGAATTTTGAAAACTATTAGTTGGTCTTGGAGCATATGTATTTGATCACAGAGCATTTCACAACCAACTACATCATAAAAAATTGACTTGGTATTCTCATACATCTCTAAACCTTTTGCATTGCAAGACTCGTGATTCTAAAGTTACTGAGACTTCAAACAGAACAGATAAACAAAAAAAATGATAATGGTGGAGATACTCAGCAGGTGAGACAACAACTGTGGATAGAGAAACAGAGTTAACACTTCAGGTCAATGACCTTTCAACATAATTGGGAAAATGAGAGCTGAAGTGCTCTTTAAGTTGCAAAGACAGAGAGAGGAGAAGGGAACAATGGGGATGTCTGCGAAAGTGTGGAGACCAAAGTTGACCAAATAACAGAAATGCTAAGAGAGGGTAATGAATGTTTTATAATCATAACTAATCACTCAACAGTAGGTGAAAATAGAGAAAGATAAATGAGGGGAGAGGAGAAATAAAATATCTGAACAGAAAAATGCAGAACAAAAGCTTAGGATATGCATGTTCCTGTTAGAGTGAAGAGCAAGGCAGGCAAATATAAGGCAGCTTGGCTGATGAGGGAAACTGAAGCATTGGTCAAGAATAAGAAGGATGCATAGGACAGGTATTGGCAGCTGAGATCATGCATCCCTGGAGGAGTTTCAGGAACTGAGCAAAGTAAAAAAGGAAAGAAGGGCAAAAAAGGGGCCAGGAGATAGCTCTGGCAGGTAGCATGAAGGACAATCCCAAAATAATTTATAAATACATAAGGTGGATAAGTGTAACTAGAGAGCGAGTGGGACCCCTCAGGAATCAAACCAGTCACCTCAGTGTGGAGCCAGAGGAGATGGGCAAGGTCCTAAATGAGTATTTCTCCTCTGTATTTATTACAGAGAAAAACAGTAGGACGGAGGCACTTGGGGCAGTAAATGGACGTGTCTTGAGAGCAATCAGTGTTACGCTCAAAGAGGTGTTAAAGGTACTATCGTGTATGAAGGTAAACAAATCTCTGGGACCAGATCAGATATATCCAAGGACATTATGGGAAACTAGAGAGGACACGCGGGTGGGGGGGGGGGGGGCGCGGGGGGCGCGGGGGGCGTTGTTTGGTGGCAGAGGGGTTGTGGGGGCGGGGGGTGTTGTGGGGGGGGCGGTGTGTGGGGGGGGGGGGGTGTGGGCAGGGGTGCTTGTGTGGGGAAGGGAGGTCTGTGTGGGGGGGGGGGTTGTGTGGGGAGATTGGGGTGTGTGGGTGGGGGGGAGTGTGCTCAGAGAAAAGATGGGGAGGAGCCATGGGGAGAGGGGAACATCACGGGGGAGGGGGGAGGAGCCAGTGAGGGGGACCAGAGGGGTAGAGGCTGGAATTGGCGGTGCGATGGGAACTCATAGCGGGCGCTGGTCCCTGGTCGTTCTCCTCCATCAGGATCAGAGACTCCGCTTTCCATCAGCGACATCTCCGACTCCGGGATGGGATGGGTCTCCAACTCTATGCTGGGTCTCCCATGCTGGGCTGGGCTGGGTCGGGTCACCCACACTGTGCTGGGTTGGGTCTCAGATGCTAGGCTGCTGCTTGGGGCGGGGCTGCTGCTTGGGGCGGGGCTGCTTGGGGCTGGGCTGGGCTGCTTTGGGTCCTTCCGAAAGTCTGGTTGGAAACCTCTGCTGGCCATCCTCAGCTCCAGTAAAGACGCGATGGCGCAGGAAGGGGCGGACCGTCCTGGGGAGTGACAGGGGAAGAGATTAATCCGCGCGGTGCTGACTGGCAGAAGAAGAGATCGATCTGCGCATGGGCGTTTTTTTAAAGATTTTTAAACCTCACTAACTTTTAAGACATTCAACCGATCGGCACAAAACTTGGTACGCTTGGAGAACGATGAATGAACTGGTGAGAAATCATAGTGATATCGCATACCGCTTTTGCGCAAATAGAAAGAACGCCAAACCGGAAGATAACAAGATCAGAGTTTTAGTTATGTATAGATAGGTGGCCATATATTTGAAATGGTAATTCTGGCTTAAGCAATTCTGGGGAGGTCCTGCCTCACACAGTTGATTGAGTATTTCAGTTTAGTTTAGTTTAGAGAAACAGTCCGGAAATAGGCCCTTTGGCCCACCGAATCCCGCACCGACCAGTAATCCCTGCACACTATCCGACAAACACAATAGGGACAATTTACACTTATATCAAGTCATTTAACCTACAAATCTGTACATCTTTGGAATGTGGGAAAAAAAACAAAGATCTCGGTGAAAACCCACGCGGTCACGGGGAGAATGTACAAACTTCATAAAGACTGCACCCGTAGTCAGGATCGAACCCAGGTCTCTGGCGCTGTATGTGCTGTAAGGCAACGACTCTATCACTGCACCACCGTGCCACACTGGAGGCGGTGCATGTGATTGCGGAGGATAGGGCAGAGGATGTTATCTACATGGACTTCCATAAAGTAGCTGACAAGGTCCCTCATGGAAAACTGGTCCATAAAATTGAGTCACATGGGATCGATATCTACGGTGAATTAGTATTAGAGAACTGCTTTGATTTTGGAAGACAGAGGATGGATGTTTCTCTAACTGGAGATCTGTGACCAGTGGTGTTCCACAAGAATTAGCACTGAGATCTTAATGTTCAGAGTTTTGTCCGAGCCAGGTTTAATAGCCTGATGGCGGTGGGGAAGTAGCTATTCCTGAACCGGGTTGTTGCTGTTCTCAGGCTCCTGTACCTTCTACCCAAAAGTAGCAGGGAGATGAGTGTGTGGCCAGGGTGGTGTGGGTCCTTGATGATGCTGCCAGCCTTTTTGAGGCAACGGTTGTGGTAGATCCCCTCGATGGAAGGAAGGTCAGAGCCGATGATGGACTGGGCAGGTTCACTACTTTTTGTAGTCTAATTTGACACCGAATTCACTTTCACTTCAGAGGGTGTTAGGTGTCTGGAACACTTTGCTTGGGGAAGCTGATATGGTAGCAATGTTTAAGAGACATTGAGAGGTTAATGAGTGGCAGGGCAAAGGCTATGGACAGGCAGATGGGATTAATTGACATCATGGTCAGTATAGTCATGGTGGGCTGAATGATATGTTCCTGAATTGTAATATTTTACAGACATAAAATGTTGGTGTAACACAACGGATCAGGCAGCATCTCTGGAGTAAAGGACAGTTCCATGTTCTAACTAGGAAAGGTTGGTTATCTGAAAAAGCTGAATTCTGCATTTTCACCACAGAAGCTGTCTGGCTTGCTGACATCTTCACTATTTTCCATGTTATATTTCAGAATTCCAGCAGCTGCAGTTTTTTAAACAAAATCCACAGATGCACAGAAGCATAAAAACACTCAATCATAGAGTCATAGAGTGATACAGTGTGGAAACAGGCCCTTCGGCCCAACTTGCCCACACCAGCCAACATGTCCCAGCTACACTAGTCCCACCTGCCTGCGTTGTGTTAATATCCCTCCAAACTTGTCTTATCCATGTACTTATTCAACTGTTCCTTAAAAGTTTGGATAGTCCCTGCCTCAACTACCTCCTCTGGCTGCTTGTTCCATACACCCACCACCCTTCAGATTCCTATTAAATCTTTTCCCCTTCACCTCAAACCCATGTCCTCTGGTCCTCGATTCCCCTACTCTGGGCAAGAGATTCTGTGCATCTACCCAATTTATTCCTTTCATGATTTTATACACCTTTATAAGATCACCACTCATACTCCTGCGCTCCAAGGAATAGAGATCCAGCCTACTCTACCTCTCCCTATAGCTCAGACCCACTAGTCCTGGCAACATCCTCATAAATCTTCTCTGAACCCTTTCAAGCTTGACAATATCTTTCCTATAACATGGTGCCCAGAACTGAACACAATACTCTAAATGCATTTAAAGATCACAAGATTTGAGCAGATCCTGAATTTGCTGAAATTCTATCCCATTTATCCACGCGTTTTAAATCTGGTAGGAAGCCAAATAAATGGCAATACCTAATCCATCCTTTCCGCATCTTAAGTCTCATGCTGAAAGGAGCTCTCATTAACTTTCTTTTTTTTATTAACCTTGAAAATCTCATCGAAATTCAAGCAAATGAGAACTGGGTTGTATCCCTGTGAGCTCTTTGAAATGCCTCGTCTTTATGCCAGTAAAGTAATCAGTTCAAAAGTGAAAAGCAAGTTCTTCTGGAATCAAAGAATGAAGGACAGTAATAACTTTTTTTGGCCAAGTTGGATCTCAGACAATCCTAATGAGTGATGTTCACAGAGGCACCTGCTAACCATCCTGACCTTATAAGTGGCCATATAACAGTTTTTTAACATGAGGGCTTTGAGCAATAGGTGGTTGAGGTTAAACGTTGCCTTTCTTGTACTGGTAGTGATATCAGAACTAGTTTCATTGCACAACACTAAGTGAGAAGAAATGCTCTAGTCACAGAACCAAGATTAATAATCAGTCTGAAGAAGGGTTTCGCCGAAATGTTGCCTATTTCCTTCGCTCCATAGATGCTGCCTCACCCGCTGAGCTTCTCCAGCATTTTTGTCTACCTTAATAATCAACTGTAGGCATATGATAATAATGGCCTGTGATGGCCTGTGCTGTGAAATAATTCAAAATGAACATAAAATAGCTGTTGCAGCTGTTTCACGAAATAAATAAACTAGACAACATTTAAGCCTTTAGAAATATTCTCTGTCACCCTAACTGATTATTTTTTGAATAATTCCTTTCGGGAAAACAGTCAGCTTTCTACTTGTACTTATAAATCACTAAAAGGAGTATTAAGAATATAAAAACTGAATAACTTATTGCATAGAAATAGAGCAAGCAGTAAAGTGTGGGCAATTACAAAATCTCTGGTGTTTGATATTTTAGGAATAAAACTTGTGATCTGAAATATCCAAAATAATAGGATTATGCTTTCAATTAACAATATTTCATTTTAAAACTAATTTGTAAAATTAGGCCAGGAAACTGTTTAATTCTCGAAATTATATTTAAGATTCAGATGGGAGATAGACACAAAATGCTGGAGTAACTCAGCGGGTCAGACAGCCTCTATGGAGAAAAGGAAACGTAACGTTTCGGGTCGAGACCTTTCTTCAGGCTGTCTGAAGAAGGACCAGAAACATCACCTATTCCTTTTCTCCATAGATGCTACCTGTCCCACTGAGTTACTCGAGCTTTTTGTGTCTATCTTCGGTTTAAACCAGCATCTGCAGTTCCTTCCTACACATTAAGATTTAGATGGTTGTCCATATGAAGTTTCTTTACTGATGAATTCCCATTTCGCATGCTGATCAGAATGCAAGAGATATAACTATTTTCACACCGATGTGGTTAGGCATCATAAGCAGCATGTCTATTGATACCTTCTCTCTGAAATGAATGCAAAGTCCTTTATAACTGCATAATTGCTTTAGTCTGAAGAAGGGAATCGACCCGAAACGTCGCCTATCTCCTTCGCTCCTTAGATGCTGCTGCACCCGCTGAGTTTCTCCAGCCTTTTGTGTACCCTCGATTCTCCAACATCTGCAGTTCCTTCTTTAACACTAATTGCTTTATTGTTCATTTTTCAGAATCTAGGCATCACTGGCAAAGAAGCAATTATTGCTAAACTTTACCAAAAGTGGTAGATTTTAAGGAGTGTTTTAAATGAGAAAAAAAGTGGCAGGAAGATGAGAAGCTTTGGAAGGTAATTCCAAACCTTAATCCTTGTCAGTTTTGTAGTAATTATCAGCATTGAATTTGAAGAGCATAACCTAACTTAACTAAACTTACTTTTTATTACGGACTCAAGGACATTACATAGAATGAATTGCATACAAAGGCACAATAAATTACATATAAAAGCACAGTAAATTACTTACAAAAGCACAATAAATCACATACAAAAGCACAATACATGGTTTAAGATCAAGAATTTAAAAATCAGTGTCCTACTACAAGACAACTATACCAATGTCTCCACAGCAGGGATTGGTAGCATGTCGTGCTAAGCCTTATGTTTGATAAGGCCAAGATTATTTCATTTTCAGAGTCAATAATCTGGCAAATACATTTATACATAAGATTTATTTAGACAGTTTGTAAAGTATTGACTCATTTAGCCACAAAAATTTCACTTGTTCTACATCAGCTAGGTTGTGAAGTAATATTCTCATGGCATTATTATAAGCTACTTTAAGTCTCTGTAAGCTTGCTTTTCTATAGTTTGACCATGGGTGTGCAGGAGAGAGTGGTGTACAATATACTCTGAACAGAGACATCTTCACTCCATCTGTACATGCACTAAACCTGCATAAGCGAATGTTTGCTTGTGCATGCATAGTACACCATTGCCTTAAAATATCCTCATCATCTTACATTCGATCTGTAATAAAATGTCCAAGATATTTTACATTATTACAGACACTAAATTATTATCAAACAATTTAAAATCAGGAAATGTTAGATATTTATCCTCTTTGGTTCAACAGATCATAACAACACTCTTACCAGCATTATATTTAATATCATGTTCCACACCATACACAAAACATATAGTAAGGAGCTGCTGGAGACCAGTGCTAGATGGACTAAAGACCACAAGGTCATCTGCATACATAATATGGTTAACTGAAGTATTACCATTCACGCACCCAGTATTACAGGCTTTCAATTGCTTGGACAGATCATCAATATAACCATATAACCATATAACCATATAACAATTACAGCACGGAGACAGGCCCTCTCGGCCCTTCCAGTCCGTGCCGACCATTTGTTTTCCCCTAGTCCCATCTACCTGCACTCAGACCATACCCCAAATATATAGATACTTTGGAAGATCATAGTGCCAGAGGAGACTACACGTATCATTGAGTTTAGTTTATTGTCACGTGGACTGAGGTACAGTGAAAAGCTTTTGTTGCGTGCTAACCAGTCAGTGGAAAGACAGTACACGATTACAATCGAGCTATTTATAATGAGACTAAGTAAGACCATAGTCAGATTAATGCTTGAATTTGTGAAACTTTAAAATGTTGCTTTATTGGGAGTTGGTGTGAGTCATTGGTGTGGGAATTGAATGGGACCGGGTTAAATAGCCAAGTTTCAAGTAACGTTAACAGAGGGTAGTACAATCTGACCAGGAGGTAGAGTAGCTAAGTGGAGAGTCAGCTCAGGTAAAGGTCTCTGCGGCAGGTGAGATGAATCAAGGCACAACTGTGCTGTGTCAGAAATGTTTGATCATAGTGATGGCACTCAGGTTTGGTCCGCTGGGTTAGTCACGGCACTGAGATTTCAAATAGTCTCCTAGGGTTACACACACGTGTCAGGTGAAGAATACAGCTAGCATCCAGAGAACAGAGTTTGTTCCATGGTGTGAAAATAATCTATGGTCTTCTCAATTTTAATTGGAGGGAAATTCTACTCATCCATTGTCTGACCTCTGCTTGACCCTTATCCCAATCATTTGTTTTTGTTTCTTCTTGTTATTCTTTTCTGTCATTAGACTTTGTGGAACATGTTTTTGGGGGATCTCGGGTTCCATTTCCCATCTTGCTGGGAGGAAATTTATGAGGCTACTCTTCACTGTGGTAGATGTCATCATTCTAAGGTTAGACAATATTACTATTGTCTATTAATAGTAAAATTGTTTGTCATAGAATCATGGAGTTATAGAGTGATACAGCTTGGAAACAGGACCTTCAGCCCAACTTGCCCACAGCAGCCGACATGTCCCAGCTACACTAGTCCCACCCGCTCACGTTTGGTCCATATCCCTCCAAACATGTCCTTTCCGTGTACCTGACTAACTTTTCTTAAGTGTTGGGATAGTCCCGGCCTTAACTACCTCCTCTGGCAGCTTGTTCCATACACCCACCACCCTTTGTGTGAAAAAGTTACCCCTCATATTCCTATATAATAGTAATTCCCCTTCTCCTTAAATGCTTGTCTATCCTTATCTATCCTTAGAATGATACCATCTACTGCATTGAACAGTAGCTTCATAAATGTCTACCAGCAAAATGGAAACATTAACATTATGAATGGATATTTTGGAGACACGGATCCACAGTTTAGTTTAGTTTAGAGATACAGCGAGGAAACAGGCCCTTTGGCCCACTGAATCCACACCGATCAACGATCCATGCACATTTACACTACTCTACACACACTAGGGACAATTTTACATTTATACCAAGCCAATTAACCTACAAGCCTGTACGTCTTTGGAGTTTAGGAGGTAACCAAAGGTCTTGGAGAAAACCCATGCGCTCACGGGGAGAAGGTAAAAACTCCATGCAATCAGCAACCATAGTCATGGTCGAACCTGGATCTCTGGCGCTGTAAGGTGGTAACTCTACCGCTGCGCCACTGTGCTAAAACATCAAAGTCAAAGTCAATCCACAGAGTCAAAGACTTAAAGTCGTACTGCATACAAGCAGGCCTTTTGCCTCAACATGTCCATGTTGATCATTGTACATATTTATCTTAGTCCTATTTACCTGAAATTAGTGACTAGCCCTCTAAACCTTGATAATTCAAGTGCTTGTCTGGATGCTCCTTAACTTTTCGTGAATGTTCCTGACTCCATTCCCTTCTCAAGTTGCATATGTTAGATTCCAACCATTCTCTGGGTGAAAAAAGTTCCTGCTGGGATTCTTTATGAATCTTGCATCTCACACATTATACCTATACCCTCTTTTAAGAGACACCATTTAGTATTTGGTCACAAAAAGCTGGAGTGACTCAGGCGGCATCTCTGGACAGAAGGAATGGGTGATTTTTCTGGTCAAGACCCTTCTTCAGTCTCTTGAAGTCTAAAGAAGGGTCTCGCCCCGAAACGTCACTAATTCCTTCTCCCCGGAGATGCTGCCTGACCTGGTGTGTTACTCCAGCTTTTTGTTTCTATCTTTGGTTTAAACCAGCATCTGCATTCCTTCCTACACATTTAGTATTTGGTGAATGTTTATGCATTAAACCAAAACTTTGAGATGAATTATCTTGTTGACTGCTCAATGGTCTTGATCTCGATCATGGATTCAGCTAAATAATTATGTCTGTTACGCACTGCTAGTCAACTCTGTGATGGTGTCAGTTATCCACTGCCATCATAGTTGCTCAGAACAACAGCTTCTGAGTCACATTTATCAAGCCACACACTTACAGTTAGTACACAAAGTGATTGAAGAATATAGACTGCACTATCTAACGTTTACATAATTCAAAGCTATTACAATGATTTATTCTTCAGGGAACGGGGGTTTCCCTCCCCTACCATAGATGAGGTACCAGGGTCTCTTCAATACCCCACAACACTGCGATCTTTCCCCATCCCCCCACTACAAAAGCTTTTCACTGTACACATGCCATTGTAGATTGCAGGAACTACCTTAGAAAAGGAGCTACCTTAGTCAGAGGGTA
This sequence comes from Okamejei kenojei, assembly GCA_035221665.1. Classification (NCBI taxonomy): domain Eukaryota; kingdom Metazoa; phylum Chordata; class Chondrichthyes; order Rajiformes; family Rajidae; genus Okamejei; species Okamejei kenojei. The sequence goes on from CM069134.1 coordinate 2,035,362, forward strand.
GTTAATCTGTGGAACTCATTGACACAGAGGGCTCTAGAATCCAATTCAGTGGATATTTTTAAGGCAGAGATAGCCAAATTCTTGATTAGAACAGGGTGTCAAGGATTATGGGGAGAAGGCAGGAAAATGGGATTAGGAGGCAGAGATCAACCGTGTTTGAATGGCCGAGAATTCAGCCCATAATGGCCTAATTCCACTCCTATAACTTGTGAACGTGAAATAAATTATATCAGAGCCACGTATTTTGATGCAATGCTGTTGAAAAGCGTGGTTCTATGGACAGAAAAATCACAATTGGTTGGAATTCTTGTAACTGTGAGGTAATATTAATATTTTTGCGAATAAAATTGTGATGAGGCATTCTAAAATATATAGGCAGCCACGCTTCCAACTGCACGTTGAGATGGTAAACTAATGGAAGTGGCTGATCGCAAGAGGGAAGCTTAAAATGTTCAGGAAGAATTGCATTAATAATATCTACAAACTGTCCCACTTAGGAGATTTTTCAGCGGACTGCCAGCAACTGTCAAAGTTGCCGGCAGATGTCTGAAAAACTGGCGATTGGAACGGCGACTGTCAGAGTGGAACACACACACACATCACTTCCTTCACCAGCCCGTTATGCAGGCAGGAGACAGGGCAAGCGGGGGAGTGCTGTCTAAAAAATTCACATGGTTCAAAGCCAAGGTGAAACAGACACACACCGCAATGAATAGGAAGGTTGGCGCTGTAAAAAAAAGGCTAAAGTACAGTGTACAGTAAGTCCTTGGGGGGGGGGGGGGGGGGGGGGGGGTAGAGGAGGGAGAAGAAGTGACGACAACATTTACAAAGCCAGAGATACAAGGCTGTGAAGCTCGGCGGACATTTAACATTACCGGTCGGTTATCCTGGGTTCTGAAAACTGCTGCTTACCTTTTTATTTTCCCAATGAGCCAATGAAATTCACCGGTCAGCACCGGTTACAATCTATGAGAACCTCTGAGAACCTTCAACCTCCTGGCAACCCACTAGGACCTCCTAGCAACCCACCTACGGCTCGAGAATTCTCGCTACTCTCCATGGCGGCTTCATTCCAGTTGCTGCTAATTTTTCAACATGTTTCAAGACTATGGAGCGAAGGAAATAGGCAACGTTTCCGGCCGAAGCCTTTCTTCAGACTGATGCAGGGTGGTGGGAGGGGGGGAAGAAGAAAGGAAGAGGAGGAGCCAGAGGGCTGAGGGAGAGCTAAGAAGGGGAGGAGACAGCAAGGGCTACCGGAAATTGGAGAAGTCAATATTTATGCCGCTGGGGTGCAGACTGCCCAAGCGGCATATGAGGTGCTGCTCCTCCAGTTTCCAGTGGTGCTCACTCTGGCAATGGAGGAGGCCCAAGACAGAAAGGTCAGATTCGGAATGGGAGGGGGAGTTGAAGTGCTGAGCAACAGGGAGATCAGGTTGGTTAATGAGGACTGAGCGGAAATGTTCGGCGAAACGATCGCCAAGCCCACGCTTGGCGTCACCGATATAGATCAACTGACATCTAGAGCAGCGGATGCAATAGATGAGGTTGGAGGAGGTGCAGGTAAACCTCTGTCGCACCTGGAACGACTACTTGTGTCCTGGATTGGAGTCAAGGTTGGAGGTAAAGCGACACGTGTAGCATCTCTTGCGGTTGCAAGGGAAAGTGCCCGGGGAGGGGGTGGTGTGGGTGGGAAAGGAAGAATTGACCAGGGAGTTATGGAGGGAGCAGACAAGGGGGGAGATGGGAAGATGTGGCGAGTGGTGGGGTCACGTTGGAGGTGGCGAAAATGACAGAGTACTATTTGTTGTTTGTGACGGCAGGAAGGTGAGGACTAGGTGGATTCTGCCCTTGGTTGATCTCTGCCTCCTAATCCCATTTTCCTGCCTTCTCCCCATAATCCTTGACACCTGTTCTAATCAAGAATTTGGCTATCTCTGCCTTAAAAATATCCACTGAATTGGATTCTAGAGCCCTCTGTGTCAATGAGTTCCACAGATTAACTACCCTCTGACTAAGGTAGTTCCTCTTCACCTCCTATCTAAAAGAGCGCCCTTTAATTCTGAAGCTATGACCTGTAGTCCTAGACTCTCCCACCAGTGGAAACATCCTCTCCACATCCACTCTATCCAAGCCTTTCTTTATTCTATAAGTTTCAATGAGGTTCGCTCTTAACCTTCTAAACTCCAGTGAGTAGAGGCCCAGTGCTGTCAAATGTCCATCATATGCTAACCCACTCATTCCTGACATCATTCTTGTAAACTTCCTCTGGACCCTCTCCAGAGCCAGCACATGCTTCCTCAGATATGGGGCCCAAATTTACTCACAGTGCTCCAAATGTGGCCTGACCAGCGCCTTATAGAGCCTCAACATTACATCCCTGTTTTTCTATTCCCAGTCCTCTTGGATCACGGCATCATCAGTAGGAAAAAGAAAAACAAGGGCTTACCTGATAGATGAAACAGGCATAGATCAAAACAAATCAAGTATAACAATAATTAGTAAACCTTAGAAAATACCCTTCGACAATTTTGATCCAAAAAATTATTGGTCTTAAAGTGATTAACGCCATTTTCGCCAGGTAACACAGATGAAAATCACAGAAACACAATGTTAAATAATTTTGTTCCCCATTCTGGGACCATTACTGCGAGCAGTGAGTATCACATCATTCATTTTGTGAGAGATTTTCTTGCATCTATGCACTAATTTTATTTGGTGTTCAGTTCATCAAATGGCCTCAGCAACAGTGCAAAGCTGACAATTCATCTCCAGCAAATTGGTTGAACCACATTGGTTGAAATTACTATAGGTACTGTTTATGCACAGAAAGAGTGGCTTTTACTCATGTTAAAAGCTTTAAATCAGCATTATTGAAAGGGCCAGGCTTTTTAATCCTGTACTCATCAGCAGAGTGCAGCAAATATCACTGCAAAACAAACCTCAAGTAAAGTGATGCAACCTTTATGAACAACTCAATCTACAATGGCTTTGTTAGTTCGATTTAGTTTATTGTCATGTGTACCGATGTACAGTGAAAAGCTTTTGTAGTGGGGGGATGGGGAGAGAGAGCAGTGTTGTGGGGTATTGAAGAGACCCTGGTGAGAGCCTCATCTATGGTAGGGGAGGGAAACCCCCGTTCCCTGAAGAATAAATCATTGTAATAGCTTTGAATTATGTAAAATTACAGTGAAAAGCTTTTGTTGCGTGCTATCCAGTCTGTGGAAAGACAATACATGATTACAATCAATGCATTTACAATGTATAAGGGAGTAACGTTTAGTGCAAGCTAAAGACAGTAAAGTCTGATCAAGGATAGTGCAAGGGTTATCAAAGTGGTAGATAGTAGTTCAGCGCTGCTCTCTGGATGATTCAGTTGCATGTTAAGTGTCCTATTTTTTTTTAAACATCTAAATCAATTAGGAAACTAAAAGTATTTTGAGGGATATTGAAGCAGCAATAAAACATCGTTTAATTTGATTGTGTGGGTAATGGTAGAGGTAGAGGGCTATCGGATCCCAGATTGGATGATCAGAGGGTAGAAAATAAAATCTGCAGATGAAATAATACCCAACAAGCAAAATATCACAGACGTAATGAACTAAGTTAAACATGTCACTTGAATGAAAAATAAAATGCAGAACTGTAAGCTGTCTTCTCCTCAGGGATATCAGAAATATACCTGAAATTAGGGCAGACACAAAATGTTGGAGTTCCTCAGCAGGACAGGCAGCACCTCTGGAGAGAAGGAATGGGTGACGTTACGGGTTGAGACCCGAGAAGAAGACAGCATTTTGTGTCTATCAAAACCAGCAACTGCAGTTCCTTCTTACACATTTCATCTGAAACTAGGGAATGGATTCATCATAAAGTCATAGAAACCAATGGAGACCATTCAGCCTATTGTGCTTTTTCAAGCTTTTGGTATCCCATTAAACGTATCCAATGTTCCCCTTTAAATAATTTATCCCTTTGAATGGTGCAGGTGGCACTGTTTACGACAACCCAGTTTTAAACAAAGTTTCCTTTAGTTTTCTTTCTGTTTTTTTTCCATGAGTCATCATAAATGTGCCCCACTTGTTTTCAATCATTGTGACACTGGATACCATTTACCCTTATCAATCAAGCCTAGTTATGATTGTAAGTGCCTTTGTGGAATACTATGTTAACCTTATTTGCTATAGGCTAGAGATGTAGAATGGAAACAGGCCCCTCAGCACTGAGTCCATGCCAACCATTGATCACACGTTCATACAAACTCTCTGTTTTTCCACTTTCCTACCCACTCCTCCACACATTTGGGACAATTTGACAGAGGCCAATTGACTTACAAACCCACATGTCTTTGGGATTTGGGAAGAAACCAGAAAACCTGGAGGATTCACATGTGGTCACAGAAAGAGTGTTCAAACTATACACAGACAGTCACGACCAAACCTGGGTCACTAGTGCTGTGAGATAGCTGCTCTACCAGTTGTGCCTTTATAAGAAGAATATGATAAGAAGAATGACTTCATATTCTCCTGTACCTCATCAAAATCTCTCGTCCCTCCAATATGCTTGCTATCATTAGTCAGGGCATTGAATACATTGGTCAAGCAGTCATGATGCAGCTTTATAGGACTTTGATTAGGCCGTACATTAAATATTACACAGTTCTGGTTGCTCCATTACAGGAAGGATCAGGAGGCTTTTTTAAAGAATGCTGAGTGGAACTGGTGCAGTGGGAGAGTTGCTTCCATATAGCGGCAGGGGCACGGATTTGATCCTATCTACGGGTGCAGTCTGAACAGAGTTTGTACGCTCCCCCTGTGACTGCCTGAGATTTCTCCAAGTGGTCCAGTTTCCTCCCACATTCCAAATACATGCAGAATAGTAGGTTAATTGGCTTCTGTAAAATTCACCCTAGTGTGTACGATAGAACTAGTCTATGGGGTGATTGTTGGTCGACGTGGACTCAATGGGCCAAAGGGCCTATTTCCATGCTGTATCTCTAAAGTAAATAAATGAAACAGAGGAGGTTTACCAGCATGATGCCTGGTTTTGAGGATATTAGCTACAGTGAGAGATTGGACAGACTTGGATTGTTTAGGCTGGAATGCCAGAAGTTAATGGGCGATCTGATAGAGATATATGAAATTATGAGAGTCATAGATATGGTAGATAGTCAGAACATTTTTCCTAGGATGGAAATATCAAATACTTGAGAGCATAGTTTAGTTTAGAGATACAGCGCAGAAACAGGCCCTTCGGTCCATCAAGTCTGCGCCGACCAGCAATCCCTACACACTGGGGACAATTTTACATTCATACCAACTCAATTAACTTACAAACCTGTAAGTCTTTGAAGCATGGGAGGAAATCAGAGCACCTGGAGAAAACCGAGTGATGAGTGCTTGGAACACACTGCCAGGGGTGGTGCAGGTGGCAGATATAATCATGGATTTAAGAGACTTAGATTGGCACATGATTATGTAGGGAATGGTGATTATGTGCAGGCAGATAAGAGATGGATTTAGCATTATTTTTCACACAGACATTGCGGGCCAAAGGGCCTGTGCCTATGCTATCTATATTACTAAAAGCCAAATCTTGACCACTTCCTGTTTTTCTGTTTCATGATTTTTGAAAAAACGCTGTCACTTACGGCTGTGATTTTTGGCCATCTTACTCAGTGTCCCCCTCCACTGCACAGCTTTTTCCCATCGATGAAAAATAAAAGAGTTATTAATGTTTAAAAAATGTCGACAACCTCTGCTGCCCCTGCAGGTGGGAGGGGGGAGGGACTATAAAACCCAGAAGTATTGTGCCTCACTCAGTCTCTGCAAGATGGAGGAAGCAAGAGGATCATGTCTCTATGAGCTGTGAATAACACTGAACAAATGTCTACTCAACTGTGTCCCCTTAATGTGGTTTGAAAATGAAAATGTGGTTGCTTTGAAATGCTGCACTGCAAATGGTTGTTGGTGGTGGTTGCTTTGAAATGCTGCACTGCAAATGGTTGTTGGCAATTGTTGCTTTGAAATACTGTTCTGCAAATGGTTGTTAGTGGTGGTTGCTTTGAAATGCTGCACTGCAAATGGTTGTTGGTGGTGGTTGCTTTGAAATGCTACACTGCAAATGGTTGTTGGCAATTGTTGCTTTGAAATACTGCTCTGCAAATGGTTGTTAGTGGTGGTTGCTTTGAAATGCTGCACTGCAAATGGTTGTTGGTGGTGGTTGCTTTGAAATGCTGCACTGCAAATGGATGATGGTGGTGGTTGCTTTGAAATGCTGCACTGCAAATGGTTGTTGGTGGTGGTTGCTTTGAAATTCTGCTCTGCAAATGGTTGTTGGTGGTGGTTGTTTTGAAATGCTGCACTGCAAATGGTTGCTAGTGGTGGTTGCTTTGAAATGCTGCACTGCAAATGGTTGATGGCGGTGGTTGCTTTGAAATGCTGCACAGTGAATGGTTGTTGATAGTGGATGCTTTGAAATGCTGTACTGCAAATGGTTGTTGGTGTAAACTTGACAAATTCCGTTTTGCACTGTATATTAATTTTAGATAAAATGTTACCACTTACGGCTGTGATTTTTGGCCATGTTACTCAGTCCCCCTCCCTTCATCAGGTGCAGAGGATTCTTCCCATCAATCAAAAATAAAAGTGTTATTAGTGTTTAAACATTTTTTGAGAATCTCTCTCATGTTAATCACACCATGAAGGCCACGCCCCTTCCAGTGGGAGGGGGGGATTATAAAACCTGGAAATGTGGGCGTGGCTCAGTCTCTGCAAGATGGGGGAGGGAGAGGTTACAAATCTGTCTGAGCTGTGAATCAACTGAACACTGAATGCCTACTGAACTGTGAGTGTGGTGTTTATGTAGTTTTTATGTGGTGTTTTGTGTGGGCTTTTGGTGGTTTTATGGTGGTTTCACCCTGCTTGTAATGGTATGAAACTGCATTTGTATGTGGTGGCCTTGCACCCTGCATGAAATGGTGTGAAACTGCATTTGAATTTGGTGGCCTTGCATCCTGCATGCAATGGTATGAAACTGCATTTGAATTTGGTAGCCTTGCACCCTGCTTGAAATTGTATGAAACTGCACTACAATTTGGTTTTCTTGCACCCTGCTTGAAGTGGTATAAAACTGCACTTGAATTTGGTGGCCTTGCACCGTACTTGAAGTGGCATGAAACTGCACTTGAGTTTGGTGGCACTTCACCCTGCTTGAAGTGGTAGGAAACTGCACTTGAGTTTGGTGGCCCTGCCCCTGCTTGAAGAGGTATGAAACCGCACTTGAATTCGGAGGCATTGCACCCTGCTTGACGTGGTAGGAAACTGCAGTTGAATTCGGTGGACTTGCACCCTGCTTAAAGTGGTAGGGAACTGCACCTGAATTTGGTGGCCTTGCACCCTGCTTGAAGTGGTATGAAACTGCAATTGAATTTGGTGGCCTTGCACCCTGCTTGAAGTGGTAAGAAACTGCATTTGAATTAGGTGGCCTTGCACCCAGTTTGAAATAGTATGAAACTGCATTTGAATTTGGTGGTACACAAAAGGCTGGAGAAACTCAGCGGGTGCAGCAGCATCTAAGGAGCGAAGGAGAATGAGTTGAATTTGGTGTCCTTGAACCCTGCTTGGAATTTCAAGCAATAGCTGTGAGTCAACTGCTAGCCCACCAGCCGTGAGTGAGCAGCCAGCACATCAGGCTTGAGTGACTGAGCTGTCACCCCAAGAATCCATTCAGCCCACAATGTTCATTCTAGCCCTCTGGAAACCAGTCCCTTCAGCCCCCCACCCAATGACCACCAATATTGGATTGGTGGAGAGGTAGAATATTGCATTGCGGGACCAGCCCTCCCATGTGAACATCGGACCCAACGGGTCCCACTTATTCTAGTACTTTGCTATGTTTTACGCACAATTTTTTGATTTCCTTTCTAAAGTGTATGCCCAGAAATGAGCATTGGTTCCTTGTTTTTGTAACCTACTTAAAGCACACGGTATTCCGTGCTGTAATTGTTATATGGTTATATGATTATATGGTATTGGTGGTTCAGTATTGATGTGGATAGAGAACTGGCTGGCAGACAGGAAGCAAAGAGTAGGAGTGAACGGGTCCTTTTCAGGATGGCAGACAGTGACTAGTGGGGTGCCGCAAGGCTCAGTGCTGGGACCCCAGCTATTTACAATATACATTAATGATTTGGACGAGGGAATTAAATGCAACATCTCGACGTTTGCGGATGACACGAAGCTGGGCGGCAGTGTTAGCTGTGAGGAGGATGCTAGGAGGCTGCAGGATGACTTGGATAGACTGGGTGAGTGGGCAAATGCATGGCAGATGCAGTATAATGTGGATAAATGTGAGGTTATCCACTTTGGTGGCAAAAACAGGAAGGTAGACTATTATTTGAATGGTGACCGATTAGGAAAAGGGGAGATACAGCGAGACCTGGGTGTCATGGTACACCAGTCCTTGAAAGTAGGCATGCAGGTGCAGCGGGCTGTGAATAAAGCGAATGGTATGTTGGCATTCATAGCAAAACCATATAACCATATAACCATATAACAATTACAGCACGGAAACAGGCCCTCTCGGCCCTTCCAGTCCGTGCCGACCATTTGTTTTCCCCTAGTCCCATCTACCTGCACTCAGACCATACCCCTCCATTCCCTTCACGTCCATATACCTATCCACTTTACTCTTAAATGTTAAAATCGATCCTGCCTCCACCACTTCTGCTGGAAGCTCATTCCACACAGCCACCACCCTCTGAGTAAAGAAGTTCCCCCTCACGTTACCCGAAACCTCTGTCCCTTAATTCTCATGTCATGCCTTCTTGTTTGAATCTTCCCTACCCTCAATGATAAAAACGTATCCACGTCAACTCTGTCTATCCCTTTCATCATTTTAAAGACCTCAATCAAGTCCCCCCTTAACCTTTTCCGCTCCAAAGAATAAAGACCTAACTTGTTCAACCTTTCTCTGTAACATAGTTGCTGGAACCCTGGCAACATTCTAGTAAATCTCCTCTGTACTCTCTCTATTTTGTTGACATCCTTCCTATAACTAGGCGACCAAAATAGTACACCATACTCCAGAATTGGTCTTACCAATGCCTTGTACAATTTTAAACATTACTTCCCTACTCCTATATTCAATGCTCTGATTTATAAAAGGCCAGCACACCAAAGGCTTTCTTTACCACCCTATCTACATGCGATTCCACCTTCAGGGAACTATGCACAGTTATTCCTAGATCCCTCTGTTCCACAGCATTCCTCAATTCCCTACCATTTACCATGTACGTCCTATTTTGATTTGTCCTGCCAAGATGTAGCACTTCACACTTATCAGCATTAAACTCCATCTGCCATCTTTCAGCCCACTTTTTTCCAAATGGCCCAAATCTCTCTGTAGACTTTGAAAAATCTACTTCATTATCCACAACACCACCTATCTTAGTATCATCTGCATACTTACTTATCCAATTTTCCACCCCATCTTCCAGATCATTGATGTACATGACAAACAACAGTGGACCCAACACAGATCCCTGAGGCACCCCACTGGTCACCGGCTTCCAAACCTGACAAACAGCCATCCACCATTACTCTCTGACATCTCCCATTGAGCCACTGTTGAATCCATCTTGCTACTCCGCCATTAAACACCCAAAGATTGAACCTTCTTAACCAACCTTCCATGGGGAACCTTGTCAAAGGCCTTACTGAAATCCATATAGACAACATCCACTGCTTTACCCTCATCAATTTCCCTAGTAACCGCTTCAAAAAATTCAAGAAGGTTTGTCAAACATGACCTTCCAGGCACAAATCCATGTTGACTGTTCCTGATCAGACCCTGTTTATCCAGATGCTTATATATATTATCTCTAAGTATCCTTTCCATTAATTTGCCCACCACTGACGTCAAACTAATAGGTCTATAATTGCTAGGTTTATTCTTTGAACCCTTTTTAAACAATGGAACAACATGCGCAGTACGCCAATCCTCCGGCACTATTCCCGTTTCTAATGTTGACGTCAATTTGAGTACAAGAGCAGGAAGGTTCTACTGCAGTTGTACGGGGTCTTGGTGAGGCCACACCTGGAGTATTGCGTACAGTTTTGCTCTGCTAATCTGAGGAAAGACATTCTTGCCATAGAGGGAGTACAGAGAAGGTTCACCAGACTGATTCCTGGGATGGCACGACTTCCATATGAAGAAAGACTGGATAGACTCGGCTTGTACTCGCTGGACTTTAGAAGATTGAGGGCTGATCTCATAGAGACTTACAAAATTCTTAAGGGGTTGGACAGGCTAGATGCAGGAAGATTGTTCCCGATGTTGGGGAAGTCCAGGACAAGGGGTCACAGTTTAAGGATAAGGGGAAGTCTTTTAGGACCGAGATGAGAAAATTGTTTTTCACACAGAGAGTGGTGAATCTGTGGAATTCTCTGCCACAGAAGGTAGTTGAGGCCAGTTCGTTGGCCATATTTAAGAGGGAGTTGGATGTGGCCCTTGTGGCTGAAGGGATCAGGGGGTATGGAGAGAAGGCAGGTACAGGATATTGAGTTGGATGATCAGCCATGATCATATTGAATGGCGGTGCAGGCTCGAAGGGCCGAATGGCCTGCTCCTGCACCTAATTTCTATGTTTCTATGTTACTCATCTATTAATAAAGCCACTAATTCCCTATACTTTATGACAACCTTCCCAAATTGCCTTTATACCTTCAAACATTTGAATGATATCGCCATGTCTCTCTATACCTCTATACATTTTAAAACTATATCCTTTAATACATTTAGTCTACCAAATTATTTCCTTCATACTTGTGTGGGTTGAATTTCATCTGACACACATTTGCCATTTTCACCCTTCTTTATCAACCTGATTTTTTATTTCTCCTAATTTATTGCATTTCTTGGTTTCATATTTTCTGCAAACATTGAAATTCAATCTGGATATCTTAATAATCCTCTGAAAGCAATTGAATGAAATTCAGCCACAAAGTGTTGGCTTGACTGTCAATTGGTAGGGAGCTTCCAGAAATATATTTAGTTTAGTTTAGTTTAGTTTAGAGATACAGCGCGGAAATAGGCCCTTCGGCCCACCAGGTCCGCGCCGACCAGCGATCCCCGCACATTAACACTATCCTACACCCACTAGGGACAATCTTTACATTTTATACCAAGCCAATTAATCTACAAACTTGTATGTCTTTGTACTGTGGGAGGAAACTGAAGATCATGGAGAAAACCCACACAGATCATGGGGAGAACGTACAAACTCCGTACAGACAGCACCCGTGGTCGAGATTGAACCTGGGTCTCTGGTGCTGCATTCGCTGTTAGGCAGCAACACTACCGCTGCGCCACAGTGACCGCCAGTTTTAAGAGTTCCAGTGCTCGAGAGCTCTTTCCTTTCATGCTCCTTCCTCCAGCTATAATGTTAGTGAAATTAATCCTGTGGAACGTAATATACAATGTTATGAACAAACCTGCGTACCATTTCTAGATCAGAAAATATGCAAGGGAACACTGAAGATTTTCTGTCTACCAGTAGGTCAATGGAAGAAAGAGGGTAGGTGTTTTTTGAACACGCAAACAAGGTTTTTGAAAATAAAAGAAACTTTAAGCTATCAAATATAATGAAAAATAAATACTGTCATTTGGAATCAGACCTGTGAAGTGAAATGCATGATCGTTTAATGTCCAGATCAGTGCGATTCTTTATTTATTTCTATTTGACATAGAGGGAGACCATTTGGCCCATTGGGTCTACGTCAGCTCTCAGAGAAATCCTATTCTCCTAATTTTTGCTTGTATCCTATATTCACCCACAGCCCACAAACACCTTCCTCATTCTCCTGGCAGCTACTTACACTGGAGGGTAATTTTGTGCAGCCGGATAAGCTAATAACCAGATCATCTTTGGGATGTGAGAGGAATCGGGAACACATGGGGGAGCCCACAGAATCACAGGGAAAACTTACAAACTCCACACAGACAGCATCAGTGGTCAGGATGAACCCAGGTAACTGGAGCTGTGAAAGAGATGCACTGCCGACATATTTACTCTGCTAATTTTAGCTCATCTTGAATGACTATTTGTAAACAATCCTGACAAAATAAAGGGATTTCCTGATGGCCAACAAACCTAGAAGGATTATATTTAACATCATCTGGGGTGTTTGCATATCAAAGACCAAAAAACAGGTAACCTTAAAAGTTCACACAAACGCGAAAGAACTAAAACCAAACAGAGGCTAGTTCACAAACATTCCAGTTTTGTAGTTAAACCACTCCATCAGGAAAAAAAATGAATGCAAAACTGAAAAGTCCTTGATATTCTGATAGTACTGGAAATTAAATCTGTAGATAATACTGATGTGTATTCCACATTCTTCAGAATTAACTGGCAACAACCTGTAATATTGCGTTATTTTAGCTTTAAAAGGGCTACATCCATCTATCTTCATATGATCACATTGAATGGCGGTGCTAACTCAAAGGGCCAAATGGCCTACTCCTGCACCTATTGTCTATTGTCTACTATCTTGGTTTCCTTCATTTCCTCATTTCCTTATACAACCGGTGAGGCGGTCGATGAGGGCACTGGCCGAAGGACGAGGACGTACGTAAAAACATAAAAACATAGGAAAATAGGTGCAGGAGTAGGCCATTCACCCCTTCAATCATGGCTGATCATCTAAAATTAGTTCCCCCTTTTTTCCAATATCCCTTGGGACTTTAAGCTCGAAGAGCTCAATCTAACTACATCACTACTACTAAGTTACTTCCACGGATCACGTAGAAGTGAGGACACCACTGCCCGGGGGGAGGAACAAAGGAGGACCCAGCATGGGGGGAACCGCCATGAGGGAGGGGGCGGGGGGCGGGAAGAACCGGCGTGGATACTTTGTAACTGTTGCCGCCCTTTATGTAGCAACAGTATGCAAGCAAAGAATTTCCCTATGACTTGTCACATGTGACAAAGTATTAGTTAATTAATTCAATTCATTCATTCATTCATTCACTAACGGGTAACCCAGTGAATTTATGCACATCCTGCACATAGACATATTGAGGCTTGCTTGGGCCACTCTATTCGGGTGAGCCAATTAATGCAAAATCTCTGATTCACTCTAACCATAACAGCATACTACATCAATAACCATATGTATATCAACTGTTGGTAGAGCTGTTGACTTGTTTTCACTCATCTGCCGCCTTAGAATGATCTGCAGAGGAGATCGTTGCTACTTTCAGTGAGAGCAACATGACGGTAACTGGCAGGACAATAGTACAGACATCAGTAGGTGGGTTTTATTTTGAACATGTTGTTGGTCCTCATCCTCCTGCTAATCCAAGATTTTACAATCTTATTCCTCAATGGCCGAGATGATGGTCAGCCACTTGTTGCACAGTGCACAGTGCCATGGGGGTTTGGCATCTCTTTGAAACCATGTTATGTAATGAACCCACAGTCAGTGTACATCTCATAATAAGTGGAAGAATAACTCAAGATACGAAGTAATTATTCTGGGTATGAGGCTATTAGTAGAAATTTACAGCAATTGGATATAAGTGAAGCAAGAAGCCTTAAAAGACATTTGAGTGGCTTCAGCATGTTGATGCTAAGTTGCCTAAGTAACAAAACAGTTTTGATCCAGGTCCTTGCAAAAAGTGCAAAGAAAAACTGTATTGGCGGAACGGTGGCACAGCGGTAAAGTTGCTGCATCACAATGCTTGCAGTGCCGGGTTCAATCCCGATGGGTACTGTCTGTACAGAGTTTATATGTTCTCCCGGTGACCATGTGGGTTTTCTCCGAGATCTTCCGTATCCTCTGTATCCTCTGACACTCCAAAGATTTACAGGTCCCTAGTGTGTGGGGCATAGTGTTAATATGTGGGGGGTCGCTGGTCAGCGCCGACCCGATGGGCCGAAGGGCCCATTTCCATGCTGTGTCTCTAAACTAAATTAAACAACAAATGGTTGGAGAGCTCAATGGGTCGACCAGAGTCTGTGTGTGTGGCGGAGAGAGGGGGTAGGGCGGGGAGAGGAATTGTTGATTTCTTGGGGTGAAACCCTGCATTAGGATGGAGGAGAGGGAATATAGCCAGTATAAGATACAAAGGGGAAAGGGTCAGACAGGGGCCCGTAGGCAATGAGTAGAGCAAGGGATGGTGAAGGATAAGAAACAGATTGAAACAGGTGGGGGAAGGGAAGGAGTGGAGATGGGAATTAGATACAGGTGCATGATAGTTGGGAGCAGACACGGAAAAATAAAAGTGCAGATGGAGACAAAGGATTTGAGTTGGGAAGGTAAAGAGTGAAGAGAGCTTATGGAGAGTAGTAAATAGAAAGACAAAATTTACCAGTGTGGCATCTGATAAATAATGAGTGTGATAATAGTCTATTGAATCATATGTGGAGGGGTGAAGGACAGATTGAACCAAATGGGGGAGGAGATCTGGTAAATGAATTATGTAGATAGTGGATGGATATAATCAGGAGGAAAACAAGAATGACAAATGGTAGTGAGAGGAGGGAGAGAGAGGGAACATGGTGTGTTCATCTATCTGTTCAAGTCTGCACCTTGAGCTATGAAAGTCTTAGAGAATGCTATCCAAGCAGTACAGTTGAAGCATGTCTGAAGGTTTCTTTTTGATTGCCCGAAGCTCACAATAACTATTGAACTCAGATCTAAGGGGGTTTTGATTATGAAATGGTACACGTAAGATAAAATGTCTGACAAATTCAGTTTGTAATGCTCGCATGATAGAATATCTCATTTCAACTAATCCAGGATCATTTTTACAGGCAAATACGATAAATATATTATTCTCTCCTGTAACACCGTGTGTCAAGGTAACTGTAAAAATTTGAATCATTGAAAAGTGCAATAAGCAATAACATTCCATTCTGTATAAAACCTGGCAACTTTGGTAAAAATCATTCATTGTACTTTCATTTCCCATTACAAGTTCTTTATAAATCATGGGTGGAGAGAAGCTTTCAAAACATAAACAAAGAAGCACTGACTAGATAACATTGAGATAAATACCAATCAAGAGTAGCAGTACTGAAAGATGTAAGGGAATATCATAAAAGATTGCCAAGGGTTTGTCAGTTTAACCAGATGAAGTACGTTTGATAATTTGAGTGTCTTTACTGGAAAACTGAGGAAAGAGAATGGCAAATATTTTTGTTAACTGATTACTTGCAGCCTCTATGGCTGGTTGTCATTTCATGCATCAAAAACAGAACTGTAGACAGATACATAAACAGGTAGAGAAGGCAGAACGTCAGAAACAGAGAGAGAGAGAGGAGAAGAAAGAATGGTCTTAATTTCTGGAGTCATTATAAAACCCAGTCTGATTGTTGCGGTATTGACTGTTTTTTTACAGATATGGACAATTTGCCAATTCCTCATTTAAATTGCATTCTGTAGCAAATGAACTGCTGTCTAAAATCTAAATCTAAATTAAATCTAAGCACATGTTGCCAATGTTACGATTTTGTAATAAACTAATTATTTAGATTTATGTTATTCACATAAGGAAATCACTGTACATAATTGTATCACATCCAGTAACAAAATGTGATTACATTCTTTATTCTGTATCCCAAGAGAACAAGACATTGGAATTCACTGATGATTTATGAACTTGGAAGATGTTTGGAAGGATATATATGCAGCTCATATTAAATTCATGTATTTTGGTGCAAGTTTAATGTAGCATTAAATGTTTTCCAACTAGGAGAATGGAAATATAACTTAGAGAAATGTTATAATTTTAAACAATGCAATTTTTGTTTTACATGTGTATTAGGAGGCCTTACTGCAGTTGTGTAACAAGGAGGTCCTACTGCAGCTGTACAGGGCCCAGGTGAGACCGCACCTGGAGTATTGTGTGCAATTTTGGTCTCCTAATTTGAGGAAAGACCTTATTGGTATTGAGGGAGTGCAGCGTAGGTTCAACAGGTTAATTCCCGGGATGGCGGGACAGACGTATAATGAAAGAACGGGTCGACTGGGCTTGTATTCACTGGAATTTAGAAGGATGAGAGGGGATCTTATAGAAACATATACAATTCTTAGAGATTGGACAGGGTAGTTGCAGGAAAAATGTTCCCGATATTGGGGGTCCAGAACCAGGGGTCACAGGTTAAGAATAAGGAATAGGCCATTTAAGACTGAGATGAGCAAAATCCTCTTCACCCAGAGGGTTGTGAATCTGTGGAATTCTCTTCCACAGAAGGCAGTGGAGGCCAATGCACTGTATGTGATTAAGAGAGAGTTAGATTTAGCTCTTAGGGCAAAGGGAATCAAGGGCTATGGGGCAAAAGCCGGAACAGGGTACTGATTTTGGATGGTCAGCCATGATCGTATTGAATGGCGGTGCTGGGTTGAAGGGCCGAATGGCCTACTCCTGCACCTATTTTCTGTTAAATATTTTTATTAATTGTAAATACATACATTTCGTAATATTATTAATATTAACATTTAAGACATCTATATTTCTATACATTTTATTTTACAAGTAAGAAAAGATAAAGAAAAATAACATAGAGATAAGAAATCAAAAATAAAGAAGTGAATGGAGTATTAAAAAGTTATCCATCGTTGGAGATATATCCATGATTTGTTATACGTATTTCTTCATCTATTCCATTATTCAGGTTTCAGTCAGGCTCTCGCACCGAGCCATTTTGACCCTTTAGATATTCAATGTATGGAGACCATATTCCTCTGAAAAAATCCAACCTGTCCATTAGGACAAGCCTCAATCTTTCCAGATGGAGTGTCTCCGACATTCCTGTAATCCACATTTTGATTGTGGGGGATGTAGGACCTTTCCAGAATTTCAATATTAATTTTTTCCCAATTATTAAACTATAATCAATAAAAATTCTTTGATTTGTTGTTATTAATTGATCTGTTTCCAGTATTCCCAGTATTATTAACTTTGAATCAGGAATCAGATTCATATTAACAACATTTGAAATTATCCTAAATATTTCTATCCAACATTTTGTAATTTTTACACAATTTGTAAATGAGTGTGTCAAGTTAGCTTCTAAGTGCTGACATTTATCACATATGGCAGATACATTTGAAAAAATGTTATGTAGTTTGGATTTTAAGTAATGTAGTCTATGTAATATTTTAAATTGTATAAGAGAGTGTCTAGCATTTAACGAACAGTGTGTATATGTTGTAAACTTTCATCCCATACTTCTGGTCTAATAATTTGACCTAATTCGTTTTCCCATGATTAAACATAGAAACATAGAAATTAGGTGCAGAAGCAGGCCATTCGGCCCTTCGAGCCTGCACCGCCATTCAATATGATCATGGCTGATTATCCAACTCAGTATCCTGTACCTGCCTTCTCTCCATACCCCCTGATCCCTTCAGCCACAAGGGCCACATCCAACTCCCTCTTAAATATGGCCAACGAACTGGCCTCAACTACCTTCTGTGGCAGAGAATTCCACAGATTCACCACTCTCTGCGTGAAAAACGATTTTCTCATCATCGGTCCTAAAAGACTTCCCCCTTATCGTTAAACTGTGACCCCTTGTCCTGGACTTCCCCAACATCGGGAACAATCTTTCTGCATCTAGCCTGTCCAACCCCTTAAGAATTTTATAAGTTCTCTATGAGATCACCCCTCAATCTTCTAAATTCAGCGAGTACAAGCCGAGTCTATCCAGTCTTTCTTCATATGGAAGTCGTGCCATCCCAGGAATCAGTCTGGTGAACCTTCTCTGTACTCCCTCTATGGCAAGAATGTCTTTCCTCAGATTAGGAGACCAAAACTGTATGCAATACTCCAGGTGTGGCCTCACCAAGACCCTGTACAACTGCAGTAGAACCTCCCTGCTCTTGTACTCAAATCCTTTTGCTATGAATGCCAACATACCATTCGCTTTCTTCACAGCCTGCTGCACCTGCATGCCTACTTTCTATGACTGGTGTACCATGACACCCAGGTCTCGCTGCATCTCCCCTTTTCCTAATCGGTCACCATTCAAATAATAATCTACCTTCCTGTTTTTGCCACCAAAGTGGATAACCTCACATTTATCCACATTATACTGCATCTGCCATGCATTTGCCCACTCACCCAGTCTATCGAAGTCATCCTGCAGCCTAGCATCCTCCTCACAGCTAACACTGCCCCCCAGCTTCGTGTCATCAGCAAATTTCGAGATGTTGCATTTAATTCCCTCGTCCAAATCATTAATGTATATTGTAAATAGCTGGGGTCCTAGCACTGAGCCTTGCGGCACCCCACTAGTCACTGTCTGCCATCCTGAAAAGGACCCGTTCACTCCTACTCTTTGCTTCCTGTCTGCCAGCCAGTTCTCTATCCATATCAATACTGAACCACCAATACCGTGTGCTTTAAGTTTGTATACCAATTTCTTGTGTGGGACCTTGTCGAAAGCCTTCTGAAAGTCCAGATATAACACATCCACTGCTTCTCCCTTATCCACTCTACTAGTTACATCCTCAAAAAATTCAATCAGATTCGTCAGACATGATTTACCTTTCGTAAATCCATGCTGGCTTTGTCCAATGATTTCACCACTTTCCAAATGCGCTGCTATCCCATCTTTAATAATTGACTCTAGCAGTTTCCCCACTACCGTCTATATATTTCTGTCAATGGGACATCATTTTCCAATAGAATATTATAAATATATGATATCAATTTTTCTGTGTTTGGATGTTTATTTAGACATTCATCTAAAATTTCTGTCTTTCTATTTCTAATTTCCTGTGTATTTGCTTTTACATAGTCTCTAATTTGTATCTAAAATAATCTTTTTTTTTTTTTTTTTTTTAATTTTTTTATTATAGAAACAATATATACAGAGTACACTCTTATGCGGCATTAAAAATTATATAATATACAAAATTATATAATATTGATTATCAATTGATACTGTTTTGTTGTTATTTGTAATGTTAACTCCATTATACATTTCCTGGTTTTTATTTTGTATGATTGGGAGTGTATGTAGTATATTCCTAAAATAAGCAATATACTCATACTTCTCATACCACACATATTCTTCTAAATTACCAAATACAAATCCCCCCTAATATAACTACATAATACCCAATCTTAACCAAACTTCTATGATATTCATGATATTTTCATAATATTAAGAGTGTTTGTATTATTATTAAATTTATATTTCAAAAATTATTATATAGTTGAAAATGCGCAATTTTATATAATTACAAATTTAAGACATCTATAATATTTTCATACAACTAATAATATGTATATTCATACTAATATTAAGAATATATATAATATGTTTCTATACTTTTTTCCTACGTAAAGATAGAAAGATAGAGATAGAAAGTAGAAATAGAAAAGAAAAATGTGAAAAGTTTGGTGGAGATTAAATATTACTCAATAATCCGTTCGTCTAGGAGATACATTCATGATTTATTATATTGTATTTCTTCATCCATTCAGATATTCAGGCCTCAGTCAAGTCCCCGCGCCAAACCATTATAGACCCTGTAAATATTTAATGTATGGAGACCAAATCCCTTCGAAGAGTATCTAACCTATCCATAGGACGTCTCAATCTCTCCAAGTGAAGTGTCTCCGACATTTCTGTATTCCACATTTTAATTGTTTGGGGATGCAGGCCTTTCCAAAATTTTAGTATTAATTTTTTCCCAATTATTAGAGAATAATCGATAAAATTTTCTTTGATTCCTTGTAATATTTGTTCCGTTTTCAGGTATTCCAAGTATTATTAACTATGGATCAGGAATCATAGTAATATTAACAACATTCGAGATTATCTTAAATATTTCGTTCCAATATTCTACAATCTTCGTACAATTAGTGAATGAATGTGACAAATTTGCTTCTAAGATTTGACATTTATCACATATAGGCGATAATTTTAGGAAATATAATATGTAATTTAGATTTGGTGTAATGTAAAGTCTATGTAAAAATTTATTTTAAACTGTAAAAGAGCATGTTTAGCATTTAACGAGCAGTAATGTATGTTTGTAAGCTGTTCTTCCCATATTTCTGGGCTTATTATTTGACCTAATTCCATTTTCCCAAAGCTGTCTGTGTGTTTCCGATGATGGAATATCACTTTCCAACAAAATATTGTTAAATATATGATATCATTTTTTCTGTATTTGGATGTTATTTCAAGCATTCATCTAAAATTTTCACTCTTTCTATTTCTGAATTCTTGTGTATTTGCAGAGATATAGTTTCTGATTTGTAAATATCTAAAAATATTCATTATTTATGAAGCCCGTAAGCTTGTTGTAAACTCTTGAAATGAAAGAAAAAAATTTTCCTTATAAAGATCCCCTATATTTAAAATTCCTTTATTTTTCCATTGTATAAAAGCCTTATCTATCGTTGAGGGTTTAAACGTAAAATTGTTGGCAATAGTAAGACCTAGCGGTATAAATTTAGTTTTAATGTTTTCTTTATTTGTTTCCAAATACGGATTCCGCTTTCTATTATCGAGTTTTCACTATAAATTTTCTTAGGTACATTAATATTAGCAAATATCATAGAACTAATTTCAAATGGAAAACAGTCTTCTCTTTCCATTTTTAACCAGTTTGGTTTATTATCTGTTTCTTCTAACCAAAAGTTCATATTTTTAATATTAACTGCCCAATAATAAAACATAAAATTTGGTAATGCTAATCCCCCGTTTATTTAGCTTTACATAAGTGTTTTTTTTTTATTCTATGGTTCTTATAATCCCAGATAAAGTTAGTGACTAGAGAGTCTACTTTTTTAAAAAAATTTTTAGGGAGATATATCGGGATTGATTGAAATAAATATAATAATTGTGGGAGAAAAATCATTTTTATTGCGTTTATTTTACCTAACATTGAAATAGGTAAACTTTTCCAGTATAAAATATTTTTATTTAATTTATTTCAGTAATAACGGGAAATTAGACTTAAATAGAGAGTCAAATCTTTTTGTAACAAAAATACCAAGATATTTAATATTTTCATTTGTTATCTTAAAAGGAATTGTTGTAATATCTGTAAGTTATTCATGGCTATTGGCATAAGTTCACTTTTATTCCAATTGATACTGTATCCTGAAATTAAACCAAATTCCGTTATTAGTTTTAACAAATTACGGATACTTATTTCCGGTTTAGTGATATAAAGTAATACATCGTCCGCATATAACGAGATTTTATTCTTAGTATCTTTAGTATCATATCCATATATTTCCGGTGCAATCTTACCCTTTGGGCAAGAGGTTCGATTGCTAACGCAAACAGTAAAGGTGATATAGAATAGCCTTGTCTACAACCTCGAGATAAACTAAATTTAGTTGATAACTTTCGGTTTGTTGTTATTCTAGCTGTTGGGTTTGCATATAACAATTTGATCCAAGTAGTAAACTTCTCACCAAGCTTAAAAGCTTCCATCACCGAAAATAAATAAGGCCATTCCACCTGGTCAAAAGCTTTTTCTGCATCCAGCGAGATAACTACTAAGTCTTTTTTATCACTTCTTTCGAATATATGATATTAAATAACCGTCTTAGATTATATGAAGAATATCTTTTAGGTATAAATCCTGTTTGATCAGGATGAATTAATTCGTTAACAACTGTGCTTAATCTTTGTGCTAGTATCTTTGTTAAAATTTTTTGATCCGTATTTAATAAAGCAATTCTCTATATGATCCTGGTTCATCCAAATCTTTATTTATTTTGGGTATAAGTGTTATAATAGACTCGTTCAGTGTATCTGGTAATTTCTCTTGTGTATATATCTGTTCATATAATGATTTTAAATATGGGGCCATTTGATCATGAAAAATTTTATAAAATTCCGAACCTATACCATCCGGTCCTGGAGTTTTACCATTTTTTAATGATTTAATAGATTCTTGGATTTCTTTTATTTGAAATATCAGCATTTAATAGTTCTCTATTTTGTAAATCTAATTCTTTTAAGTTACATATATTTAAAAAAGCATCTATTTCTGTTTTATTTACTGTCGCTTTAGCAGTATACAGGTTTTTATAATATTGCATAAATCTTTCATTAATATCTTTGGGTTGTATTAATAATTCACCGTTTGTGATTTAATCCTATGTATAATTTTTTTCAGCTTCAATTTTCCTTAATTGTCGAGCCAATAATTTTTGGGGTTTGTCTCCAAATTCAAACTGCAATTGTTTAGTATGTTGGTAATATTTTTTTAAAACTTGATCAGTATATATTTTTTTAATTTATCCTTCAATGCTACAATTTTATTATGTATTATTAATATCTGATTTTGTTGCATTCTGTATGTTAATTGTTTAATCTCCCTTTCTAAGTCCTGTTGTTCCTTCCGAATCTTTTTATTATGGAATGCTTGTGAAGAAATCATAATTCCTCGAAAATATGCTTTAAATGTTTCCCATAATAAGAGCGAGAATATTTCTGGTTGATCATATTATTTCAAAAAAAATCTTAATCTGAGTTATTTTTTTTTAATATATTCCTGAGTGGTTTTATTTTTTTAAAATTTGTGGGTTAAGTTTCCATTGTCCTAAATTTTCTGTTTTATACCATTTATTTTAATTTTAAATGTTAATGGTGCATGATCTGAAATTATAATAATATGTTTTTTTCATATTTAGATTCATAAGTAAGTGAAATAAGCTTTGCATCTACCAGAAAATAATCTATTCTTGAATAAGTTTTATGTACTGGTGAGTAAAAGGAATATTCTCGACCAGTAGGATTTTCTGTTCTCCAAACATCTTTAATATTAGTCGTTTGGATATATGCATTTAATAAATCACTAGTATGTGATTTAGTTTTTCTTTGTTTTGAAGATCTATCTAAGTAAGGGTCTAATGTACATTAAAATCTCCTCCAATTATCAAATTTATAATGTGTTAATTCCGGATATTATGAGTACTTTCTTAAAAATAAAGGACTGTCAAAATTTGGTCCATAAATATTAACGAAAATCATTTTTATTCCCTGTTTATTTCTCCTATCACAATAATATATCTGCCATCTTTATCAGATATAGTAATGTATGCTTAAATAAAGTACCTTTACGAACATAATATTGCTACGCCTCTTGATTTATGCGTAAAAGAAGAGTGATATATTTTGTCTATCCATTTGGCTTTCATCCTATTTTCAGCGTCTTTTTTTAGGTGGTTTTCTTGAATGTAAATTACATCAGCTTTAATTGCCTTTAAGTGTGTCAATATTTTTCCTCTTTTTATTGGTTTCATTGATACCTTTAACATTCCAACTGCAAAAGGTTAATCCCTCATTCCCCATATTTCTTTTTAAGTCCTGCATTTTAAATTTTGTGGAACTCTACAATAGAGTCCAAGGGTCCCGTGCAGTAGACCTAACCTTACACCCGAACACCGAATAGATGAATTTTAAATCTCTTTTATGTACTTCACGAATATATCTCCCCCATTGTTTTTTTTTTTTGTTTTTCCAGTGTGTAGCTCATTCAAACTGAAAGATACAATAGGTATAAAAGAATAGTAAAGAAGTAGATAAAGAGATTAATAGTGTGTATAAAGAATGAAAAAACTACAAATAAAATATTTGTAGTTTGTGTAAGCCATACTACATTGGCTATCCATCTAAAGGCTTCCGGCATTGATGTTATTAATTGGCCAGCTCTAAAAAAAAAAATTTTTTTTTTTTTTTTAAGGAAATTATTATTCCATAATAATATTTTAACGGGGATATAATATTAAAGAAATGAAAAAAGTGATATTGATCATCATATAAAAGTATGTATATCTAAAATTAATTTAAAAATCTAAACTATAGAACGGAGATAAAGAATTTTTAAAGTACAAAGTAAAAATCATTATTAAAGAAAGAAAAAATAAGGGGAGGGTATCTCCAAATTTAACAAGACATAAGATATATAATGTTAGTAATATTAAATTAGCAATAGTGAACAATCTTGGTTAATAATAATCATAGTGATAATAAAACCGCGTTATGATTTTAGTATGTGTGTTAATTGTTTATGTTAGTTTAAAAATATATGACTAATTGTCAATGTTCAGCAAGCATCTTCCAATCCAGAAAAACGCTTCATTCCATACGACATGTCCGTTCCTTGTAGTTCCTTCTGATTCCATATTATCGTATGAAGTCTCACATAATGTTAAGAGACCATACTAAGGTCTCTAAAAGTAGTAAAAGACAGTATGTTTGCTTGTAGATAATTTTCAAGTGTCAAACTGCTTTGCAAATTCCATTGCTGCTGCTGGGTCTTGAAGAAATGTTCACGTTGTTATAAGTAACTCTTAGGGTGGGCTGGGGTAATTCAAACCGTATCTCAAGTTTTCTACACCCCTCATAAGGCTTTTGGCTTCATTAAACGCTTTTCGTTTTCTGGCAAACCTCTGGGGGAAGTCTCGGTAGATACTGATTCTTTGTCCTTGAAATGTCAGATTCTTTTTTCCCGAAGCAGTCTCCGCATAATATCCTCCAGGATAAAATCATATTGTAGCTTTACAATCATTTGTCTTGGGGGCATTTGTACTGGTCTGTCGTCTGCCGACTCTATGTGCACGAGCTAATACAGGCTTATCATCCAGAGATAAAACAGCTTGAAGTAGTTTAGCAGTGAATTCTTCGAGGATCTTCGTGTTTCTCTAGACCTTCAGGAATCCCTGCGATCCTCAAGTTCTGTCTTCTCTGATAGCCTTCTAGCTGAGTGCATTTCTCTGTTACTTTAGTCAACAACTCCAGTAGACGTTCTTGTTCTTTATCAGCTTTGCTGTAGACACAGTACTTGCCTCCGCTATCTTTTCAAGGTTGTTCATGCCAGCTGCCTGTTTGTTCCAGCACATTTTCAATAGGATCAATCTTATTTTGAAAGTCTTTTTTAACTTTTTCAAGTTTAATCTCCATCTTACGTTCCATATTATTGATCATATCAATAAGTTCATTCTTCAATTTTTCTGATGTTTTCTTGAACTTATTATCAATTTTTAACATTGTATCTTTTTGAAATTCATTCCATTGATTTTCATCAGATCCATCTGATTGTTAAATTTTGACAAATTTCTTCCTTTATTTCTCCCTTTATATTCTTTCATTCTTGCTTTATATCTTTCATTTCTGCCTTTAATTCTAGCTTTAAATCAGCCATCTGGTGAGAAATAAAAGTTTTTTCAAATCCTCACCTTCTGTGCCTGCTTTTCTTGGCGACATCTTCCAGGGAGCTGGCCCTACTTGAATCCGAGGCTTCTCCCAGGCCTTCTCCCGCTCCCGGCCGGGTTTTTTTTCGACCTTTTACCTTGTCGGTAGGGCTCCGTGCCGTCATGGTTTGTCGCACGGCTGATGACGTCATTCGGTAACGTCGGTATTAAAACGGCAAGCAGTGTGAAGCAGGCAGCCGGTAAGTCGTTTTAAACCCCCGTTTTTCCCGAATTTTTACGGAGCTGGCTGGCGCTATGCTCTAGGACTCCATAGTGCCACCGGAAGTCTAAAATAATCTTTTGAATGTAATCCATAAATTTGTTGTAATTCTTGAAATGAAAGGAAATAATTTTCCCTGTAGAGATCTCCCATCTTATTAATTCCCTTATTTTTCCATTGTAAAAAGCCTTTGTCCATCATTGAGGGTTTAAATGTAACATTATTTATAATGGTAAGGGCTAGTTGTATACATTCCAATTTTAATGTTTTCTTTATTTGTTTCCAGATACGTATTCCACTGTCTATTATAGGGTTTTCGCTATAGGTTTTCTTACCTAGATTAATATTGGCAAATATTATCGAACTAATTTCAAAAGGCGAACAATCTTCTTTTTCCATTTTTAACCAAATTGGTTGTTTATCTGTCTCTACTAACCTATTTTCTGTTTCTGTGTTTCTAGGTCTATGTTTCTATTCAGAAGAGAATATCTGAAATAGCAAACTTTTATTTCTAAGTGCAGAAATATGCAGCCAACGTACATTTTTCTGGATAGTTTCAAGGATATGATACATGCAAAAGGGAACAATATTGATAGCACATCGACTGATAATGCAGATCTAGCTAGAAATTATATACTACAATCTTGTCTTTGTGACTTTGTGTGAGCATCCCAATCTATCTGTGCTATTCAATCACATCTCTAAAAGTTTTTATTAACTTTCTTGGCTTCTTTGAGCCACATTACCAACTGGATGTAGAACTTTCTATCCTTCCACATCAACCTAAGGGATAAAAACAAGGTTGAGATCATGTCATGTGCTGCATCTCAGGCAATGATCTCTTCTGCACTGCCTCTCCCTTAACCAATTATTATCACATTTCAAGAATGTTGGCCTCCAACCTAGTGTATTGATACTATTAATGATTCTTCATGAACCTTGTTGACTGTCTTCCTCAAATACAACATCAATAGAGACTCATGTCTTCAATGTACAGGTGACTTAAAAAATATTCTACGGGTTAGCCAGGCAAGTCAAAGGCTCTATTTCAGTCTGAAAAATTGTCCTCACCCAGAACATCGCCTATCTATTTCCCTCTCCAGATGCTGCCTGTACTACCGAGTTCCTCCAGTGCTTGGTTTATTTGGCTCACAATTCCAGCACCTCATGTGTATCCAGATCTCTTTCTCTAACTGCACATTCACTTTGCCTTTGATGACAGATCCCCGAAACCACAGATGTTAATGCAGACTGCTAAACGGAATCATGTACTTATCTATCTCAAGAATTCCAATGACCTACCAAGGCAGCACAGTGACATAGTGGTAGAACTGCTGCCTTCCAGCACCAGAGACCTGTATTCAATCCTGAATACGGATGCTGTCTGCACCGAGTTTGCATGTTCTCCTTGTGACCGCATGGATTTTCTCCGGGTCCTCCGGTTCCCCCACATTCCAAAGACGTTGAGGTTTCTAGGTTAATTGGCTTTGCTAAATTGTAAATTGTCTCTAGTGTGTAGGATAGAACTAGTGTATGGGCTAATCGCTGGTCGATGCAGACTCGGTGAGCTGAAGAGCCTGTTTCCGCACTGCATCTCTAAAGTCTAAAAAGCAAACAGACACAATCAAATTGGATTTTAAAAGTAGCTGGTCTGGCTCTGAAGTTAATCATCTACTTTTGACGATAAATGGCGAATGTCAGTGACAGCTCTGAAATGGAGAACAAGAGAAAGACAAAAATGAAGCTATACAATGGTGCAAGTATACACAGATAAGGATTTAACTACAGAATTTAAAATAACAGAAAAGACTTAGTCAGCATGAAGCTGAAAGGACGATGATAAGTGGAGTAATTTGAACATCTGGTCATTGTGGGAATATACAGGAGCTGTAGTCATTTCCCACCTGAGACAGCTTTACAGCTAAGTATATTTCCTCCACTATCCCTGACACTGATACATAGAGTTCTATGCACCATTTTAGAGTTCTTCACAAAGTTGCAGAATGTATCCTGGGTCACTTGGATGGGTATCTTGAATTGAGAATGTGCAGTTATTCCACCAGGCATTAATTTAGCTGCTATCCCAGAGGATGCTACAGCAGTAGTCACATCATCTTGACCTCTAACTTTGGAGAGGATCAAATTGGTGATAAATGTTTTTCCCATTCCTCCTGGTGAATCAATGAAAAACAGTGAAGGAAGCTTCCTTTTCAATCAGTTGCACACCTATCATACACTGCTCTCTGCTCAGCATTCACAGAGGCTCTTTCTCCACAACAAATTGCTGTTGTTCAGTTCTATTGTATTGCAATTTCTGCAGCAATTCTGGATTGTCATCATCAAGGTGGATCCTTCCATTTCTTGGTCGTGGCAAATGAAAGCATCCCATTGTTTTGTTATAATTCTCAAGAGAAGGGGGGGAGAGAGGGGGAGGGGGGTAGGGGAAGGGAAGGCGGGTGATAGAAGGGGGGGGGAGAAGGGGGGGAGAGAAGGGGGGGAGAGTGGGGGGGGAGGGGGGGAGAGAGAGGGGGGAGAGAGAGGGGGGGAGAGAGAATAGGGGGAGAGAGAGGGGGGGAGAGAGAGGGGGGAGAGACGTGGGGAGAGGGGGAGAGAGAGAGGGGGGTAGAGAGAAAGGTGGGGAGAGAGAGAGAGAGTGGGGGAGAAGGAGTGGAGACTTTTTAGGAAGCAAGAGGATACACAGCTGTGAAGTTCGGCAGGCATTTAACATTACCGGTTATCGGAATATCCTTCGTTCTGAAAACGACAGGGCAAATAACTCATCACATTCAATCCTGGCAAGATTTGTTAAAGGCAATAACCCATTGCTTTCCCCCTCTCTCTCTCCATCCCCTCCCCTCCCCCCCCTTCCCAGTTCTCCGACCAGTCTGCAGAGCTCCAGTGTTCCAGCGGCGGCAACGGCCCGGCTTCGGGGCTTCGGCGCTCCAGCGGCTCTCCAGCGGTGCTCCAGCAGCGGCCCGGCTTCGGAGCTCCGGCGCTCCAGCAGTTGCTCCAGCAGCGGCCCGGCTTCAGAGCTTCGGCGCTCCAGCAGTTGCTCCAGCGGTGCTCCAGCGGCGGCCCGGCTTCGGAGCTCCGGCGCTCCGGTGGCTCTCCCAGCAGGTGCTCCAGCGGCGGCCCAGCTTCAGAGCTCCGGGCGCTCCAGCGTTCCCGTGGTCGATCCTTGATTGGGGGAGCTGTGGTGGTGTTCCGGCACTTCCGGCAAACGGCGGCGGTGACGGCCTGGCTTCGGAGGCTCGGCCGCGGCCTAGTGGACGATGACATCGAAGGCCTGGATTGCCTCAGTACAGAGAGGGAACAAGTAGGGGAAAAAGACAAAGACTTTAAGACTTTTGCCTTCCACCACAGTGAGGAGGTGCCTGGTGAACTCACTGTGGTGGATGTTAAATATGTGTTTATTGTGTGTTTTGTTTTAATTTATTACATGTTATGACTGCAAGGTAACAAAATTTCGTTCAGACCGAAAGGTCTGAATGACAATAAAGGAATCTAAATCTGAACACTATCCTACATACTAGGGACAATTTTACAATATTTACCGAACCCAATTAACCTACAACCCTGTGTGAGGAAACCGAAGCTCTGAAGCCGGGCCGCTGCTGGAGCAACTGCTGGAGCGCCGGAGCTCCGAAGCCGGGCCGCTGCTGGAGCACCGCTGGAGAGCCGCTGGAGCGCCGAAGCCCCGAAGCCGGGCCGTTGCCGCCGCTGGAACACTGGAGCTCTGAACGCTCGCCACAGCTCAGAGGCCGCCAGCTCCGCCATTAGGCCTCAGCACAGACGGAGACGGTGACGGGGGACACGACAAGAAAAGGTTGCATCCCCCCGAAGGGAGAGACTAAAACCTTGTTTCTCAACCCTGTGTGAGGAAACCAGAGCACCCAGAGAAAACCCATGCGATCACAGGGAGAACATCTAAATTACATACTGACAGCACCCATACTCAGGATCGAACCCGGGTCCCTGCCGCTGTAATGCAGCGACTTTACCACTGCACCACCTTTCAACTTAAATGTAAATTCTATTGTAAATAACAATTCTATTTACATTGTCTTTAATAACAGGAAGCTCAGTACTATATCAAATTTGAACATCTGTATTCCATTTTGTTATCAATTATCTCTATAATACTAAAACTCTTTGTCTTGTTTGTGGCTGTGTGTGTGTGTGTCAATATTTGGTTAATTC
Organism: Okamejei kenojei; assembly: GCA_035221665.1. Classification (NCBI taxonomy): domain Eukaryota; kingdom Metazoa; phylum Chordata; class Chondrichthyes; order Rajiformes; family Rajidae; genus Okamejei; species Okamejei kenojei. The sequence goes on from CM069134.1 coordinate 2,065,021, forward strand.
CTATTTTCTTCCAAATTGAGGCCCTAGCCTTTCCATCATCACACATTCTACTCACATTTTTCCCGTTGAGGCAATAAACATCTTCCTGTTGCATTCCCACCTATATTTCTGAAGTTTTTAATCGTTTAAAGTTTTAAAAACAGCCCGATAACTCACTCTTTTTAGATAAAAATCCCGAGTGACGTCACAAGGCAGGACGGGACACTCCGGGAAGCAGGGGCACTCCAGCGCTTGCGTGGCGGCGGCTGCCAATGCCCAACACCCAGTGGCGAGGTTGGTGCCGCGGGCCCTGGCTGGAGCTGAATCTGGTGCTCGAGCTGGAGTGGGAGCCGAGCCCGGGGCTTGGGATGGAACCATGACTGGGCCCAAGAAAGAAGCCACCGCTGGAACCAAGGACGAGCCTGAGTCCGGGGTCAGGGATGAGCCCGGAGATTAAATCGGGGCCTGGACTGGAGCCTAGGCAGCGGCTGAGCTGACGGCTTGAGTCTACAGCCACGTCCGGGCTGAGTACGAGAACCAGGCCCTGCCGCTACTCTAGGACCTGGGTAGGTCCTCGGGTAGGGAATGGGAGTGAGGGGAGGAGGATGAGGGGAATGAGTAGGAGGGAAATGGGGTGGGGAGTGGGGAGTGGGGTGATAGAATGAGGTGTGTGGGGTGTGCACAATGGAGATGCGGAGGGGTGGAGGAGGGAGATGCCCCCTCTCTATCTACCCTCACTCCCACCCTCTCTACACCCTCCCTCTCAAGCCCCCTCCATCTCTACCCCTCCCTCTCCCTCCCTTGCCCTCCCCTTACCCTCCCTCCCCCCCTCCCCCCCACTCTACCCCCCTCCCCCCCTCTACCCCCCCTCCCTCCCTCTCTCTACTGTTCTCCCTCTGTGCCCCTGCCTCTCTAACCCCCTTCCCCCTCCCTCTACCCTCCCTCTTCCCTCCCCTCCCTCTCCCTCTCTATCCCCTCTCCCTCTCTATCCCCTCCTCCGCTCTACCCCCTCCCTATCTCTCTCTACCCTCCTCCCACTCCCTCTCAACTCCCCCCCCCCTTTTTCCCCCTCCCTAGTTGCCCCCCCTCAGGAGGTATTGTTCAACCAAGCACGCACTTAATGACAACATGCTTGGTTGATGTTCCATCCTTCAGGAAAACGTTGACATTTCCCTTCATCATCCCTCAGCTAAGAGCCACATATAGTTATTCATGCAGAAATACCGGTATCTCGAGGTATATCAACACTTTTTCCATTGTTTGTCCTTGCGCTTTATGGATCGTCATAGCAAAAGTTGACTGAATGGGGAATTGGCTCCGCTGAAGGGGAATGTCTTCGCCTTCTGTCAAATTGAGTGTTATCCTAGGAATGAGAACAATGTCATCTTTGAAGGCTCCCATGTTGCAATGATCAGATTATTGTGTAGCTCTTCCACAATCATCCTCGTTACATTGCATAGCTTTGGGGGTTTCTCATTAACATGATCGGAGATCCTTTTTTCAACCCCAATTTGTGTGGTGGTAATCCAGAGATGTCAAGTGAATCGAGGAATTCTGTTGGGAAGTGATTAGCATCAGTTCTCTCAGTGACAGCATTGAAAGAAAAGTATTCCTTAATTATTCCAGGTAAGTGGATACATGGAGAATTGATGCTTCTCATTGTATCGTTGTGCGGAACCAAGATACAATTGTCGGAGAATAATTCTGTAGGACTGTCACATGCAGCATAGATGGAATCAATACAATCCTCCAGTGTTTTAGCTGCTAGAACCATGTCTTCTGGCATTTCAATGTCATCGTCTTCATTGATTAAAATCTCATCTTCTCCTACGTTCAATAAAAATTGAGAATAGTCGCTTTCCTCATCTTTCAATCGCATATTTGTCTGCAATTGAAACTTAGTGAAAAGTCTCCACAAGTAGGATTTCCTGATGCAGGAACTTTCAACATCAGCATCATTTCCCCTTTTCACTACAGGAAGTTGTCAAAATCACTACAACAAATGGTAAGAAAGCCGCCAAAAGGCTTTGTGTTGGTGCAGACATCTTGAAGAGTTCTGTCCACCGCTTCAAAGCTTTCCCCCCCCCCCCCCCCCCCCCCCCCACATCCCACCTAATCATTGGACATTCATCCCAAACATCAAACGTGCCATATTAGAGTTCTTCACAAAGTTGCAGAATGTATCCTGGGTCACTTGGATGGGTATCTTGAATCGAGAATGTGCAGTTCTTCCACCAGGCATTAATTAATTTTGCTGTTATCCCAGAGGATGCTACAGCAGTAGCCACATCACCTTGACCTCTAACTTTAGAGTGGATCAAATTGGTGATAAATGTTTTTCCCATTGGGGGGGTGGGGGTTGGGGAATCGGGGGAAACTTTTTTTTTCAAGTTCTTACCTTCCCGGAGATGTGATTAATTGTTGGATCACATTCTCCGGGTTCTGCGGCCTTCCTTCGCTGGAGCTGGAAGCCGCCTCGGACTGTTGTGAGCCCCACCGCGGGGCGCGGACTTAACATCGGAGCAGATCCCTTGCCTGGGATCGCCCCCACCGCGGCCTGCGGACTTACCATCAAGGGCGCACAGTTTCGGGAGAGGCTAGTCGGGAAGCTCCAACGCCGCAGAAGGTTCGACCAGCCCCGACGTGAGGTTCGATTGTCCAACGCGGGGGAGCTGACAACCCCCCGATGCGGTAGGAGTCACTGTGGTGGATGTTCATGTTAAAATGTGTTTGTCAGTCTGTTGCTTTTAATTGTATGACTGACGTGGCCGGTGAAATTCCTCATATGTTGCAAAACATACTTGGCGAATAAAATATGATTCTGATTCTGATTCTGATTCTGATTGTCAGGAAAGTGTCAAGAAGGGTATGAACGCTTTCGCAAAATGCCTGCACATGGAAGAACCTGCAATGTAGCGAAATGGTTCAGGCAAAGTTGTTTTCTGAATTGCACCAGCCAAACAAAAAAGACTCTCCAATGTTTAGTTGAGCTATTGTTGACATAGGTTTTGCCTCAGTGAAGAGGAAAGCACCAGGCGTGGCAGATATCAGCACACACATCCGGGATGGTCCTGACGCTAGGTTTCTCAGAGGAAGGGGTGCTTGCCTTTGACCTTTAGAGCAGTACACTCACCTGAATAAACTTGTACCTGAGGCTTGCTAAGATTAGAAAGGTAGTGAGAACTACCATATAAAAGGATATCTGCACTGATGTTTCACTTGCACTGCTCGTTCGCTGTGTATCCAGAGTGGTTCAAGGGTCAAAAGTCAAGTGTGTTTAATTTTCAAATATCGTGGCGATAGAACAACAAAATAGTAAGATTAAATGAGAACTTATCAGTTTGAAGTTTGATCCTTATTTTATGAGGAGTTAAGATGAGGGATTTCGTGAAGACCCTGCAGCACGCATGTGAGACAGTCTTCAAAGCAGCGGTGTGAAATCACAGATAGCAGAACTGACTGGAGATAGTAAGATTAAGAGAAAACCATATACCAGTTAACCTTATGATAGTGGGTTGGGAGCGGAGGGCACGAAATCCCTCATCGTAACTCCTCATCAAATAAGGATCAAACTTCAAACTGGTAAGTTCTCGTTTAATCTTACTATTTTACTTCGGAGTCACGTGAGTGACTTCGTGAAGATTTCAAAGCTCTGTGATTTCATGCCCTGGACCACGTCCATGCTCACACACTGCCGTAATAACTGATGGAGGAAGTATGTTAACGTATTTCAGACTTGAAACAGAGCTGAAAAACAATAATGTATTTATTAATACAAACAAAAAACCCCTGAGTTCGGGGACCGTTCAGGGAACAGAACTTAAAACAGTATCTGCAAACGTTGTGGGAGTGGCCACAGGTTTATTATAAAACCGTTGAAACGTGCCTTCATTTGCCCAGACCGCTGGTGCGAGGATATGGTCCATGGGTACCTCCATGGTCCTCGCCACTGATGTGGACGCAGCCCTGGTAGAATGAGATTTGAAAATATCAGTGTCTACCCCTGCTGCATCCAACACCACCCTGAGCCACCTAGAAATAGTCTGCACAGTTACCCTGTAGTGCGGGCGTTTAAAACTGATAAATAGACCTGTTTCCATTCCCCTTAAATTTTGAATGACATTAATATAATGTCAGAGATGGGTGGCTATACAGAGGCGTACATCAATGGGATATGCGTGGAATTCCAATTTAAGACCAGCTGTTCCAGGTCTATGATATTTAAGTAACTTGTCTATAAAAAAAGTTACCTTGGTGGGGGTCGAGACCATCCTGTCCAATTTCAGTTTGTGGAGGGTCTGGACCCACTGAGATGTAATGAGTGCCATCAACATCGCCACTTTATAGGTGAGTTTTGCAAGTGGGAATGCTGAAACTGGTGACCAACTCCTGAGTAGGGTCAACACTACCCCTATATCCCAACTCACAGTGTATCGTGGTCTCAGAGGATTGTAATTAAAAAATACCCCTCATAAGTTTCTACACCAACGGATGGGATCCCACTCCAAGTCTGAGGTAGGACGATAATGCACTACTAGCACAATTGATGGCACTGTAGTTGAGGCCCTCATCATAGTGAAGGGCAGTGAGGAATTCCAGCACATCTGTGATGGTGGCAGAGTCGTAGGTGATATTAGTCCTGGAACAGAAGACCTCCCATTTCCTTACATGGGTAAGGTATTGCTTCCTTGTGGACTCTCTGCACGACACCGTGATGATGTCCATGGTCCTGTTCAACAGCCTGAATTCCAGCAAAGGTCTCTTCAGAACCTGCAAGCCAACAGGTTCAGATGACCATGGCACGGATGACTCTCCCCTGATATGGGATGTGTCAGGAGGTTCGGGCATTTACGACTCTGCACCCATGGTTCCTTCACCATGTCGAGAACCACCAGGAACCATGGCAATGTGGGCCAGTCGGGTATTATCAGTATCCCTGATGCAGAATCTAACTGGAGTTTCCACAATACCCGACTGATGAGGCAGAAAGGGGGGAATGCATAGAAGAACAATTTCCCCCAATGTAGCGAAAAAGCGTCCATTGCTACTGCCCCAGGGTCTGGTTCCCAAGAGACATATGTTCGTATCTGATGGTTCAATCTGGACGCAAAGAGGTCGCTATCTGGTGTATAATGTTAGCAAATATTTGGGGGTTCAACATCCATTCGGTGTTGTCATTGAATTTTCGCATCCGCCACTGTATTTAGTTTACCCGGAAGGTAAGTAGTTGAAATCCAAATATCTCTTTCAATGCACCAGTGCCAAATTGTGTTTTCCAATTCATCACAAGATATCAACTTGATACCACCCATATGGTTTAACTATGCCACCACTGTGGTATTGTCTATTTGCAGACGGACATACGTATGATGTATATTCGTGCAGTAAGCTCCCAGCATTTCCAAATAGTTGATACCTTGTGATTGGAGAAATGTAGATTCGTGCAAATCCCATCTGCTGCCACAACTAAACGTGGTGTCAGTATATCCCCAGCCGTGAGCGCTGGCATCAGTTTGCAACACGACTGAAGGGTTTGTAACTATGATGGGATTATAACAGTCTCGGATGCTGTTAATCCACCATCGTAGCTCATTTCTTGCTTTGGTTGGTAGCTGCATAGGTCTATCAAAATGCCCAGCATTGGTTTTTAGTGCTGAGATTTTTGCCCTATATAAATTTTGATAATGCAGCGGTCCAAATCGTGCAGCTGGAAATGTAGCTACAAGTTTCCCAATTACCTTGGCAGCATGTCGATTAGTCGGTTTCCTGGCGCAAGCAAGGCTATTACATGCCTCTCTAATATCTGCCGCTTTGTTATTTGGGAAAGTAATAATCGTATGATTAGTGTTAATCGTGAATCCCAGATAATCCATAACGACAGTAGGCATTAATTTGGATTTGTCTGGATGGATAACAAACCCCAGCATTTGAAACAGTGCCTTGGAGGCTGTTACAGCTAATTTAGCCAATTCCAAAGTTTTCCCCACAATCAGTATGTCATCAAGATAGGCCATGACTATGTGGTTTTGTCGCCGTAGAGATGCCAATACTGGTTTCAATATTTTGGTAAATAACCTGGGGGCTGTTGTAAGTCCATTAGGCAGTGATCTATACTGCCACAGCTGCCCCATCCAGACAGATTTCAAATATCTGTGGTGATCTTTGCGTATAGGTACTGAATAGTATGCATCTTTTAGATCGATGCAGGCCATGAAGTACCCTCTGGAAATCAGTTGCTTGGCAGTTTCAAATGTTTCCATCTTGAAATGGGTATATTGCACAAAGGTATTCAGTTGAGTTAAGTCAATTGTAATACAGAGAGATTTGGGCCATTTGGAAAAGTGGGCTGAAAGATGGCAGATGGAGTTTAATGCTGTTAAGTGTGAAGTGCTACATCTTGGCAGGACAAATCAAAATAGGACGTACATGGTAAATGGTAGGAAATTGAGGAATGCTGTGGAACAGAGGGATCTAGGAATAACTGTGCATAGTTCCCTGAAGGTGGAATCGCATGTAGATAGGGTGGTAAAGAAAGCCTTTGGTGTGCTGGCCTTTATAAATCAGAGCATTGAATATAGGAGTAGGGAAGTAATGTTTAAAATTGTACAAGGCATTGGTAAGACCAATTTGGAGTATGGTGTACAATTTTGGTTGCCTAGTTATAGGAAGGATGTCAACAAAATAGAGAGAGTACAGAGGAGATTTACTAGAATGTTGCCAGGGTTCCAGCAACTATGTTACAGAGAAAGGTTGAACAAGTTAGGTCTTTATTCTTTGGAGTGCAGAAGGTTAAGGGGGGACTTGATTGAGGTCTTTAAAATGATGAAAGGGATAGACAGAGTTAACGTGGATACGTTTTTTCCCATTGAGGGTAGGGAAGATTCAAACAAGAGGGCATGATATGAGAATTAAGGGGACAGAAGTTTCGGGGGTAACGTGAGGGGGAACTTCTTTACTCAGAGGGTGGTGGCTGTGTGGAATCAGCTTGCAGCAGAAGTGGTGGAGGCAGGATCGATTTTAACATTTAAGAGTAAAGTGGATAGGTATATGGACGTGAAGGGAATGGAGGGGTATGGTCTGAGTGCAGGTAGATGGGACTAGGGGAAAACAAATGGTCGGCACGGACTGGAAGGGCCAGAGAGGGCCTGTTTCCGTGCTGTAATTGTTATATGGTTATATGGTTAATACGACATCCACCATCTTTTTTGGTTTTGGTAAAGATGTTGGATACAAACTCAAGAGGTTCATGTACAGTTTTTTCTATTACCCCCTTTGTATATAGTCTGAATAGTTCTGCATGTCCTTCCACTTTCTCTTTTTGAGAAAATACAAACTGGTACATGTTGAACTGGGGAAAGTTGTTTGTTTATAAATTCAATTTCATAACCTTGAATACTGTGCAATATAAAAGGGTCAGAAGTTATGGAACTCCATGCATCGCCAAACAGACACAACCTACCTCCCACTTGTGAGGTTAGACATGCAGAATTCCCAAGGGAACCAGATCCCCTTACCTCCATGGTTACCGGTGGGGCTTGGCCTTCCATCCTTGGTTCTTGGGATGTTGTGGTGCCGTGGTGTGGGGTTGATGCATTTTCCAAGCGGGTTGCTCTGGGCCTTGGCCTAAAAAAGACCTCTGTGGGTGAGGCGCGACCTTTGGGTTTGCACCCGTCACCCTATCAGGGTGAAACCGGGGCCTGTTGGGTGTTGCATATGGATGCTGCCGTCGATATGCTGGTGGCCTGCTGGAGGAAGGTGGTTTTATCATGCCGACCGCCTTTGCTTCCTCGTCTAGGTCTTTAACCTGTTTGGGCAGGTTATCCCCAAACAACTAGCTTGATGATAGTTTTACACAACCCCGCAAATTTGGGGTTGAGCATGGGCCAGATAGAGCTTTTTCTGAAGCAATTGATTTTGTATTGCGTGTTACAGAGCAGGGCTAAGGCATCCTGCTGCTCTTCCCTCATGTCCACACCATCGATTGACCTGGCAAACGCAGTAATCCCGGAAGTCAGTAATTTGAGGATTTTCTGGATTTGCAGTTCCTGTGCCCTTATCCTAGGCTTATATTCCCACATATGGGTGTGTTGACAGTTGGTACATTCAACGACACACAATTTTCCGGGGCCAGGTACTTGCTTGTGGTCTCCGTAATTACCTGTTCCTGAAGCTGGTTTGTGGTCAGGTAATTGATACTGGCCGCTAGCCATGGTCGAAGAGGTTGCCCTTTCTGGGATGGATGTGCGAATTTTGACACCATCCCCAGAAGTTCCTCTTCCTGCATCCCATGCAACCTAGGCTCTTCGGTCAACCCCTCTTCCAGGTCAGGCAATCCCTGACTTCTGGCGCTCCCTTCCGAGGAGGGAGCTATGTTGGACAGCCCTGGGAAGGGGCCTGTCGTGGACCTGAATGATCCACGGGACACATGCTCCTGCTGGAGTAGGTCCCTCTGGAGCAGCTGCTCCATCATCCACTCCATGCGGGGTATGCGATCGTCGTAGCTATCTGCAAATGGCAGATCGTCTTCCCCAGATTCTGCAGAATCAATGGGGTCATTACCGCCAGTCCGCACCCCGTCGGAGTGATGTCTATGGGACTGATGCGGTAGAAAGTCGGTGCCAGCCGCTCCAGCGGGGCTACACGAGTTCCGCGCGGATCTGGTGCCTGTCCATGGCCTTCTGGACTGAGGCGGTGGAGAGTCGGTGCCTGCCGCTCCAGCGGGACTACACGACATCCGTGCAGGCCTGCCACTGGTCCGAGGTCTTCCGGACTGATGCGGCGGAAAGTCGGTGCCAGCCGCTCCAGCGGGGCTACACGACATCCGCGCGGGCTTGCCGCTGGTCCGAGGTCTTCCGGACTGATGCGGCGGAAAGTCGGTGCCAAACGCTCCAGCGGGGCTACTCGACTTGTGTGCAGTTTTGCCACCTGTCCGCGGTCTGCTGGACTGAGGCGGTGAGCCGGGGCCTGCCGTTTGAATGGGGCTCCCTGATTTCCACACTCTTTTGCCGCTAGTCCACGTTCGTGCGGACTGAAGCGGTGGGGAGTCGGGGTCTTGGCTACCCTGCTCCCGCGCGGTCCTCCCACCAGTTTGCAGTTTCCTGGACTGTGGCGGTGGAGAGTCGGGTCCCGAATGAGCAGGGCTCCCCGACTTCCGCGCTGTCTTTCCGGCCCCAAGTACGGGGTGCTGCCGGAAAATCAATGGTCAGCTCCAGGGATGTTGGCCGCCGACCTCGCTCTGAAGTCCCGCGGTCTTCAATGGCATGTTTGAAAGCAGCCTTATTTTTGCTCCTTCTCTCCATTATGAAGTTTCTGTAAGGGATTTAAACAATACAGAAACCAACCAACTCAAGGTTAGTAAGTCTTACCTTTTTAAGCTGTCGATAGAGAAGCTCCCCCCCCAGCTGTCGACTGCAATGTGAGCGACGATATGTCGCGCATGCGTGCTGGTGGGGTCTTCACGAAGTCACTCACGTGACTCCGAAGTAAAATGCATATTTGCTGCAGGTTAACAGGTCCATTAATTAGGTATGTTACAAAACTTACCTTTAGCGGTGCTGCAGTTAAGTCACTGGCCGTGTGCGCGACTTTGGCGCCTTTGAGGGGGGGGGCGGGGTTAAAATGCAGTTTTCCCTTGCCATCCGGAGCTTTATTTTCTCTGAGTGCGAGATTTTTCTAAAGATTCATTCCGACTGTCGGTAAGTTAATTTTTTTTTTTTAATCGCCCGACTATTTCAGCGCTGCAGTAAAATAAAAATTTGCTCCTAATGCCATGAACGCCGACAACTGGGACGGATTTTACGTAGGGGACAGGTAAGTGAAAGCTGTTTATTTTTTCATATAAACTTGTTTGTTTAGATGACCTTAATCAACATTTCATGTTGCGAATCGGTGATTTATTCCCCATACGAACCGGCAGAAATTTTCCTGCCGATATGGGGTTTAAATTCACCGCAACCACAATGTTCCAATCCATCGTGTTCCAGAAAATCCCACTCGCAAGCTGATTTAAATGGCCATTAATTTACAGGCATCAAACACAAAATTCCTTCAATTTGGCCTATAAATTAATGACAATTAGATTTAAAAATCATGTAATATTGTGAATTTTTGTGTGAATGTTATTTGGACACTTAGGCTTTAAAAAAAATGTTAATTTTTTCTTAAGCAATGGTCAGGTCAGGAGACGGAGGTATGCGTTGGTGAGCACTTCGGGACCAGTGATCACAATACCATTAGTTTCAATATAATTATGGAGAGAGTCAGAACTGGACCTAGGGTGGAGATTTTTGAGTGGAGAAAGGCTAACTTTGAGGGAATGCATAAGGATTTAAAAGGAGTGAATTGGGACACTCTGTTTTAGGGAAGGATGTAGAAGAGAAATGGAGGATATTTAAAAAAGGGAAACTAGTAAGAGTACAGAATCTTTTTAGTCCCTGTTTAGGGTGAAAGGAAATAGTAAAAATTGGAAAGAGCCATGGTTTTCAAGGGAAATTGGACACTTGTTTCGAAAAAAAGAGAGAATATCTACAATATATTATAGGAGGCATGGAGTAAATGAGTGCTAGAGAATGAGTATAAAGAATGTAAAAATAATCTTAAGAAAGAAATTTGGAAGGCTAAAAAGAGGATATGAGGTTGCTTTGGCAAGAAAGGTGAAAGTAAATCCAAAGGGGTTTCTACAGCTATATTAATAGCAAAAGGATAATGAGAGATAAAAATTGGACCCATTAGAGAGACAGAATGGACAGCTATCTGCAGAGCCCAATAAAGAGATGGGGGAGATATTGAACAATTTATTTTCTTCGGTATTCACCAAGGAGAAGGATATTGAACTATGTGAGGTAAGGGAAAAAAGTAGAGTAGCTATGGAAACTATGAGATTCAAAGAGGGAGGAAGTACTGACACTTCTGAAAAATTATAAATGTGGATAAGTCTCCAGGTCTTGACAGGATATTCCCTAGGACATTGAGGGAAGTTTAGTGTAGAAATAGCAGGAGCTATGACAGAAAATATTTCAAATGTCATTAGAAACGGGAATAAGATTGCCGGAGGATTGGCGTACTGCGCAAGTTGTTCCATTGTTTAAAAAGGGTTCAAAGAATAAAACCTAGCAATATAGACCTGTTAGTTTGATGTCAGTGGTGGGTAAATTAATGGAAAGGATACTTAGAGATAATATATATAAGCATCTGGATAAACAGGGTCTGAACAGGAACAGCAACATTAATTTGTGCCTGGCAAGGTCATGTTTGACAACCTTTTGTCTCTTGAATTTTTGAAGCAGTTTACTAGGGAAATTGATGAGGGTGTAAAGCAGTGGATGTTGTCTATATGGATTTCAGTAAGGCCTTTGACAAGGTTCCCCATGGAAGGTTGGTTAAGAACGTTTCAATCTTTGGGTGTTAATGGCGGAGTAGCAATATGGATTCAACAGTGGCTGAATGGGAGATGTCAGAGAGTAATGGTGGATGGCTGTTTGTCAGGTTGGAAGGCCGGTGACCAGTGGGGTGCCTCAGGGATTCTGTGTTGGGTCCACTGTTGTTTGTCATGTACATCAATGATCTGGATGATGGGGTGGAAATTGGATAAGTAAGTATGCAGATGATACTAAGATAGGTGGAGGGTGGTGTGGATAATGAAGTAGATTTTCAAAGTCTACAGAGAGATTTGGGCATATGGAAAAGTGGGCCGAAAGATGGCAGATGGAGTTTAATGCTGATAAGTGTGAAGTGCTACATCTTGGGAGCAGGACAAATCAAAAGAAAATAGGACGTACATGGTAAATGGTAGGGAATTGAGGAATGTGTGAAAAGAGAGATCTAGGAATAACTGTGCATAGTTCCCTGAAGGTGGAATCGCATGTAGATGCGGTGGTAAAGAAAGCCTTTGGTGTGCTTGGCCTTTATAAATCAGAGAAGCATTGAATATAGGAGTAGGGAAGTAATGTTAAAATTGTACAAGGCATTGGTAAGTGACCAATTCTGGAGAATGGTATACAAGTTTTTTGGTCGCCTAATTATAGGAAGGATGTCACACAAAAATAGAGAGAGTACAGAGGAAATTTACTAGAATGTTGCCTGGGTTCCAGCAGCTATGTTACAGAGAAAGGTTGAACAAGTTAGGTTCTTTATTCTTTGGAGCGCAGAAGGTTAAGGGGGACTTGATTGAGGTCTTTAAAATGATGAAAAGGGATAGACAGAGTTGACGTGGATAAGCTTTTCCATTGAGGGTAGGAAAGATTCAAACACAGAGGGCATTTTATTTGACATGCGAATTAAGGTACGGAAGTTTAGGGTAACGTGAGGTGGAACTTCTTTACTCAGAGGGTGGTGGCTGTGTGGAATGAACTTCCAGCAGAGTGGTGGAGGCAGGATCGATTTTAACATTTAAAAGTAAAGTGGATAGGTATATGGACGGGTAGGGAATGGAGGGGTATGGTCTGAGTGCAGGTAGATGGGACTAGGGGAAAACAAAATGGTCTCGCACGCCAGGGTCTGGAAGGGAGCCGCGAGAGGGCTGTTTTTCCGTGCTTGAATTATTATATGGTTATATGGATAGATGTTTAGATCTAGTAATTGAATTTTGTAATTAGCTACAATTGGGTAACCAACTAATTATATGCTTTAATTTCAGGTCGCCCAAGTAAGATTGTTTCATATATGTTTCAGAATACTTCAATCTATAATAACTGAACATTTCTTTAAGTTCTCTTAATTTTTAAGAAAGTTATGGGCTTTTGACTGTCCTCGACCACAACTTTTGTGTTAAGTCAATAGAAAAGCAATAGGAAACAAGTTGCTAATTTCCGAGTATGAAAATGGCCATAACCTTTTTAATACTGAAGATATGAAAGTGAATTAGGTGTCAAATTAAACTTCTTTTTATGCTTTATCTGATGGGATAAATTGCAGACTTATTAATGTTTTTTAAAATCTCAACATTTTGTAACATTGCTACATTCATGCAATAGCACTGAAACTAAATATATAATAATCATAATATAAAAATAATAATAGTAGTAACCATGGAATAATAATAATAATAATAGTAGTAATGATAGGTAACCATGACAAAATGTGAGGAGAATCTTGTTGGTTGGATGCCTTTGTTTGTTTTTCACTCATTTCTCATTTAATTAATGAAGATGTACTATTTTTATTTGCATAATTTCTTCCAGCATTCCCAAGCGCTGAATTTTGTTGTGTGCGGGGGATATTACTGGAACCACCTGGTGGTGCGGTGATTTGATCATTGATTGTACGATACAATACGATGGAACTTTGTCTATCCCAGAAGGGAAATTAATCTGCCAACAGTCAGAAAACACAAGACACATGAAGCATGAAATTAAAGTGACGAGTGGAAAGGATTGGGGATGTGCAAAGTTTTGGGAGGGGAGCCAGTCTTCCCCACGACATAAGGGGGAGGAGTTGTACAGTTTGATAGCCACAGGAAAGAAGGATCTCCTGTGGCATTGTGTCCTGCATCTTGGTGGAACCAGTCTGTTGATGAAGGTGCTCCTCACGTTGACCAGTGTATCATGGAGGGGGTAAGCGGTATTGTCCAAGATGCTCCGCAGTTTGAGGAGCATCCTCCCCTCCTGTGAATCCAGCTCACCCCGCTGGATGGAGCCAGCCTTCCTGATGAGGTTGTTAGTCCTGTTGGCATCCGCGGCCTTCGCCCTGCTGCCCCAGCAGCACACGACAGCAAATAAAATTGTACTGTCTACCACAACTGCAGCATCTTACTGCAGATGTTGAAGGAGCAGAGCCTTCTCAAAAGGTATAGCCGGCTCTGTCCCTTCTTGTACAAGGTCCTCAGCATTCCTGGACCAGTCCAGTTTACTGTCCAGGTACACTCCAAGTTATTTGTATGCCCTGGTAAACTGCACATCCACACTATTGATGGAGACAGGGGACAGGGGAGTTCCTCTCCTCCTAATGTCCACCACTAACTCCTTAGTCTTGTCGGTGTTGAGCTGCAGGCGATTCAGCCCACACCACTCAACAAAGTCGTTGACAACACCTCTGTATTCAGCTTCCCTCCCCTCACTGATGCAGCCCACCATTGCAGAGTCATCTGAGAACTTCTGCAGGTGGCAGGAGACGGAGTGTTAGTTTACATGAGATTTGTTTTGCAGTCGCTTGTGTGACAGTCATCTGCTGCTGCATGGTGAATTAGAGAGCCTGACACTTTAAATAACACTGCTTTGGAGTTATTTGATTCTTTGGTATTTCTGACAATGGGGTGAAAAGTGATGAGTTGTTGGAAGAGTCCTGTTGAAATCTTTTGAACAACCTGAACGGCAGATTGCAAAGGAACTGGGAATCTCACAGCAATAGGACCACATGACACTAACTGCTGTTTCTAACCTTTGCCTGAACTTTGCACAGAATTACTCAATGCTACATTAATAGGATAAGTGCCTACATGAAGCCAGTAAAATACATTGCACAGACAAATTTCTAGACAGCTATGCATGTGAAGGCTGAATGTTGTGAGAATGTAAATAACTTTGGCAGACATGATCTCGGCTGCAATGGTTCCACTTCCCATTGTACATATAAGTAGATTTCAGATTCTATTGAAATGAAAAGAAAAGAAAATCAGGCTGCAGTTTTACAGCTGACAAAATGGAATTTCAGTCCGTTGCCTCTTTGTTGCTGTGAGCCAAGGTTGAGATAATCTGTCGCTTTGTAAATTATTTTATAGGGCACCAGTCTAAAAGCACATTCAATTCAGAACCAAAAGAAAGTGGTTGCAGATAAAAGATTTTATGTGATTTTAGACTTTGCAGAGCCCATAATCTTTTGAAATGAAAGCATTTAAACCACCGCATAAGAAGACGAAAGGAAGAATAAGTTGCAAGAGCTTCTCATGTGATGAAAAAGGTAGGATTTGTAAAACTCAAAATATTATACTTGTCGTGCATTTATAAATAAAATTCATCGAGTTTACTGTTTATTATTAATATCTATGAATGACCTTAACTTATTTTATGGCTTGCCATATTCTTCAGCAGGTTCAGGGGAGGAACTAATGATGTTCTCGTTCTTGCCTCTGGAGAGATGAGTTACGGTGCTTTGCCAGAAGTTTGCAGCCTGGCCTTTAGCATCTGGCTGGAATTCATTTCAATTTTCAGCTCTCTCAATTTGCATTTTGCTGATCTTCTGAGATTGCAAATGCATTTTTGACTGCCTACTGGACTTTTAAGTATTTTTGAATGTTGTTTAACTTTTAAATGAGGCAAACCTATTCTTTTGCTCAGCCCCTTGGTTGGAATTAAAATTGTTATTCATTTTTTATTTGAGAAAGTTCTATTCACTATAATGTGACTTCCCTTTGCTGCCAAGTTATGCAAACAGAAAAGTGGCTCATTTACATCCAGACTATTTTAAATGACCTTTTCCAAGAATAATACCCAAATGGTCAATTATAAAGAATAATCCAAAAGGCCTTTCCCTGTATCAGAGCTACCCCAAAGTTACTCAAAAATGTTAACTACCATATTACGGAAATAGATTAAATTACGTTTTAACAGCTGTTTGTTCAGATACAGTATATAGGTTGGAAGGGTTTAAAGGCCGAAAGGCAAAATGCAGGCAATTGAGACTAGCCCCGTATGCCAAATTGGTTGGCATGGACAAGATGGGCTGAAGGGCCTATTCATGTGCTG
Source organism: Okamejei kenojei (assembly GCA_035221665.1). Taxonomy (NCBI): domain Eukaryota; kingdom Metazoa; phylum Chordata; class Chondrichthyes; order Rajiformes; family Rajidae; genus Okamejei; species Okamejei kenojei. Next base: position 2,080,677 of record CM069134.1, read on the forward strand.
TGCAGTTCTATAATTCTTTAACCTTGCATATAGAGTCTTCACAGCAGTGAGAATGTCTTGAGAAATTTAATTAGGAAAATATCAATCAAAAATTGATGCAAAATAACATAAGGAGATACTAAGGCTTCTTAGTCTATGAGTCATCTACAGGGTTTCTCTGGGTTATTTAGACCTTAGACTTTTAAATTTAGAGATACATAATGGAAACCGGCCTTCGACCCGTCGAGTCCGCACTGACCAGCCATCACTCCCGTGCATTAGCACCATCCTACACACTAGGAACAATTTACAATTTTATCAAAGCCACTAACCTCCAAACCATTACTTCTTTAGAGTGTGGGAGGAAACTGGAGCACCTATAGAAACCCCACACTGTCACGGGGAGAACGTACAAACTCTATACAGACAGCACCCGTAGTCAGGATCGAACCCGGGGCTCTGGCGCTGTATGCTGCAACTCCACTGCTGTGCCATCATGTGAAGTATTGTTGCAAAGCCTTCATGCTGTCAATCGGGATGTTAAACAGACTAAAGGGGCTGTCCCACTTGGGCGACCTAATCCGCAAATTAAGAAGAGTGTCTTCGAACTTCAAGCTCGAGGGCACTCGCCTGGAAAGCCTCGAGCTGGATCGACCGGCCGCGTTGAAACCACGAGATGGATCGACCGACCGCACACACACATCGCGAATGCGGGGACCAGAGAAAGGGGGTGAGTACTGTCTGCGCGATGAAGAGGAAGGTAAACGGCTGCCACAGTAAGTCCTTTAGAGAGCGCAGAGGGGGGGAGCGAAAGGGAGAGAAGGGGAGAGGGAGAGAAGGAGGGAGAAGGAGGGTTTGAAGGGGGGAGAGAGGGGGGAAGAAGGGGGGGAGAAGGGGGAGAAGTGGGGGGGAGAAGGGGGGAGGGAAGGGGGGAGAAGGTGGGGGAAGGGGGAGAAAGTGGGGGAGAAGGGGGAGGGAAGTGGGGGGAGAGAAGGGGGGGAAAAGAAGGGGGGGGGGAAGAGACACTTTTAAGAAGCCAGACAGCTTATAATAAAGTTTGGCAGGCATTTTACCTACCGGTTGGTTTTCCTTGGTCCTGAAAACTCCAATGAGCCAATCAAAATGCCCAGTCAGCGAAGGAAATTGCCTATGGCTGCCTTTGACTGCCTGTAACTAAATAACGACCCCACTTCATTGCACTACAAGTTAAAAAGAACCATGCTGACCATATTTTACTCTTGGAAAATTTTCCGCAACCTAGCTTGGACCACGAGTATTCGGGAACTTCCCTCGATTATGAAGGAGAGTTCCAGCGACCTCATAGGATCTCCTAGGACCATGTGTCGACCATGCTGCGAGTTTGAAGGTTGAATACACTCTTCTAAACTTGCAGATTAGGTCGCCCAAGTGGGACAGCCCCTTTACTTTAGTTTAGTTTGGAGAAACAGCTGGGAACAAGCCCATTGGCTCATTGAGACCACGGCAGCCATTGATCACCCAATCACACTAGCTCTTTGTCAACCCATTCCTCAGCTACTCCCTACACCCACTCAGAGCAAGTTTACAGAGAACAATTACAGTAACCTCCAAACCCACACGTTTCCTTTAGTTTAATAGTGTAGTTTAGATATATAGCACGGAAACGGGCGTTTCAGCCCACCGAGTTTACGCTGAATACTGATCCCTGTACACTAACAGCATCCTAACACGAGGGACAATTTACAATTTCACCAAAGCCAATTAACATACAAACCTGTACATCTTTGGAGTGTGGGAGGAAACTGGAGTTCCCCGAAAAACCCATGAGGTCACAGGGAGATTGTACATCACCCGTAGGCAGGATCGAACCCAGGTCTCTGGCTCTGTAAAGCAGCAACTCTACCACTGCGCCACCATGCCGTCCTGGTGTCTAGTATCTCCATTAACCGTGCCACTGTGTAGCCCATTTAATTGACTTTGAGTATACTGGTTGTACATTGGGTAGCACACTGGTGCAGTGGTAAAGTTGCTGCCTTACAGCACCAGACAACCGGGATCGATCTTGACTGTGGGTGCTGTCTGTACAGTGTTTGTATGTCCCCCTCCCCCCGTGTCCTACGTGTGTTTACTCTGAGAAATTTGTGTTTCTCCCACACTCCAACAGGTTTGTAGGTTAATTGTCTTGGTAAAATTGTAAAACTGTCTCTAGTGTGTGTAGGATAGTGCTGGTGTGTGGGTGTTCGCTGATTGGTGCAGATTTGGTGGGCCGAAGGGCCTGTTTCCGCGCTGTATCTCTAAACTAAAGTAAAACATGGAATTAATACCCACATATTGCACAGCCTTTTTGCCAATGATGTACAGTGAGCAAAATATTTATGATCAGAATTTAAAAGAGAAAAAATTAATATTGGCAATAAATATTGGTTGCAGGAATTCCAATTCAAATTACAATCCAAAGCATTAGGCTCTATAATTGATGTTACACTCAACTATTATTTCCTGTAGTTATGAAATGAACCAGCAAAGAAAAAAAACATTACTCCAGTTATTAAATATAATTTCTACAGCCAATTCCACAATGTAACAGTTCATATGCATGCACGGAATGAGGCACAGATTGCAATAAGCAAACCTCAAGTGGGTCCCCTGGCTGATATTCAAAAGAAGACAAAGAAGGCGGGATTAAGAATAAAACGGCAACTAAAATTTCAATTGGCATGTCTCCCACATGTGTGAGCTGCTGATTTTCCTTTGTACTGAAACTTCACTATAACTGCTAACTCCAGGAAAGTACGTTGCTATAGCAACAGAGAGCAAAACCCCTTGCATAAGACAGTGTTGAGAGCTAGAAGTTCCCCTATAGCGTTAAAATATCAATGTACTTATTGACTCCTTATTTTAGCTGTCCCAAATAACTGTGCAGGTTGTGAGGCAGATTAAATATTGAGACTCTCAATATGCCACTGCTATTTCACAATTTTTAGACTGTTTTTGTTTACCGAGTCAGTATGCCACATGTATGTGCAAGTCAGTACCCAATTCACAATTGAGATATGATTTTTTAATGAATTGAATTTAAAGATACAGCATGGATACATCCCCTTTGGCCCACCAAATCCTTGTAGACTATCAATTACCCGTTCACACCAGTTCTATGTTACCTCACTTTCGCATCCACTCCCTACACACTCGGGGTAACTCAGAGGCCAAACTCACTCACGTCTTTGGGATATGGGAGAAAACCAGACCACCCAGAGGAAAGGTCAGATTGATTCTCTAACTTCAGATAGCCTTTGCTTTCTCTCTCCATCCCCTCCCCCTTCCCAGTTCTCCCACCAGTGTCTGACTACATTCTATCTCTATCCCGCCCACTCCCCGACATCAGTCTGAAGAAGGGTCACAACCTGAAACATCACCCATTCCTTCTCTCCAGTGATGCCGACTGTCCCGCTGAGCTACTCCAAAATTATGTGTCTACCTTCGATTTAAACCAGCATCTACCCTTCTTTCCTACACAAGTTTTTCATATTTCTTTGAGGGTCATCCTCAGAAAGTTGACCTGCACTTGGTTCCTTTCTCAGTTGACCCTTCCTGACAATTAATCACAACCAACCCGTCTTTTCCATCCTGGATAAAGACCAGTTTGATGCCAATGCTGGAAAGAAGACATAAAAACAGAAAAAACTTGAAACATAGAAACATAGAAAATCGGTGCAGGAGTAGGCCATTTGGCCCTTCAAGCCAATATGATCATGGCTGAACCACTGAGCAGGTCAAATAGCTTTCGTAGAGAAATACATTGTGATAGGATTTCAGATTTCCAAAGAGTTTTCAACTGTTTGACTTCTTTTTCCACAGATGGCGCCAGACCTGCTGCTGTTTCCAGAATTGTCTGCCTTTATTGGTTGTTTTGAAGGCTTGGTGGATGCATTAGCATGCATGAACCTTGAGCTCATATATTGGCAGTCGGGAAATGTATGGACACAACATTGAACTTCAATTTAACAATGGTAAAATATTTTGATTACCAGCATAAAATACACATAGTCTCTGGCAGCTCTTTCCATGAATGCCCTATCCTTTGTTTGATGAAGCTGCTCCTCAGGTCATCTCCACTCTCACCTTAGACCTATGTCTTCTAGTTTTTGGCTCCACTATCCTGAGGAAAATACTGTAACTATTCAAATTGTCTCTGCCCCTCATGATTCTATATATCTCTATCAGGTCACAACAAGACAGCCCCCCTTGTTCCAGGGGGAAAAGACCCAGTCTATCCAGCCTATCCTTGTAGCACAAGACAACCATACTCTGTAACATCCACATAATTATTTTTTGTGCCCTTTCCAGTTTAATGACATCCTTCCTATCCTAATGAACACAGTACTCAAAATAAGGCCTTACCAATGTATTGTACAAGTGTAATATGATGTCCCAACTTTCGTACTCAGTATCCTGACCTATGCTCCATAATTTAGTTGGAAGGAACTGCAGATGCTGGTTTACACCGAAGATAGACACAAAATGCTGGAGTAACTCAGCGGGACAGACAGCGTCGCTGGAGAGAAGGAATGGGTGATGTTTCAGGTCGAGACTCTTCAGATCGTGTCTGAAGAAGGGTCTCGACTGAAAACGTCGCCAATTCCTTCTCTCCGGAGATGCTGCCTGTCCCGCTGAGTTACTCCAGCATTTTGTGTCTATCTCCATTTTTAGTATATTTTGCAACAGTATTGATGCCATTATATCCGTTAATGAAGAAAGCCAAAAAACAAGATTGTGGAAACGAACAGTAAATGTCATACAAGTTATACAAGAGGAGTCTGGGCAGGAGTCTCACTATCACATTATACAATCGATGAAACGTACATGTGATGCTTTTAATTAAAGGATGGAAAATGTACTAATTCATGCAATGGATGATAATCAAAAGACAAAGAATTGTGTTTGCATCGTGTATGCTTATGAAGATGGATAAATTTAATGTCAAGTTGGGAAGAAGGCATTGAGAGTTGTCTTTGGAATAAGAAAGCTTCTCCCCTTGCTCAGAGATCATCAGGGTTTGTGGGAAAGTCTCAGTCCCCAGTTGACAGCACTGGTGAAGTCTGCATTTAAATTAAAATGGCGAACCATTCCCTTATCTGTGCATGAATGTACACTCACATGAAACACAATGTGATTGCATTGTGAAAACGTGATCATTGTACTAACAATAGTGGAAGATCATTTTTCTGTAACAATAATGGGGCGACGGGAGGCAATCAAAAATATATCGCTATAAAAGAGTGGCACAGGTGGATGAGCTACTGCCTCACAGCACAGGGATTTGGGTGCTGTCTGTGTGGAGTTTGCACATTCTCCCTGTAACTGCATGGGTTTCATTCGGATGCTCCAGTTTTCTCCCAAATATCAAAGAAGTGTGGGTATGTAGATTAAATGGCCTCTTTAAATTGTTCCTTGTGTGTAAGGAGTAGATGAGAAAGTGGTATAACATTGTGCAAGTGTGACAGGGTGATCAATGGTTAGTGTGGACTCAATGGGCTAAAGGCCCTGTTTCCATGCTGTATTTCTAAACTAAACTAAACTAAACTAAACTAAACTAAACTAAACTAAACTAAAACAAAACTGGTATTTGTTCTAAAAAACCCTAAAAACGATTCTACAAAGCTGGGCAGATTCAGAAAGATAACCATATAAACATATAAGATTGTGTGTATAGGAAGGAACTGCAGATGCTGGTTTACATTGAAGATAGACACAAAATGCTGGAGTAACTCAGCGGGTCGGGCAGCATCTCTGGAGAGAAGGAATGGGAAGATGAAGTCTGAAGAAGGGTCTGAAGAAGTGTCTCAACCCAAAACGTCACCCATTTCTTCTCTCCAGAGAAGCTGCCTGAGCATCACCCGCTGAGTTACTCCAGCATTTTGTGTCTATCTTCAAACATATAAGACTGACTAGAAATGACAATGTTATTCATGGAACAAGGCTGCCAAAATGGATGTGTTGAGAAGGCATTTTTTAAAAGAGTTACACACTGAGATTTGGTGATTGTGAGTGTGAAAGCAGTAGCTAAAAATGTGTTTATTAACTAGAATTATATTCCTGCAAAATATATACAAGGGAATTATCAAAGAACTACCTGAAAACTGAGAATATTCCGGAAATGTATGGAGTGGAGACAATTGAAGAAATGGCAAAGGATGCAAATGAGTTGAATGAAGAAGTGGCACATTCCTCAATTCAAGGAGAGGATATGTTTCTTCAAGATCAAAGTGATTTACAAAATCTGTTGAGAACATTAAATCTATAAATAATGTGTATTGATGCACAGACAGCTTAGAAAGGGTGTTGTAAAAAAACTGATTGGGTCTTCTAATATCTTTCCCTGTCTCTTTGTTTTTCTCTATACACTTTGCATTCCTCAAGTTCAAAGGAATTTGAGCCATACACACAATTACGTACACACACATACGTACACATCCGGAAGTGGTGACGCTGCCCAAGCAGCTGCGGCTCACCTGCAGTCCGTCTGTTTTTTCTTTTTTTTGTGTTCTTTTGTCCTGTTGTTTAGTTTATTTCGTTTATTTTAGTTTGTGTGTGGGGGGGGGGGGGGGGGGGGGAGGTGGGAGGAACTCTTTTTAGTCTCTTCCTTCGGGGGGATGTGACCTTTTCTTGTCGTATCCCCTGTCTCCGTCTCCGTCTCTGTCTGCGCTGAGGCCTATCGCAGAACTGGCGGCCTCCAACTGGGACCGACCTCAAGGCTCCGAGATAAATCGGAGCCAGGACTTACCAACGTAGGGCTGGCTGATTTCGGGGCTGTGCTGGCATTGCGGCGGCAGCAACCCGACTTCGGAGCCTCGGAGGCTTGGCCATGGGCCCAGTGGACTCAGCCGCGGGCCCAGTGGAAGGCAACTTCGGGAGCTCGCTGGTCCCAGGTTGGTGACCAGTTTTCTGGAGCTCCGGCAACGACAGCTTCAGTCGCTGGACTGGAGGGTGGCAGCTTCGGCAGCTTCTACCACCCCGGGCCGCGGAGTTCGGATGCGGCCGCTGGACTTACCATCACACGGCGGGGTCCTTACATCAAAAGCTGGATCGCCTCTATGTAGAGGGAGATGAGGAGGGAAGAAACAAGGACTTTAAGACTTTTGCCTTCCATCACAGTGAGGAGGTGCCTGGTAGACTCACTGTGGTGGATGTTAAACTGTGTTGAGTGTGTGTTTTGTTATTTTAATCTATGTTATGACTGCAAGGTTCACAATTTCGTTCAGACTGAAATGTCCAAATGACAATAAAGGATACTTTATAGTTTATATTTTATACTTTACGATACTCTATACACATACGTGCAAACGCACACATACACACACACATACGTTCACAGGCATACACACACACATACACGCACATACACACGTACACCTGCACACACACATACATTCACACGCACATATAAACATACAAACACACCCATACGTTCACACATATGCACACACACATACAGTGGCTTGTAAAAGTATTCATACCCCTTGAACTTTCCCACATTTTGTCACGTTACAACCACAAACGTAAATGTATTTTATTGGGATTTTATGTGATTTATGCACCACTTTGTGTTGGTCTTTGTAAAGTGGAAGGATAATAATGCATGGTTTCCAAATTTTATTACAAATAAAAAACTGAAAAGTGCGGCATGCAAAAGTATTCAGCCCCCTGAGTCAATACTTTGTAGAACCACCTTTCGCTGCAATTACAGCTGCAAGTCTTTTGGGGTATGTCTCTACCAGCTTTGCACATCTAGAGATTTACATTTTTGCCCATTCTTCTTTGCAAAATAGCTCAAGCTCAGTCAGATTGGATGGAGAGCGTCTTGAACAGCAATTTTCAAGTCTTGCCAGAGATTCTCAATTGGATTTAGGTCTGGACTTTGACTGGGCTATTCTAACACATGAATATGCTTTGATCTAAACCATTCCATTGTAGCTCTGGATGTATGTTTAGGGTCGTTGTTGTGCTGGAAGGTGAACCTCCGCCCCAGTCTCAAGTCTTTTGCAGACTCTAACAGGTTTTTTGCCAAGATTGCCCTGTACTTGGCTCCATCCATCTTCCCATCAACTCTGACCAGCTTCCCTGTCCCTGCTGAAGAAAAGCATCCCCACAGCATGATGCTGCCACCACCATGTTTCACAGTGGGGATGGTGTGTTCAGGGTGATGTGTAGTGTTAGTTTTCTGCCACACATAGCGGTTTGCATTTTAGGCCAAAAACTTCAATTTTGGTCTCATCAGACCAGAGCACCTTCCTCCACATGTTTGCTGTGTCCCCTATATGGCTTGTGGCAAACTGCAAACGGGACTTCTTATGGCTTTGTTTCAACAATGGCTTTCTTCTTGCCACTCTTCCCTAAAGGCCCGATTTGTGGAGTGCACAACTAATAGTTGGCCTGTGGACAGATTCTCCCACCTGAGCTGTGGATCTCTGCAGCTCCTCCAGAGTTACCATGATCCTCTTGGCTGCTTCTCTGATCAATGCTCTCCTTGCCCGGCCTGTCAGTTTAAGTGGACGGCCATGTCTTGGCAGGTTTGCAGTTGTGCCATACTCTTTCCATTTTCGGATGATGGATTGAACAGTGCTCCGTGAGATGTTCAAAGCTTGGGATATATTTTATAACCTAACCCTGCTTTAAACTTCTCCACAACTTTATCCCTGACCTGTCCGGTGTGTTCCTTGGGCTTCTTGATGCTGTTTGTTCACTAATGTTCTCTAACAAACCTCTGAGGCCTTCACAGAACAGCTGTATTTATACTGAGATTAGATTACGCACAAGTGGACTCTATTTACTAATTAGGTGACTTCTGAAGGAAATTGGTTGTACTGAAATTTATTTACGGGTAAGAGAGTAAAGGGGGCTGAATACTTTTGCCCGCCACACTTTTCAGTTTTTTATTTGTAAAAAAATTTGAAAACAATGTATAATTTTCCTTCCACTTCACAATTATGTGCCACTTTGTGTTGGTCTATCACATAAAATCCCAATAAAATACATTTACGTTTATGGTTGTAACATGACAAAATGTGGAAAAGTTCAAGGGGTATGAACACTTTTGCAAGCCACTGTACATACACACATGTACATCCACATACACACACACACATACGTTCACACACATGCATACACACACACACATACACATACACATACACACACACACACATATGTACACACATACATACGTATGAACATTGAATTCTCTCATTTTATTAACTTCAATGTCGAAAAAACAAAGGAGATCATCGTCGGCTTCAGGAAAATCTGGCACAGTCCCACACCACTTCACATCAATGACAGCGATGTGGAGGTGGTCAGTAGCACTACGTTCCTGGGGTTGCAGATCACTAAGAGTCTGACCTGGTCAAATAACATCACATCAATAGTTAAGAGAGCGCAGCAGCGGTTGCACTTTCTGCGCCGGATGAGAAGAGCTCGCCTCCCCCTATCCCGTCCTCACCACTTTCTACAGGGGACCATAGAGAGTATTTTGACCAGCTGTATCTCTGTCTGGTTTGGGGACTGTAAAGCCTCCGACTGGAAGTCCATGCAGAGAGTGGTGAGGACGGCAGAAAAAATCATCGGGGCTTCTCTCCCCTCAATCGGGGATATTGCGACCAAACGTTGCGTGTCTAAGGCCAACAGTATTATAAAGGACCCCACATCTCCATCATGGACTGTTCACTCTGCTGCCCTCGGGCAAAATATATCGTAGCATAAGGAGCAGAACATCAAGGTTCTGCAACAGCTTCTTCCCACGAGCCATCAGACTCCTGAATGCCATGTAATAGGCTGTCACTATTGTCTATTTTATCCATTTATCCATTTTATCCTTTTATCCATTTTATCCTTCTGTTTATTATCGTGTTGCACAGGGAGCCAAATGCAACGGAATTTTGTTTGGAATTGCATATATCGATGTATTTCTAAATAACAATAAAGTTTGTTTGATTTTTGATTTGATCTCATACTCCCCTCCCTCCTTGCCCGATCCTTCTCAATAATCATTTTACCAGTTCCATAGTTCTCCACATTGTTTCTCCTGAGATCACACCTTCCTTGGCCAACAAGTGACCCACCAGACTGATGTTATTTGTGGCAGCCGTGATTTATTTTTGGGTCTGTTCTTTTCTCACCTCCAGCTCTTCACATTCACCCCCCCTTTTCATTATCTGACACCATCTCCACATTTTCAAACCCTTTTCTGCCGTGCAACCATTTTCAATACATTAATGCCTGTGATGGATATATATATACAACATGGGGGACCAGTGACCATTTCTAATGGAAGTTTCCTTCAGGTGAAGCTAGAAAGAGAAGAGCTATAGACTGTTTTATAATATTTAACAAAGACAATAGTCCCTGCCATTAGCACTGAATGAATGTTCTAATTTTAAGAATATGCTCCCCACTTCTGAACTCATCTACCAGAGGTCACTGCTTTTTCTTGTAATCAAGCTTAACAAGTATTTGAATCATCGTAAAAATGGCTGGGGAAAAATTTAAATACCTGGTTATTGAAATCACTAGAAGTTATCAAGATATGCTTAATGCAAACTATAACCTTAAGAAACTACATAATTTAATTAAATTCTGGAAAACGCTTCCAATAGGTCGAATAAATGCCATTAAAATGATGTTTTTACCACAAATTTTATACCTGTTCCTATCAATCCCACAATACTTACCCAAAAAGTATTTTATTTGGGATTATAAGTCCCATAGAATACAAAGACCACAGCTGAATAAACCCAAAATAGTAGGGGGATTAGCACTCCCTAATTTCATGTATTATTATTGGTTGGTAAATATTAGAAATATGATTCAATTGTTGGAAAACTCTCCTCAACAACTGGAGTGGATCGTTATGGAGATAGAGGATTGCTCGCCTTTTAATATTGGTGCGATCCTCCTCTCACCAATGACGGAGAATAATACAAACTACAACAAAATTCCAATTATACATAGTACAATCAGAATTTGGAAACAAATAAAATACAACTTAAAATTAAGAAACTTATCTCTCCTATCTCCTATTGCTAAAAACTCTCTGTTTAAACCCTCAATTATGGATAAACATTTATACAATGGGAAAGAGCAAGAATTAAAACTTTGGGAGATTTGTATGAAACAGGAAGACTACTATAATTTAAAACAATTACAACTAAAATACAATCTGGGTAGCAATCAGTATTTTAAATATTTCGAAATATGTGATTATCTGAAAAAACACGCACAAGAATTTTACAAAATGCCATCAGACTCACGAGATGAAGCAATGAATACAAAGGCGGAATCAGCAAATTTAATTTCATATATATATAATATTATACTAAATGCAGTAATACCAACAACGGAACGTATCAGAGCTGAGTGGAAAAACGAATTAAGCATAAACATTTCCAATGAAAAGTGGAAAGAGTACTTATTAAATGTGCATAAATGCTCAATCAACTTAAGACACACTTTAATACAATCTAAAATTTTACACAGATTATACTACTCAAAAACTAAATTAAATACATTCTTCCCCAACGTCTCACCAATTTGTGATAAATGCCAGTTTCAAGAAGCTACCATAGCGCACTCATTCATCTTTTGTACAAAAATTAAAAGGTTCTGGATTGAAATCTTTGAAATTTTCACAAAATTGTTTAAAATAAAAATGACACCAAAGTCAGAATGGATTATTTTTCGAATGACAGAAGGTAGTTCGGAATTAAATGTGTATCAAAAGAATCTATTTGATTACGGCTTAATAGTAGGAAAAAAGCTAATCTTAAAATTCTGGAAAAATGCTCCTATACCAACATCAAATATGTGGATTTCAACTATGTTTGAAACATTACATCAGGAAGATATGAGACTCCGCATGGCAGGAAAATCAGATTGTTTCTATCAGACGTGGTCTGCATTCATAGAATTGCTACAAAGATAGGGTGCAAGAATACCTCGGGTCTTGGTAGAGGGGGATGAAAAACTATTGAGTTGGTAGATTCCTTTTCCTTATAATATAGTAACTGGCTTTTTTTTCTCTCTTTTTTTCTCTCTCTTTTTTCTTTTTCGTTTCTAGGGTCTATCTTTTAATCCCCTTTCTCTAATTCTTTGACCAAGGTTTTTTTTACCCCTTTGCCGCTCTTTCACTTCTACAGCTCTTTTCACCTACTTTACTCTCTTTGTTTCTATTCTTTTTTCTTAAAAGCCAAAAAATTATGGGGTACAATGATTGTAACAATATACATGTGATGTACACAGATGCATTTACCTCTATTAAATAAAAATATTAAAAAATATATAAATATCTCAGTTTGGTCACCTCTTCAATCATCCAATTTCATACGCAAGGCTGCTTTTGTTCGAAACATTACATGTTCCACATTGATAAATTGATGAACAAATAGTTTGATTAATATGACTCAAGTGCATATTACGTGGCTCTGAGCAAATGTTTTTGGAATGGTGTTTACATGAACTGACAATAGACTTAACTTTTTTATACATATCCTGCAATGTTTTTCATTTGTACTTGGAGGATAATTCATTGAAAGGAAAGGCCAATTCAAGTAGCATTAATATTATCCCAGTTGATACTAATCGTCATGCATCATAGTATTTGAAGTCATGCAAATGAAAAAGAAAGTCTTACTGATAATCAAAAAAATAACCTCTGGAGTATTGCTGAAATGAACTATTTTACTGGTTCATTGGAAAATTTATGTTGTAAAATTGTTCTGTTTTTGAGCATTATAATATTCAGTAAAATCACAGTATACATCTGAGTGATTTTATTTAAGCAGACTAGAATGTACTTGGAGTAGATAACATAGCACATAATTTGCTAACAGGAATGTCAGTTGCAACAAAAGAGTGACAATGTGCATCCATTTTCTATGTATTTTAAATGGCAATTGTCATACTGTATTCAAATTGATTTGACTTGCTTTAGGAATAGCTTATTCAAGTACAGGCATAACCTTTATGTTTATTAAGTTTTGTCAGATTTAAGGTTTTTGAAGCTGACTACATTAATGTACATTATTTATGGAATGGAAACAAGTTGAACCATTGGTTTGATCAAAACTCAATTATAAAATTGTGTCAGTTTGCTTTGTCTAATGTTTGCTCAAATGCAACATTACCTCCTTGGTAGAAACAACGTTCTGACATGAATAGGTTGGCAAGGAGTGTGCAGGGAGCTCAATGCTCACAACGAACCCTGCCAAGGAGTGAGCACATATTGCTGTTGCATATATTTATTATCAGTCAGCACAAATATGATGTTCTTTACAAAACATAATTTTATTTGGCAGCAAACATAAATGAAACAAAAACTATACACTCAATATGCCAAGTGCCACAATGCTGAAGCCGCCAGCCCACGAGGATAGGATTTGTACCCAGGGTGTACAGAGGGTGGTGGCTGTGTGGAATGAGCTTCCAGCAGAAGTGGTGGAGGCAGGATCGATTTTAACATTTAAAAGTAAAGTGGATAGGTATATGGATGTGAAGGGAATGGAGGGGTATGGTCTGAGTGCAGGTAGATGGGACTAGGGGAAAACAAATGGTCGGCACGGACTGGAAGGGCCGAGAGGGCCTGTTTCCGTGCTGTAATTGTTATATGGTTATATGGTTATTAAGGTGTAGATCAGTTGCAGGACACGTTTGAAGTGTGGCGATTTAGGAAGTCAAATGTGCATGGAAAGTATATGGTAAACAGGAGCGTAATGGGCCTGTCCCAATTAGGTGATTTATTTGGGTGACTACAGACGACTGCCATAAAATTGACAACATGTTGAAATATTTTTGGTGACAGCGGCGACAATTTTTGCTGTCGTAGGTATAGTCATAGGTTGTCGTCAGGTGTCGTAGGTGAATTTGATCAAAATTAGTCTCTGGCAGTCGCCTAAAGAGTCGCCTAAGTGGGACAGGCCCATAAGGAGGAATATTGAGGTGCATGCCCATAGCTCCCTAAAGTGGCAACACAGGTAGATAGAGTGGGGGAAAAGTGTATGGAATGCTCTCCTTCTTCAGTAAGGACATTTAGTACAAATGTCAGGAAGTAATTTTGTGACTTTGTAAAACTTTGGTGAGGCTGGAGTTGGAGTATGGCATGTAGTTGTGGTCACCCCATTATATTGAGGATGTGAAGGGTTTGGAGAGAAGAGGTTCACCAGATTGTGGCCTCGACTAGACATTATTAAATATAAGGAGAGGTTGAGCAAATAGATAGAAGTATATAAAATTACGAGGGGCATAAATATAGCAGATGGAATCTTTTTTCCCAGGGTGTAAATGTTAAGACTGGAAAGCATAGGTTTAAAGTAAGAGGGGAAGTTTTTGGACTAGATCTGTGATGTCAGGTTTTTTTTAGATAGAGTATTTGACATCTGGGACACGCTGCCAGAGGTAGTGCTGACAACAGACATGATAGTAATGTTTAACAGGCACATGAACATGCAGGAAATGGAGCGATGGAGTAGTTTAATTTCACACTGGGATCAGCACAAACATAGTGGGACTAAACACATGTTTCTTTGCTCCACTGTTCGATGTTCTATGAATAGGAAAAAGGTCTGAAGCACCTACCCAACTCTTTCCAGAGAAAATTGATGATGGACGAGCGAAGGACTGATCATGACCCCTTATCCCTAAAGATGATCCTGATTTCAATAATCTTATATGCCCTTCATGGAGAAGCAATGGGTTCAAACACCTTGAAACTGGGCAGCGGTTGGTTGGTTGGTTGGTTGATTGATTGATTGAAAGATACAGTATGGAATTAGGCCCTTCAGCCCATCATGTCCATGGTTACTATTGATCATCAGAAAACTAGCAATTTGCTCTTTGATCTCAAGGGATGTGAATTTTTCATTCCCTTAATTGTAGAAACTGGATCAACATCCTTCATGTCCACTTTCAATTGCTATTTGCTTCATAGTGAAAACTAGATCTGGGAATCCTCAACTTGGCATATGTGTATTGGGGTAAAATCTGGTGGGGTGTGGGATAGTAGACAGGCCAAACAATCTGACGGCTAAACAAGCTGAAGTGCCCACCACAGCATTTTTACGGATCTCTTCGTAATTGCAGTATATGCGAGCAAGAAATCTAATCCAGCCCGTGCAAATCTCTGGTGCTCATATATACTGATCCAAGGCCTGACATTGTGTTTGATCTGGGCTTGCAAATAGACCTTGGTGATGGACCAGAAGGTGAGTACAGTTGCAAAACTATACACTCCAGTAGCCAGGGTGAGCGCTGCACCAACTACCCTCAGGAAACCGAGAATAAGGAACTTCAGGCAAAATAGCCTATTTATTTACCTACCTCATTAAGTTTGCTTGTTCATAAGTGATGGGAGTAGAATGAGGCCATTCGGCCCATCAAGTCTACTCCACTATTCAATCATGGCTCATTTATCTCCCTCCTAACCCCATTCTCTTGCCCTCTCCCCATAACCCCTGACACCATACTAATCAAGAATCTATCTATCTCTACCTTAAAAATATCCATTGACTTGGCCTCCACAGCATTCTGTGGCAAATAATTCCACAGATTTACCACCTTCTGACTAAAGAGATTCCTTCTCACCTCCTTCCTAAAGCAACATCCTTTAAATCCGAGGTTATGACCTCTAATCCTAGACTCTCCCACTAGTGGGAACATCTTCTCCACATCCACTCTATCCAAGCCTTTCACTATTCTGTAAGTTTCAATGAGATCCCCCTCAATCTTCTAATGCGAGTAGAGGCCTAGTGCTGTCAAATACTCCTTATTTGTTTACCCACTCATTCCTGGGATCATTTTTGTAAACCTCCTCTGCACCCTTTCCAGAGCCAGCACATCTTTCCTCAGATACGGAGTCCAAAATTGCTCACAAATGCGGTCTGACCAGCGTCTTACATCACCATATATCTCTGGTTTTGTACTAGTACTCTGGAAATAAATGCTAGCATTGTGTTTGCCTTCCTTACTACTGATTTGACTTGCAAAGTAACTTTTTGGGAATCCTGCACCAGCACTCCCAAGATCTTTTGCACCTCCGATTTCTGGATTATATCCCAATTTAGAAAATAGTCTAGGCCTTTATTCCTACTAACAAAATGCATGACTCCACACTTGGCTACATTGCATTCCACCTTCCACTTCTCTGCCCATTCTCCCAACTTGTCCAAGTCCTTCTGCAGAGTTCCTGCTTTCTCTACACTATCTGCCCCTCCACCTATTTTCGTATCATCTGCAAACTTGGCCGCAAAGCCGTCAATCCCCTCACCCAAATCATTAATATACAGCGTGAAGAATAGCGGTCCCAATACGACCCCTGCTGAACTCTGCTAGTCACTGGCAGCCAACCAGAGAAAGACCCTTTTATTGCCACTCTTTGGCTTCTGCCATTCAGTCTACCTGCTATCCATGCTAGTATCTGCCCTTTGATACCATGGGCTCTCATCTTCCTTAGCAGCCTCACGTGCGGCACCTTATCAA
Organism: Okamejei kenojei; assembly: GCA_035221665.1. NCBI lineage: Eukaryota > Metazoa > Chordata > Chondrichthyes > Rajiformes > Rajidae > Okamejei > Okamejei kenojei. The sequence goes on from CM069134.1 coordinate 2,097,159, forward strand.
CCACTTTCTGAAAATCTAAGTAAACAACATCTACTGACTCTCCTTTGTCAGTCCTGCTATTTACTTCTTCAAAGAATTCCAGGCAAGATCTCCCCTTCACCATCATTGCTACATTGTGGTTGCAGTTGTATCATTAACAAAATAGTTGAAAACAATCCACCAAGATTTCCTTGACATCACCTGGTAAACCATAGTCAATGGCATCCAATTGCACGATGGCCACCAATTCGTAAACCATTCTGAATTGAAATACACTGCTTTCCCTCAGTTCAAATTGATTCCCAATTCCAGACCTCACAATATTGTTTGATTTCCTTCAGTGAAATGTTGCAGCCTGTTAAGAAGGAGGTTCTTTAATATTTTTCAAAGGCCAATTAGAGATTATCATTAAAAGCAGACCTGCTAACAATTGTAAATTGTATAAGGGGATAAGCGTAAAGAAGAACTGAAATACACACAAGCAACACAATTCTTATGTTTAATGTTCCTTTAACAACAAATCCTTGGGTGCAATGCAGAACCAAATTGCTATAAAATATAATATTCACCATATTCATACAGTCATTGGTAGTTACACTTTTACAAGTCCTTTATCCTTGTACTTGTGAGTTTTGCTCCAAACAATAGCTTTAAAGATGGCAGCAAAGCTGGTAGAAATCTGCTTTGTGGCTTTGGAGGGTGATGGATGCCCGTGAACAATGACCACCATCATATTTAATAGTCTTTGATTTACCATTGGCCAAACATTTTGTTTCGGCCCCTCCCAATAGTGAGCAGCATTGTCCTTCAGGCAGACAATTGTCTACCTCTTCTGGTTAGCTGCTGCCTCCTCTGGTATTGTGCTGTCTTCTTCTGCAAAGCTGTGGGTGTTGATCAATGCGTCTTCGTATTTTGGATGATGTGTCTGCTATGGTTAAATCATTGGGGTGTACCTAAAGTATGTTGGACTGAAAGTGACAGAGAGTGTGGCAAAGCATATCACTATTAGATAGGAGAAGTGCTTGACAGAGATATGTCGTTGGATGTGTGTGCAGAGCAGGGTGATTTTTTGTTGACCTTGAACCAGGTCAGATTAATCTTGCACAAGCAGCTACCGACTTGTTTGGGCCATTTATTTAATGTAATAATTTCCTCCGGGTGTTCCAGTTTACTCCTACATCCCAACTATATGGTTTGTAGTTTAATTGGCCTCTGTAAATTGCCCCTAGTGTATGGGGTGTGGGTGTAAAAGTAGAATTACACTTTTGTAATGGTGATCAATGGTTGGTATGAAATTGGAGGACCGACGAACTTGTTTGCATGTTGTATCTTTCAATCAATTGGATAAATGAGGATTTTATTTGAGATTTTTTTTTGCCTTTATCAATATAATCAGTAACTCACTTCCTGCAAAATAAACATGTACCTGCTCTTTGTTATAATTTAAATGCTGTTGGTTGGTAGGGTAGATTTAAAATCATCCAATAACCTAATATCTCATGCATGGGAGGTTATTGAACCTTGGTACAGTATACACAACAAAAGGGGCTTGCTGGCAATACAATAACAGAATAAGTTCAGGGACTACAATCCACAGGCTTATTAAAAATGATACAAAGTGCTGGAGTAACTCAGCTGATCAGCCTGACCCGATGAGTTATTCTCACATTCTTTTAATCTATTTCTGTAAACCAGCTTCCGCAGTTCCTTGTTTTAATATTAAACATTATGTTGCAGCATCTTTGCTACATCTGGGCAGGCCAAATCAAAATAGGACGTACATGGTAAATGGTAGGGAATTGAGGAATGTTGTGGAACAGAGAGATCTAGGAATAACTGTGCATAGTTCCCTGAAAGTGGAATCGCATGTAGATGGGGTGGTAAAGAAAGCCTTTGGTGTGCTGGCCTTTATAATCAGAGCATTGAATATAGGATCAGGGAAGTCATGTTAAAATTGTACAAGGCATTGGTGAGACCAATTCTGGAGTATGGTGTACAATTTTGGTCGCCTAATTATAGGAAGGATGTCAACAAAATAGAGCGAGTACAGAGGAGATTTACTAGAATGTTGCCTGGGATCCAGCAACTATGTTACAGAGAAAGGTTGAACAAGTTAGGTCTTTATTCTTTGGAGCACAGAAGGTTAAGGGGGGACTTGATTGAGGTCTTTAAAATGATGAAAGGGATAGACAGAGTTGACGTGGATAAGCTTTTCCCATTAAGGGTAGGGAAGATTCAAACAAGAGGGCATGACATGCGAATTAAGGGGCGGGGTAACGTGAGGGGGAACTTCTTTACTCAGAGGATGGTGGCTGTGTGGAATGAGCTTCCAGCAGAAGTGGTGGAAGCAGGATTGATTTTAACATTTAAAAGTAAAGTGGATAGGTATATGGACGGGAAGGGAATGGAGGGGTATGGTCTGAGTGCAGGTAGATGGGACTAGGGGAAAACAAATGATCGGCATGGACTGGAAGGGCCAAGAGGGCCTGTTTCCGTGCTGTAATTGTTATATGGTTAAATGGTTAGCATGCAGGATTCTCTGAAAGGTCAAAATAATCTAAGAGAACAAAAAAGACTCCAGCATTTTGTGTGTAACAAAAATTAAATTTGACTTATTCTGCCATCATGAAATGGTGGGAAGGAACTGCAGATGTTGGTTTGAACCAAAGATAGGCACAAAATGCTGGAGTAACTCAGTGGGACAGGCAGAATTTCTCGTGAGAAACATCACCTATTAATTTAAAAGCTTATACTATTTATTTACCAGATGGTACATTCTAATTGTAAGATAACCTGTAAAGATTCATATTTAGATGCACTTTACCATATTGATGACTACAATTCAAAATGTAATAACATTCTGCAATGGTAGTATTGGATTTTTCCGTTAGCAAGGAGCACAATATTTATGTGGACTGCAGCAAAGCATGTTTGTGTCTAAACAATATGTTTGTGTCTAAACAATGCAATGAAGCAAGAAGAATTCTGAGATTATGGTCGCTCGAGCTCAGGTTACACCAAATGATTTGAATAAAGAGAAGAGATAGGAACCTTTTAGAAGTTGAAGACTTCTATTTCTTGCCTCTGGGGTGGCTGGGACAGGCTATTATCATGTTTGTAAGAGCAATATTTTTTACACTTATTTTACCGTGGAAAATGTCAGAGAAGGACCCACATCAAGAATTTACCATAAAACAGAACAGCTCAGTGCAGGCCCTTTGGCCCGTGATGTCTGAGTTGAACATGATGCTAAATTAAACTAAACCCTTTTTCCTACACATATTCCATATCCTTCCATTCCCTGCATATTCATGTATCAGTCGAAAAGCCAGTTACTTCAGCTATTTGTGTCTATCTTGTCATCCTCAATCCTGATGGACTGCCTAAGAAGATGACTTCAGACATTTAAAAACATTGCAAATATATGAACATATGAATAACAGCAGATGTAGGCCACTTGATCTCTCAAGCCTGCTCCAGCACTTAATAAGACCATGGCCACCTGATTGTAACCACCATTTTTGCATCTGGTATCCCAGCTTTCCTATCACCTCTTTAATTATTACCTGTCTATCTTTGCAGTAAAAATATTCAAAGTCTCTGCTTCCATCTCTCGTTGAAGAAGGCGGCTCCAGATGTGTAAGAAGAAACTGCAGATGCTGGTTTAAATCAAAGATAGACACAAAAAGCTGAAGTAACTCAACTGGTCAGACAGCACCTCTGGAGAGAAGGAATAGGTGACGCTTTGGGTCGAGACCCTGCTCTGAAGAAGGGTCTCGACCCGAAATGTCACCTATTCCTTTTCTCCAGAGATGGGCTTCAGATATTATTTAAGATAATTATTTGTGTGTAAACTTTGCAGATGATCCTAGTGTTGTTGAAATCTGAGCTTTATTTGTTAATGGGAAACTTCTGCTACTTCTGCAACAGATGATCAGACTTTAGTTAACAGACTGTGATCCAAGGTTGCGCTTGCAAGTGGGGTAATCCATTTATTGTATTTCTGCAGGTCATTGGCATAGCCAGAAAGATCACATTAAATTATCTACGAGTTACTGATTTATAGAGTCATACCGCATGGAAACTGGTTCTTCGACCCAATTTGCACGTCAATGTCCATCTGCCCATGTTTGGCCCATATCCTTCTAAGCTTTTACTATCTATGTACCTGTCCAAATATCTTTTAAATGTTGTTATTGCAGCTGGCCCAACTACCTCCTCGACCAGCTCATTCAAGATACCCACTACCTGCGGTGTGTTACTTTCTTGAACCATCAATGTTCTTCCGCTAAAATTACTTCAACAGTGTTGTTTTAACATGAAATCATGCAAAATAGGAGCAGGAGAAATAGAAATAGCTGTACACCACTAAAGAAATGAACTCCAAATTTATTGCGGTTCAGAGTAATGAGAGACTTGGATTGGAGGCATTCCCCATATTCTGAGGTGGAGAAAATGCTTGGATGTAGGAGATGGCATTGAAGAGTCTTGATGGGTTGATGCCAGCATTGTTGTAAAGGGATGCTGCTTGACCAGCTCAGTTGCTCCAAATCTTTATGTCCGATCACGTAGAGGTCGTACAGTGGCACAGCGGTGGAGTTTCTACTTTACCCCAGCTTTGATCAGTATAGTTTGTACGTTCTCCCTGCGACTGCATGGGTTTTCTATGGGTGTTCCGGTTTCCTCCCACAATGCAAAGCTGTGTGGTTTTGACGGTTAATTGACTTCTGTTAATTGTCCTCAGCATGAAGAATAGAACTAGTGTGCATGATTGCTCATTGGCATGGACTTGGTGCGTCGAAGGGACTGTTTCCCCGCTGTATCTCTAAATGAAACTAAACTAAACTAAACCTGCCATGCTGTGTCCCAACCCCACCACTTTTCAGCTTTCTCTCCCACTTTACAATCAGCCTGAAGAAAGGTCCTGACCCAAAATGTCAGCTATCCATGTCCTCCTGAGACGTAACCTGATTAATTGAGTGACTATAGCTCTTTGGGCTCTACGAAGGAGATAGGCGACGTTTCGGGTCGAGACCCTTCTTCAGACTGGCTAGTGTAATAATTACAAAATTATTTTCCAGATACTTTTTTTTTCTTCTTTTGCCAGAAGATCAGATTTAATCATATGGTCATTTCTTCCCCAGGTTTCATTGCTTCAAGGTTAAGGCTTTCTCTGCTGAGTTTCACCAGATATCCTCTTGGTGTTTAGTTTAGATCCCTTCCTATGCAATAGGTAATTTGCCAATTTGGTTCTGCATTGTGCTAGCTGCAAATAAAAGAACAAATAGACCTCGTTGGAATGTCACCAAAAAACAGGATAAATATTCTCAATTTCGGAAGCCGATCACTCATCAGAGATAGCATGCCAGCAGAGGAGTTAATGTGAGTCCAAATGTTTGGCTGGGTCAGTGGCTGGCAGGGAACCTGGTAGGACAGGTGGGGACATACAAACCAGCAGTCCTCCGGAAATGTAATGTAATTTCAGAAGGAACACTCTGACTTCTCCCAGCTCCACACTCAACAAGTAAATAACTTTCAATTTACCGTTTAGTTGGAACTAAATGTTCTTTTATAGGACAGTGGTTTGGCAGATGGTTGCCTGAGAATATTGAACACAGCAGCACACATCTGATTGAATCTGACTTTGCAAAAGAACAAGCAACAGGCCCAGTGTCTTTTCTCAAATTAATGCACTTAATTTGTTAAAATATCTACAAAATGAAAGCAAAAAAACAGAGAATGTCTTTCTTTATATTCACATCCATCTATGCATTTAGCGTGTTATTGGTTCCATACATCTACTGTTTGAACACATTCAGTACATGGGGCACCATTGGGACTGTGGGTGATAGATGGATGCAGACCGGAAGAAAAGCTAGGTGGAGCCAGGTAGAGGAGGGAAGGTGGAGGTGGAGACCACTGCTGGAGTGTGATAAGTAGTGATACAAAGACTGCCAGTGCTAGAATGTGATGTTAGGAAGATAATCAGAGTTCAGGACCACCATTTCCAGTAAGAACGAAGGACGAAGGTAAGGGGACCGACCAAAGAGGTTGTACATTTTGTGGTTTCGAGAAAAAAAAGAAGCCTATGCAGGGCTTAGAAAGATTAAATCAGACAGGTTCTTTGAGGTATAAAAAGCATGCAGGAAATAACTCAAGAGGAAATTACAGGGCCAAAGCCGGGTATGAAAAGTCATTGGCAAGTCGGGTGAAAGAAAATCCCAAAGCTTTTTCGCGTACATTACAAACAAAAGGGTAACCAGGGAGAATTATAAAGGAGGGAATTTATCTTTGGAGTCAGAGAATGTAAGTGAGGTACTAAACAAGTACTGTGCACCTGTATTGGCCAAGGTGAAGGACATAGAGGCAAGTAAGATTAATGTGGGGAAAAATAATATGCTCGACCAGTTTAAGATCAAGAAGGAGGAGGTGTTGGGGCTCTTGAAGATTGAAGTCGTAAATCACCACGGCCTGATGGGATCTATTCATCTATTCCAATTTATTGAGAGAGTCAAGAAAGGACATTGTAGGGGCCTTGTTGGAGGTCTTTACACCTTCTCCAGTCAAGGCACGGTCCTGGAGAATTGGAGAGTAGCTAATGTTGCTTCTTTGTTTAAGAAGCAAAGTTGAGATAATCGAGGAATTTGTACCACTGTGAGGCTCACATTAGTGTCAGGGAAGCATTTGGAGTGGATTCTTCAGGGCATGATTCATATGCATTTTGAAGAGAATGGGCTAAATAAAGACAGTCTACATTGTTTGTTCATGGCAGGTCATGTCTTACGAACTTGGTTGAGATTTATGAGGAGGTGATGATAGTGATAGAGAAAGTGGCAAAGCTGATCGATGAGGGTAGCGCAATGGATGTTGTCCACGTGGATTTTGGTAAGACATTTGACATGATTGGTAGGCTAATCCAGAAGATTAGGATTCATGGGTTCCAGGGTGCCTTGGTCATGTGGATTGAGAACCGGTTTGTCATAGGAGACTGAGTTGTGGTGGAAGGATTCTATTCCAGCTGGACTTCTGTATCACAGTGGAGATCTGCAGGAATCTGTGTGGGACCTGTGTTGTTTGTGCATATAGACAGTAAGGGAGGCTGTCAAAGTATATAACAGGGTATAGATCAGCTGCAGAAATGGGAGGAGAAATGGGAGCTGGAATTTAATCTGAGCAAGTGTGAAATGTGAAAGTTGCACTTTGGGAGGTCTAATGTAAGAGAATATACAGTTAATGCCTAAATCATTGACATCATTGATGTACAAAAGGATCTTGGGGTCCAAGTCCATAATTTTCTGTAAATGACAACATATTAGATGGAGTTGTAAAGACTGCGAATGGTACCCTTGCCTTTATTGGTCGTTATTGAGTATAAAGGTTGCAAGTCTACAGGACTTTAGTTAGGCCACATTTGGAGTATTGTATTGTATTACAGGAAGGATCTGGAGGGTTTGGACTGAGTGCAGAAGAGATTTGCCAGATTAATGCGAAGATTGGAGGATATTGGTTATAAGGAGAGTTTGGACAAACTCAGATTGTTTTCTCTGGAACATCAGAGACATATAATAGTAAGATTAAACGAGAACTCACCTGTTCGAAGTTTGATCGTTTATTTTACGAGGAGTTACGATGAGGGATTACGTGAAGAACCCGCCTCACACTGTCAACGGCATACTTCAAAGCAGCGGCATGAAAAACACAGAACACCAAAGCCGGAGTAACATAGTAAGGCTCATAAAAAGACTTAGAACCACCATTTGATCATTTATTTTACGAGGGTGGGAGCGGAGGGCACGTAATCCCTCATCGTAACTCCTCGTAAAATAACGATCAAACTTCGAACAGGTGAGTTCTCGTTTAATCTTACTATTTTACTTCGGAGTCACGTGAGTGACTAACGTGAAGAGTTTTAAAGCTTTCTGTGTTTTTTAAGTCGTAGAATTAATCCGTACGACAATCCGGCTAAGTAAACACATACATGAGAAAGCACACAAATGTTAGATCTTTTCACAATCAAGTTTTTTAATGGCTGAAAAAACCATATAATACCCTCCTTATATTTGAGGGAAAAAATGATTATAAGTGACAAAAAATATCAGTGACTACACAACTGATTATAGCAATTAATAGCAAACAAAGCAGGTGATTATAGTGCTCCCAACACCGCGTGTCCAAAGCTTGTCATATAGTGTGAACAGGTTTGTTGTAGGACTTTGAAAAAGTTTCTTCTTTACTCCACCCTGCGATTTTTAAAAAAATATGCTCAAGAGGTACGTCCCGCCCCTTCATCGCGGACGTAGCTGCCGCCCTGGTGGAGTGAGATTTGAAGACATCAGTGTCTATTCCCGCTAAAACCAACACCTGTTTTCAACCATTTTGAGATAGTTTGAACTGAAGCTTTTGTGTGTGGCTTTTTGTGCGTAAGCAGCAATGTCTTTTCGTTTCCTCGAAAAGTGTCCGTCACTTTAATACATTGGTTCAAATGTCTAACCACACACAAAGCAAGCTCAATATGAAAAGCTTGAAAGGTTACCTTTGTTCCAGATCTCCCTGGTCTACTTTGTTTGATCAGATCGTAAACATAGAATACAACGTTATCTGTAGTCACATGCATACAGTCTAAACGCAACATTTGTAAAGTTTGCACTCTTTGGGCTGAGACCAGTGACATTAACATGACCAAATTTCAATGTTAACCTATCCAATGACAACCCTTCAATTGGCGTCCATTCTCTAAGTAGAGCAAGTACTATGCTCACATCCCAAATCTCTGTATATCTAGGTTTTGGCGGATTCATGTGAAAAAAATTCCTTTCATGAATCGTGATATTAATGGATGCGACCCAATTGATTTTTCACCAGTCATAAGTCCTAAATAGGACGACAAGGCACTGCGTGCAATGTTAATGGCACTGTAACTTAAATGTTGGCCAAAGCGCAAATTGGCAAGGAATTCCAAAACATGAGTAACATTCACATAATCATCAGAAAAATTTTTTGACTGTGTGCAAAATTCTTCCTATTTCTTAATATGTGTCATATATTGTTTCTGTGTGCTATCTCGTCATGATGTGCCAATAACTGTCAAGTTTGGTCCGACAATCCCAGTTCCTGTAGTGGTCTGGTCAAAACCTGCAGATTAACAAATTCATATATGCATATAATGGATAATCTTCATTTGTTACTGGATTAGTCAAGATATCACTACAGTTAAGAATCTGCATATACGGTTCTTTAATCATATTCAGCATAACTGGGAACCAAGGTTGAGTTGGCCAATTTGGCCCTACCAACAATCCGGAAGCTGAATCTTGCTCTATTTTCTTCAAGCATCTCTGGATCAGAGCAAATGGTGGAAAAGCATAAAAGAACATTTTTCCCCAGTGTAATAAAAATGCATCTACTGCAACTGCGTCCGGATCGTGTTCCCAAGACACATAATGAGGCAAATGATGATTAAGCCTGGATGCAAAATCAATTTCTGGCAACCCAAATCGTCGAACAATATTCTTAAATATTGGTGGCTTAAACATCCATTTCGTATTATCTTTAAAATCCTGGACCTTTCATCTGCTACCACATTGTCTTTACCTGGAGTATAGCTTACTGCAATCCATATCTGCCGACCAATACACCATTGCCATATCTCATTGACCAGACAATCACATGATACTGATCCAACTCTCCCCATGTGATTAATGTAAACCACAGCTGTTTTATTGTGTAATTGTATTAACACATGCAGACCTTGTTTAGCACAACAATATGCTTTAAGCCCATAAAAGGCCCCCAATAACTCCCAATAGTTAATACCATACTCTTGGAGAAACACTTGTTCTTCAGTTTTCCATCTACCTCCACAACTGGAGGATAAATCTGTGGCCCCCCATCCGAGAGCACTAGCATCTGTATGTAAAACCATTTCAGGCTGTTTAATCATAATATTTATTTAGCAGTTTGTGGGACATTTTCCTTTTTTTAACCCACCATTGTAAATTCCAATACAGCTTCTTTTGTTAAATTACATAGGCCTGTCAAATGGCCTGCCTTCTCTTTAAGAGCTTGTATCTTGTACCTTCGAAGATATCAATAAATGTAATGAACCAAATTCTAATGCAGGAAAATGCTGCTAGCAGTTCACCAATGGTTGTCACCATTTCTCGGATGGAAGGATAAGGTTTTGAATGAGATAATGACAAGTTACCAAAATATCATCGACTTTAACTGTTGGTAAAGGTATTAACATAGTCACTGAGTTAATTACAAACCCCAAAAGTAAATTGTTTGTGCTGGCTGCAGCTGGGGCTTAATTAGATAATTAAGAACCTTAGCTTACCACAAAGCTTTAGTAACTGAAACTGAGTCCTCAGCTGACTCCTGATAATCACTAATGACCAGAATGTCATTGAGATAAGCCATAATGATGTGCATTTTGTGCTCTAATTGGGCTAAACTGGTTTCAACAGTTTCGTAAAGAGTAAAAAGCTGAACTCAGTCTATTTGGCAAAGCTTAACTGCCATAATTGTCACAACCAATTAAAAATTTAAGTATCACCGAAACCTGATACATAGGTACAGAATAATAGGCGTCTTTTCATCAATCTTAGCCATATAACAACCTGCTGAATTAAATATTTTGCAGTATTCCATGACTCCATTTGAACATGTTTGTATTCTACAAACTTATTTAGACCTGTAAGGTCCAGAATACTTCTGCAACCATCATCTGTAATGCCTTCTAACATTAAAGACAAATTTATGCTCGTGTTCAAAATCTTTTTCCATTACCCCTTTTCCAGATAATTAGGCAATGTGGACATAAAACTCTGCTTTTCCAATGCAGAAACACGAAAACATAAGCAGGTTTATTCTGTACAGGAGGATTAACCTCTTGTTTTAAAAGTAATAGTAGTTAATGAAACTGCTCGTAATATACTGATCAAAAATAATAGTAAGCCAGTCTTAATAAACTTTTTGTAATCTCCCTCTATCTGGAGATTAATCCGCAGTTTCTTTAAGCAGGGAACACGTCTTTAATTCCTCTGCATATGAGCGTGGTGGTCTCCTTATCCCTGAATTCGGGTAAGTATTTGGTTGTGCAATACCATAAAACTTCCTTGACATATTTCTGCCTCTATTTCCAATATCAAATCCCCTTCTGGGCGAAAATACCTTTTCGTCCAAAGACGAAGGTTTCATGCAGCTAAAATATTTTTTAGCTTTTCATCCAATTTCAATAAGTTAGGCAGATTATTCCAAACAGATAACCAAGAGCTTAAACACCACTTGCTCGACACAGGTATGCAACCTTGGGTGAAAAATGGGCCAAATAGCCATTTATTTTATACAAAAGTTCATAGAAAAAAATTGCACAATAGCGTCTTTATTTTATGTTTTCCTTTCATCTGCCCAAAAGCCATAATAGCAGCAGAGTAATTTGTGAGGATTTTTAAACCTCACTATTTGACGCTCTCATATTTGGAGTCATGAATGCCCATATTAACGGATAAAACCGTAGGCTCTTCCAATGAGGCACAATTTCCTGTGCTGTGCAATTTTAATATTTCAATCATCACAGAATCATGAAGTTGGTGAGATACCATATACATAATGTAGGTAGCTAGGTTTTTCCATAGCCTCACCACTTCCTTTAGATATAGCAAAACTTTTGCTATCTCAGGCACACCTGGCCTCACTTTTATTTTTATTTTATTTGTAGTGTGTATTGATAATTCACATCACCACTTGCAGGGTCTGTCTTTTGCAGCCCTGATCCACTTGGAATTATATCCAAAGAGACTTCCTCCACCCTATCCAGGGTCAGAGTTTTTATTTTTCAATTTGGCACATAGCCATATTTTGTATATTCAAGCCCCTCAGGGTCTTTTTTGGGGAACTGTTTGGGTACTGTGACCCTGGTCTTTAGTACATTTAAGCCCCTCAGGGTCTTTTTTGGGGAACTGTTTGGGTACTGTGACCCTAGTCTCTTTTATATTATGGAGTACTTTCTCCATATCGCGAATTTTATTAACTTTTTTAAAAATACAGTCTTTCTGACTTTTAAAATATCCTGTCCAAAATTGTGGAGCATTTAAACCTTTCTACCGTATTTTAAACGGTACCAGTATCAGAACCGGCCCCGTAATTAATCTCTCGTCCCGATCGCTGGGTATTCCCCTGGGACGTTCTTTTTAAAAAACTCCGTTATTTTAACAGAGTATATCTGTTAAATTTAAACTTTTAGTTAGTTTTTAAAACCTTTAAAATCCTGGTTTCCACCAGGCACGGAGTTTTCTAGTCCTAAAAAGTTTTTCAACAGTACTTACCTGCCGGTTCTGAACCTACCGCTGTCGAGGAGCTGCTCCTTACTGCAGCTCCTGCTTCTGCCGTCAGCGTCGACGTCATGCCGTTGACAGTGTGAGGCGGGTTCTTCACGTAGTCACTCACGTGACTCCGAAGTAAAATAGTGACATTTAAGAGTATTTTAGAAAGGTGCATGGATATGCAGGGAATGGAGGGATATGGATGAAGTGCAGGCAGATTAGTACCACGGTTTCTGTGGTGCGTTGTTTCTATCTGTGTCCGTGTTTGTGTTCGTGTTCGTGTACAAAGCATGTTCGTCTTTTTGACTTTTTTTGTTTGTTAGTATGTCTAAATGTATGTTTAAATGTATGTTTTAGTGTGGGGAGTGTTGGAGGGGAATAAGGGGAAACTGTTTTACAGTCAGTTACCTCGATGGAGATGCGACCTTTCTCATTGTCACATCTTCGCTCCCCTCGCGGCCTAACAACTGGTTTGGTGTGGCCTTTCTCGGAGACCAGCCCAGAGCTTCAGAAGCAGGTGTGGCGGACTCACCATCATGGAGCGGTGCGATCCCTTGCCGGAGATTACCAGAAGAAGTGCTCCGACCGCCGGTGCGGACTATAACATCGTGAAGACGCGGTCTGCGGAACTTCTAGCTGCGGGCACGACGTGGACTTTCCATCGCAGAGCGGGGCGATCCCTTACCGGGGATCACCCGAACAAGTGCTCCGACCATCGGCCTGTGGCCTATAACATCATGAAGCCGCGGTCTTCGGTAAGAAAGTGGCCGATCCATCGTGACGTCGGAGGTTCGATCATCCCGACGAGAGGGCTTTTACCTCGGGCAGTCCCTAGCGGCAACTACGGAGGGTTCATGGCCCCGACCACGGTGAACAAAGGAGGAAGATTGACTGAACATTATTGCCTTCCATCACAGTGAAGAATGTTGATTCCACTGTGGTGGATGTTTTTGTTACATTCTATTCTGCATGGTGCTCTTTTTGATTGTATGGCTGCATATTAACTAATTTCACTGTACCTTTGGTGCATGTGTCAAATAAATGTGAACTTGAATTTGAACTTGTACTCCAGGATAGTAATGTTGTTGGATGTTGAGTAAGAGATAGAAGTGACAAGTGAAAGGGTTGGGGCACCATCAGGTTGGAGGCTGTGGAGGGGAAATCTCCCGATATGATGAGATCTGTGGCAGTGGCGTCATGGTCCAGAAGTATGTATGAGGAGACATCTGAGACCTGCTGATAAAGGAGGAGGAGACATCTGAGACCTGCTGACCTGTTGTCCACCAGACCACACCAGCACTATCCTTGTTTCTGTGTTTGATGACTCGGTTGGGATTGGGACAAAGTTTAGTGGAGAGCCTCAAATTTGGAAGGGATGAGTTGGCGTGGCTGAGGGGAGTGGGAAAGTCGAGGCGATTGAGATAACAAATATAATTGGAAATGAAGAAGTGAAGAGAGGGTAAAAGGCCTGAAAGGCGTGTCCATGAAGAAGAGGTTCTGGCTCGAAGGGCGAATGGCCTCCTCCTGCACCTATTTTCTATATTTCTATGTTTCTAGGTGTGTTGCAGACTTGCAGAGAGGCAATTAGCAGGGAATCAGCAACGCTGCCACACTCCAGACTTGACACAGAAGCTCTTTTTTTCTCACCCATTGATTGCTACACTGTTAATGTTTGTGTAGGGCAGTTGGATCCAATTCCCGATTCCCTTCTTGAAGGCCATTTTGGAGAGCATGTCCTTCATATACAGGTGCCATACCTGTAAAACCAGAGGTTAAAGGCAGGATAGAACACAGGTTGGCTGTACATGATAATAACTGACGTGGCCTCTATCACACTTCTTCATGAGATTGAGTGTCCTTGTGTCCTTCATTTCATTAGAAATCACATGTCCATTCTAAAACATAAAATCAAATGATTTGCAGGTAACTTTAGATGCATGAATAGTGTTATATCCGTCAACATACCAAGCAATAACATTTTCATTTTTGCCATTGTTTTGATGTAATTAGTCAAAGATTAAAACTAATACAAAGGTGCAAAGAAAATACTATGAAATGCCTTGACACAATTGCCTTATGGATTAGATGACATACACCTAAGAAAATGGTTTTCAATAAAATCTTGTTTTAAACTACAAAATAAATCTATGCAGAGTGCACCACAAATGGATTTATTGATCCACAGTTTTCTACACTTTGGGAAGTTATTAAAAGGCTACACGAAGGCTGAAAAAACATAATAGATGTAAAACAATTTCTGCACTATCAAACAATAATAAATACTCTAGGTAAGAATATCAAATTTGAACAACATAAATGTCTTAGTTTACTGACTAAAATTTCATTTGTAGCATAAAAAAAATCACTTTGTCACATTCTTACTCGATCTTTCAAGTCATTGGTCTTGACATGTATTTTAACACAAATCAATACCCACACATTTTATTTTCACAACTGTTCCACACACCACTGACATCCTCAGAAGAAATCAACCAACTGGTCTCTTTCTGTGAGATATGAATGGCCTTGTATCCATTTTGACCGGCCATTTCTTTTTACATTGAAACTGTTTCACATTGTTTGTTGCAAATGTTATGATAATTGAAAATGTTATGAGTTTAAAATCCTCAAGTACATCTTCCCTTAAATTTCCCGTCTCTTATCAATTGAGGTTCCGTGTCATGCTGTCACGGAGGTATACAGTGTAGAAACAGGCCCTGCACTGTGTATCCATGCTGACTATTGAATACATATACAATGGTCACATTTGAATACATACTTTACAGGACTTGGCACACAGATGTTTTTGCCTTGGTGATTTGAATGCTCATCTAGATATAACCATATAACCATATAACCATATAACAATTACAGCACGGAAACAGGCCCTCTCGGCCCTTCCAGTCCGTGCCGACCATTTGTTTTCCCCTAGTCCCATCTACCTGCACTCAGACCATACCCCTCCATTCCCTTCACGTCCATATACCTATCCACTTTACTCTTAAATGTTAAAATCGATCCTGCCTCCACCACTTCTGCTGGAAGCTCATTCCACACAGCCACCACCCTCTGAGTAAAGAAGTTCCCCCTCACGTTACCCCAAAACTTCTGTCCCTTAATTCTCATGTCATGCCCTCTTGTTTGAATCTTCCCTACCCTCAATGGGAAAAACATATCCACGTCAACTCTGTCTATCCCTTTCATCATTTTAAAGACCTCAATCAAGTCCCCCCTTAACCTTCTGCGCTCCAAAGAATAAAGACCTAACTTGTTCAAACTTTCTCTGTAACATAGTTGCTGGAACCCTGGCAACATTCTAGTAAAACTCCTCTGTACTCTCTCTATTTTGTTGACATCCTTCCTATAACTAGGCGACCAAAATTGTACACCATACTCCAGAATTGGTCTTACCAATGCCTTGTACAATTTTAACATTACTTCCCTACTCCTATATTCAATGCTCTGATTTATAAAGGCCAGCACACCAAAGGCTTTCTTTACCACCCTATCTACATGCAATTTCACCTTCAGGGAACTATGCACAGTTATTCCTAGATCCCTCTGTTCCACAGCATTCCTCAATTCCCTACCATTTACCATGTACTTCCTATTTTGATTTGTCCTGCCAAGATGTAGCACTTCACACTTAACAGCATTAAACTCCATCTGCCATCTTTCAACCCACTTTTCCAAATGGCCCAAATCTCTCTGTAGACTTTGAAAATCTACTTCATTATCCACAACACCACCTATCTTAGTATCATCTGCATACTTACTTATCCAATTTTCCACCCCATCATCCAGATCATTGATGTACATGACAAACAACAGTGGACCCAACACAGATCTCTGAGGCACCCCACTGGTCACCGGCTTCCAACCTGACAAACATAGAAAAATAGAAACATAGAAATTAGGTGCAGGAGTAGGCCATTCAGCCCTTCGAGCCTGCACCGCCATTCAATATGATCATGGCTGATCATCCAACTCAG
Organism: Okamejei kenojei; assembly: GCA_035221665.1. Taxonomy (NCBI): domain Eukaryota; kingdom Metazoa; phylum Chordata; class Chondrichthyes; order Rajiformes; family Rajidae; genus Okamejei; species Okamejei kenojei. The sequence continues at coordinate 2,113,453 of CM069134.1, forward strand.
TATCCCGAACCTGCCTTCTCTCCATACCCTCTGATCCCCTTAGCCACAAGGGCCACATCCAACTCACTCTTAAATATAGCCAATGAACTGGCCTCAACTACCCTCTGTGGCAGAGAGTTCCAGAGACTCACCACTCTCTGTGTGAAAAAAGTCTTTCTCATCTCGGTCTTAAAGGATTTCCCCCTTATCCTTAAGCTGTGACCCCTTGTCCTGGACTTCCCCAACATCGGGAACAATCTTCCTGCATCTAGCCTGTCCAACCCCAAACAACCATCCACCATTACTCTCTGACATTTCCCATTCAGCCACTGTTGAATCCATCTTGCTACTCCGCCATTAACACCCAAAGATTGAACCTTCTGAACCAACCTTCCATGGGGAACCTTGTCAAAGGCCTTACTGAAATCCATATAGACAACATCCACTGCTTTACCCTCATCAATTTCCCTAGTTACCGCTTCAAAAAATTCAAGAAGGTTTGTCAAACATGACCTTCCAGGCACAAATCCATGTTGACTGTTCCTGATCAGACCCTGTTTATCCAGATGCTTATATATATTATCTCTAATTATCCTTTCCATTAATTTGCCCACTTCTGACGTCAAACTAATAGGTCTATAATTGCTAGGTTTATTCTTTGAACCCTTTTTAAACAATGGAACAACATGCGCAGTACGCCAATCCTCCGGCACTATTCCCGTTTCTAATGAAATGTCTCAATTGTTGTGAGGGTACTTGCTTCAACATCTCCTGAGGCTGAACGTTCCACATCTAATCATTCTCTGGGTGAAAACAAAATTGTCAGGTCCCCTCCAAAATCCTTAACATTAACTTTTGCTCTTTTGTATACTTATGCTTTGGGGAATAAAATGTTTCTTACTATTTATTCTATCCATGTCTTTGTATTGCCCTTATTATTTATTGCATTTATTGTTTACACTGTGAGCTTCATGCAAACAAGGAATTGCATTTGACCCTGGTGTATATGACTATAAACGTATTCTGAATCTGAATCTTGGATACCTCACTCAGAAATGCCTATCCCCACAGCCTCCTGGTTTAACAAGTATTTTATAAAGTTGTACCCCCCTGCTCTTATATTTTGTTCCCCAACTAATGAAATCAAGTATCCAACATGTCTTCTGAACTGCTTTCTATATCAGAGGTCTACCTTCTGGGATGGTTAAACTTGTAGATCAAGATACCTTTGCAATCACCCTTCTCTGCAGCATCTATAGGACTTTGACATTTTTCTCAAAGTGAATAAAAGCCGATGGTCGCCCGTTTCCACTTCGGAGTCGCTGGCAGCCACGATCTGCACAGCAAGTTCCGATTCAGCTCCAAGAGGGAGCAGCTTGACCACCCCGAGTCGCGGCAAAGTCAAAGCTAAGTCTGTAAGACAGGTCTAATTGGACAATTCTGGACAGGAGGACTCTGTCCCAACATCTATGGAAGATGTGGTTTGCCGTCTAACTAAACTCGAGTGGCTAATGGAACAAATGGTGGCACAAAATATGCTCTGTGCAATGGAGGCATTAAGGAGCGGCTCCAGCAAATGCCTGTAGCAACACCTAGCTCAGGGTTGCAATATTCCTCCCACTCTGATGAGGGGAGTATCGGAGATTTTTACAGAGCTGACTCCGATTACAGGGATGATAACAGAAAATCTGAATCCCATGATTTAATGCATGATATGCAGGAAACACATCATAAGGAAGAGCTACCTGTTCTTGCCTCAAAATTTGCCACTCCCTCGGGGACTGGTAAGCCACTACAGGAGGAACTGGCCAGCAGGATCAGCTATTTAACATCGCATCAGCTGAAGGAAGAAGTTATGCTGGAGGCAGCTGGGAGATATCCCAGCCCAGAAAATTGCAAGACATTGGACGTCCCGAAAGTCAATATTACCATTTGGGAAAACCTCGGGAGCAGAACAAGGTCCATTAAGAGCTGAAATTACAGCGAATCCTGAGACTATTGTCGGGAGGTATTACGGCCTTTGCTAGGTCAGTGGATGGGGCTCAGCTGTCGGAAGCACAGCAGGATGCGAAGGCACTGCTGTGCAATACTCATTTTGAGATAAACTGCTTCCGTAAAGATGGCATTAGGCCAGAACTAAACTCTAAATTTGCACACTTATGCAGGGCCAGTAATGTTCAGCCCGCTAAATATCTCTTCGGAGAAGATTTGTGTAAACTGGCATGGTTAAAACACCCTATATGGGTAAGACTCATCTACTCCGGCGATATCATCCCTATGTGACAACTAGCAGGAATCGGTTCTCTGAGGCTGGTGGGAATATCAGGTCTGCTCAATTTAGACCCAGCCAGATATCTTTTTTAGGCCCAGGCCCATGTCGTCCATCTTGGAAGATGCGTCAGCCTCAGTTCCCAGCCGGTCAAGATATCAGAGCAAAGGGAAGGAGACTGAACAAAACTTAGGGTCTGCTGGCCCTAGTGATAAACCGCCTATGACCATTGAGGTAGGTGGAGGTGCATCCATCAGTCACATGGGGTGTGCGGAGGAATTTCAAGTCGGTGGCAGGTTAAGGCTATTTTTACACGAATGGCAACAGGCAACCTCTGATCCATTTATACAGCATAGCATAAAGGATTACAAAATTGAGTTCTTGGCTGACACATTTCCACCTCGAAAAGATATGCTGAGACTAGCGTATATTCGTTCCAAAAAGGAAACTGTGGATATGCAAGCAGAGATAGAGGCATTGCATAAAAAAGGAGTGTTTGTTTGGTCAGTCCATGAGAAAGAGGAATATATCTCTAACATATTCTCAAGGAAAATGGAGGATGCCGTATCATTCTTGATTAGCGAGCGTCAACTCTTATGTGCAGTATAAACGTTTTAAAATGGAAAATTTCCACACCACAAAACAGCTAATTACTGAGCATTGTTTTATGCATATTATTTGGTTCCTATTCATTGGAATCACAGGAAATATCTGAAGTTTAGCTGGCTGGGGCAGTTGTGGCAATTTAAGGTTTTACTTAATGGTTTGAGTTCAGCCCCTAGGCTATTTACCAAACTTCCTAAACCAGTGCTTGCCCTACTGAGAGCTGAAAGGCATATTATTATTGGGGATATAGATGACATTCTGATAGTCGGGAAGACGTTACGTCTCACAAAGCTAGCTGTTTCAGCTGCCGAACTTATCTTTGAGAAATTGGGATTTCTCATTCATCCAGCTAAATCCAAGCTGATACCGACAAGATCTATTTCTTATTTAGGGTTTGTCATCAATTCGGCAGAGATATCCGTGACCCTGCCCATGGAGAAAAGACAAAATTTGGTAGAGGCTTGTCCAAGTCAACTGATTAATGAGAAGCCATCCATCCGCCAGGTTGCTAGGGTAATTGGCAATATAGTAGCTGCCTTTCCAGCCGCATATTATGGGCCTATGCATTATGGAAATCTGGAGCGTGAAAATGATCAGGCACTAAGACTCCACAAAGGTAATTTTGACAGACATATGCAGCTGTTGTCAGAGTCTAAAGCTGAATTACAATGGTGGGTTGCGAATATTCTTCGTTGTTCAGCCAGCTTTCTACCTAGTAAACCCACAAGACCACTGTCTGGTGCGTGTGCACTTTAATCCAGTGTGCACACGGGCTGGGTCCACATACTGGCATTTTAATAACCGGCTGCTGGAGGATCGGTGTTTCTGGGAGTCATTCAGTCGGTTTTAGGTGAAGTGGAGAGAGAGGCAGAGGAGCTTCTCTTCCCTTAGGCAGTGGTGGGATGTGGGGAAAGCTCACATTCATCTCTTTTGTAAGGAATACACGTGGGGGTCGACCGGAAAGCGGTCGAGAGGCTCGAGAGTTACTTGACGCAGAGTCTCGCCTAGGTCGGTTTGGTGAGGCTTCCTGTGAGTGGGGAGAGTATCAGGAGAAGAATGATGCTTTGAGGAATCTGCTGCTTGAGCGGTCTCGAGGTGCTTACGTGAGGTGATCTGGACTGTGCATCACCTTTCTTTTTCTCTCTGGAGAAAGGGCAAGGAGCCCACAAACAGCTCGTTGAGCTGTTCGCAGACGATGGCTCCTCTGTCACAGATCCAGAGAGGATCAGTGCTTTAGTCCGGGTCCTTTTATGGGTCTCTGTTCTCCGCAGATGGATTCAGCGGGGATGCTCAGTGGGTCCTGTGGGAGGGTTTACCGACTGTAGATAGGGAGGTGGCCGATCTTCTTGATGACCCCTTATCATTGGAGGAGTTGACTCGTGCCCTGCACCAGCTCAGGAGGGGCAGTCCACTGAGCTGGATGGTTGATGGTAGAGCCTTCTGGGATATCCCGGGGGGTGATTACATGTTTGTTCTGGGGAAGAGCCTGGCGACCGGGGAGATGCCTCTCTCGTGGCGCAGGGCAGTTGTTGTCTTGCTGCCCAAGAAGGGCGAACTCCGCCTGTTGAAGAACTGGCGCCCGGTCTCTCTCCTCTGTACAGAGTACAAAGTTTTTGCACGGGTGATGGCAAATCGCCTGGGCTCCGTGCTGTCCCAATTGATCCATCCTGACCAGTCCTATACGGTCCCTGGCCGGTCCATTCAGGATAACATCCACCTGGTTAGGCACCTATCTATCTATCTATCTATCTATCTCAGGGTACTGGTCAGTCAGCTGCCTTTCTGTCTCTTGATCAGGAGAAGGCTTTTGATAGGGTAGAGCATGACTACCTCTTCGGGACGTTGCAAGCGCTCGGATTTGGACCGCATTTTGTAGCCCGGGTCTGGCTTTTGTGCGCTGCAATGGAGTGTCTCGTGAAGGTTAATGGTGTGTTGTTGGCTTCCTTTCATTTAGGGAGGGGGATCCGTCAGGGGTGCCCCATGTCGGGTCAGTTGTACTCGGTCTGTGTGGAGCCGTTTCTGTGTCTTCTTCGGAGGAGGTTGACAGGCCTGGCACTACCTGGCCCGGGGGTGGAGGTGATTCTTTCGGCGTATGCCGATGATGTACTCCTTATGTTCACTGATCCTGGTGACCTGCGGAGGATGCGTGACTGCCAGAAGGTTTTCTCGGCTGCATCATCTGCCAGGATTAACTGGAGTAAGTCTTCCGGACTTTTAGTGGGTCAGTGGTAGGTAGACTCCCTGCCGGAGGAGATGACATTGTATGCGTGGAGCACCACGCACCTCCTCTACATGGGGGTGTACCTGAGTCCCACTGAGGATGCTTGGCCGGCAAACTGGCAAGAGTTGGAGATGAAAGTCGTCGCCCGGCTGGGGCGCTGGTCAGGCCTGATTGGAGTTCTTTCCTTTCAGGGGAGGGTGCTGGTCATAAATCAGCTGGTGGCCTCCATGTTATGGTACCGGCTGGCCACCCCCCTCTATATTTGAAACTGCTTTACAGAAGAAGTTGGTGGATTTATTTTGGGGATATAGGAAGCACTGGGTCTCTGCAGCGGTCCTGAGTCTCCCGTTAGACGAGGGCGGCCAGTCCTTGGTATGCATGCGTGTGTACCCAGGTGGTGGCTCTCCGCCTCAGGACTCTGCGGAGGTATATGTATGCAGAGCACCCTCCCAGATAGCACACTCTGGCCACGTATATTTTCCTTATATCGTGGCCACGTATATTTTCCACGTATATATCTCAGGGATATTTCTAGGGCGCTGGCCCCACACAACTTGAGTCGCCTTTCCGAGATACCCAACGTGCCGTTTCGTGATGCGAAGAGACGCATACTGTACAGAATGCTCCTGCACATTCTGCACCTCCTTGCCTTTGCCTTCCGTCCGGTCACGCCATGGCGGTCCGTGTTACCACCTGAAGGCGGGGCGGTCCCCAGTGGAGGTCTCCCTGCAAGGGAGTTGTTCTCCTTTATATTGGGGACCTGGGGTGGAGAGTGTTGCACAGAGCCGTGGCATGTAATAAACTTTTGAGTTGGTTCACGGGCTCGTCCGCCGCATGTATTTTCTGTGGCGAGGAAGAGACTGTTTCCACGTGTATATGGAGTGTGTGGGGTGTGGGGCCAATGGGGGTGGGATCTCCCTTTCGGTTTGCTCCTGTGCCTGGCCAAGATGGCCATTCGCGGCACGCAGCGGGCAGTCGATGGTCACGCCAGAGTCGGCTGCTTGACCCTCTTCTGGGCCCACGTCCATGCTCACGTGTTCCTAGAAAGGGAACACACAGTGTCGAGAGGGACTCTGGAGGCCTTCCATGGACCCTGGTCACCACGTGGGGTCGAGAGCATTGTAAATAATGTCTGTACCATTGTACTATAATGATTGCTTGATGTATTGTTCCGTTTGAATGTACTTTTGTTACGCTGTATTATGCATTTTGCGAAATAAAGTCCTTGGAAAGGGAAAAAAAGAGAGACACAAAATGAGGGACTGCGCCCACACACAGAGGCAAAGACTGAGTCACCAGGATAATCCATTGATGGTGTTAATATGCACAGGGAATTTCCACTTACATTGAAATCTTCAACATAGTCACTGGAAATCTGTTAAACAATTCAGGAAAAGTTAGGAAGTTGACCTTACTGCTACAAAAGGTGAAGGAGATTAGCATAGAGATATTTAAAATAGGCTTGACAACACAGGAAGTGAAAAGAAATGGAGGAATCTGCTGATTGAGACAAATGAGAAACCTCATATAGTTGCATAGTTGTGGCCAGCTTCTGCTCTACAAGAACTATGATGGTACAGCTTGTTCTCACTAATGCAGTGATGTGCTACTCAAGATTGTCTACTGAAGTCTCTAGGGTGGGACCTGAACTTACAGCTTGTGATTCAGAAGCAAGTGTGCAATGTCGGGTGTGAACATCTAAGGAAGGAACGTGTACTAATGAGGCAACTGCAATTGGAGTTTCCTCTCAATGTGTTGCTGGAGGAAATTCAAAATCTGGCGGAACAGACATTGTTTAACTGTACTCTGAGAATAGTGGTGCAGCGGTAGACCAGCTGCCTTCCAGCACCGGAGACCCGGGTTCAATCCTGACTACAGGTACAGTCTTTACGGAGTTTGTACATTCTCCCTATCACCGTGTGGGTTTTCTGCCGGTGCTCCGGTTTCTTCCCACCCTCCAAAGACGTATAGGTTTGTAGGTTAATTGGCTTGGTAAATGTAAAAATTGTCCCTAGTGAGTGTAGGATCATGTTAATGTGCGGGGATCGCTGGTCGGCACGGACCCGGTGGGCCGAAGGGCCTGTTTCTGTGCTGTATCTCTAAACTAACCTAAACTAAAGGGCTTGTTTCCACGCTGTATCTCTAAACTTTAAATCTAAAAATAACACTAGCTACTCTGTGTTGATAACGCTCTGTGAAAGCCAACAACCATTTCTACATATACTGATCCCCTCGTCAGGTTTTTGATAATGTCAGAGTTAACTTTTAACGAGCCAAATCCCTCTAGAAATATAATTGCATGTTAATGATGCAGATATTTGTTAATGAGCAAATTGTCCAGCAAATTCAGCGAGTGTAATGTATTGTATGACATGAGTTGTGAATCTCTGGAGCATGCCAGTTGATCTACGCTGAACAAAAGGCATCTTTGTTTTGAACAAAGGAAATCTCATTCTTAGCTTTTGCATTATTATTAGGAACTTCTTCAGGATAGAGATCGAAAACCCTTTTGCAAAGGGTGAAGCTGCAAAGACTAGAGGGCTTAGCTTTAAGGTGAATGAGGCAAAATTTATATCGAAGTCACGTGATGAGACTACGTGAAGAACCCGCCAGCCCGCATGCGCATCAATACGTCAACGCATGGTACGAGATACGGATGCATTTGGAAATGCTCCATCAGGTAAGGTGAATGTTACCTTGCAGGAGCGGTGCAGCGGGCTCAGCGATTCTGACAGGCACGACCTGTACAGCATCAGCGCTGAAGCTCCGGAAGGGAGCAGGCGGCCCGGCCGGGTCTTGGAGATGCTGACAGGTGCGACCTGTACAGCACCAGCATTAAAGCTCCGGAAGGGAGCAGGCAGCCCGGCCTCGGAGTAACTGGCAGGCGCGACCTCCACAGTAATCCACCAAGGCTCCGATATGGAGCAGCCTGCTGCACCGGGATCAGAGATGCTGGCAGGCCGGACCTGCACAGCAACCTCCATCTAAAGCTCTGAAAGGGAGCAGTTTGGAATCGTGGGAAGAAGACGCTGGCAGGCAAGGTGCGCTTTTAAACCTTTATGGAAGCTCCGAATTGGAGCAGCTTAGGGTACCGGTCTCGGAGACACTGATAGCATATGCTGTACAGTAACCTCCACTAGCTCTGAAAAAGAGCAGGTTGGAGACCTGGGCTCAGGGTCGCTGGCAGGGTGGCCTGTACCACAACCTGTGAAAGCTCCTAATGAAGCAGCTGGTCGACCCCGGGCTGAGGAGCTGGCAGTGTGGCTTGCACCGCAACCTCTGAAAGCTCCAAAATGGAGAAGACCAACTAGGTCAGGGAACACCAACTAGGAACTCGCTGTTCAAAAGAGCCATACTGGCCAGGGTAGCACTGCCTCAACATCAATGATTTGGGTTATCTGGCTGCTCACAGGAGTGAGGATAACTGAGTGAGTGCACTGCATTGATACAGGCAATTAAATTCAGATATTTGAGGATAACTCCTGCAAGGCAGGGAGTTTGAGGATTCTCTCAACACATGCAAAATACTTTCAGCTGAAAAAGAGCTGCAGCACGCTGGAACATATTTGGAACATATCTCGGTGATAGGCAAAGCGTCAAAGGCCGAACTGCAAGTAGCATTATTACATGACTTGCAGGTTAGTGTTGTAAAAGATAAATAAATGAATAAATAAGAAGCAAAAGCTCAGAAACTGAGCAGTTTGGCGACCTGACTGGGGAAGGCCAAGGCCAAAATGGCAAAATATGTCCAAAAGGACAATTCTGGGCAGGAAGGTACTGCCTCGTCATCCATTAAGGATATCATCTGTCTGCTCTCAAAACTGGAAAACCTGATTGAGAGGTTGGTCGAAGGGAATGTGCTCCGCACACTGGCGAGCAATACAGGTAGTTCCAGTCAGATGTCTGCGGCAGCAATACCTGGTTCAGAGTTGCATTATGATATCTATCACTCAGAGAGGTGCTTTGAGGAGTATTACATGGTAGACTCTGACTGTGGGGAAGTCAACAGCAAACTCAAATTCCCTCAATAAGTGGATGATATGCTTCAACTCAAGTATAAAAAAGAGCTGCTGGCATTTGTAAATAAACTTGTCATCCCCTCGGGGATAGGAGAACCGTTAGAGGAAGAACTGGCAAGTAGCATTGGTTACTTGACTTCTCATCAGCTAAATGAGAAGAACATGCAGGACACTGCTGGAAAGTATGCTAGTCCTGATAACTGCCAGACACTGGAGGTTCCGAAGGTTAATGCCACCATTTGGGGCAATCAGAATGGCAAAACAAAGTCAAAAGACTTAAAACTCCAATGAGTTTGGAGATTTCTCACAAGAAGGATTTGGCCTTTGCAAGGTCGGTAGAGGGAAATCAGCTGTCTGATTTGCAGTAGACTCCTTAGCACTTCTGTGTAATGCACAGTTTGAGCTCAATTGTGTTGCAAAGGATTTGGGCAAGCAAGTAAAATACAAGGCTGCGGTGGGTGTGGTAAGACACCCTTTGTGGGTAAGACTCTCGGCTAACAGCATGCATATCATCACTACTAAGCTAGCGGCACATACCATTACACTGAGGCTGGATGGATCATCAGGCCTACACAATTTATACCAAGACAGAGTCCTTTTTTATGAGCAGGTTCACAGCGCTCACCATGGAGGCAGCGCACTCCACTTATTCAGTATGGTTCCCCAGCAGGCCATGATCTTGGTGGGTGGTGGTTATAATCACCTCTTGCCTATTATTTTATTGGCAGCCTTGGTGGTTTTTATAGCAAGCTCTTTCTTAGAAACTGCCTTGATCACACCTTCAGCCACCATTTGTTTCGTCATGGACAGCAAAGCGACCAAGAGGTGGGGGCCGTTGACGTATGCAAATACGTTTCCATCAGTCGCATGAGATGTGCTGACGTTATCAAGTCGGAGGTAGATTGAGACTGTTCAAAAACAAGTGGGGGCAGATAACCTCTGATCCTTTCAGCTTACTAATCACAAATGGTTAAAAGATTGAGTTCCTGGTTGATCAAATTCCTTCGTGGAAAGAGAAGCCAAGACTCTCGTACATACAGTCTAAAGAGGAAACTATGGCTATCCAATTTGAAATAAAGAAACTACACAAATAGGGTGTGATTGAGCAGTCTGCCCATCAACAAGAGGGGTAGATTTCTAATATCTTCTCAAGGTTGAAAAATAATGGAGGATACTGAATCTTTCTAGGAGTTGGCTAGTCTGAACACATGCTTGGAATGTACCCATTTTTAGATGGATATTTTTCATTCAGCAAAATAGCTGATAACAGAGGATTGCTTTATGGCCTCAATGAATCTCGACGATGCATACTATTCAGTACCAATACACGAGAACCACACGACATCTGTAGTTTATCTGGCAAGGCAGTTGTGGCAATTTTAGGCTCTACCAAAGGGGTTGAGTTTAGCCCTAGTCTATTTACAAAGACTAAAGCCAATGTTGCTCTCAGATCTAAAGGGCATATTATCGGGGTTTTTTAGGTGACATGCTCATTGTAGAGAAGAGATCAGGTGTCACAGAGTTAGTTGTTTCAGCAACAAAGGCTCTCCTAGAATACCTAGGGTTTGTTATTCATCCAGGAAAGTCCATACTGGAGTCGACAAACTTTATTACATATCTAGGTTTTGTCATAAGCTCTGCAGATATATTTGTGACTCTACCCACAGATAAGAAACAGAATATTGTAGAGGCATGCACAGGGTATAAATATTGGATGATGCATCCAAAGATAATTCAAGACAAGGCCAAATTGGCCGATTCAACAACGTGAATCCTAGTAGTGCCAAATTGGCCTATTCAACCAGTGTAAATAAGTCTGCTGAAAGAAGCTGAGAATTAAGGGACAGAGGTTTCGGGGTAACGTGAGGGGGAACTTCTTTACTCAGAGGGTGGTGGCTGTGTGGAATCAGCTTCCAGCAGAAGTGGTGGAGGCAGGATCGATTTTAACATTTAAGAGTAAAGTGGATAGGTATATGGACGTGAAGGGAATGGAGGGGTATGGTCTGAGTGCAGGTAGATGGGACTAGGGGAAAACAAATGGTCGGCATGGACTGGAAGGGCCGAGAGGGCTTGTTTCCATGCTGTAATTGTTATATGGTTATATGTTATATGGTTATAAGCTGCTACATTTGCTCACAGACATGAGCAGTGGTTAGTTCAACCTAATACTCGTGCATTTATCACTGCATGGTTGTATGGAAAAGGTTTGTGAAGACGCGTGTGAGCTACTTTTAAACAGAAGTAGCAGAGGTTTGGGGGTAAAAAGAATACAATGGGAAAAAGTTTTGTGAGGATGCACAACTGAACTATTTTAAGGCAGAAGTAGCTGATGTTTGGAATTTCTTTCAGTTTTGTTTTTTGTGAAGCATCTAAGTTATAGCGCTATTAACACTGCTCACAGTGCTTTATCATTGTACTTAGTGCTTGGGCTGGGACAATAAACTATTGCCACTCACCCATTGGTGTCAAAGTTCGTGAAAGGTGTCTTTAATATGAACCCTCCAAGGCCTAGATATAATGAAGTGTGGAATGTGAAAGTAGTTTTAAGTTTGCTTCGCAACCTGGCACCAGCTGCATCGCTGATGTTGGAACAGCTCACTCATATATTAGTGATGCTTATGGCACTTATTTCAGCACAAAGAGCTCAGTCTTTGCTCAAACTCTGTCTGTATAATGCTGCTCTAACTGACAGGAAAGTGGTATTTATGTGGATGATCTGATAAAGCAGAGCAGGCCAGGTGCGGTGGGGTACGTTAGATCTGGCAGCATACCCACCGGATCGAAGATTGTATTGTTATTTATGTGAAGAAGTACATGGAGGTTACTAAAAACCTTTACGACAAGGAAAAAGCTTTCTTCATAAGTTATAAAAAGCCACCCAAGAGAGTGTCGGTGCAGACTATTTCTAGATGGATAAAGTGTACGCAGTTGAAAGCGGGAGTGAATACTGATATTTTCAAGTCTCACTCTACCAGGGCTGCAGCTACATCAACGGCTATAGAATGGACGTTCCTCTTGATCACATTCTTGTAACAGCAGGATGGTCAGATGAACGCACGTTTCAGAAGTTTTATAATAAACGATTAACAGAGCTGGACAATTTGCAGATAGAATTCTGGGTTCTGTTAATTAAGACATTTATCTAACCCCGATGTAATGGGACTTTGGTTCTATTAAGGATGATATACATGTATGTAAAATTAGCATCATGTTTGAATGGCCTATGTTTTTTTTCTTTCAACCATTTATGCTTTATTCTGTGTGGTGTGTTCACATACAGATTGGTTTACTGCATGAAACCACAGGGTTTCGAAGGTTTCGCATAGTCTCATCACAAGACTTTGATATAAAATAGAAAGATTAAACGAGAACTTACCATTTGAAGTTTGATCTTTATTTTATGAGAAGTTGGAGTGAGAGAATATGTGCCCTCCACTCCCAACCCTGGATCTCATAAATATCATTTAGTAAGTCAAGCGTTATTAATCTTAAGTTTAATTTCATGCAAGTGATCTGTGGTTTCATACAGTTGCTTTGAAGATTGACGCGCATGCGGGCTGGCGGGTTCTTCACGTAGTCTCTCACTCCAACTTCTCATAAAATAAAGATCAAACTTCAAATGGTAAGTTCTCATTTAATCTTTCTAGTTTAAAATAAATGTGCCAGGCGACTCTATTACACAGAGAGTGGTTGGTGCCCGGAACATGTTGCTATAATGATAGGGGCATTCAAGAGGCTTTTACATAGGCACAAGGATACGCAGGGAATGGAGGGATACGGATCAAGAACAGGTTAGTTTTATTTGGCATCATGTTCAGCTCGACATTGTGGGCTGAAGGGACTATTCTGGTGCTGTACTGTTTGACGTTCTATGAACTTGCCAGATTGTGCTCATTAAATGGTTATCTAAATTAAGGTTGGTAATTGACCATTACAACTTTCTTTATGATATATTAATTATTTTACAACATCAATTAATTACTGTTCTCTAAAAGGAAGCAATTAAACTGTTGATTTCTTCAACAAAAGGTTAATGATTTCTTATTTTCCCTTTATATCTGTGTTCCTATCTCTTCCAGTTACTTTTCTTTTCCTACTCTTCATTGTTTCCTGATGTGAGTTTAATGAACCCATTCTACTTCATCATTCTCCGCTGTTTGCAATTTCTTTCTCAGCCTCTAACCCTTGCCTTTAATGTGGAGCACTGTTAAAGGTTGTTGTCCACAATAACTTTCACTGTCTCGACCTTCCATCAAGTAGAAGACTTCCAAAGATGTACAGGTATGTGACTTGATAAATGTAAAAAAATGGCGCTAGTGGGTATAGGATAGTGTTAATGTGCGGGGATCGCTGGTCGGCGCGGTCCTGGTGGGCCGAAAGGGCCTGTTTCCGCGCTGTATCTCTAAACTAAACTTTAGTTTAATGGCAGGTAATTGTGAACTGGAAGGTAAGATCTAACCAATAATCATGCAGGGTACCTTATAACTTGCTACGTCTATATACCTGTCTTGCAATTGGATCACATAGCCTCAGAGTTTTGTATGTCATCCAATACCTTATGAAGAATGGAAAATGGAAGACGTCACATAAATTGCAACTTTCTTCCATATCATTGGTAAAACAGACCTGTGAACATGCATGGAAGCATCAAACAGCATACAATGTTCATTTTTAATTATATTTCTATGATTTATATTCGTGCATTTGTGGTGTACACTTCCTCAGACCCACGACCTCTGCTCTGCTGTACTGGCATTACTTGTCTTTCCATCAAGCATCAGGCCAGCATGCAGCACACAATGAAAATTGTTCCAATTCAAGGTCAGATTTGAGACCAGGTCCAGAGTAACAAGGAATCCAGGACTGGGGTGATGCTGAGTAAATGAGCATGCAATTTACAGCCGGGTTAATAAAACATCAGAGTGGGGATGAGTACTCTGAGGGTGGTGGGCTAACGTTGAGATGGGGTTAACTGTGTAGTGCGAGTGACCAATATTTAGTGGGTTTGATTGCCCACCTGAGAGTGGGAATCAGTGTTTTGGAGAGATTTTCTATGATAGAAAGATGTGTCAGGTTGGGTTATCCGCAAGATTACTGATTAGAGGGGTTTAAAGAATAGACTGTGGGTTGGCAGTTGTTTGCTATGGGGGAAGGGAGTTGGGAAAGGGTCGATTAAGTAAGTTAGTAAAGAGAACTACCCTAGTCAGATTTAAATCACTGATGTGAGACATACTCAGCGGTATTCCTGTAAAATTGTGCTGAAAGAGGTTTCACCGGAGTTTTGACGTTTTCTTCTGCAGGTAAAGCCTGTGGTTAGCACAGATGTTATGTGTGACTCTGAAACACAGAATGGCATCTAAACTCTCAGCACATAACATTGGATGCCATTCCATATGTCCAGGCTTCTGCGGTTAAAGATGCAATGCTGAGCGATGCTTTCAGCAAATCTGCAGGCAGAGCATAGCTGCAAATCACCTGGTGGAGAGCAGATGGCTCAGCCTGGTCCTGGTTAAACTTCCTCCACACATCGAAGGCCATCATGGTCAGACACACTGAAGCCACGCCGCGGTTCTTCTCCGACAACTGCCTCTTTCAGGCTTCCTGCAGGAGGATCAGAAAAACGGCTGGGGGAATGTGGAAGTTAAATGTCATACTGCTGATCCCAGTGAACTTTGGAGAGCTAAACAGGAACTATGCATGTTGGAGAACCAAGAAGTCCCTCTTTGACCAGACTCCATGATATAGTGGTTTGAAACAAGCAAGGAGAACATCAAAAGGTTCATCATTCTTCAAGGTGTTCAGGAGGGGTATGGTCTGAGTGCAGGTAGATGGGACTAGGGGAAAACAAATGGTCGGCACGGACTGGAAGGGCCGAGAGGGCCTGTTTCCGTGCTGTAATTGTTATATGGTTATATGGTTAAAGCATGATATGGTCAGAGGCAAAAGTGCCAACTCCGGCTAGACTTGCAGCAACTCCTCCTTCTGCAGTCAAGGGGGGTGGATGTAAGGGAGGAACTCTGAGAGGTGAAGAGTCTGCAAGCCACGCTCTTTGCCTGTACACCCTGTGGAGCACCACGAGACGTGATTGCACGTCTTTGAGACAGGCCACTTCATTTTTCTTGCGAACTGGAATAATGGAGGTTTATTTGAAAGAGTTGGGGACAAGTTGAGAAATAGGGGTGTTTGCTGACAGAAACATAGAAACATAGGAAATAGGTGCAGGAGGAGGCCATTCGGCCCTTCGAGCCAGCACCGCCATTCACCGTGATCATGGCTGATTGTCCCCAATCAATAACCCGTGCTTGCCTTCTCCCCATATCCCTTGATTCCACTAGCCCCCAGAGCTCTATCTAACTCATGATGATTGCTCTACATAGCTCCTCAACAAATGAAGTCATCCATTCTACAGTCTTTGCTGGCATCCTCAACTTAGCACTTCAACAGTCTTCTATATATAACACAAATAATAGTAAGATTAAATGTGAACTTACCAGTTTGAAGTTTGATCTAGATTTTATGAGGAGTTACGATGAGCGATTACGTGATGAAGGCCGTCAGTCCGCTTGCGCGTCAATCTTCAAAGCAGCGGTGTGAAATCACAGATAAGAGAAGTTGACCTGTAGATAGTAAGATTTGGAGAACTAGAACTACCAGATGACCTGATAATATGAGGGTTGGGAATGGTGGGCACGTAATCATTCATCGTAACTCCTCATAAAATCAAGATCAAACTTCAAACTTGTAAGTTCTCATTTAATCTTACTATTTTACTTCGGAGTCACGTGAGTGACTACGCGAAGATTTCAAAGCTCTGTGATTTCACCCCAGCTCGAGTCCAGGCATCACACACTGAATGGATTGACCATGGATGAGTGAGAAAATATGAATGCATTCAGACATAACGTAGTTAGGTAACAATACTGATGCTTTAATATGAAAACAAAATAATAGTGACCCCGCCCAACCTGGGGGGAAACTATAAAACAGAATCTAAAATGGTACGTGCAAACACCCCCCATCCGGCAATAGGTTTATTATAAAACCTGTGGAACATCCATTCATTGGCCCATCCTGCAGCCGCTAGGATGTTGTCGAGGGGGACTTCCATTGCCCTCGCTGCCGACATAGATGCGGCCCTGGTGGAGTGAGATTTGTAAGTGTCAGTATTCACTCCTGCCAGTACCTCCTTTAACCATCTGGAAATGGTTTGTGCTGATACCCTGTTGTGTGGTTTCTTGTGGCTGATCAGGACAGCTAACTCAGAGCCTCTGAGGTGCCTAGTGACTTTAATGTATTGGTCCAAGTGTGACACTACACATAATTGTGGATCCTCGTGGTATGCCAGGAACTCAAGCTTGTGCCCTGGTACCCCCGGCCTGATTAAGTCATGAATAATGAAGGTTATGGTGTTTATATTGGTTGTCATGTTGTCCAGTCGTAGCATGTGCAACGTCTGGACTCATTGTGCCGTTACCAGCACCATCAGCATGACCTCCTTTAGGGTGAGTTTGGCTAAGGATAAGGAGGTGGTTGGCGCCCACTGGCGAAGCAGTGTTAGCACCACACTCACATCCCAAATGTCCGTATACCGTGGCCTGGGTGGTATTGAATTGTAAATTCCCTTCATGAACCTTGTAATTAAGGGGTGTGTCCCTACCAGATGGTGCCCCGTATCCAGCATTAAATATGAAGATAGTGCACTCCTGGCACTGTTGATGGTACTGTAGCCTAATTTATGGTCATAGTATAATGTTGATAGGAATTCCAGAACATCGGTGATGCATACTGTATCATATGATATGTTGTTGACATGGCAGTACATCTCCCACTCTTGATGTGAGAGACGTACTGCCTTTGTGTACTGTCCCTCCTGGCCACTGTTATGACATCCACTGTCCGGTCAGCCAGTCTGAGTCCCAGATATAGTCTCCTCAGAATCTGCAAATCAATAAATTGATTCGGTCATGTAGTGGGTGGTTGCCCCCCATTACTGGTTGTACCACCAGATCCCTGCTTTTGGGGACAGACATGAGAGGCTGTGTTATAATCCCAGGACTAGTGGGAACCAAGACTGCATAGGCCAGTCAGGCACTACCAAAATGCCTGTGGCATTGTCTTGCTTTATTTTTACCAAGCATTGGCTGATGAGGCAAAATAAAGGAAAAGTGTACAAGAAGATTCCTCCCCAATGCAGTGTGAATGCATCTACTGCCACTTCCCCTGGGTCTGGCTATGACACATATTTGGGTAACTGGTGATTCAATCTGGATGCTAACAAATCAATATCTGGCATGCCATAACGGGGACAATGTCGTTAAACACTTCATGATTCAACATCCATCCTGTGTTATCATTGAATTTCCGCGAACTTGTGTCCGCCACTATGTTGTATCTACCTGGTAGGTTGATTGCTGTGACCCAAATGTTCCTTGCAATACACCAATGCCAAAGGTTTGCCAATTTGTCACAAGATACGGACTTAATTCCACTCATGTGATTGACATATGCCACCACTGTGGTGTTGTCAATCTGTAGTTGAACATGCACATGATGCATATTGCTGCAATAAGCCTTTAGCCCATAGAGTGCTCCCAACAACTCTAAGTAGTTAATACCATGTTGCTGAAGAATTAAGGGCTCCTGCACATTCCATCTACCTTCGCAGCTGGAGATGGTATCTGTTGCTCCCCAGCCCAGGCCACTTGCATCGGTTTGTAAGATTACCAATGGTGTATGAATTAGAATGTTCTTAGAGCTGTGATGTATATTCATTACCCACCATTGTAATTCAGCAATGGCCTCTGCTGGCAATTGCATGGGTCTTCCGAATTGGCCTGCGTGGGATTTGAGTGCCTGTTCAATAGTGCAAAGGTCCGAAGCACACAGCTGGAAATGCTGCCACAAGCTTGCCAATTACACTTGCTACGCGTCTGATTGTTGGCTGCTGTTTAACAATTAGCTTATTGCAGGCTTTCATTAACTCTAATTGCTTGCCACTTGGCAGTGTCACTGACATATGAATTAAGTTAATTGTGAACCCAGGTAATCAATTACCCTGGTTGGAGTCAATTTTGACTTAACTGGATGGATTAGAAACCACAATCTCTCAAACATGTGTTTGGTGGCTGAAACAGATGATTTAACTGATTCCTTGGTGTCCCTGACTATTAAAACGTCATCCAAATAAGCCATGACCATGTGATTCTAGCTCGTAGTAGCCCCAGAACTGGTTTTAGTAATTTTGTAAATAGTCTGGGAGCTGATGTCAGCCCATTAGGCAATGCTTTGAATTGCCACAATTGTCCCATCCATTTACATTTCAAATATCTTCTGTGCTCCCTGTGAATGGATACTGAGTAGTATGCATCTTTTAGATCAATGCATGTCATTTAACATCCTTTGGAAACCAGTTGGATGGCTGTGCAAAGTTATCCATTTTAAAATGTTTATACTGCACATAGGTATTGAGTTCCGTCAAGTCTATGATGATACAACATCCTCCATCCCTTTTCTGCTCGGTGAATATGTTGGATACAAATTGGTTTGATTCCTGATACGACCTCTGAATCACCTCTTTTTTATGTAAAGCCTGGATTTCAGCTTGTACCTCGAATCTTTCCTGTTGTGAAAACACATAAAAGATTGGTAAATTTTGTGTGGGTGGTAATGAATCAAGAAGGAACTCAATTTTGGCAGACTTGTGAGTGGCCTTGCGCCCCAGTGGGACTGCCATGGTGCTCTCCTCAGGCACCAAGTCTGCTGTCGCTGGTTCCACACCAGCGGCCTGGAAAGCGATTCAGACAGTCGCCTGCTACCCGCCTCTCCACCCTCTTCAGTAGCCGGCTTCCCTCGCTGACCATCTCCTCACCTTCGACATGGTTTGGGTTCTAACTTGCTGGAAAACAAGAAGTAACGAACCCGCCAACACGACCTCAGAGTAGTTTTTAAATCACTTACCTGCTTTTTTAAAACTTAAAAAAGGCGACGCGCCTGCCAGTCAGTTGTTGGTGCATGCTTCAGATGTAATGATGCGCAAGCAGACTGACGGCCTTCTTAACGTAGTCACTCACGTGATTCCGAAGTAAAATTAGACATTAATAATGAAAATCAAAAATAATGTCTTTAAGCCAAAATAATTTGGAACCTATTTGGAGGTTGTAGTGTTTAATAGCCTGATAATTGTTGGGAAGATGTTGCTCATGAACCGGGAGGTTACAGTTTTCAGATTACAGATGATGAAGCTGAAGATCATTGGACTGACATTCTCCCAGCGAACTCCCGTAGTAATGCTCTGCAGCTAATTGACTTCTAACATTCACATTCATCTTGCAACCAACCCTTTATGTAAGGTGTGATTCCAAAAATTGTAACACCATCTCGTGATGGCATTGACCAGTTAATCAGGGCTCATTGATGCCATCATCAGTCAAGTACTGCCTTGATGTCAAGAGCTAACACTCTCACTTCTTAGAATGTAACTCTTGAGTCCGTATTTGGACTAAGGGTTTGATGATGTCTGGTTTCAAGAACCCTGACTGAATGTCAGTGAGCAGGTGGTATTGAAGGGTAAGTGCTGTCAGCAACACCTTCCATCATGTTCCTGGTGATGATAGACTAATTAGGTGGTAATTAGTCAGCACTAATCTGTCCTACTTCAGGGACTGGTGCAACATCCTTCTCTGAATGAAGTGCAAGGAATTGTTTAGTTTCACAATTGTTTTAGTTTTACTTTCACCAGGGGTCAGCAACAAAATTATACTTGCAGCTGGATCTGAGGTTGGGCGCATGCTAAAGTGAGCGGATAAGGCTGAAGATCAGGGGTGCAGTCACAGTGTGTGGACACGGCCAAGTTCATAAGTTCTAGCAGCCAAATTAGTACATTCAGCCCGTCAAGTCTACTCTGCCATCCAATCATGGCAGATCTATCTTTCCCGCTCAACTCCATTCTCCTGCCTTCTCCCCATAATCCCTGACACCCATGCTGATCAAGAATCTATCAATCTCCACCTTAAAAATACACATTGATTTGGCCTCCGCAGCCGGCTGTGGCAATGAATTCCACAGATTCACCACCCTCTGATTAAATAGATGTCTCCTCATCTCCTTTCTCCTGGTACATCCTTTTATTCTGGGGCTATAGCCTCTGGTACTAGACTCTCCCACTAGTGGAAACATTCTCTCCACATCCAGTGAGTTAGTTTTGCAAAAGAGCTGGGGACTGAGGACATGTTTAGGAGTCCAGCCAGAGCTAAGTGTCAAGAAGAGGACACATAGTCTGGTGAGGCTCAGGAACTGCTGGCTAGACTGGGAGAGTGGATCAGGAATGAGAACATGCAGGAGGGAGGGCTGTATGCAGAAGACCATTTGTCGTATTTTTATTTCAAACGTGTACTTTATTCCTATTATATAGACTGCAACTACAATCAGTACACATCTCTCTACTATCAGTCATAATAAATTCTGTTGGAATGGGTCAACTTCATTCCCATTTGCTCCTGAAATCATTCCATGACCATCTCATAAACCAATCTCCCTTCCCTTGATTCCATCGGCACGTGGCAATAAACTAAACTAGCTAAACTAAGAATAAACACCCATACACAAGGAGGAGACCATCATTTTGGCATTTAGCTAGTGACATTTAGGAGGCTTTCAGATAGGCACGTGTACATGAGAGATTGGAGGGCTATTGATCACATGGAGATTAGAGGAGACTAGATTAATTTGGCATCATGTTTGGCATGAACACTGTGGGGAGGGCCCTGTACCTGTGCTGCACTGTGTTAGGTACTATGTTCAAAGTCTGGTGATAGCAGGACATCAGACTGCTGGCTTTCCCAACCCGACTTTACATTAGATGCAAAAGAGACTGCACTTGCAACAAATATCTGCCCAGTCCCGATGAAGGGTCTCAACCTAAAATGTTGACTGAGTCTTTCCCACCACAGATGGGACTTGTTGAATTACCCCAACAGCTCTCCTTTGCATTACTATTCCCTGTTGAGCTGTGGCCACAGGTGTCCGAAGAAAGGTCTCGACTCGAAACGTCACCTATCCATGTTCTACAGAGATGCTGCCTGACCTGCTGAGTTACACCAACACTTTATATACTTTTGTGCATTAACCAGCGTCTGGAATTCATTGTTTCCACTCATAATCTTTCCCATCAGTGCATAGAATTGTACAATTGTGTTTCATTTGCAGCAGACATGAACAAAGCATCATAAAGAAAAGTTTTTAATCGTTTGTCAACCATGTCACTTGTGTTGTCCATGGGATGTCTCACTCATTGTTGTCGTTACAGAGATCTGGCTTCCCACCTGAACAATTGCCTGAGTGCAACTGTTCACAGAATTTGACATCAGTCTTCTTTCATCTCCTCCAGTTTTCCAGACATACTTCAATAAAATGTTTCTGATATGAATGGGTTTATTTGAAATATCCACCATTATCAGATCAATAGACTCGTACCAGGTACGACAAGTGTGAGGAATTTCCAGCTTATTAGCATGTGAAATACGTTGTCAAAGGTAATGGTTCACACAAAGGAGCAGATGCCACTCCTTCAATCGGCAATTATTCACAATTTGGAAGTGTGCAAATCATTTAACAATCCATTCACTATTCCCATGCGTGTTTATCAGAATTAT
This sequence comes from Okamejei kenojei, assembly GCA_035221665.1. Lineage (NCBI taxonomy): Eukaryota > Metazoa > Chordata > Chondrichthyes > Rajiformes > Rajidae > Okamejei > Okamejei kenojei. The sequence continues at coordinate 2,135,197 of CM069134.1, forward strand.
TTGTTTAGTTTAGTTCAATTTTAGTTTATTATAGAGATAGAGCGCGGAAACAGGTCCTTCGGCCCCGAGTCGGCACCGACCAGCGATCCCCGCACATTAACACTATCCTGCACACACGAGGGCCCATTTACAATTATACCAAAACAATTAACCTATAAACCTGTATGTTTTTCGTGTTGGAGGAAAACGGAGATGGGAAAAACGTAAAACTCCGAACGGACAGCACCCGTAGTCAGGATCGAACCCGGGTGTCTGGCGATGTTAGGCAGCTACTCTATTGCTGCACCACTGTACCATCTTTTCACAAAATGCCAATTGAGAGAAGAACATAAACTCTTCACAAAAAACAGAAAGTTCAAATAACTTTAAATGATACAAACAAAAACATTTTTGTATTAAAAAAGTAATTAAAACACTATGATGGATAGATGGATAGATGGATAGGATACAATACAATACAGAGAAAATAAAATAAAGGAAACAAAAATAAACAATTTAGCTGCAATTAGCCTTTTAATTAAGGTCAGCAAGCACATTCAAAGGAATGGAGTTGCACCTTTTCAAGCTAACCAGTCCTCCTTAAACCTGCAGAACGTCAGTTTTTGGATGATAAGTTGAATGTGCAGATGAAATAATCAGGGACAAGCTAACCAGAGGAGGAATAGCCTGTGTGCGATGGAACTGCAAGACAGAGGTGGCAAGATTGCAATGATCAACTCCACAAGTGTTTGCCGAATGCTCGCACTTGACTATCGCATGGCACAGTCGCATTTTTACTTTTTTTTTTAATGGTTAATTCATTTCATCCAAGTAAATTTGTTGAAAAGATTTAGTTGATCAGATAAATGAAAAGATAAAAACTAAAATTAGGAATTACAAGTCTCAGTGATTTTAAATCAGAAATATAAATGATTCAATGAAATTAATGTAATTCTACAGCAATGATCAATGTTAATGGGCCAGCATTCACAATTAAAATTTAAAGACATGCGACATTGCATTTATTAAAATTAATTTACAATGCTAAAGAGGATAGTTGGCAGCAATTAAGTCTCACTAAAACATTTAAATTCATACGCACTGAAATGGACTATGTCTGATAAACAGCAGAAGCTTAGACTCCATACATCACACGGAATGAAGGTTTTGTGCTGATCAGTAAAAAAGAAGAGAGTCAGTCAGCAAGTGGCATTTTTGCACAGCTGGAGGAGGAGTCGTGCCATTTCCAGATTTTCCTGTTTCAAGAGTGCTTAATTTTGCCATTTGTACCAACAATGGAACAATTACATTCTTAATTGTAGCCACATTAGTGCCGTAGAGTCATGGAGTCATACAGCATGGAAATAGGCATCCCGACCCACCTTGCCCATGCTGAATAATGCCAAGCTGCCCTATCTACGCTAGTCTCACCTGCCCACATTTGACCCTTATTCCTCTTACCCTTTCCTCTCCATACACAAGTCAAAATGTATTTTAAATCATGTTACAGTGTCTGCCTCAACTATCTCCACTGGCAGCTCATTCCATACACCCACATACCCATGTGATAAAGTTGCCCCTCAGATTCCTATTAAATCTTTTCATTCTCACCATGAACCTATGTCCAAGGTAGACACAAAAAGCTGGAGGAACTCAGCGGGACGAGTAGCATCTCTGGGGAGAAGGAATGGGTGACATTTCAGGTTGAGACCCTTCTTCAGACCAGAAACATCACCCATTCCTTCCCTCCAGAGATGCTGCCTGTCCCGTTGTTACTCCAGCATTTTGTGTCTACCTTCGATTTAAACCAGCAGTTCTTTCTTACACATAAACCTATGTCCTCTGGCTCTTGATGACCTTACTCTGAATAAAAGTCTCTGAATTTTCACTGTCTCTTCCCCCATGATCAATAGGCATGTAAACACAATATACACAGATAATATCTAATAAACAAAGAAAATCAATAAATTAATAAATACAATACCAGCGCAAATAACCCTTGATCCTTAGTTCCACCAAAAACAATCTATATAAGTTCATAGTTGTGGTTAGTGTTGTGTGGTGTGTTGGAGCCTGATGGTGGTTGGGAAGACGCTATTCTTGAACCCGTTGGTCATGGTTAACCTAGAGTTTGTATTTACCAGGAGTTCCAGTTTTCCAATTTGTCCATAAATTTGGATGTGCGGCACAGTAGCGCGTGGTAGAGTTGCTGCCTTATAGCGCCAGATACCTGAGTTTGATCCTGGCTACAGGTGCTGTCTGTACGGAGTTTGTACGTTTTCCCTGTGACCACGTGGGTTTTCTCCGTGATCTTTGGTTTCCTCCCACACTCCGAAGACTTACAGGTTTGTCAGTTAATTGGTTCGGTATAAATGTAAATTGTCCCTAGTGTAGGATGGTGTTAATGTGAGGGTATCGCTGGTCGGTGCAAACTCGGTGGGCTGGAGGGCCTGCTTGCATGCTGTATCTCTAAACTCAAACTAAAATACTCGAATAAAAAACAATTAATGTAAATACCAGCTGTAAATTCTAGCCAACATTAGTGAAATCATTCTCATTTTAACTTATATTAACTCAAAAGTGTTACTATAAATGTTTTAAGTTTTACCCTGAATGCATTTAACAACAACTGATAATTTACCTTCACTCCTGATCATCTTCACTTTATATTTGTCATGTGCTATAATAGGAATTATAATGATGATCACTGACAATTAACAATTATAGGCCAACTTAATGTGTAATTTTCTCAACGGTCAGCGGTCATCTGCTGGCAGGACTGGTAACCCACCCGAAGGCTGGTCAGTCGGTGGGGCTCGTGACCTGCCACAAGTTCATAAGGTAATAAGTGATAGGAGTAGAATTAGGCCATTCGACCCATCAAGCCTACTCCGCCATTCATTCATGACTGATCAATCTCTCCCTCCTAACCCCATTCTCCTGCCTTCTCCCCGTAACCCCGACACCTGTACTAATCAATAATCTATTTATCTCTGCCTTATAAATACCCGCCGACTTGACCTCCACAACTATCTGTGGCAATGAATTTGACAGCTTCACCGTCCTCTGACAACAGAAATTTCTCCTCATCTCCTTCCTAAAAGAACGTCCTTTAATTCTGAGGTTATGACCTCTAGTCCTAGACTCTTCCACTAGTGGAAACATCCTCTCCACGTCCACTCTGTCCAAGCCTTTCACTATTCGGTATGTTTCACTGAGGTCCCCCATCATTCTTCTATACTCCGGGAGGTGAGTCCGGGACACAAAATTGAGGAGAGGAAAGGGACATCAGTTCACAGGGGAACTGCTCCAATACATTGAGCTTGCGTGCCGACCGGACTTTGGACTGAATAATGGCAGTAAAAATACCCGCATGTGTAATGTATGCAAAAATAATTTCACAGTGCAGTTGCACATGTGACACATAAAGCATTATTGAACTATTGAACTATACACTCATCACAGGTTAACCTATAGAAACATAGAAACATAGAAATTAGGTGCAGGAGTAGGCCATTCAGCCCTTCGAGCCTGCACCCGCCATTCAATATGATCATGGCTGATCATCCAACTCAGTATCCCGTACCTGCCTTCTCTCCCATACCCTCTGATCCCCTTAGCCACAAGGGCCACATCCAACTCACTCTTAAATATATAGCCAATGAACTGGCCTCAACTACCCTCTGTGGCAGAGAGTTCCAGAGACTCACCACTCTCTGTGTGAAAAAAGTCTTTCTCATCTCGGTCTTAAAGGATTTCCCCCTTATCCTTAAGCTGTGACCCCTTGTCCTGGACTTCCCCAACATCGGGAACAATCTTCCTGCATCTAGCCTGTCCAACCCCTTAAGAATTTTGTAAGTTTCTATAAGATCCCCTCTCAATCTCCTAAATTCCAGAGAGTATAAACCGAGTCTATCCAGTCTTTCTTCATAAGACAGTCCTGACATCCCAGGAATCAGTCTGGTGAACCTTCTCTGCACTCCCTCTATGGCAATAATGTCCTTCCTCAGATTTGGAGACCAAAACTGTACGCAATACTCCAGGTGTGGTCTCACCAAGACCCTGTACAACTGAAGTAGAACCTCCCTGCTCCTGTACTCAAATCCTTTTGCTATGAAAGCTAACATACCATTCGCTTTTTTCACTGCCTGCTGCACCTGCTTGCCTACTTTCAATGACTGGTGTACCATGACACCCAGGTCTCGCTGCATCTCCCTTTTCCTAATCGGCCACCATTTAAATAATAGTCTGCTTTCCTGTTTTTGCCACCAAAGTGGATAACCTCACATTTATCCACATTATACTGCATCTGCCAGACATTTGCCCACTCACCCAGCCTATCCAAGTCACCTTGCAGTCTCCTAGCATCCTCCTCACAGCGAACACTGCCCCCCAGCTTAGTGTCATCCGCAAACTTGGAGATATTGCCTTCAATTCCCTCATCCAGATCATTAATATATATAGTAAATAGCTGGGGTCCCAGCACTGAGCCCTGCGGTACCCCACTAGTCATTGCCTGCCATTGTGAAAAGGACCCGTTTACTCCTACTCTTTGCTTCCTGTTTGCCAGCCAGTTCTCTATCCACATCAATACTGAACCCCTAATACCGTATGCTTTAAGTTTGTATACTAATCTCTTATGTGGGACCTTGTCGAAAACCTTCTGGAAGTCCAGATATACAACTATGGCTGCCTGAAGGCTCCTCGGTCAATGGTCTGCCTGAAGGCTTGCCTGTCAGCGGGACCAGGAACTCGCCCAATGACTCATTGGGGCCCCCCAAAGGCTCATCGGTCGGTGGGACCGGGAACCCGCTCGAAGGCTCATCTGTTGGCAGGACCGTTAACATGCCTGAAGGCTCATCTGTCAGTGGAACCTGGAAACCACCTGCCCAAAGGTTCGTTGGGCGATATAATCATGAGTGAGCTTGAGACGTCAGATGTGAGGAGCATGGACTGGTAGGTGGATGAACTGGGGTAATGCCTCCAGTGCCTTCAGGTAGGCTGCAGGAGGTGACTCCAGGACACAAAATTGTGGAGAGGAAAGGGACATCAGTTCACGGGGGAACTGCTCCAATACATTGAGCTCGCGTGCCGACTTTGGACTTTGAATAATGACAGTAAAAATAGCGGCGCCCGCATGTGTAATGTATGCAAAAATAATTTCACAGTGCAGTTGCACATGTGACACATAAAGCATTATTGAACTATTGAACTATTGATTTCTGGGCAGAACATACATTTATTCAGAACAGTTTGGCAAATGTAATATGGTTATAACTGAGCAGGAAGTAGCAGTGGTTTCATGCCAAGCTGCTGACCTTTACTGCTATTGGTGTCAGCTGGTTTGGGTCCAAATGAAAGTCTTGAATTTGCTGGCCAACTGTTCTAAGCACAGTTGCTATAGATGGCCCTAATGTTGCAAGCTGTCCTTCCTTGCATCATGTTGCTTGTTCAAATGTGCCTCCCCTTCCCCAGCACAATCTTCCCCTGGATCTTGACTGGTGTGGCAAAGTTTAGATTAACTCAGTACAGATAAAGGGCCACAGTGAGCAGCAGTGAAGCCCTGGCCACAGTCCACCTATGGGGGCTGCTGAAGCAGGTTGAGACAGAGCCAAACATGTCACCATTAGCTTCAGCTGGTGACAGCTCTGGAAACTTGGTCTGCCAAGAAGGGACTGGGTTAGTAGAAGTATTGATGCTGGTGAAGTAGTGGAGGTAGATCATAGAGTCATACAGCCATAGAGACATACAGTGTGGAAACAGGTCCTTCAGCCGAACTTCCCCACAGCAACCAACTTGTCCCATCTACTTTAGTCCTGCCAAGCTGCATTTGGCCCATATCCCTCTAAACGCTTTCCTATCCATGTACCTGTCTAAATGTTTTTAAAATGTTGCGATAGTACGTGCCTTAATTACCTCCTCTGGCAACTCGTTCTATATACACGACACCCTTTGTGTAAAAACGTTACCCCTCAGGTTCCTATTAGATCTTTCCCCTCCCCCCGACTTTAAACCTATGTCCTCTTGGTCTTGATTCCTCTACTCTGGGCAAGAAACTCTGTGTGTTTACCCAATCTATTCCTCTCATGATTTTATACACCTCTATAAGGTCACTGCCTCATCCTCCTGCGTTCCAAGAAATAGTCCTTGCATTCTCAGCCTCTCCCTATTGCTTCGGCCCTGAGTCCTGGCAACATCTGCATAAATCTTCTCTAAACCCTTTCCAACTTGGCAAGATTAGTTCTGTCCAAATACCTCAGTTGTTCCATTTTACTTCGGAGTCACGTGAGTGACTACGTAAATAGAAGCCCGTACAGCCGTTGGTGCGTCATGACGTCAGACGCTGGTGCAGTCGGCCGGTTGGAGCAGCAGCGCTCCTCCGAGCGGTAAGTTTAAACCGAGGGTTACACAAAGAGCTGGAGAATTTAGCGGGTGCAGCAGCATCTAAGGAGCGAAGGAGATGGGCGACGTTTCGGGTCGAGACCCTTCTTCAGACTTCACCCTCGATTCTCCAGTATCTGCAGTTCTTCGTTAACAAGTTTAAACGGAGGTAAGGTTTTTAAAATTTTTTTATCACATGTCATTTTCTGCGACGGTTTTAGAGTTCTTAGAGAATGTTGCAGAAAAGTGAAGAAGGTGTCGGCGAGGCGTTCCGGGGGTAGAAAGGAAAAGTGGCCAGGAGAGTGTTGAGGATGGAGGCCCGTCTGGTACACCTGGTCCGGTGCTGGCTACACAGCCAGTGGTTGCGGACCCCACTGCCGGGGGGCAGTGGAGGCTTGTCAGTAGGGTGGAAGGCCACTGGCAAGTCTCTGTGGCCCGTAAATGAGTCGGGCCTGGAGGTTATACGCTCCATAGGAGAGTTCGTTTGCTCACGGCTCTCCCACGTCGAGATTCCATTACAAAAGAATGCTCGACAGGGACCAGCTCCGTGAGGAGTGGTGCCCAAGCCAGGCTGATGGAGAGCTTGTGCTAGCAGCACCTGTTTCAGGGCTGCAGAACTATCCTGCCTGTGAGGGAGGATGTTCTATCAGTGCAGTTTGCTAACACTGATTCTATGCTGGGGGAGAGCAGTAAAGGAGTTCGGTTGGAGGTAATTCCGAACATTGCTGGGAAGTTTGCTGAGCGTAGAGAGGCAGGAAAGGCGATTGATGTAGAATTGGCCGAAGCAATTCAGTATATGCTCTCCCACCAGTTACAGGAGCTAGCTATGGATGAAGTAGCAAAAAAAACTATAAAGCTCCTGTTAATTGTGATCTCCTGAAGGTACCGGTGGTTAATCACCAAATTTGGTCATAGATACGTATGCCTGCTAGGGCCCAGGAGATGAAGTTTAAAAAAGTGCTTAAACTGTTGTCAGCAGGTATTACAGCTGTGGTGAAAGATATTGATACAAACGATATGGTTGAAGCACACCAGGATGAACTGTGATTCCTTTGTAATGCATTTGAAATTAATAATATCGGGAGGGCCGCTATTAGGCCAGAGCTAACCCGAAGTTGGCGAGTTTGTGCAGACCAACCAGAGTACCACCACGAAATCTGTTGTTTGGTGGTAACCTTGCAAAAAGGGTCAAAGACTGTCATGAGGTTGTTATAACCATGGCCCTCATTAAGCCAGCTGGCAAGCAAGGCAAAAAAGGTTCTCTACAAGAAGTCAAGGACAACAAGGTCCGCAAGGAAAGATGCACGTAAGGAATATAACATTGACAGATGATGAATTAACAGATGTTCCTGTTCAAATTGGGGAAGGTTAAAAATTGTTTCTCAAACAATGGCAGCAGTTGACATCAGATTTGTTCATACTTAGTGTATTGAAGGGGTGAAAATTTGAATTTTACTCTAAGGACAGTCGAATGGATTAACTTCAGATCCTAGATTATTTACTAAATTGGTAAAACCTGTGTTAGCATTACTTAGAGCTCAGCGGCATGTGGTAATGGCCTATTTAGATGATATTCTGATTGTTGGAAAGACTCATGCTGAAACTCAATCATCAGTTTCAGTTGTTAAAATCACTTTTGAACAAATGGGATTTGTTATTCACCCAGATAAATCTAAATTATCACCAGTCCAAATTATTGATTATCTGGGATTTACCAATAATTCCAATCACATGTTGGTAACTTTGCCCAGGGATAAATTGAAATCAGTTAGTTAAGGACTGTGTTAATCTTGTTGGAGAACAACGGCCTTCGATTAGACAAGTAGCCAGTTTAATTGGAAGTTGTTGCAGCCTTTCCAGCTGTGCAGTATGGTCCTCTGCATTATCAACAATTACAACAATCAAAGGAACAGGCACTGAGAATACAAAGGGGCCATTTTTGATAGGCCTATGCAGTTGTCAGCTGGGGCGATTGCTGACATACAATGGTGGATAGTACATGTTTCAAAAAGTTTAAGGAAGTTTTGGTGGAACCACCGTCACTGATATTACAGACTGATGTAAGTGCACTTGGTTGGGGTGCAACAGATATGTCTTCTAGTTGTGGAGGCAGATGGAATGTGGATGAGACATCGCTTCCTCAATTAAGAGGGATTAATTATTTAGAGTTGTTGGGCACCTGGTATGGGCTCAAAGCTTATTGTTCTACAAGGAGGGATCTGCATGTGCAGGTCAGATTGACAACACCACAGCAGTGCCATATGTAAACCACATGGGTGCAGTTAAGTCACAGTCTTGTGATAGACTGGCTAACCAGATTTGGAGCTGGTGTATTGACCAAAATATCTGGCTTTCAGCACTTTATTTGCCAGGAAGAGGTCACATCAGTTTAATGACAACATTGAATGGATGTTAAATCAGGATGTATTTAACCAAATGATTGATCAGTATGGATTATCAGATATTGACTTGTTTGCATCTTGATTAAATCATCAGTTACCTAGATATGTTCATGGGAACCAGATACTGGGGCAGTAGCAGTGGATGCATTTTCGCTGCATTGGGGAGGAATGTTTGTGTATGTATTTCCTCCATTCTGTCTCATCAGCAGATGTTTGCAAAAGATCAAGGAGGACTCCGCTTCAGGGGTATTGGTAGTGCCAGATTGGCCTACACAAGCATGGTTTCCCGTTGTATTACAAATGGCTAGGGAGCCTTACATGCTTATGCCCAAGACTAAAAAATCTACTGGTAAATCCAGTCACTGGGGATCAACATCCTTTATATGATTGTATTGATCTGTTAATTTGCAGATTTTAAGGAGGCCATAGCTGGGGAGAGGACTGTCTCATCGGACTGTGGATGTTCTCACATCGGACTGCAGGGATAGTACACAGCAGCAATATTGGAGTTTGTCAACTCTTTATTTTGACCAAAAAAATTAAGTTACAGTGCGATTAATTCAGCCAGAAGTGCTCTGTCTTCTTATTTACCTATGAATGCAGAATTGCATACAGTAGGGACACATCCGTTAGTTTCACGATTCATGAAGGGAGTTTTTCAATTCTAATCCTCCTAAACCCAGGTATGCCGGTATTTGGAATGTGAGTGAGGTTTTTATGGTTCTTCGCCAGTGGGCTCCGGTTACAAGCCTATCAGTAGCCAAATTATCTATGAAGGTGGTCATGCTTATGGCGTTGGTTTCAGCTCAACGTGTACAAATGTTGCAAAAGCTACGGCTAGATAGAATGCATGTGTCGGCTGATGCCATTATATTTTATGTCTATGATTTGCTTAAACATAATAGAAGATGCATGACAGGATGTAAGATTGTGTTTTCAGCATACCCCGCAGATGATCGCTTGTGTGTAGTCTCACATTTATCTCGTTACATTGAGATTACTAAACCTCTGAGATGAACAGAGTTGGCTTTGTTTATTAGTCACAAAAAACCACGCAGTAAGGTGTCGGTGGCAAACGATTTCAAGGAGGCTAAAGCAGGTCCTGGCAAGTGCTGGAATTGATACTGATAAATTCAAATCTCATTCCACCAGGGCGGCATCAACTTCCGTGGCAAGGGCGATGGACTTGCCATTAGACCATATCCTCGCGGCCGCAGGATGGTCCAGTGAGCTAACTTTTCAGAGGTTTTATCACATGCCGATTTCAAGGCTCGGGGTGTTTGCTGATTCTGGTTTCAGTACTGTTACACTTTTTCCCTGAGTTAGAGGGGTTTGTTATGATTTGTTTGTAAATAAACTGTTATTTCATTTAACAAATGTATTACTGATGTATGATTGATTGTTAACGACTTTTGAGTCAATCCAGGCAGTGTGAACGTCGGATACGAGTCTGCGGCGTGAATTCACAGTGCTTTTGAAGTCTTCACGTAGTCACTCACGTGACTCCGAAGTAAAATAGTAAGATTAAACGAGAACCTACCAGTTTGAAGTTTGATCTTTATTTTATGAGGAGTCTACGTGCCCTCCGCTCCCACCCTCATAGATCTCATCTGGTGATTCTAGTTTTATCATCTTACCGTTATACTTCGGTCATTGTTAGCTGTGAATTCATTCCGCTGCTTTGAAGATTGACGCACCAACGGCTGTACGGGCTTCTATTCACGTAGTCCCTGAACTCGACTCCTCATAAAATAAAGATCAAACTTCAAACTGGTAAGTTCTCATTTAATCTTACTATTCTTTCCTATTGCAACTCCACTTACCACTTTTCCTCAAATTAAACAATATTTATGCTATGTTTCCTTTCTACATACTTGTAGAAGCTTGTGACAATAGTTTTATTGATATATTGCTCTCATGTCATGTTTATTAATCAATTTCTTGGCCATCTTTGGTTCGTTTTCAAATGTTCGTAATTAGGCTAACTGCCTAGGATAAATAGCCTGTTTTTTTATATTTTGTCATTGCTGCTCTCTTTGTTAATCATAGGCACATTATAAATTTCTTGTTTGTCAATGAAATATTTATCACAGAGATCCTGACATTTTTTTGGAATTGTTAATCTAGAGGCTATTTTTTCTATTTAATATTCTGATCTCTGGTAAAGTGTGCCAGACATTTATTTGCCTTTATTTAATGTTACTATAATTTTCCCTCAAAGATCTCTTACTATCAGAATATAAGCATTATTTAAGTAATACCCCCATGTAAAGTAACCCATTCCCTTGTTGGGTCCTTGACAAATTTATCCAGGAAACTGTGCATGGTCTTATTGATTGATAGAGCACACACAAACCTTAAATGTAGAGCCTTGAAAGAAATGCCACTCCAATTCAGTCCTCATTCAATCCCACATAATTACATTTTCTTATTAGAAAAATTGGCAGCTAATTCTAGTTTGTAATAAATTTTATGTGATTTACCATAAGCTTGAAATTGCTTTCAAAGCATTAATTCTTCCACGGTGGTATAAATGTCAGCTCATGTGTTTAGCATGCTTTACATAAGATGACAAATGGATGCAAGTCAGTCAAACATTGTGAGGACCTGGTTACAGACAAGCATATTTCTTGTCACATATATATAGTTTCGTAATGATGCACTCTAAAGTATTGATCCAGCTTGTTTGCACAAATGCAACTTCTAACTGATAGAAATTATTACTTTTTTAATCAAAAATTTGCAATGTAAAATCTGTCTATAGTCTATAACAAAATTCATAATAGTAGCCTGCTGTTGCACAAGTTTTTCGTTTGGTTCTATGCTACAAAGGTTGCACCTGCCTCTAGCTACATGATACTGGTGCAATACCGAGGGAGATTTATAAAATTACTAGAATAAATGGGACCCATTGGGTCCCATTGTCAAACGCCTGGTCCCCCAACGCAATATTCCACCACTCACGCATAGCCCCCAACTGTGCAGGCACGGCTGATGGGTTCCCGTTGTGACACCCCTGATCCCCCCTCCTCCCCTCACCCCACTCCGCCTCTTGCTCTTCTACCCATGCACGCACTCCATCCCCCCTCAACCCCTCCCCCCCCCATCCACTCTTAGCGGCTCTCCGGCAGCGCAGCCATTCCCGCCCATTAGGATCCCATTGTGATTTAGAAGACGCAGGTATTACTGCGCAGGCACAACTGACGGGCACGGCAAGTGGAAAAGGATTTATTATAACTTCAAATGTGAATAACTTAAAATATAACAACAATTTAAACGATAAAGATGAGACTTATTCAGTCCATTTTCTCTTGTTGCGCCTCTTGTTGCATCCTGCAGCTGGGGGAGGGGGACACTTCAGGTGGGGGTTGTCAGGGGCTGGAGGGCGGAGCGTCCTGCAGCCAGGGGAGGGGCACGGCTTTAGGCGGGGGTGATGGGAGAGGGGGATCGTCCTGCAGGTGGGAGAGAGCGACAGCTTCAGATATGGCCTGTCAGGGTCTGGTGGGATGGGGGGGAGGGAGCGCTGCTGTGTCTGAACTGCTGCCATGGCCTTCTGCTGCCTACCCCTGTCATTGCCTATGTTGCCAGGTGGGGTGGGGGGGGGGGAAGCATCCTGCAGCTGGGGATGTGGATGGCTTCAGGCAGAGGCTGGCGGTAGCGTTCTGTAGCCGGGGAACAGGGACGGGTTCAGGCGGGGGGTTGGTGGGGAGCGTCCTGCTGCCAGGGGAGGGAGACAACTTCAGGCTGGGGCTGTCGGGGCCAGTGGGGGGGAGGCGTCCTGCAGCCAGGGGGAGGGGGACGGCGTCAGGCAGGGGCTGTCGGTGGCCGGTGGGTGGGGGAGCATCCTGCAGCCGGGGGTGTGGTGGACAGCTACAGGTGGGGGCTGTCGAGGGACAGTTTTCCGCAGGCAGGAGAGGCGGATGGCATCAGGTGGATGGCGTCAGGCGAGGGCTATCGGGGATTGGTGGGGGAAGGGGGAATGTCGTGCAGCCGGGGGGGGGGCACAAATTCAGGCGGGGGCTGTCGGTGGGAGCATCCTATAGCCAGGGGAGTTTTCTATACAATCAGATGGCAGATCATTAGACTTTTGCTGTGCTTGATTTGCCTCAAGGTTATTGCTTGTCCCAGTGGGAGGATCAATGCAGGTGCAGGATTCTTGATGTTCAGTTGACCTGGTGCCTTTCCTGTTTTATTCATTCAAGGGCTTTGTAGGCGGAACCAACATTTAATTGCCCATAACATAGACACGTTTTGGGTCGAGACTCTTCTTCTTAAAGAATCTGAAGAAGAGATTAACGAAGGGTATCGACCCGAAACGTCATCTATTCCTTTTCTCCAGAAATGCTGTCTGACCCGCTGAGTTACTCCAGAATTCTGCGTCTATCTTCGGTTTAAACCAGCAACTGCAGTTCCTTCCAATGCATTTAATTGCCCATCGCCAGTTGCCCTTGAGAAGGTAGTGGTGAGCTGTCGCCTTAAACCACTGCAGTCTTTGAGGTTTGTGTATACAGACAATGCCATTACGGAGTGAGTTCCAGGATTTTGCCCCTGCGACAGAGAAGGAACAGTGAATATATTTTCAAGTCGCACATACACAGAAGAAACAAAAAAATGTTTCTCAATCAGTTCCCATCGGTGCAGTTAATAAAAACAGAATAAATACATACAACTTAAAATAATTAAAATTAACATATAAAAGTAGGCCAAAAATTTGAACTAGAAACAAACATTCAGACTGAACAGTGGCATGCTTTGACAGGTGCCTAGCTGTCAAAGTATGGGCAAGGTTAGATGACTTGGTGTATGATGTATGGGGAGTGGACACAGTCCGTTAACCAGTCTTATTGCCTGTGGGAAGAAGCTGTGTAGCATCCTGCTGGTTTTGCAGCAGATGCTCCTGTACCTCTTCCCAGATTGCAGAATGGAGAAGATGTTATGTGATGGGTGATGTGGGTCCTTAATAATGGAGATGGCTTTACGGATGCTACGCTTCTGACAGATCTCCAACAGGAAAGGGAGTGGAGCACCGATGATCCTACTGGCTGTCTTCACTATCCTGTCTTCATAAGCCTTGCAGCTTCCAAACCAGGAAGTGATGCCGTGGGTCAATATACTCTCAATTGTGCCCCTGTAGGAGGTCGTTAGGTGAACAGTAGGGAGACCTGCTTTTCTTAGTCTCCGGAGAGGGTGGAGCCGCTGCTGTGCTCTTTTGATGACTGCTGTGGTGTTGGTCGTAGAGGTTAGGTCGTCCGGCAGGTGAAGTCCCAAGATCTTCACACTGCTGAAGTGTGTGAAGATCTTCACACACTTCACAGCAGCACCATCAATATGCAGCGGTGTGTGATGGTGTTTTCCAGCCCTCCTGAAATTGATCACCATCACCTTTGTTTTTTCCACGTTGAGGGTGAGATTGTGAGATCTGCACCACTCTGTAACCAGCTCCACCTCCATCCTGTATGCCGACTCATTGTTGTCACTGATGAGACCCACCACTGTTGCATCACCAGCGAACTTGTAGATATAATTATTGCTGAGTCTGGCAGTACAGTCGTGAGTGAGCAGACTGAACAGCAGGGGGCTTAGGACACAGCATTGGGGTGAGCCAGTGCTCACTGCGATGGTTCTTAATGTCCGACTGCCCACCCTGACTGTCTGCTGCGGTTGCATCAGAAAATTAATGACCCAGTTGCAAATGCCAGTGTCCACCTTCAACACCTTCAGCTTCTCCACCAGCTGCTGTGGGATGATTGTGTTAAAAACCGAGATGAAGTCGATGAAGAGGATCCTGGCATAAGTGTTTTTCCGGTCAAGGTGTGATAGTGCGAGATGATGTGTTGTTGAGACTGCGTCCTCTGTGGTTGGCTCAGTAAGCGAACTGCAGTGGGTCCGGGTTGGCAGGGAGACAGTTTTTGATGTGCTGCATGACCAGCCGCTCAAAACACTTCATTAATATGGCTGTGAGAGCTACTGGAAGAAAGTCATTGAGACAGGCTGGGCTGGCCTTCTTCGGGACAGGAATGATGATGGCACTTTTGAGGCAGTTGGGCACTACTGCCTGGCTGAGTGAGATGTTAAAAATGTCAACAAAGACATCTTTTAGTTGCTCTGCGCAGTCCCTTAAAACGCATCCAGGGATGTTGTCCGGCCCTGCAGCTTTGCGTTTATTGATGCTGGCCAAGGCCTTTTTAACTCTGGCTGTGGACAGCCTGAGTGACTGGTCGCTGGGTGATGGCAGGAGTGCTTGTATCTGAGTGGTAATTTTTGCCTCAAAACGTGCGTAGAACTCATTTAGTTTGTCTGGTAGAGAGGGGTCATTTGGGCATATCCGCAGTGGGGGGGGGGGGGGGGGGGGGGGGGGGGGGGGAAGGGGTGGGGGAGTGGGGGGGGGGGGGGGGGCTTGTAGTCAGCGATGGTATGGAATCCCTGCCACAAGCCATGTGTGTCTTTGTCGTCTGTGAAGTGGCTGTTTAGTCTTTGTACATACCGCCTCTTCGCTTCCCTGATCCCCCGGGACAGGTTACTCCGTGCCAATCTGTATGCTGCATTATCCCCAGATTTGAATGCAGCATTCCGGACTCTCAATAAAGAACAAACTTCCCCAGTTCGCCAAGGTTTCTGATTGGCACACCTCTTGACGGTTTTGACCACAGTCACATCATCAATACATTTATTAATGTATCCAATAACAGAATCTGTATATTCTTGGAGGTCAATGCCGCTGTCACATGTTGCTGCCTCTCTGAAAACGGCCCACTGTGTGGTTTCAAAGCAGACTTGCAGCACTGCAGTAGCTCCCTGTGGCCATATTCTGATTCTGACCATTGGCCTGTCCTGTTTCACCCTAGGTCTGTATGCAGGTGTGAGCATAACCGCCAGGTGGTCAGAGTTGCTGATATGGGGGAGGAGGCTGCTCTATATGATTCTTTGATGTTTGTGTACACCAGGTCTAGTGTGTTCATTCCCCTGGTTGCAATATTCACATGCTGGTAGAATTTAGGCAGAACAGATGCAAGACTTGCCTGGTTGAAATCCCCAGCTACCATGAAGAAAGCATCGGGATGCTCCCTCTGCTGCTCACTGATTTTGTTGTAGAGCTCTGTCATAGCGTCCTTCACGTCCGTGCTCGGTGGTACATAGACGGCCGTTATGAAGACTGCCGTCAGCTCCCTCGATCAAAGCGTACAGCAGAGTGAGTATTGGCTGCGCAGCTCAGTGTGGAATTCTAAATATCAGCTGCTAGTACCACTTACTAGATCAGTTACATACTTAATATTAGAGTATATCTCTTAAAATGGAAATGCAAGATGGATATTGGCTATCATTCCAGATTTGAATCTGACGGAATATAGAAAACAAACGCATATTGAGGGAAGGGCGTGCCATAGTTTTCAAACACTGAGGAGGTGGGTGGGAGGGAGGTGGGAAAGGAGGATGAAGAGGAGGAGATGGCGAATGAGGAAGAATGATGTCCTTCCTCTTTTGCACGGCCTCAGAAGATCTTCCAGATACACACTGTGAAGGCAATGAAAGGAGATGGTTATGGTCATTGTCATGAATCAGACCCTGAAGGCTGAACACAGTGCCCTGAGGAGTTCGATGCTCTCATTAACATTGGTCAAGATTAGTGAATGCATCTTCAAATGTCATGCCCTATGCAATGTCGGATTAACCTCAGGTATTGTTTGATTCATCTCATCCCAGCAGCAGCCTATATTCTACCCTCATCAATCTCGAAATAAGCCAACTTTCTTCCTCTCTTTGTCCATTCTGAGGAGGGGGTCTTCAACCTGAAATGCTACTTTCCGCAGATGCTGCTTGACCCGCTGAGTTTGCTCATCATTTTCTGTTTTTATGTCATTTATCTTGATTTGTAGGTAGCATTCACGTTCTGATTAAAGCTGATTCAATCTGTACACTCAACTCTCAGAGCTTGCCCATTTTTTAAGCTACGCCACCATGAGGCAAATCGACCGAATGCATGCACAATATTCAGTAACACTCTTCGCTGCAGGCCTTATTACAAAATGCAGTTCACAAGTTGGAAGAGTAGAATTAGGCCATTCGGTTCAACGAGTCTACTCGGACATTCAATCATGGTTGATCTCTGCATCCTAATCCCCATAACCCTTGGGGACACCAATTGCTGTCTGGCAGAGCACAGATGCAGCTTCATAGTTGAGAAACAAAGTACTGCAGATGCTGGGTAATGTGCAAAAGAACACAAAGTGCTGGAGTAACTCAACGGGTCTGGCAACATCCCTGGATAGGTGATGATTTAGGCCGAGTCCCTTCCTCAGACTGCTACATGAATAGGCCTCAGCAGTCTGAAGAAGGGTCTCGTCATGTGTCCCAGATAGGACAATGAAATTCTTGCTTTGCTTCAGCACAACAGAATATTGTAGGCATAGATAAATACTGAACAGATCAATGTGTCCATATACCATTGAATACAATGGCTTGCAAAAGTTTTCATACCCCTTGAACATTTCCACATTTTGTCACGTTACAACCACAAACGTAAATGTATTTTATTGGGATTTTAAGTGATAGACCAACACAAAGTGATGCATAATTGTGAAGTGGAAGAAAAATGATACATGGTTTCTAAATGTTATTAAAAATAAAAAACTGATAAGTGTGGCATGCAATAGTATTCAGCCCCCCTGAGTCAATACTTTGTAGAACCTTTCACTGCAATTACAGCTACAAGTCTTTTGGGGTACGTCTCTACCAGCTTTGCCCATTCTTCTTTGCAAAATAGCTCAAGCTCAGTCAGATTGGATGGAGAGCGTCTGTGAACAGCAATTTTCAGGTCTTGCCAGAGATTCTCAATTGGATTTAGGTCTCGACTTTGACTGGGCCATTCTAACACATGAATATGCTTTGATCTAAACCATTCCATTGTAGCTCTGGCTGTATGTTTAGGGTCGTTGTCCTGCTGGAAGGTGAAGCTCCGCCCCAGTGTCAAGTCTTTTGCAGACTCTAACTGGTTATCTTCCAAAATTGCCCTGTATTTGGCTCCATCCATCGTCCCATCAACTCTGACCAGCTTTCCTGTCCCAGCTGAAGAAAAGCATCCCCACAGCATGATGCTGCCACCACCATGTTTCACAGTGGGGATGGTGTGTTCAGGGTGATGTGCAGTGTTAGTTTTCCGCCACACATAGCGTTTTGCATTTAGGCCAAAAACTTCAATTTTGGTCTCATCAGACCAGAACTCCTTCCTTCACATGTTTGCTGTGTCCCCCACATGGCTTGTGGCAAACTGCAAACGGGTCTTCTTGTGGCTTTGTTTCAACAATGGCTTTCTTCTTGCCACTCTTCCATAAAGGCCTGATTTGTGGAGTGCACGACTAATAGTTCTCCTATGGACAGATTCTCCCACCTAAGCTGTGGATCTCTGCAGCTCCTCCAGAGTTACCATGGGCCTCTTGGCTGCTTCTCTGATCAATGCTCTCCTTGCCCAGCCTGTCAGTTTAGGTGGACTGCCATGTCTTTGTAGGTTTGCAGTTGTCCCATACTCTTTCCATTTTCGGATGATGGATTGAACAGTGCTCCATGAGATGTTCAAAGCTTGGGATTTTTTTTAACCTAACCCTGCTTTAAACTTCTCCACAACTTTATCCCTGACCTGTCTGGTGTGTTCTTTGGGCTTCATGATGCTGTTTGTTCACTAATGTTCTCTCACAAACCTCTGAGGCCTTCACAGAACAGCTGTATTTATACTGAGATTAGATTACATACAAGTGGACTCTATTTACTAATTTGGGGACTTCTGAAGGCAATTAGTGTTGGTGTTGTGGATAATGAAGTAGATTTTCAAAGTCTACAGCATTGGTGTTGTGGATAATGAAGTAGGAGTAGGGAAGTAATGTTAAAATTGTACAAGGCATTGGTGAGACCAATTCTGGAGTATGGTGTACAATTTTGGTCGCCTAATTATAGGAAGGATGTCAACAAAATAGAGAGAGTACAGAGGAGATTTACTAGAATGTTGCCTGGGATCCAGCAACTATGTTACAGAGAAAGGTTGAACAAGTTAGGTCTTTATTCTTTGGAGCGCAGAAGGTTAAGGGGGGACTTGATTGAGGTCTTTAAAATGATGAAAGAGATAGACAGAGTTGACGTGGATAAGCTTTTCCCATTGAGGGTAGGGAAGATTCAAACAAGAGGGCATGACATGCGAATTAAGGGACGGACATTTAGGGGTAACGTGAGGGGGAACTTCTTTACTCAGAGGGTGGTGGCTGTGTGGAATGAGCTTCCAGCAGAAGTGGTGGAGGCAGGATCGATTTTAACATTTAAAAGTAAAGTGGATAGGTATATGGACGGGAAGGGAATGGAGGGGTATGGTCTGAGTGCAGGTAGATGGGACTAGGGGAAAACAAATGATCGGCACGGACTGGAAGGGCCGAGAGGGCCTGTTTCCGTGCTGTAATTGTTATATGAAGGAAGCAAAAAAAAAAAAATTAGGTGCAATGGATTTTATTTAGGGGTATCAGAGTAAAGGGGGCTGAATACTTTTGCATGCCACTATTTTCAGTTTTTGATTTGTAAAAAAATTTGTAAACCATGTATCATTTTTCTTCCACTTCACAATTATGCGCCTCTTTGTGTTGGTCTATCACATAAAATCCCAATAAAATACATTTACGTTTGTGGTTGTATTGTGACAAAATGTGGAAAAGTTCAAGGGGTATGAAAACTTTTGCAAGCCACTGTATATATATACACACATAAATAAGCATATAAAGTGTAATCGGCTATTGAAGTTCAGATTTTCGTTTGAGTTGCGTTTAATAGTTGAAACATAGAGAAACATAGAAAATAGGTGCAGGAGGAGGCCATTCGGCCCTTCGAGCCCACACTGCCATTCATTGTGATCATGGCTGATCGTCCCCTATCAATAACCCGTGCATGCCTTCTTCCCATATCCCTTGACTCCCCTAGCCCCTAGAGCTCTATCTAACTCTCTCTTAAATCCATCCAGTGACTTGGCCTCCACAGCCCTATGTGGCAGGGAATTCCATAAATTCACAACTGGGTGAAAATGTTTTTTCTCACTTCAGTCTTAAATGACCTTCCCTTTATTCTAAGACTGTGGCCCCTGGTTCTGGACTCGCCCTACATTTGGAACATTTGTCCTGCATCTAGCTTTTCCAGTCCTTTTATAATTTTATATGTTTCTATAAGATCCCCCTCATCCTTTAAACACCAGTGAATACAAGCCTAGTATTTTCAATCTTTCCTCATATAACAGTCCCGTCATCCCAGGGATCAATCTCGTGAACCTACACTGCATTGGCTCAATCACAAGGATATCCTTCCCCAAATTAGGAGACCAAAACTGTACACAATACTCCAGATGTGGTCTCTCCAGAGCCCTGTTCAACTGCAGAAGAACCTCTTTACTCCTATACTGAAATCCTCTTCTTATGAAGGCCATCGTTCCATTAGCTTTCTTCACTGCCTCCTATATCTGTAAGCCAACTTTCAGTGACCGGAGTACAAGGACGCCCAGGTATCTCTGCACTTCCCCCTTACCTAACCTAACCCCATTGAGATAATAATTGTCCCCCTTGTTTTTGCCGCCAAAGTGGATAACCTCACATTTATCTATATTATACTGCATCTGCCCACTCATCAACCTGTCCAGGTCACCCTGCAACCTCCTAACATCCTCTTCACAGTTCACACTGCCACCCAGCTTTGTGTCATCCGCAAACTTGCTAGTGTTGCTCTTAATTCCCTCTTACAAATTATTAATATGTATGCTAAACAATTGCGGCCCCAACACCGAGCCTTGCGGCACTCCACTCGCCACTGCTTGCCATTCTGAAAAGGACCCGTTCACTCCTACTCTTTGCTTCCAGTCTGCCAACCAATTTTCTATCCATGTCAACACCCTACCCCCAATACCATGTGCTTTAATTTTAGTCACCAGTCTCCCATGCGGGACCTTATCAATGGCTTTCTGAAAGTCTAGATACACTACATCCACTGGCACCCCTTCACCCCTGGGGAAGTCCAGGACAAGGGGTCACAGTTTAAGGATAAGGGGGAAGTCTTTTAGGACCGAGATGAGAAAATCGTTTTTCACACAGAGAGTGGTGAATCTGTGGAATTCTCTGCCACAGAAGGTAGTTGAGGCCAGTTTGTTGCCATATTTAACAGGGAGTTGGATGTGGCCCTTGTGGCCGAAGGGATCAGGGGGTATGGAGAGAAGGCAGGTACAGGATACTGAGTTGGATGATCAGCCATGATCATATTGAATGGCGGTGCAGGCTCAAAGAGCCGAATGGCCTGCTCCTGCACCTAATTTCTATGTTTCTATGTTTCATCCATTTTACTTGTTACATCCTCAAAGATTCCAGAAGATTAGTCAAGCATGATTTCCCTTTCATGAATCCATGTTGATTTGGACTAATCCTTTTACTGCTATCCAAAAGCCCCATTATTGCCTCTTTAATAATTGACCAGCATCTTTCCCACCACTGAAGTCAGACTAACTGGTCTGTAATTCCCCGTTTTCCCTCTCGCTCCTTTCTTGAAAAGTGGGATAACATTAGCTATCCTCCAATCGACGGGAACTGATCCTGAATCTATTGAACATTGGAAAATGATCGCCAATGCGTCCTCTATTTCTAGAGCCACCTCCCTGAGGACCCTGGGATGCAGCCCAACAGGCCCTGGGGATTTATCATCCTTCAGTCCCATTAGCCTACCCAATACTATTTCTCGCCTAATGAAAATTTATTTTCCCCCTTAGATCCTCTGTCCTCCAGTGCATCTGGGAGATTGTTTGTGTCTTCCTTAGTGAAGACAGATCCAAAGTACCTATTCAACTCTTCTGCCATTTCCTTGTTGCCCATAATAATTTCATCTGTGTCTGCCTTCAAGGGACCCACATTTGACTTTGCTACTCTCTTTCCCTTAACATATCTAAATAAGCTTTTGCTGCTATTCTTTATATTCCTGGCCAGCTTCCCTTCGTACTTCATCTTTTCAGCCCATATTGCCCATTTTATTTCCTGTTGTCCTACGAATGTTTCTTAATCCTCTGGTTTCCGGCTACTCTTTGCTTTGT
Source organism: Okamejei kenojei (assembly GCA_035221665.1). Taxonomy (NCBI): domain Eukaryota; kingdom Metazoa; phylum Chordata; class Chondrichthyes; order Rajiformes; family Rajidae; genus Okamejei; species Okamejei kenojei. Next base: position 2,157,046 of record CM069134.1, read on the forward strand.
TATACATCTTTTCTTTTAGTTTTATTCTATCCCTAACTTCTCTTGTCAGCCACGGTTGCCTCCTACTCCCCTTAGACGCTTTCTTCCTTTTTGGAATGAAATGATCCTGCGTCGTCCGGATTATGCCCAGAGATTCCTGCCATTGCTGTTCCACCGTCATTCCTGCTAGGATCCATTTCCAGTCTACCTTGGCCAGGTCCCCTCTCATGCCTTCATAGTCCTCTTTGTTCAACTGCATCACTGACACTTCCGATTTAACCTTCTCCTTCTCAAATTGCAGATTAAAACGAATCATATTATGGTCACTACCTCTAAGCGGTTCCTTTACCTCGAGTTCTCTTATCATATCTGGCTCATTGGACAAAACTAAATCCAGAATTGCCTTTTCTCTGGTCGGCTCCATTACAAGCTGCTCTCAGAATCCATCTCGGAGGCATTCTACAAACTCTCGTTCTTGGGGTCCTGAACCAACCTGATTTTCCCAGTCTACCTGCATATTGAAATCCCCCATCACCTTTGTTACATGCCAGTTTTAACTCCTGCTGCAACTTACACCCAACAACCGGGCTACTATTTGGGGGTATGTAGATAACACCAAAGTGTCTGCTTGCCTTTACAATTCCTCAACTCAATCCACAGTGACTCTACCTCGTCAGTCCCTATGTCTTCCCTCACAAGGGACCGAATTCCATCCCTCACCAGCAGAGCTAACCCCCCCCCCCCTCCTCTGCCCACCAGCCTGTCCTTTCTATAGGATGTGTAACCCTGAATATTAAGTTCCCAGGCCCGATCCTCCTGCAGCCACGTCTCAGTAATCCCCACAATGTCACATCTACCAACCTCCAACTAAGCCTCAAGCTCATCTACTTTACTTCTTATACTTCGCGCATTCATATAGAATACTTTTAATTCCTTATGCATCTCAACTTTCACATCGATCCCTATTACACTAGGCCATACTCTCCTATCCCTTTGTGAGCCTCCTTTCCCATTAATTCTGGGGTCATTAACCATCCCTTTACTCTCTTTCCCTTTAATTCCATCCTCAACTATCCCATTTGACACCCCACCCCCCTTATTCAGTTTAAAACCACCCGTGTAGCAGTGGCAAACCTGCCTGCCAGAATGCTGGTCCCCCACCTGTTAGGATGCAATCCATCCCTTTTGTACAGTTCCCCCTTACTCCAAAACAGATCTCAATGATCTAAGAAACTAAATCCCTGCCCCCTGCACCAGTTCCTCAGCCACACATTCAAGTCCCATATTTCCCCGTTCCTGCTCTCGCCAGCACGAGGAACTGGAAGCAAACCGGAGTTAACAACCCAGGAGGTCCTGCTTTTCAGCATTTTTCAGAGCTCTCTAAACTCACGCTGCAGAATATTAATTCCCTTCTTTCCAACATCGTTTGTGCCGACATGCACTACCTCTTCCGGCTGTTCACATTCGCCCTTGAGGATTTTCTGCACTTCATGACATCCTGGATCTTGGCACCAGGAAGGCAGTACACCATCCTCGAATCCCGTCCGATCCTGCAGAAACCCCTGTCCGTACCTCTCACAATGTAGTCTCCAAGTACAATGGCGTTGCCTGACGTTGTCCTCTTTGGTTTTGGCTCAACAGCCCTTTTTGCTTTGCAAGCCAGTCTGCCACTCAATGTTTTAACGTCTTCTGTCCCGACAGCTTCTGAGTGGGTGAACCTGTTCACAAGAGGTACAACACCCAGGGGCCTTTGCATTCCATATTTCCCTCCCTTTCTCACCGTCACCCAACTTCTCTCTTACAGTACCTTAGGTGTAACAATCTTCCTGTAGGACTTGTCGAGGAACGACTCAGTTTCTCGGACGAACCTGAGGTCATCCACTTGCTTCTCCAGTTCCCCAACACGGGCCTTCAGGAGCTGTACCTGGATGCACTTCTCACATTTGTAGCAGCCAGTGTCCTTGATCTCCCACTTACTGCAAGCATTACATTGAATCAGCTTGCTTGACATCTCTTTCTTTCGTCTCTCCCTCTCCAGCGTTTTGCGTAGCCTCCTCTCCTCAGCCTGGTCGCCGAAGACTCTCGAGCCAAAGACTCACACTTTACTCACAAGGCACTTCCCTCACATGGCTGCTCCCTCACTGTCACTCCCTAAGAGCCATTCTCTGGCTGGCCAGAGTCTGATGGCTGTGGGGAAGAAGCTGTTCCTGAACCTGGATGTTGCAGATTTGAGGCAGCAAGTGTGGTAGATCCCCTCGATGGTTGGGAGGTCAGAACCGATGATGGACTGGGCAGTGTTTACAACCTTTTGTAGTCTTTTCTGTTCCTGGGCACTCAACTTGCCGAACCAAGTCACGATGCAACCAGTCAGCATGCTCTGTACTATGCACCTGTAGAAGTTAGAGAGAGTCCTCCTTGACATACTAACTCTCCGTAATTTTCTCAGGAAGTAGTGCTAATATGCTTTCTTTATAATTGCATCAGTGTTCTTGGACCAGGAGAGATCTTCTGAAATATGCACGCCAAGGAATTTTAAGTCGTTGACCCTTTCCACCATCCTACCCCTTCAAAAGTCCACAATCAGTTCCTTGGTTTTGCTGGGGTTGAGGGTCAGGTTATTGTGCTGGCAACATTTGGTCAATCGGTCAATCTCACTTCTATACTCTGACTCATCCCCATCAGTGATATGTCCCACAACAGTGGTGTCATCGGCGAACTTGATGATGGAGTTCGCACTATGACCGGCTACGCAGTCATGAGTATGCAGTGAGTACAGCAGGGGGCTGAGCATGCAGCCTTGAAGTGCTCCCGTGCTGATTGTTATCGAGGCTGACACATTTCCACCAATATGAACAGACTGTGGTCTGTGAATAAGGAAGTCGAGGATCCAATTTCGGAGGGATGCGCAGAGACCCAGTTCTGAGAACTTGGTAACCAGTTTGGAGGGGATGAATTTGTTAAATGCCGAGCTATAGTCAATGAATAACAGCCTGAATTATGAGTTTTTGGTGTCCAAGTGGTCCAGAACAGAGTGGAGAGCCAGCGAGATCGCATCCACCGTTTATCTGTTGTGGCGGTAAGTGAACTGAAGAGGGTCCAGGTTTTTGTTGAGGTAAGAGTTGATTTGTGCCATGATCAACCTCTCAAAGCACTTCATCACCACAGACATTAGTGCCACTGGTCAATAGTCATTGAGGCATGTCACCTTGCTCTTCTTGGGCACCGGTATTATTGATGCCCTTTTAAAGGAGGTGGGAACCTCAGACCTCAGAAGTGAGAGGTTGAAAATGTCCATAAAAACTCCAGCCAGTTGGTCTGCACAGGTTTTTAAAACACGACCAGGTACACCATCCAGTCCAGGCGCTTTTCGAGGGTTCACCCCACTGAAGGATTTTCTGACCACTGAGACTGTGACCGAAATACCATCACAGCGAATCAGGGCTCGGGAAGGCCCATCAGTGTTCTCCCTATCAAAGCGTGCGTAAAATGCATTGAGTTTGTCAGGGAGTGATGCTTCGCTGACATTTGAGCTGCCTCCTGGTTTTGCCTTGTAGGAGGTGATTGCATTCAAGCCCTGCCACAGCTGCACAACATTTGTCTCATCTTCCAGCTTGGAGTTAAAATTGGCATGTAGTAAAAGTCATACTGTGGTTGTTATGGGAGATTTCAACATGCAGGTAGACTGGGACAATCAGGTTGGTACTGGATCCAAGTAAGGGACTGTAGAGTGCCTTCGTGATGGATTATTTGAACAGCTTGTATTGGAGCCTACCAGGGGGAAGGCAGTTCTGGATTTTGTGTTATGTAATGAACCGGATTTGATAAAGGACCTCGAGGTTAATGAGCCATTAGGAGTCAGTGACCATAACATGGTCAGGTTTAATCTACAATTGGAGAGGGAGAGGAGTAGATTGGAGGTGTCAGTGTTGCAGTTGAATAAAGGGGACTATGGGGCCAGGAGGAAGGAGCTGGCCAAAGTTGACTGGAAAGATACACTAGCAGGGATGACAGTGGAACAAAAATGGCAGGTATTTCTAGGAATAATACAGAAGGTGCAGGATCAGTTCATTCCTAGGAGGAAGAAAGATTCCAAGGGGAGAAAGGGACGACTATGGCTGACAAGTGACGTCAGGTGCAGTATAATACATAATGCGAAGAAGTACAACATAGCAAAGATGAGCGGGAAGCAAGAGGATTGGGTAAAGTTTAAAGAACAACAGAAGATAATCAAAAAGACAATACGGGGAGAAAAGATGAGGTGCGAAGGTAAGTTAGCCAAGCATGTAAAGCAGGACAGTAAAAGCTTCTTTAGGTATGTAAAGAGGAAAAAATTAATTAAGACCGAAGATGGATCCTTGAAGACCGAAAAAGGTGAATTTATTATGGGGAACAAGCAAATGGCAGATGAGTTGAACAGGTACTTTGGATATGTCTTCACTAAGGAAGACACAAACAATCTTCCTGATATAGTAGTGGCCAGAGGATCTGGGGTGACAGAGGAACTGAAGGAAATCCTAATCCTGCACCTATTGTCTATTGTCTATTGTCTATTGGTGGAAAAATCTTTTTTGATGGCCTTACCAATGTCATATCTGGACTTCTTGTAGACCTCTGTATCATCGGACAAGAGTGCTGATCTCATAGTTCATCCAAGGCTTCTGATTAGGAAATACTCGGAAGGTTTTTGTTGGGATGCAGTCCTCCACACATTTCTTTATTTATACATGGTGTATTCATTCAGGCCCATTGCCCAGTCCACAAACATTATCCAGTCTACAGACTCCAAATAGTCCTGCACCCCTCCCCCCCCCCCCCCCCCCCCCCCCCCCCACCTCCCCGACCAGCTCTGAACAGTGTTCACCTCCGGGGAGCACTCTTCAATTGGAAGAAGCAGCGCCGCAGTATGGTCGGATTTACCGAAGTGAGGGCGAGGGATAGAGTGATAGGCATCCTTGATGGTGGTGTAGCAGTGGTCGAGGCTGTTTGGTCCTCTGGTGCAGCAGGAGATGTGTTGGTGGAAGTTAGGGAGCGATTTCTTAAGGTTATCTTTGTTAAAATCCCCGGCTCTGGTGGTAAATCCCTTGTGGTGAGCCGTCTGGTGCTTGTTGACCATGGAGTGTAGCTCCCCCAGTGCCAGATGGACATTAGCCTGGAGAGTGATGTAGACCGCAGTCAGGATGATGGAGGTGAATACCCTTGGCAGGTAGAAGGGACGGCACTTCACAGCTAGGCGTACCAGGTGTGGAGAGCAGGAGTTGGATAGGACTGCCACGTCTGAGCACTACGCAGAGTTGACCATGAGGCAGACGCCCCCTCCTCTCCCTTTCCCAAATGGCAGTGTATGGTCCATACGGTGGATGGAGAACCCTTCGGGCTGGACCGCTGAGTCTGGGGAGCTGGGGGTGAGCCATGTCTCCGTGAAACAGAACACAGAGCATTCCCTCAGCTCCCTTTGATAAAGCAGCCTTGCTCTTAAGTCCTCCACTTTATTTTCAAGACCCTGTACATTGGCCAGAAGGATGGTAGGGAGAGGGGGCCGAAGTCCCCTGAGCTTCAGTCTGACCTGAAGTCCTGCCTGTCGGCCATGTTTCCGGTCACAATGAAGGCCTCCCCTTTGTTTCCAGGTACTGTGCTTACTGTACCTGCTGTTTCTGCGGACCTGCGGTGGAACAGGGATTTCTTCATAGACGTCAGCTCCAGCTCTGTTACGAATGGGGGTCCTCTCGCAGACGTCAGCTCCAGCTCCGTTGCTCCTGGGAAGTCATGCCCGTCGGCTCCAGAGGTCACCCCGGAGTTTCCAGGTACAGTACGTGCGATCCTCCATCGGGTCGGGTGTTGTCCAGCGAGCAAGGGAACGTTTACAGTTGGAGGCTCCCGCAGCTGCGGGAGATCGCGATATCGCTAATGCATTCAAGTGCATTAGCAGTTTGTCTGATACGGCGCTGATTTCTGCCGTTTTCCTGATCTAGGTGAGTTGATTGAAGTTGTAAATAATCCTTTCCTGTTGGGCTGCTTTGCAATTGTTGCCACAGGCAGGCGCAATCTTGGTCAACGATGGCACCTGCCTGTGGCGACATCAGCTATCCATGTACTCCGGGGATGCTGCCTGACCCACAGAGTTATGCCAGTACTAACCACTAATGTGCTCCTTACCTGTAGTGTTGCTGAGAGCATAGGAGATAAGTGTACCCACAGACCTACTTCACCGTCATCTACTTCCACACATCCTCCAATTCCTTTTGGTGCAGGAGCTACTGCTTCGAAACATTTATAGAATATTTCCTCCACAGATCATAACCTGCTTATCCCCTTCAAAGACTCAAGACTGCAAACCAAGCAGATATTAACATAGCAAAGATAGAGCCCAGTCAATAAAAAGCATAATTTAGCAGATATTTTATGTCCTTAATATGTAGTTCATTTTCAAAAATGAATGGTCATTTGCAGATAACTTGTAGCCTCATTTCTGTTGAGCTATTTTCATAACATAATCCGTTATAAAGATGTTGCATTGTGTTCCAAGGAGTGGCAAACAGGTGTAAGTAGATCGACTGATTTTAGAAACAGTTGCACGGAATGGACCTACAGCTGACAATGTGAACCTTCCTATATGCTGTAAACTACTATTGAACAGAAATAAAATATATTCTTTGTCATCACTTGAATTTTATCAGATTTACTGACAGTAAAATTGATTTTTATTTTCTCCAGTTGAGTGTTTGCACTCTGAAGGGCATTTACAGTCAATGTTTTGCTCAAGGCAATTATTTTCTTACTTCAACTAATAAACATGACCTAATATCACATTCCTCAGCATTTGAACAACATGTGCTGCAATGAATATAAGCATTGTATATAAATAATACCATGGTTGGTTTTATGTTCTATGCTTTATATCCTAAAGGACATTTTAATCATTTTATTTTGTTGCTGGGGCTACTTATAATAATAATTTAATTAAATTGATCAAATGAGTTAGAATTATTATGGAGTCTGATCATTCAGATTGCTATTTTCCAAGCTTTGAATTCAGGACAAAGCTGAACTATAACGCTTGTCTGCAGGAGTTCTCCCCGTGACCTGTACGTTCTCCTCATGACCTGTGTGGGTTGGGCGGCATGGAGGCACAGCGGTAGAGTTGATGCCTTACGGAGCTTACAACATCAGAGACTTGGGTTCGATCCTGGCCTCAGATGCTTATCGGGATGGAGTTTGTACGTTCTCCCTGTGACCTGTGTGGGTTTTCTTGGAGAACTTTGGTTTCCTCCAACACTCCAAAGATGTACAGGTTTGTAGGTTAATTGGCTTGGTATAAATGCAAAAAGTGGCCCTAGTGTGTATGATAATGTTAGTGCGCAGGGATCGCTGGTCGGTGCGGACCCGGTGGGCCGAAGGGCCTGTTTCAGCCCTGTATCTCGAAACTAAACTAAAAGACAACCTTTCATTACATCACAAGATAGCACAGACCAAAAGTGAAAAAGGTAGACAAAAATGCTGGAGAAACTCAGCGGGTGAAGCAGCAACTATGGAGCGAAAGAAATTGGCAACGTTTCGGGCCAAAACCCTTCTTCTGATGTGAGGGCGCGGGAGAAGAAAGGAAGAGGCGGAGACAGTTGGCTTAGGGAGAGCTGGGAAGGGGAGGAGAAAGCCGGGACCACCTGAAATTGCAGAAGTCAACGTTCATACCGCTGGAGAGGACCCTTCCGCAGAGGTTCACCTGCACCTCCTCCAACCTTATCTATTGCATCCGCTGCTCCTGATGTCAGATGTTCTACATCGGTGAGACCAAGAGTAGGCTTGGTGATCGCTTTTACCACCATTGTGGGTATTGGTGGTTTTGCTGGGGACTTCAATAAGGCAAACCTCAAGAAATCACTCCCCAACATGTCTCCTGCTGCACCAGAGGACCAAACACCCTCAACCACTGCTGCACCACCATCAAGGATGCCTATCACTCTATCCCTCGCCCTCACTTCAGTAAATCCGACCATACCGCGATGCTGCTTCTTCCTGCCTACAGGCAGAAATTAAAGAGCACACCCCCAGAGGTGAGGACAATACAGAGCTGGTGGGGTGGGGGGGGGGGGGGGGGTGTGGGGGAGAGGTACTACTCCAGGACTGTTTGGAGTCTGTAGTCTGGGCAATGTTCAAGGACTCAGCAATGGACTTGAACGAATAAGCCACAGTCGTTACATACTTTATAAAGAAATGTGTGGAGGACTGCATCCCTACAAAAACCTTCCCAGTGTTTCCCAATCAGAAACCTTGGATGCACCTTAAGATCCGCACTCTTCTGAAGACCAGACACCGAGCATTCACGTCTGATGACAGAGTGGACTACAAGAAGTCCAGATACGACCTTGGTAAGGCCATCAAAAAGGCCAAAAGGGACTTGTGCTCCAAACTGGAGGATGAGACAGATGTTCGGCAGCTGTGGCGGGGCCTGAATGCAATCACCTCCTACAAGGCGAAACCAGGAGGCAGCTCGAATGTTGGCGAAACATCACTCCCTGACGAGCTCAATGCGTTTTATGCACACTTTGACAGGGAGAATACTGATGTGCCTTCCTGTGCCCCCATTCGCTGTGATGGTATTTCAGTCTCAGTCACAGAGGCCGATGTCAGGAAATCCTTCAGAGGGGTGAACCCTCGAAAAGCGCCTGGACCTGATGGTATACCCGGGCGTGTTATAAGAACCTGTGCGGACCAACTGGCTGGAGTTTTTACGGATATTTTCAACCTCTCACTTCTGAGGTCTAAGGTCCCTACATGCTTCAAAAAGCCATCAATTATACCAGTGCCCAAGAAGAGCAAGATGACGTGCTTCAATAACTATCGACCAGTGGTGATGAAGTGCTTTGAGAGGTTGATCATGGAGCAAATCAACTCATACCTCGACAAAAACTTGGACCCACTGCAGTTCGCTTACCGCCACAACAGATCAATGGTGGATGCGATCTCGCTGGCCCTCCACTCCACTCTGGACCACTTGGACAACAAAAACTCATATGTCAGGCAGTTATTCATCGATTACAGCTCGGCATTTAATACAATCATCCCCTCCAAGCTGGTTACCAAACTCTCAGAACTGGGTCTCTGCGCATCCCTCTGCAATTGGATCCTCCACTTCCTCATTCACAGACCACAGTCCATTCGTATTGGTGGAAATGTGTCAGCCTCGATAACAATCAGCACGGGAGCACCTCAAAGCTGCGTGCTCAGCCCCCCGCTGTACTCACTCTATACTCATGACAGCGTAGCCGGTCACAGTGCGAACTCCATCATCACGTTCGCTGACAACACCACTGTTGTGGGACATATCATTGATGGGGATGAGTCAGAGTATAGAAGAGAGATTGAGCAACTGTCCATATGGTGCCAGCACAATAACCTGGCCCTCAACACCAGTGAAACCAAGGAACTGATTGTAGACTTTGGAAGGAGTAGGATGGGGATCCACAGTCCCGTTTATATCGATGGTTGAAAGGGGAAAGATCTTCAAATTCCTGGGAGTGCACATCTCTGACCTTTGCTGGTCTGAGAACACTAATGCAATTATCAAGAAAGCACATCAGCACCTCTACTTCCTGAGAAGATTACGGAGAGTCGGTTTGTCAAGGGGGACTCTCTCTAACTTCTACAAGTGCACAGTAGAGAGGTGCTGACTGGTTGCATCGTGGCTTGGTTCAGCAACTTGAGCACCCTGGAGAGGAAAATATTTCAAAAAGTAGTAAACACTGCCCAGTCCATCATCGGCTCTGACCTTCCTTCCATCGAGGGGATTTATCGCAGTGGCTGCCTCAAAAAGGCTGGCAGCAACATCAAGGACCCACACCATCCTGGCCACACACTCATCTCTCTGCTACCTTCAGGTAGAAGGTACAGGAGCCTGAAGACTGCAACAACCAGGTTCAGGAATAGCTACTTCCCCACAGCCATCAGACTATTAAACCTGGCTCGGACAAAACCATGATCACTAATAACCCATTATCTGTTATCTGTTATTTGCACTTTATCAGTTTATCTATTCATGTGTGTATGTATTTATATAATGATATATGGACACACTGATCTGTTTTGAAGTAAATGCCTACTAAGTTCTGTGTGCCGAAGCAAAGCAAGAATTTAATTGTCCTATCAGGGATACATGACAATAAAACTCACTTGAACTTGAACTTGCTTCGCCCAACACCTCCGCTCGGTTCGCAATAACCAACCTGATCTCCCGGTGGCTCAGCTCTTCAACTCCGCCTCCCATTCCGAATCCGACCTTTCTGTCCTGGGCCTCCTCCGTGGCCAAAGTGAGGCCCACCATAAATTGGAGGAGCAGCACCTCATAATTCATTTGGGCAGTTTACACCCCAGCAGTATGAACATTGACTTCTCCAATTTCAGTTAGTCCCGGCTTTCTCCTCCTCTTCCCTGCTCTCCCTAAGCCCACTGTCTCCGCCTCTTCCTTTCTTCTTTCCGCCCCCCCCTCCCCCCACCCTCACATCAGTCTGAAGAAACTTTACCTATTTACTTCGATCCATAGATGCTGCCTCAGCTGCTGAGTTTCTCCTGCATTTTTGTCTACCTTTGATTTTCCAGCATCAGCAGTTCCTTCTTAAAAAGTAAAATATACATCATAATGGAATGTAAATATAGCAAAATCCCTTAAGAATAACATTGAAGCCGTCCATATGTAACTGGACAAATAGAAATTATCTATTTCAATATTTTATACAAAATTATGCCTTTAATCTACTCAACTAATTAATTAATTAAGTAATTAAGACGGCATTTGAAGTGGTTTCCTGTTTATTGAAAAAATAGTGGATTGAATGAAAATTCCAATAACGATAGTGGACTGCACAGCTGTGTGGCTCATAATGCTGCTGCCTCACTGCTCCAGACACCCAGCTGTTGTTTTGACCGTTGGAAATATCTGTGACTGCATGGGTATTTCCTGGGTGTTCTGGTATCTTACTATTTCCTACATCACAAGATGTGTGGATTGTTAGGTTATTTGGCCACTATGAATTTCCCTAGTCAGTAGATGAGTGGCAGAAACTCGGAAGTCACTGGGAATGTGGCGAGAATAAAGTGGGATTTAATGTATAACTGTTTGATGGTCAGCATGTATTTGGTGGACTGAAGAGCTTGTCTCGATGCTGCCTGACTCTATCACTAATATTATACAATGAGCTTACAGGAGGTAGGAAATACTGTTGAAATGCAAAAACATATATTTCCAAGTAAAATATCAATGTACTATATTGCTGTCAATCAAAATTTCAAAGAGGATTTCAAAATGTCCAAGAGGATTTGAGATAGTAGCACACGCTTTGGAAATAGTAACTACTAGGCCAAGTGGGACCCTCGCAGTTGGGGGGACGGGTTGGCCTACGGCATCACACACACACACTCTAAACCCCCTACACACACACTAACCCCCCTCCCACACACACACTAACACCCCACCACCACCACACGCACATACACAAACCCCCATAAATGCAACCTCTCCCCTAGACCACCTATATATATTATTAAAGCCTAAAATATGAATAACTTTTAAAATATTACAACAAATTAAACCTTAAAAATGAGATTTATTCAGTTCAGTTGTTACTTGTCTTGTCTCTTGCTCCCCTCTGTTTTACGTTTTTCTTATTTATCCTCGACGTATTCAGCTATTTATTGTTGCATCTCTTGTTCCCTTCTGCTACTCACTGCCTCTGGATGTCCCTTTGCATTGTTCCTTGACCATGCTGCAACTCGTTTGCTCCCTCCTCCTGGCATGAGATAGAAAGAGGTAGATATTAATCAGGAATTAAATACTTAAACTTCTAAATACAATTCTATCTATTAATGAGCTGGTAAGCATCAGATCAAATTGACAATCTTTTTGTTTCAAATAAAATAAAACTCAATCAAAATGCTTTTGTTTTACCTGCCATTTATGTTCCTCCTTCTTTCTCGTTGATCCTCGACGTTAACTTCTTTCTTGTAGTGTCTCTTCCTGGAACCTGGTCTATGGTTCTCTTCAAACTGATTTTCCATTGTTTGTTTTATAATCATGACACAAATTTTTTGATGGAATTTTTGGAGGATGTGACAAGTAAAATAGATGAAGGGGTGCCAGTGGATGTAGTGTATCTAGACTTTCAGAAAGCTTTTGATAAGGTCCCGCACGGGAGACTGGTGACTAAAACTAGAGCACATGGTATTGGGGTTAGGTGTTGACATGGATAGAAAATTGGTTGGCAAACAGGAAGCAAAGAGCAGGAGTGAACGGGTCCTTTTCAGAATGGCAGGCAGTGGCGAGTGGAGTGTCGCAAGGCTCAGTGTTGGGGCCACAACAGTTTACCATAAATATTAATGATTTGGAATAGGGAATTAGGAGCAACACTAGCAAGTTTGCGGATGACACAAAGCTGGGTGGCAGTGTGAACTGTGAAGAGGATGTTAGGAGGTTGCAGGGTGACCTGGACAGGTTGAGTGAGTGGGCAGATGCGTGGCAGATGCAGTTTAATATAGTTAAATGTGAGGTTATCCACTTTGGCGGCAAAAACAAGGGGGCAAATTATTATCTCAATGGGGTTAGGTTAGGTAAGGGGGAGGTGCAGGCGAGACCTGGGTGTCCTTGTACACCGGTCACTGAAAGTTGGCTTACATGTACAGCAGGCAGTGAAGAAAGCTAATGCAATATTGGCCTTCATAAAAGAGGATTTCAGTATCGGAGTAAAGAAGTTCTTCTGCAGTTGTATAGGGCTCTGGAGAGACCACATCTGGAGTTTTGGTCTCCTAGTTTGAGGAAGGACATCCTTGTGAGTGAGGCAGTGCAGCGTAGGTTCACGAGGTTGATCGCTGGGATGGCGGGACTGTCATATGAGGAAAGATTGAAAAGACTAGGCTTGTATTTGCTGGAGTTTAGAAGAACGAGGGGGGATCTTATAGAAACATATAAAATTATAAAAGGACCGGAAAAGCTAGATGCAGGAATAATGTTCCCAATGTTGGGTGAGTCCAGAACCAGGGGCCACATTCTTAGAATAAAAGGGAGGTCATTTAAGACTGAGGTGAGGAAAAACTTTTTCACCCAGAGAGTTGTGAATTTATGAAATTCCCTGCCACAGAGGGAAGTGGAGGCCAAGTTACTGGATGGATTTAAGAGAGAGTTAGATAGTACTATAGGGGCTAGTGGAATCAAGGGATATAGGGAGAAGGCAGGCACGGGTTATTGATAGGGGACAATCAGCCATGATCACAATGAATGGCGGTGCTGGCTCGAAGGGCCGAATGGCCTCCTCCTGCACCTATTTTCTATGTTTCTATGTTTCTATGTTTCTAAATCCAAAGTGAAGTCTGCAGCCTTGCGAGTGGCTTGTGACGTCAGTTGGATTTTTTTCCCTCCAAAATGGGGGTCCCGTCCTCTCAACGTGTGGTGGGGGGAGAGATTTGAACAGTTCTCTCTGGTTCCCTGCACTATCAAGCACATATTTTACTGATCAGGAACATTGACCTGTGAAGTAAATTTGACAATTCCAATTTTGAAAATATCCAATGTTGAAATGTTGTAAATGAGTGGCATTGGCACAATGTGTGTATGGGGCACTTGAAATCCTCAACATCAAAAGTGTATCGTGCTGCAAGGTTTGTAGTATAAGAGATCAGTTCCCCATCTGCTTGCTTCCATTCACATTCTAGAAACTGGTCTATGGTTCTCTTCAAACTGATTTTCCATTGTATTCACTTCACCCAGAGTATTCTCATGCCATCATGTATATGCAGATAGTGCCACAAAGAATTAAAATTAGTAAATGTAAATGAAAATGAAAACTTAATCTGATGCATTCTCTCTCTCTCCATAGAAGCTGCTGGACCATAGTATTTCCAGTATTATCTGTTTTTAATGGCAGTTCCTCGGTTTCATTAATCAAAATGGTTAATGAAAACAATGTAAAGCCCCACCCAAAACTCATGAAGAAGGGTCCTGACCAAAACATCGCTTATCCATTTTCACCTGCGCTCAATCCACCTAAACATATCTGTTCTCCCGGTTGCTAAACATTTTAACTCCCCCTCCCATTCCCACATTGACCTGTCTGTCCTGGACCTCCTCCATTGTCAGAGTGAGGCCCAGCGCAAATTGGAGGAACATCACCTCATTATTCGCTCGGGCAGCATACACCCCAGCCGTGTGAATATTTACTTCCCTAACTTCAAGTGACCCTTGCCATCGCTCTCTCTCCATTCCTCCCCCTTCCCAGTTCTTCGACCAGTCTTACTGCCTCTGACTACATTTTATCTCTGTTTGCTTTGTTGTTGTCTTCTCTCAGCGAACGCTGATCTATTCTACATTTTTCTTGATCTCCATTCCCTTTGTCCTGTTTTCACACCTTACACTTCCTAATCTCCCCTGTCATCAGTCTAAAGAATGGTCTCAACCCAAAACATCGGCCATTCCTTCTCTCCAGAGATGCTGCCTGTCCCACTGAGTTACTCCAGCATTTTGTGTCTACCCTCCGCTGATGCTGCCTGCCCTGCTGAGCTCCGCCGGTACTTTGTGTTTTGTTCAAGATTCCAGTAAAAGCAGTGGCTTGTATCTCGGTATAGCCATGATTTCAGTAGTGGGTCGTCGCTATTAATTGTTTTCAATGTAGAACCATTGCCTTTAATTTCAGCCTTCTGATAATGACAATTTAACTATTCCTTATTCTAACCAACACTTCCCTGTAAATCCCAGAGTGACACAAAAAGCTGGAGTAACTAAACAGGACAAGCAGCATCTCTGGGGAGAAGGAATGGGTGATGTTTTGGGTCTAGGGCCATCTTCAGACTGGTTAGGGATAAGGGAAACGAGGGATGTAGGCGATGATGTAGAGGGATAAAGAACAATGAATGAAGGTTATGCAAAAAACTAATGATGATAAAGGAAAGGCCATTGTGTTAAAGAAGGAACCGCAGATGATGGGAGAGGTAGGCTTCCTCAGCCCTCGGGCTCCTCCTCCTCCTTTTTCCTTTCTTCCCCCCGTCTCCCCCCACCCCCCATCAGTCCGAAGAAGGGTTTCGGCCCGAAACGTTGCCTATCTCCTTCGCTCCATAGATGCTGCTGCACCCGCTGAGTTTCTCCAGCATTTTGTGTACCCAAGGAAAGGCTATTGTTAGCTGTTTTTTGGGTGAGCTAGTGCTACTAGAGTGGGGGAGGAATAGAGAGAGAGAGGGAATGCCGGGAGGTAGGTTCAGGCAGACTGAGCGAAGGTCTTCTGCGAAACGATCACTCAGACTACGTTTGATCTCGCCGATGTATAGGAGTCCACATCTTGAACAACGGATACAGTAGATGAGGTTGGAGGAGGTGCAAGTGAACCTCTGCCTAAGCTGAAAGGACTGTCGGAGTCCCTGGTCAGAGCTGAGGGAGGAGGTATGGGGGCAGGTGTTGTAACTTCTGCGGTTGCAGGGGAAGGCACCGAGGGAGGGAATGGTTTGGGTGGGAAGGGATGAGTTAAAACTCTGATTATAAATAACGCATTATCTGTTATTTGCACTTTATCAGTTTATTTATTCATGTGTGTATATATTTATATTATGATATGAGGACACACTGATCTGTTTTGTAGTAAATGCCTACTATGTTCTGTGTGCTGAAGCAAAGCAAGATTTTCATTGTCCTATCAGGGACACATGACAATAAACTCATTTGAATTTTTTTTTTAAATTTTCTTTATTAGAAGTAATGTACATTACAATGATATAAGCCAAAAATAACATAATACATTTCCTGTGCCACTTCTTATTTTATACTTTAAGAAGAAGAATAGAGAGAGTTAGATAGGATAGTAAGTGCGTGAGAGAGTGATCAGAAAGAGCCCGTAGAAGAATAAGACACAAGAAAGACTAAAAATGAAAAACAAAGGGAAAAAAAGAAAAAAAATAGAAGACAGACAACATGAGAAAGTAAAATAAGCTAAGATGTACCTCCTTCGTATCTGAACTTGAACTTGAGTGAGTGGAGTGCTGTACGTTCAGAGGAGGTGAGGTTGGAGTGGGTAAGGGGAGTGGAAAAGTTGAGAAGGTTGATGTCACACTGGCAGATGGATATAAATAGGTCCAGAGAGGGTAGGCGGCCGTCCGGGGGTTCAAGAGGAGGGGGACCAGTGGAGATGGGAGAAGGGGTCATCACTGGATGGTGAGAATTCTTTCCCATAGATAAAGGCCCGGGGGTGGTGACGGAAGAAAAGCCTCACTCAAATATGTTACATGGCTTTTCACTGGCACCATGTGAAAAACTTTTTTTTTTAAATTAAGGCAAACAATGCCAGCAGGGCTAAGAAATCACCACCGTAAAATACTGTATTTGCTGAGGCATAACTTCTGGTTGGAAGCTGATAATTTGTCAAACCAATGCACCTGTAATTTCCCGCGATCTTTAAACATCGGCAATACATGACTCATTCTACTCCTTTAAAAGACCATAATAGATCAATAAACATATGAGCAATGCTTTCTGAAGAATTGACCCTCTCACTCTGAATGTCGTAAGTACCATCAATCAAACCTTTTATGCATCTTATTGCAGGCAGCACCACTTTGTCACATTCAGATTCATCGTCCCATGTTACAACTTATTGGAAACTCAGCATTTGACAGCAATGATTTAAAACAGAATCGTAATGACACGAAATGACAGCCGACATTCACGAAACCACGAAATGACAGCCGACATTCTGGTAAACCCTACGTCTAGGATAAAATGGTGGAAATAGTCCGCTTGAGAATATGGCCAGTTTATGTCTATGGATATCATCAGAGATGAGCAATAAAGCTCGTGTAATGTGGTAAGGACCACAATAAAAATAGTGACTCTTTCAGAGAATGTATCGTGTATCTTTTGTCTGTTCCTTGGTGTTCAATTGAACACATGGACAATTCATGGCATGAACTTTCTGGTGTAAACCTACGCATTCCGTTGTGATCAGTTGATTAATATCCATAGGTTGGGAGTGGCCTGCATAATAGGCATGTATGTGGAGCCCAGGTATGGGAATAGGAGGAGATGCCTAGGTAAAGTGAATTGAGGAAAGAGGGAAGTGGTGTGGATGGAGTCAGGTGGGGAAATGGATGAGGTGTATGAAGGAAGACAGTGGGGACCATGTAGATGGAGGCATAGAGTCATACAATATGGAAGTAGGCCCTTTAGCCTCACTTGCCCTCACCAACCAACAGACCCCATCTAGACTAGTCCTAACTGCTCGCATTTAGCATAAATACCTCCAAACCTATCCTATCCATGTATCTGCCTCAATGTTTTTTAAACGTTGCGATAGTACCTATGTGGGGACAGGAGAAGATGTAAAGGGAGCCCTGGATGAAAGTGGGAAGCGATGTGGATGGAGGTAGTGGAGATTTACTGGCAGATTTACACTGAGGAAGTGGGTGCCAGAGCTTGTCCATGGACAAGATCAGAGCTGGATCTAGGAGTGTGGCAAGGAATGCTGCCTGAAAGGAAAACTGTGCAAGGGCTGCAGGAGGGCTCAGTGGAAGTGTGGGTGGAGAACAGAGAGCAGGGGGTAACGGTGGCTACTCAAAGAGAAAGGGTTCAGGGAAATGGAGAACAGCAGATCTGCAGGGTAAAGTGAAGAATTGGTGTGGAGACTGGGAAACTAAGAGCAAGACAGTGACAATTGTCTGTCTGTGTTGCCCAGAGCACTTAGCTATGTCTTTAGCTAAGAATTATATATATTGACCAAGATTTATTTTCTTTTAAGCCAGTTAAAATATTTTTTGCAGAAAGCTGACATATCTTTCAATATTGCATAATATAGTTTTATTTTACTGTGTTATCTTTTTTTTTTTAACTCAGCAGAGATAATTGGCTTCATTTTGCATGAATGCTTTGAGTACATTATGATTGTGGCTTCCCAGTAGAATCACGAGTCAAACTGGTTTCTTAACTCTCATCATCAGAAGTAGTTGTCAACATTCTGGTAACATTTGAGTCTCATTGGCTGTAACTCGTTTTCACCTAGCCCATAGCTAACAATGGCCTGTTTCCTTTATCAAGGTTACTTTTTGCCTATCTTTCATTCGTTTGTTCTCTCTAGATATCTCTCTCTATATATGTCATCAGAAAATGCTAGAGTCAGTTATTAAAGATGGGAGAGCAGCACATTTGGAAAGCGGTGAAATCATTGGACAAAGTCAGCATGGATTTATGAAAGGTAAATCATGTCTGACGAATCTTATAGAATTTTTTTGAGGATGTAACTAGTAGAGTAGATAAGGGAGAACCTGTGGATGTGTTATATCTGGACTTTCAGAAGGCTTTCGACATGGTCCCACATAAGAGATTATTATACAAGCTTAAAGCACATGGTATTGGGGGTTCAGTATTAATGTGGATAGAGAACTGGCTGGCAGACAGGAAGCAAAGAGTAGGATTAAACGGGTCATTTTCAGAATGGCAGGCAGTGACTAGTGGG